>CM067559.1:25803031-27003031 GCA_034509755.1 Anisodus tanguticus
AGCCTTATCATCATGGAGCAGGCAAACTTTTGGAGATATTTTAAGCAGCTGAGTATTAGGGAGGATATAGTTAGAGTCAAAGAGGAATTATTTGAAGAATTTACAACTGTAACAAACATGATGATTCTACAAAGGGCGCAAGCTGAGTTGAAGAAGTATTTGCATTATGATGAAGAATTTCGGAGACAAAAATATGGTCTTGACTATTTTGCTGAGGGTAATAGAAATGCTAGGTTTGTTCAC
This sequence comes from Anisodus tanguticus, assembly GCA_034509755.1. Taxonomy (NCBI): domain Eukaryota; kingdom Viridiplantae; phylum Streptophyta; class Magnoliopsida; order Solanales; family Solanaceae; genus Anisodus; species Anisodus tanguticus. The sequence continues at coordinate 25,803,275 of CM067559.1, forward strand.
AACATTGTGAATGGTAGAAGGAAGAGAACTCATATTAAGAGGATTCAAAATACAGAAGGAATTGGATAGAAGGTACTGATGATATTACCAATGAAGCAATCTCCTTTTATCAAAAGCAATTCACTCAAGAGGTGGAACAAGAACAACAGACTGGTTTTTTTATATTAGATCATGTTCCTGATCTGATTTCTCAAGAAGATAATGAAGGGCATTTTTGCTATTTCAACAATGGAGGAGATTAAATAGGCGGTATTTGAACTTTCAGGAGACTGTGAGAGTGGTCCTGATGAGCTTACTGGAATCTTCTATCAAATATGGTTGGATATTGTAGTTGTTGATGTGTTTAATGTGGTGAAAGCTTTCTTTGAGGGTCAAACTCTACCTAAGTCCATAACTCACACCAACTCTGTGTTACTTCCAAAGAAGAATGAAGTTGAAACCTTTTCTGACATAAGGCCTATCGGCCTTAGCAATTTTATCAACAAAGTTATTTCTAGAGTGGTGCATTCTAAATAAGAGAAAGTACTGCCTGGACTGATATCTACCAATTAATCTGGGTTTTTTAAAGGGAAAAATATTATTGAGAATGTTTTATTAACTCGAGAATTTATATCTGATAGGCTGAGGGGAAAATTAGCAAATGTAATCATAAAACTTGATATGACTAAGGTTTATGGTAGAGTTTCATGGTTTTTTCTAACAAAGGTGCTGAGGAAAATGGGATTTGCAGAGAGATGTATTGATTTAATTTGGAGGTTGCTCACAAATAACTGGTATTCTGTGTTGGTGAATGGTCAGGCACATGGATTCTTTCATTATACTAGAGAGGTTAAACAAGGGAATCCTTTGTCACCAGCTCTTTTCATAGCTCTCAATTCATTGTTTATAACCATGACTTCAAAGGTTATGGGATGTCTAAGTGGAGTGCTAATCTTAACCACTTGGCATATGTAGATGATACCATTATTTTTTCATCTGCAGACAGCAAGTCCCTACAATTAATCATGCATACTTTGAAGGAGTGTGAGGAAGTTTCTGGCTAGCTGATCAACAAAAGAAAAAGCTCTTTTTACATGCATTCCAAGACTCAAAATAGTTTGATCCAACAAGTAGAAGTTATTACTGGTTTTTCAAGAGGAAATTTTCCATTCCTGTACTTGGAATGCCCAATATCACATGTAAGGAAGAGGAAAACAGATTATGTTGAGATAATTAAGAAGATTAAAGGCAAATTACAAGCATGACATGGAAAGTTGTTATCAACTGGTAGGAAATCAGTTCTATATTCTAGTGTGTTTCAAAGTATTCCTATACATATATTGTCTGCTATAAAACCTCCAAAATGTGTGATTAAGGAGATTCACCAAATTTTTATAAAATATTTCTGGTGTAGTAAAGAGGACGTTAAAGCTAGGCACTGGTCTGCATGGTTAAAAATTTGTTGACCAAAGGATGAGGATGGTTTGGGGTTCAAATCTCTTTTTGATATATCAAAAGTATTATGTGTAAAGCTATGGTGGAGATTTAGGAATACCAACTCTTTGTGGATAACTTTCTATGGAACAAGTATTTAAGAAACAATATCCTCAATATGTTCAATGGAAAGGTGGTTCTCAGGTTTGAAAAATGATTATAGAGGAAAGATACAATATTGAGCATGAAATATGGTGGGAAACCAAGAGTAAATTTGGAAGTTTCAAAGTTAAAGAAATTGAGATATTAGATCAAAGTCAACATCAAGGGTAGATGCATCATTTTCGAAGTTTTATTGATTTAATTATGTCCAAAATATCATTTATGACTTTGTCGAGCAGTTGATTCAGGTCTCAAAGTGTTCAGGCGTGATTTGGGTCATTTGTTGGGAAAATAGTATTTTCGTGAATTAGAGTTGACCTTGGTCAACATCGGGTCAAGATGACCTTTTTTAAAAATTCTGAATATGTGAGCGAGTCTAGAAGTATTTTAGAATTGAAATGCATATTTGTCTTGTGTCTGGAAGGTTCCAAATAAATTATGGGGGTTGGTTTGAGCTTTGAAAAAACCAAAAATATCAAATTAACTGTCACTTGGTTTCCTTTATCGCGATTGCGAGAGGGGGGCCTGCGATAGGTTGTCATGCGTGGGTCGTGATCGCGCCTTAGCCGCTAGCGATTGTGTAGAGAAAAAAATGGGTCGGGTCGGGTCGGGTAGTGCTTTGCGTTTCGGCTAGTAGGCCTCGTGATCGAGAAGGCTATTTATTACTTGGGCAGAATCTTAAAACAGCCCATTTCTAACTTCATCTATCTAAACACATTTTGAGAGCTAGGGAGCTCGGATTTGAGTGATTTCATGTGGTATTTTCAAGATTCTTCACTTGAGTAAGCTCCTAACCATAATGTTAATACTTATCAATACTTTCAACCATTATTTATCAATTCATCCCATAATTTCAAGCGTAGAATATGGGTTTTCCATGGAAGAAGGGTTTAGTGTAATAATGAAATTGAAGGTTCAATCATGATTAGAACTTTATGGCTTTTAGGATTATGACTATTTAGACTATGAGTAAGATAAATTAAGATAAATTTTCAGTTTTGACCTTCAGGGCTCGGGAGGGGAGGGGAGGGGAGGGGGGTTGGGTTGACGTTTCGGACCTAGAACATTTATGTAGCAATATTGGTATCGATAGCTTCATATTCTCGTGTAGATATTGTATTTGAATAGAGTGGGGTTGTTCAGAAACTCAAAAGACGGGAAAGACCACGGCGTAACTCTTCGGCTTCGGATTTAGATAAGTTGAGACTTACTAGACCATTTATGTAGTGTTGTGTGTTGATTCAAATAATTAAGAGGCGTAAGGGGGAGTTGCGGGTCTCGTACCCATGAGGTGATGAGCACTTGTTCGGATACCAGTATATCTATATGGGTATTTAATATATAAAAAATTATGCCTTGTGATGGAGATTATGTGTTTAGCCTTTGGGCCTTGGAGATGGTGCTTAAATCCACTAAGTTGGTATGGTTGTTGATTATTTAGAATATGTTAGCTGTATTTGATTGATTTTCGTAAATATTGACTTATCTTGAATCGTTCACTCCACATCTCATCTAAACTATAAAAGAATAATTCATCTTGATAATTTGAACTAATATATGTTTTTTCTTGGTGTACACATATCCATTTCATTTATTCATGATATTATTGGCATCTAAATGATGAGGTAGGAACGGTGGTCTACGAGGATAGATAATGGATATGGTACACAGATGGAATGATGATGATATTATAGCCTACAGGCTGGTACCCAAAGTGATCTGGGAGATTTGGTATTTCTGGTGGGTATATGGACCTCATGAGTCTCTCATGGGTCACGTAAAAGCTAGTGCAAGAGTGTGTGTAAACCGGTGCATGTGGTCATTGCATAGCATACATTTCACTTGCATTCCTTACTTGTTATACTTGATTGACTTATTTTCATGCTATATATGCCTTAATTGACGTAAAGATTGAATCTTTATGACTTTTCATGCCTTAATTATATAAATAATGGATCTTTATGACTTACAAACCTTAATTGATGTAAAGATTAGATTTCTATGACCTTGCATGCCTTAACTAATGTAAAGATTGAATCTTTATGACCTTACACGCCTTAATTGATGGAAAGACTGAATCCTTATAACTAATTTGCCCTAATTGATAGAAAGGTTGGACCTTTATGATCGTACTTCAAAATGGGATAAACTTTATGACTTGGTTGAATTGCAGATTCTTTACCTTAGGAGCGTGTGTATACTGGTTCATGTTGCCATTGCATTGCATATCACTTGCATTTATATCATTCTTACTTGACTATGGTGTTCCCATGACACGCTCATATGAATAATTATAAAGGTTTAAGCTTTATTACTGTAACTAGAAAGGATTAAGATTTATGACCTGATTGAGATATGAACTTTCTATTCTTAATTGCTTAAGTGTTGTAAACTGTATAATTGCTTACTAACGAAGTGTTGAGGTGAGTATCGGAAGGACCAATCCTCGTTATCTCTTCAGTTTAGGGTTAGTCACACATGTTTTTCCTTACCCACTCTACACTTGTTACACCTTTTGTGTGTACGTTCAGATTCGAGCTCGAGTAGAGGATGAGATCCTGTCAATCGTTAAGGCATACCTTGGAGTTTACGGTGAGTTGTTGGTTGTTCCGTAGCGCTAGACCCCATTTATTTGTCTTTATAATTTCGGAAAATATATGTAGTATTTTCAGACTTGTACTTCGAATTTAGTAGTTTGTACTTATGACTTTAGGTTTTAAGGAGATATATGACTTAGACTTATTATTACTATGAGTTATGAGACTTAGTATTCTAAAATTAATTAAATAATAAGTAATAGTAAGATGAGGAAAAGAATAAGGTAACAATACAGTCATATCAAATTAATTATTATATAAAGTGAGAGTCATCATCATTACATAATACTGAATTTAATAATATAATATAATAAATTTTAAATAACAATCAAAATAAGATTAATCAACATAACAATGTAATACAATAGGATAGGTAACAACCATTCAAACAAGTGGTTAGTCAACCACCAAGATTGATTATAAATATCACCGATTAAATTGATAATAGGAGTAGTTAATCATTAGATTAAGTTTCAATTTCGGACCTTTTTTGTTTATTTCTTGTATTTTCGCTATTTATGAACTTTTAACACGAGGACACGCACAGTGATTAACTGTTAGGTTATTAATTGGAGCACATGCATACAGAGTATATCTCGATAGCGAGCTGTTGGATTTTGGCCTGATAGATTTTCAAGGCATTGAGAAATCAAGTTGATGGACCAAAATATTATTATTATTTTAAAAAAATAATTGCAAGTTACATACTTATATTATGACATATAGTGGTTAAATTAGCTCTATATGTAGTAGGAGTCTTTGCTTCATTAAATGTTGTATACTATTTAACAAATACAAAGCATGACGAGGACCACCTTGCTCATTCTCACGTTCCTTCAAATAGAAAAGTAGCCATTGACCGACTATTTTGTGGAAAAAAAACTCTGTAGTACAAGATTCTCTGCATGAAGTCTTCAATACTCCTTGACATAGTCCACATTAAAATTATAACGTAGTTGACACTTGCAATTACTTGGTCCTTCCAAAGTGATAAGTACCTATAAAAGGATCACTAATGGGCCGGGGGATCGAAGTATCAAAAATCACAACAAACACATAATATCCCTAGTCTCCTTTAAGATGGCTCCTAATTATGTGATGAGGGTTAATCTGATAACATTAATGGTCCTAATTTGCTTTTCACTATCTTTTGGTGATGCTATGCTACCAATACACAACCATCCCATAGCCAAACCTAACTGCAATGAAAGTTGTGGCAATGTCAGCATCCCTTTCCCATTTGGGATGACCCCTGATTGCTATCTGCGCAGGCGGTTCCTTGTCACTTGTAATTACTCCTTTCAACCTCCTCGCCCTTTTTTACGAAACAGCACTATTGAAATCACAAACATATCTCTCGCTGGGCAACTTAACGTCTTAAAACTAATATCCAGAGATTGTTATCGTGATGGGATAAGTGAGATCAGAGTCGAACCACAGCTAACATTGTCATCATTGTTAACGGTTAACTACACCGCGAATAAGTTCATTGCAGTTGGCTGTGACACATATGCCGTTGTTCAGGGTTATTATAAGAGGAATAGTTCTAGCACCAGTGACCGCTATGTAACAGGATGCATGTCCATGTGCAATAGTATTAAGGATGCTGATAATAGTGGTGAGTGTTCTGGGGTTGGTTGCTGCCAGACATCCATCCCTAAGGGAGCAAGGAATGCCACCATAACACTAAGAAGCTATAATAATTATACTTTTGTGACAGAGAAACGGGGTTGCAGCTACGCTTTTTTAGTGGAAGAAGCTGCTTTTAACTTTTCTGAGAATTACCTCAGCAGTTTGAAGAACAAGAAGAAGCTTCCTCTTGTGCTAGATTGGGTAATTGGTAATGAAAAATGTGAAATGGCTAAGAGAAACTCGACTGCATATGCATGTAAGAGTAACAACAGTGATTGTCATGATAATTCAAATGGATATCGATGTTCCTGCATGCAAGGATATGATGGAAATCCATACTTGGAAGATGGTTGCCAAGGTATGTATTTGTCGCTCCCTCTCTACGTATTTGTGAATCTCCTAGTTTCTATGTTCTATGTTTTAATTTTATATGGTTTTCGAAAGAAATAATTTTTCGATTATTTTCATTAATGAAGAGGTATATATACAATTTATCATCTCCAAATATGGAAAATCTTATTCCTACTATACTTCTAAAATCCTAATTATACTTTTACAAGAATTCTACAACTATGATAAGTTTGTGTACAACTTTGATTACAATTTCGGTAAGTTATTTGTTTCGGATTCCGTGTATACAATTTGTGTATACACGATATATTTGTCACACCCCACAGTCATAGCGGGCGGTCGTCGTACTCTGAGACTGTCCCTAAAATCTTCAAATAAAACAGAGGGAAGACCCTTAGTAAAGATGTCTGCAATTTGGTACTTGGAAGGGACATGCAAGACGCGTGCTTGTCCACGAGCTACCTTTTCGCAAACAAAATAAATATCCATCTCGATATGTTTAGTGCGCTGATGTTCGACCGGATTCCTAGAAAGATAAACTGCACTAACATTATTACAGCAGACCAAGGTAGCTTTCAAAATAGGAAAGTGAAGTTCTAATAGAAGATTACGCCGCCAACATGATTCATATACCACATTGGCTACCCTTCGATACTCAGCCTCCACACTGGATCGCGATAATATAGCCTGGCGTTTTGCAGACCACGAGACCAAGTTATCACCAAGAAACATATAATAACCAGATGTCGAGCGTCTGGTATCAGGACAGTCACCCTAATCAACATCAGTATATGACACAAGAGTAGAGACGGAGGATGGATATAAATGCAATCCATAATCAAGTATGACATGTATGTATCGTATAATGCGTTTGAGCGCATACATGCGCTCAATCTGTGGGTCATGCATAAATAAACACACATGTTGAACTGCATAAGTAATATCAGGCCGTGTGAAAGTCAGATGCTGAAGTGCCCCTACAAGACTGCGGTAGTGGGTGGGTTCCTCGTATGGTGTGCCAGATGCAACACTCAGCTTCTGTTTGGTATCAACCGCAGTGGAAGTAGACTTACAAGATGACATACCAGCTCTCTCAATGATCTCAGCCGCATACTTCTTCTGTGATAAAAATAGATCACATGCATGGCGAGTGACAGTTATACCCAAGAAATAACTCAAGGGCCCCAAGTCTTTCATAGCAAACTCTGAACTAAGAAGTGACATGATAGACTTGACAAAGATTATCAGAAGAAATAGTCAATATAATATTATCCACATACAATAAAATGTATGCCAGAGAAGTACCACGATGATATATGAACATAGAATGATCAGATTTGCTGTGAGAAAATCCAATAGTAGATACATAATCTGCAAATATTTTATACCAAGCTCGTGGAGCCTGCTTAAGCCCATACAAGGACTTCTTCAGCAAACATACATGCTGAGGATAATTGGGGTCTCTAAAACCAAGGGCTGATGCATGTATAATGTCACCTTAAGATCACCGTGTAAAAAGTATTCTTCACATCCAACTGATGAATGTACCATGCTTTTGAGAGAGCCAAACTGAGAACAATGCGAATGGTAGCCGATTTGACCACCGTACTAAACGTCTCACCACAATCCACACCAACATGTTGAGTTTTACCATCACCTACAAGACAAGTCTTATGCCTCTCAAAAGAACCATCAGAATTTTCTTTATGAGTAAAAATTTACATAGACTGAATAATATTAACACCAGACGGATGGGGCACTAACTTCCACGACTTATTTTCAATAAGAGCATTATATTCGTCATTCATAGTCAATTTCCAATTCGGGTCTTGTAGGGCAGGCACGGGGTTACGTGGTAGTGGGAATTTAAGGACATTAGAATTGAGATTAAAATGCCATTTTGATTTTAAAATACCCATTTGGCTACGAGTAACGGGTCATTGACTCGAGATAGAATCAGGTGGATTTTTGGCAATAAGCGGGTTAGTGACGGATCGGCAAGAGCATTGGGCTCCGCCGGCCCAAAAATTGGACCTGAAACTGGTACCGACGCAGAAACAGAAGTGGTCTCGGGCTGGGAAACAGTACCGAAATTGGTACTGGGCCATGAAATTGGTACTTGGCCATGAAATAGGCCCCTTGTGCAGGATGTTTGTGCATTGACGGACTGGACCAGTGGGGACGGAAATCTGTAGGCCAGTAGGCAGTGGGCCAACTGACGGATTTTGGTCACGGGACAATTCAGATAAATGGTGTATAATATTTGGTGAGACCCTATCATCCAAAAAATTATACGAATTAGGCACGGAACCACACACTTTAGCAAACGAAAATTGAGTTTCATAAAAAATAACATGGCGACTAATTATGATTTTATTAAAGGATAAATTAAAACACTTGTAACCACGATGAATAGATGGATAACTCAAAAACACACAAGCGGTAGAACGGGCTTGAAGTTTGTTAATTGTAGTGGATGGAAAAAGAGGAAAGCATAAACACCCAAACACCCTAAGATGAGAATACGAAGGATCTTTATTGTAAAGAAGTTTAAGTGGGGAATGATATGCTAGGTTTTTGTTAGGGAGGATGTTAAGGAGATATGTAGTCATTTGTAATGTATGATGCCAAAAGGAAGGGGGTAAGGAAGCATGAGCTAACAGGGTTCGGACAATATTATTAATAGTACGAATTTTTCTTTGGGCTTTTCCATTTTGTGAGGACGTATGAGGACAAAAAAAAGCGAAATGATATGCCATTAATGTCACAAAACTCTCGAAACAACCCATTATCATATTCCTTGCCATTATCACATTGAATATTTTTAATTTTCTGTTCGAATTGGGTACGGATGAATGTTCTAAATTTTAAGAATGTGGAAAAAACTTGAGACTTCTTGGATAAAGGAAAGGTCTACAAGAAGTTAGAATAATCATCCAAAAATAAGACATAATAACGATGGCCCAAAGAACTTACAACGGGAGATGTCCATAAATCACTATGAATAATGTCAAAAGGCATCAAAGTACGAGAGGTAGAGGCTACAAGCGGTAATTTAACATGTTTCCCTAACGGACAAGAAGGACAAAGTGGAGTACTTCGCGTACCCTTACAAGGAATAAAATTATTTTTATGCAAAGAAGAAATAATAGACGACCCCGGATGACCCAAACATGCATGCCACAATGAAGGACCAAAAGCAATAAAAGTAGACGACATGACTTGACTCGTGGAAGTGGTGGTGGTTGTGATAAGATAAATATCGCCCATACTATTGCATCTCATTAGAGGTATCCCCGTCTTGAAATCCTTCACAAAGAACCCAAAAGGATAAAAAATAACAGAAACCCAATTATCAATGGTGAATTCGGACAGACACCAAATTTTAATTAAGTTAGGGGTATGACGAATATTTTTAAAAACTAGAGGTGGATGTGGGGGAGACAAAGTGGTATGTCCATAACCGCGAATTGGAATTGAGTGGTCATTACCAACAATAATGCCACGATTTTTGCTCAAATTGAAATAAGACGAGAGAGTACCTTGGTCGGACGTCATGTGAGAAGTGGTGCCGGTGTCTATGTACTAATTCTCGTCCGGAGGATTTAATGCTAGTGTATGCATGGCGGCCTCAATATCTGTAGGTGTCGGGATCTGATTTGGGCCCGCAATATGGAAGGCCTTGGGAGGCTGAGGCCCACGCATGCCTGCCTGGAACCCCAGCCCAGAACTATATTTGTCGCCACTGTGTTGGACCGAGAAACTAGGCCTGGAATTTTGCTGGAACTGAGCCCAGTTTCACGGATTCGGACAATGTGGAAAATAAGGGTTGTTGGGCCAATGGCAACTGGCCTAGCCCCACTGCCAGGGGGCCCACAGCTGGGGCCAGTTGTCCTGCGGCCTACTGCTTCTACCGCCACTGTTCCGTCCTCCCCTACCGTCGTCGTTACAACCGCGATTGCCACATCGATTTTTGTCATTATTTTTACAATTTTGACCATTTTTGCCGCCACTGTTGTTACAATTTTGGCTCGAATTTTCAGAGAATGAGTAAGGGTCATAGGACGTGGTCATCATCACGACAAAATTTGCTCTGGTAGCAGCCTTTTTAGCCAAATCGGCCTCTTCCAACGTGAGCATGGAACGGGCCTAATAAAATGGTGGTAAAGGATTACTATGTCGAAGTAGTGTTCCAACTCCATTATAGGGCTCAGATAGGCCTGCAACCATTTGAATAACAAGACGATCATTGGTAACGGGCGCACCAACGTTGCAGAGTTGGTCCGCCAGTTCTTTCAGCCTTTTACAATAGGCCGAGACGTTAGGAAAATCTTCATGTTAACATGGAAAAATTTCTGCTCAAGAGTGACATCATGGGAATTCTTGTTATCTTTGAATATATCACACACCCTATTCCAAGTGTCCATCACCGTAGCGTCGGGTTCAATAATCGTCTGTAAGAGGTCTGTAGAGATAGTGGAATAAATCCACTGGAGAGCGGTAGCATCAAGGGTTGTCCATAACGTAGGATTATCTTCGGGGTAGGCACCTTCTCCACGCCAGATACCGAGGGGATTATGTGATGGAGGACTTGATGCGAGCGTGCGTGAACTTTGAATAATTCCGCTCACGTCGCGTATTGGACGTATTCCATTTCAAGAACAATAGGGATGTGGTTCTTGATGTTGGAAACTGTAAGGGCGGGATGAAACATGTTCTTTGACGTAAACATAACGAAAGAACAATAGGTGAATTAGGGATTTGGAAGAAAATTTGAGAATAGAGGAGGAGAAAAAAAAATTCACAGAGTCCGAGAGTAGGTCACAGAATCCGAGAGTAGGTCACGGAAACCGAGAAAAGAAGGGGGCAGCGAAAGTGTTGGAGAGAAGGTATTTTAGTCCTAGACTTCTGATACCATGAAATAAATAATCCTTCGATGATTTTCATTAATGAAGAGATATATATACAATTTACAATCTCAAAATATGAAAAATCTTATTTCTACTATAATTCTAAAATTATAATTATACTTGTACAAGAATTCTACAACTATGATAAGTTTGTGTACAACTTTGATTACAATTTCGGTAACTTATTTGTTTCGGATTCAGGGTATACAATTTGTGTTTGCACGGTATATTTGTCAGTTTTCTCCTCTGGTTGGGGGAAGTTGTGGACTATTTCTACGTCATTGCTGTGACCTTCCTTACAATAAATTAGATCTTTTAAAAATAAATGAGATCCCATTAGAATTCGTTTACTCTATATTAGTTTACTTTTTGAACTTAATATAACATGACCTTATAACCTCAAAATTAACCCCCCTGCTCCACCATTTATCTTTTTTTGGTGCAGCTGAATTTTGAAATGAAATCAAATAATTGTGAGTGAAGATACTTTTTGTTTTCTGCAAATGAACATTTTACGTTATCTTACTTTTGCGAGTCTGCAGATATCGATGAATGTATAGATCGGAAACCAAATTATAGGTGTGCCAAAGATGCCATTTGTAAGAATACAGAAGGGAACTATACATGTACGTGCCCTCCAGATTTCAGTGGTGATGGTACTGAATGCAATCGTGACAATCCTCAGAGAAAAATTCGTGATAATCTTGTTTTAGGTACCTTTCTTAACTTCTTTGGAATTCTGCAGGCAACAGGTTAATTATAATCCTTACTTGTTGGAGATGCCCGTCAAATACAACTTGTTTGATTATTTCTTAGTTGTTTGTGATAGATTTCAGTTTTATATCTACCGATGCACAAATTTGTGATGGATTCTTCACAAATATTGTTTTTCTTCTAGTATAAAGCAGGTTAGCTTAAGTTGGAATTCACGTATAATATAGTAACATACTTTGCTTGTTTTAGCGTTTCGACATAATTGTGAAATTTGGAAAAAAAGTAGTACTATTTGTTTTCAACTTCAAAATGGTATTTGAAAATTGGAGTTGTTTTTTGAATTTTTTGTGAGTGATTTGGAGTGAAAATTGGGAAAACAACTTTTTGGAGTTTTTCTAATTCCGGAAAATTGTAACAATCTTATGTCCAAACAGTTTCCCGGAATGATATTCCGGAAAAAAATGAAAATTATCCATGGCCAAACGGGCACTAAAATTCTGGTGATAATTTTCTATTAACTGTTGTGATCAATAAAAGGCGAATTGAACTTGGAAGTTCTTTCGCTGATTATAACAGATTTTGAAATGGGTAACAATGATAGAGTTCCTTCATGTTGAATCTACACGCACATATGCGTGTATATTTTGCTAATTTAAGTTATCTTATATTACAGGTGTAACACTAGGAGTTGCTTTTCTGGTTATTATAGTTTGTGGGTGGTCATACACTGGATTCCAAAGGAGAAAGATGTTAATGATGAAGAAGAATTTTTTCCAAGAAAATGGTGGATTAGTTCTACAGGAACGACTCACAGGGCAAGAGGGATCAAGTAATACTAATACAACAAAGATTTTCACAGCGGAAGAGCTAGAAAGGGCAACTAATCACTTTGACAAAGATAGAGTTGTTGGTCAAGGAGGTTATGGAACTGTGTACAAAGGATATCTGAAAGATAATCGCATCGTTGCCATCAAGAAATCTAAGGTAATTGATCGCAATCAGATTGAGCAATTCATAAATGAAGTCATTGTCCTCTCCCAAATCAACCACAGAAATGTTGTTAAGCTCTTAGGTTGTTGCCTAGAGACAGAAGTTGTTGGGTATTGATATTGGTGAATGGGAAATGATTGGAAAGAAAAGTGGGAGTTGTCCCACATCGGTAGCGGAAAGAAAAGTGGGAGTTCCCTCTTGCTTTATAAAATAAGCATTTGTCCCACATCGGTAGTGGAAAGAAAAGTTCTTCTACTTATAAGTAGAATTACTCCTTCTTGTCAGTAAAAGGGTTGAGGGGGCAAGGACCCCTCGCGTCGTCGTCGTCGTCGCCGCCGGCCGGCCGGCCGGCCGGCCGGCCGGCCGGCCGGCCGGCCGGCCGGATTCGGATTCGGATTCGGATTCGGATTCGGACAAATGATTTGATTGATAATCTTTTTGGACCAAATTTTCTTTAATTTTTAATTGTTTAATTAATCATTATTTAATTAACTTATCCAATCATACCCGTTAGTGACCCTGACCCGCGACCCGATTTCTTTTCCTTATTTAAATTTCCCACCATTTTCAGTGGCTGTTCAGAAAGGTTGCAAACCTTCAGAAACAGTACTTCCATGGCTATAAATTCGTTTGATTCCTCAGAATATTACTTACGAATTTTTTGAACTACAAAATCTTCTTCTTCTTCTGCACGAATAAATTCTGTGTGATATACTATTGTTGAGTGGTTCGTCGTTACCAGAGTTTGAAGTACTACTATTCTGGTAAGATAATCGTTCTATCCTGGGAGGGTATATTCCATCAACCTCGAGTACTGTGAGGGGAATAATTTCCTTAAGGACACACTTTGAACTAAGTGGGCTCGATTATATTCTAAAAAATTATTCTTATTTTTTCAACACTGATTCTGTTTATTTTCAGTGTTTATTGTTTACTGGTTTTTTGGAATACAGATTAATAACAATCTTAAGGAAATTATATTTTTAGATTAATCTGTATTTTGTTTTGGAGACTAAAACATGTGTGGTTTTCTACTCCGTGTGAAATTTCATATTCTGACTTGAAGACATAAAAACTTCGTTGGAATATTAAAGTTCATACTTGTACAACGATTTGAAGAACATAAAAACTTCATCGTTCTTCGCATTCAGTTTGGAGATTAAAACTTGTGCGAGTTTTCTACTCCATATGAATATTAGTATTCGACTCGAAGATATAAAAACTTCGTTGGAATACTAAAGTTTCATAATTATACCGCAATTTGAAGAAATAAAATCTTCATCGTTTAAGTCCGTGATTGAATTGCTATTCGGTTTTATTAACTAAAACAGTTTGTCGATTTGATGACAAACGAATAATGGCAATTGAGACCGGAACTACCTCTGCGATTCATCGCACTGCGATTCATCGCACCTGCGAAGCATCGCACTGCGGTTACTCCTACAACCCGTACCGTTGTGCCACCGGCTGAGAAACCTGCGAAGTTCACCGGTGCCAACTTTAAAGGATGGCAGCAAAGAATGTTATTTTGGCTTACCACCCTTGGTATGCAAGAGTTCACCAGTGAGGACCCTCCCGTGCCTGCCGCCGACATGCCTGACAATCAAAAGTTCATGGTTACTGAGGCTTGGAAACAGGCTGACTTTTTGTGCAAAGGCTACATTTTGAGTGCCTTAGAAGATGACTTGTACAACGTCTACGGTGCAAGTAGAGACTTCCAAAGAACTATGGAGTGCACTTGAAAAGAAGTACAAAAGCGAAGATGCTTGCTTGAAGAAGTTTGTGGTTGCCAAATTCCTAGACTACAAAATGGTGGATGAAAAAACCGTTGGAACCCAAGTTCAAGAGCTTCAACTTATCTTCCATGACCTTATTTTTGAAGGTATGGTAGTAAATGAAGCATTCCAAGTGGCCGCAATGATTGAGAAGTTGCCGCCCTCATGGAAAGATTTCAAGAATTATCTTAAGCACAAAAGAAAGGAAATGAAGTTGGAAGATCTTGTGATTCGTCTCAAGATCGAAGAAGATAACAAAACCGCCGAGAAGAGGTACCGTAAGACTTCACCAATTGAAGGGGCAAACATCGTTGAAGATCTTTGCTCGAAAAAGAACAAGAAAAGGAAGAGGCCTTACGGAAAGGAGAAGGATTCCAATAAGAAAAAGTTCAAGGGCAACTCGCTTTAATTGTGGGAAAGCGGCCACAAAGCCCCCATTGTCGTCTCCCGAAAAAGAACAAGGGAAAAGGACAAGCCAATATGGTGGAAAAGAATGATGATATGAATGATCGTGTGCAATGCTATCGGAGTGCAATTTGGTTGGAAACCCAAAGGAGTGGTGGCTTGATTCTGGTGCCACTCGACATGTTTGCGCTACAAAAGAAGCATTTGCAACCTATGCTCCCATTTGGACCCGAAGAGGTCTTGTTTATGGGAAATACTTGCAACGACCAAGGTTGAAGGATATGGGAAGATACTTCGAAGATGACTTAGGCAAGGTCCCGACTCTCAACAATGTTATGCACGTTCCAACAATTCGGAAGAATTTAGTTTCAAAGCCGGACTACTCGTCAAAAACGGGTTTAAGTGTGTGTTGGTTAGTGAGAAAATTGTATTAAGTAAGAATGATTTGTTCATAGGAAAGGGCTACCTCACCGAGGGCCTTTTCAAACTCAATGTAATGGTTGTTGACGGTATTAATAAAAATTCAGCTTCGTCTTACTTATTGGAGTCAAATGATTTATGGCATGTTCGTTTAGGACATGTCAACTACAAAACCTTGCGAAAATTGATTAATTTAGAAGTATTGCCTAAATTCGAGTGTAATAAATCTAAATATGAAATCTGTGTTGAATCTAAGTTTGTTAAACATCCATATAAGTCTATTGATAGGAATTCAAATCCTTTAGACTTAATTCACACAGATATATGTGATATGAAGTCAATACCATCTCGCGGTGGGAAAAAGTATTTTATAACTTTTATTGACGATTGCACTCGATATTGTTATGTGTATTTGCTTAATAGTAAGGATGAAGCAATTGATGCATTTAAGCAATAAAAAAACGAAGTGGAAAATCAATTAAATAAAAAGATAAAAATGATTAGAAGTGATAGGGGATGAGAGTACGAATCTCCTTTTGCAGAGATATGTTTAGAATATGGAATTATTCATCAAACTACTGCCGCTTACACACCACAATCAAATGGAATTGCGGAAAGAAAAAATCGAACATTAAAGGAAATGATGAATGCCTTATTAATAAGTTCCGGTTTACCGCAAAGCTTGTGGGGGGAGGCTATCCTTACAGCTAACCGAATACTCAACAGGGTGCCCCACAGCAAAACACAATCTATTCCATATGAACTATGGAAAGGAAGAAAATCCAACTTGAAATATTTCAAAGTGTGGGGGTGTTTAGCAAAGGTCCAAGTTCCTTTGCCCAAAAGGGTAAAAATCGGACCAAAAAGTGTGGATTGTGTTTTTATTGGCTATGCTACAAACAGCAAAGCTTGTCGGTTTTTGGTTCACAAATCGGACAATCCCGAAATACATGTTAATACGGTAATTGAATCAGATAATGCTGAATTCTTTGAAAACATTTATCCGTATAAAACCGAATGTGAGTCGTCAAGTGAAAGATCTAAGCGACCGCGGGAAGAACCAAAGGAAAATACACCAAGTAAAAAGGATGCAAGGCGTAGCAAACGTCAAATGACATCTACTTCCTTTGGACCAGATTTTGTGACATTCTTGCTTGAAAATGAGCCTCAAACATTTAAAGCAGCGATGTCTTCTTCTGATTCAACATTTTGGAAAGAGGCAGTCAATAGTGAGATTGAATCAATTTTGAACAATCATACATGGGAATTGGTTGATCTTCCTCCTGGAAATAAACCTTTAGGATCAAAATGGATTTTTAAAAGGAAAATGAAAGCTGATGGCACTATTGACAAATATAAGGCAAGACTTGTGCTCAAAGGTTATAGACAAAAAGAAAGCCTTGATTACTTTGACACATACTCGCCGGTAACAAGAATAACATCTATTCGAGTGTTAGTAGCACGCGGTAGTATATGGTCTTGAAATCCATCAAATGGATGTCAAGACAGACTTTCTTAAATGGAGAATTGGAGGAAGAAATTTACATGGAACAACTTTGAGGGCTTTGTGGTTCCTGGTAAAGAAAGGAAAGTGTGCAAACTTGTTAAGTCACTTTATGGACTTAAACAAGCACCCAAACAATGGCATGCAAAATTTGACCAAACAATGTTGGCAAGTGGATTTAAGATTAATGAGTGTGACAAATGTGTTTACATTAAAAATACTCCAAATCATGAAGTCATTGTTTATTTATATGTTGATGACATGTTGATAATGAGTAGAGATATTACCGATATAAATGCTACGAAGCGTATGCTGACTAGCAAATTTGATATGAAAGACTTAAGAGTTGCTGATTTGATCTTAGGCATCAAAATTCATAAAACTCCACAAGGTCTAGCATTATCGCAGTCTCATTATATTGAAAGAGTACTTGACAAGTTTAAGTATTTAAATTTCAATGTTGTAAAGACTCCAATTGATGTAAGTTTTGCACTTCAAAAGAATAAAGGTGAAAGTGACTCACAATTGGACTATGCACGAGTTTTGGGAAGTTTGATGTATATTATGAATTGTACACGACCAGATATAGCATGTGCTATAAGCAAGCTGAGTCGATTCACGAGTAATCTCAATCAAACTCATTGGATGGCAATGAAACGAGTCTTGGGGTATTTAAAACACACCCAAGACTATGCTTTGCATTATAACAAATATCCCGCCGTGATCGAAGGATATAGTGATGCAAATTGGATCACCGGATCATATGAAGTTAAATCCACGAGTGGTTATGTTTTCACAATTGGGGGTGGGTCAGTGTCTTGGAAATCATCAAAACAGACATGCATCGCCCGCTCTACAATAGAATCTGAATTTATAGCTTTAGACAAGGCCGGTGAAGAATTTGAATGGCTCGGAATTTCTTAGAAGATATTCCATTCGGCCCAAACCTTTGGCTCCTATATGTATACATTGTGACGGTCAAGCGCAATAGGTAGGGCGGGAAGCGTAATGTACAACGGAAAATCTCGTCACATACGACGAAGACATAATACCGTTAGACAACTCCTCTCTAGTGGCGTTATCACGATTGACTATGTAAAGTCAAGAGATAACGTGACGGATCCGCTTACAAAAGGCTTATCTAGAGAGGGAGTTAGTAGATCATCAATGGGAATGGGGTTAAGGCCGAGGACAAGTCATCATGGCGGTAACTCTACCTAGCGGATGGAGATCCCAAGAGCTAAGTTCAAGGAGATCAAACAAAGTTGTGACTGACGGTTCAACATTGTCAAATAACTCAACCCATTCTCGGATGAAGACAATGTTCAGAAATAAGGATAAAACCTCATGGCTTGTTAATGAGTTAATAAAGCATTAAGGTTCTTTAATGATTATCTAATTCTGGCAGTGTATGACCAGATAATGTGGCTATAGGACCACATGTTTAGAAATCACCTATGTGAGTGTTAAGTGTAAGCCGCTTTAAAGGGGAATGACAAGTAAAGGCCCATTCTCTACGCACTCATGAAACCGGGGAAGTGTTCATGGTGAAACGAACACAACCGTGAGAACCATAAATGGTTGAGGATTGATTATGTGACTTATGTTGTCTAGGTATACAACAAAGTTCGACGGTTCAAAGATATCAAATCTACCGATTGATCGAGTATATCCGATATAAGTTCACTACGGAAAGTTCAAAGGGAAACCTACTTATCCAGATGCAGTCAATTCTCGCTTGTATATCACACTTGTCCGGACTTTTATATTATAGCCATTCCCCATTCATGTGGGGGATTGTTGGGTATTGATATTGGTGAATGGGAAATGATTGGAAAGAAAAGTGGGAGTTGTCCCACATCGGTAGTGGAAAGAAAAGTGGGAGTTCCCTTTTGCTTTATAAAATAAGCATTTGTCCCACATCGGTAGTGGAAAGAAAAGTTCTTCTACTTATAAGTAGAATTACTCCTTCTTGTCAGTAAAAGGGTTGAGGGGGAAAGGACCCCTCGCGCCGTCGTCGTCGCTCGCTCGGCTCGGCTCGGCTCGGCTTCGGCTTCGGCTACGGCTTCGGATTTGGATTTGGATTTGAATTTGGTCAAATGATCTGATTGATTGATAATCTTTTTGGACCAAATTTTCTTTAATTTTTAATTATTTAATTAAATTAATTAACTTATCCAATCCTACCCGTTAGTGACCCTGACCCGCGACCCGGCCGGATCCACGTGTCTGACCCACGACCCGATTTCTTTTCCTTATTTAAATTTCCCACCATTTTCAGTGGCTGTTCAGAAAGGTTGCAAACCTTCAGAAACAGTACTTCCATGGCTATAAATTCGTTTGATTCCTCAGAATATTACTTACGAATTTTCTGAACTACAAAATCTTCTTCTTCTTCTGCACGAATAAATTCTGTGTGATATACTACTGTTGAGTGGTTCGCCGTTACCAGAGTTTGAAGTACTATTCTGGTAAGATAATCGTTCTATCTTGGGAGGGGATATTCCATCAACCTCGAGTACTGTGAGGGGAATAATTTCCTTAAGGACACACTTTGAACTAAGTGGGCTCGATTATATTCTAAAAAATTATTCTTATTTTTTCAACACTGATTCTGTTTATTTTCAGTGTTTATTGTTTACTGGTTTTTTGGAATACAGATTAATAACAGAAGTTCCACTATTGGTGTATGAATTTATCAACAACGGAACACTTTCTGAACAATTGCATGATAAAGTAAAGTCCTCTACTCTTTCGTTGGACATTCGTCTGAGAGTTGCTGCAAGCTGCGGGAGTACTTTCCTACTTGCACTCACCGCTTACCCTCCTATCATCCATAGAGATATCAAGTCTGTCAACATTCTTTTAGACAAAAGCTACACAGCCAAAGTGTCCGATTTCGGAGCATCCAGGTTGGTTCCTGGTGATCAGACGAGCTATCTACATTGGTTCAAGGAACTCTAGGATATCTAGATCCCGAATACTTGCAAACAATTCAACTCACCGAAAAAAGTGATGTATACGAGTTTTGGAGTAGTGCTTGTAGAGCTCCTAGCGGCGAGAAAGGCTCTATGTTTTGAAAGACCGAGAGGTAGAGAGAAGTCTAGCTCAATATTTCATATCTTCGGTGGAGAAGGGTCATTTGTTTGATATTCTAGATGACAATATAGTCGTGATGAGAGAAATACGGGGCAATTGAAAAGTGTTGCTATGCTTGCACGAGAGGTGCTTAAATGTTAAAGGGGATGATAGACCTACAATGAAGGAAGTTGCGGCGGAATTGGAAGGCTGGATCGAGATTGAAGCACTCGTGGGCTCAAGGCGATCAACATTCGAAGGAGGTAGAATCCTTCTGCAGGGTTGAGCCATTGGGATATGGATATGAATGTAGTGAACACAGTATCCATATTGATAGCATAGTGAGTCATATAACTGTACCACTTCCTGGAGGAAGGTGATCGTGTTACTAATCTGTATTGCAAAACCGATGAAGCAGTAAAATTAATTTCTGAAACCAGAAAACAAAAACCTGGACAGATTCGGAAAATAAGAACAGATTTCGAAAAAATAAGAACAGATTCGAAAAATATTTAAGAATTAAAAATCGAACCCACTGAATGCACAGTGTGTCCTTAAGGAAATTATTCCCCTCAAGTACCCGAGGTTAATGGAATATATCCTCCCAGGATAGAACGATCTTACTCACCGGTGTATCGGTACCTAGAACAACGGTGTCAGCGAACCACTCAATAGCAGTAAATCACAACACTGGAATTTATTTGTGCAGAAGAAGAAGAAGTTCAGAAAATTAGTAAATAAAATTCTGAGGAATCAAACGAATTTATAGCCATGGAAGTATTGTTTCTGAAGGTTTGCAACCCTTCTGAACAGCCACTAAAAACTGGTGGGAAATTTAAATATGGGAAAGAAATCGGGTCGCGGGTCAGACACGCGGATCCGAGTCACTAACGGGTAGGATTGGATAAGTTAATTAATTTAATTAAATAATAATTAATTAAATAATTAAAAATTAAAGAAAATTTGGTCCAAAAAGATTATCAATCAATCAGATCATAAATCCAAATCCAAAGCCGAAGCCGAGCCGAGCGACGACGACGGCGCGAGGAGAGACCCTCTTCTTAACCCTTTAGCAACAAAAAGGAGTACTTCTACTTATAAGTAGAAGAACTTTTCTTTCCACTACCGATGAGGGACAAATGCTTATTTTATAAAGCAAGAGGGAACTCCCTCCATTTCCCATTCAATCTATCATTTAAACCCAACAATCCCTCACATGAATGGGGAATGACTATAAGATAAAGGAATGTATGGACAAGTGTGTAATTTACAATCAAGGATTAATTGCATCTGGATAAATAGGTTTCCCTTTGAACTTTCTGTAGTGAACATATGTCGGATATACTCGGTTAATCGGTAGATTTGATATCTTTGAATCGTCGAGCTTTGGCGTATACCTAAACAACCATATGTCACACAATCAATCATTTACCGTCTATGGTTCTTATGGTTGTGTTCGTTTCAGCCATGAACACCTCCTGGTTTCATGAGTGTATAGAGAATGGGCTTCTTACAATCATTCTCTTTGAAGCGGCTTACACTTCACACTCACATAGGTGATTCCTAAACGTGTTATCGTGTAGACACACTATTTGGTCAAACCTGCCAAACTTAGAAACCATTAAAAATAAACTTAAGCTTTTTATTAACTTGTTAAAAAAACCTTAACATTTTATCCTTATTCCTGAACATTGTCTTCATCATGATAATGGATTTAGTTATTTGACAATGTCGAACCGTCAGTCACGACTTTGTTTGATCTCCTTGAACCTAGCTCTTGGGATCTCCAGTCTGCTAGGTAGAGTTACCGCCATGATGACTTGTCCTTAGCCTTAAACCCATTCCCTTAGATGATCTTTCAACCGCCTCTCTAGATAGGCCTTTTGTTAGCGGATCCGATATGTTATCTCTTGACTTTACGTAGTCAATCGTGATAACACCACTAGAGAGTAGCTTTCTAACGGTATTGTGTCGCCGTCGAATGTGACGCGACTTTCCGTTATACATAACGCTCCCTGACCTGACTATTACTGCTTGGCTATCACAATGTATACATATAGGTGCCAAAGGTTTGGGCCAAAATGGAATATCTTCCAAGAAATTTCGGAGCCATTCAGCTTCTTCACCGGCCTTGTCTAAAGCTATAAACTCAGATTCCATCGTAGAACGAGCGATGCACGTCTGTTTGGATGATTTCCATGACACTGATCCACCCCCAATTGTGAAAACATAACCATTCGTGGATTTAACTTCAGATGATCCGGTGATCCAATTTGCATCACTATATCCTTCGATCACGGCGGGATATTTGTTATAATGCAAAGCATAGTCTTGGGTATGTTTCAGATATCCCAAAACTAGTTTCATTGCCATCCAGTGAGTTTTATTGGGATTACTTGTAAACCGACTCAATTTACTAATAGCACATGTTATATCTGGTCGCGTACAATTCATGATATACATCAAACTTCCCAACACTCTTGCATAATCCAATTGTGAGTCACTTTCACCTTTATTCTTCTGAAATGTATAGCTCATGTCAATTGGAGTCTTGGCAATATTGAAATTTAAATACTTAAACTTGTCAAGTACTCTTTCAATATAATGAGACTGCGATAATGCTAGACCTTGTGGAGTTTTATGAATTCTGATGCCTAAGATCAAATCAGCAACTCCTAAGTCCTTCATATCAAATTTGCTAGCCAACATGCGCTTAGTAGCATTTATATCGGCAATATTTTTACTCATTATCAACATGTCATCAACATATAAACAAATAATGACTTCATGATTTGGAGTATTTTTAATGTAAACACATTTGTCACACTCGTTGATTTTAAATCCATTTGCCAACATTGTTTGGTCAAATTTAGCATGCCATTGTTTGGGTGCTTGTTTTAGTCCATAAAGCGACTTAACAAGTTTGCACACTTTCCCTTCTTTACCAGGAACCACAAATCCCTCAGGTTGTTCCATGTAAATTTCTTCCTCAAAGTCTCCATTTAAGAAAGCTGTCTTAACATCCATTTGATGGATTTCAAGACCATGTACGGCTGCTAGTGCCACTAACAACCGAATAGATGTTATCCTTGTTACCGGCGAGTATGTGTCAAAGTAATCAAGGCCTTCTTTTTGTCTATAACCTTTGACCACAAGTCTTGCCTTATATTTGTCAATAGTGCCATCAGCTTTCATTTTCCTTTTAAAAATCCACTTTGATCCTAAAGGTTTATTTTCCAGGAGGAAGATCAACCAATTCCCATGTATGGTTGTTCAAAATTGATTCAATCTCACTATTGACTGCCTCTTTCCAAAATGTTGAATCAGAAGAAGACATCGCTGCTTTA
Organism: Anisodus tanguticus; assembly: GCA_034509755.1. Lineage (NCBI taxonomy): Eukaryota > Viridiplantae > Streptophyta > Magnoliopsida > Solanales > Solanaceae > Anisodus > Anisodus tanguticus. Next base: position 25,826,573 of record CM067559.1, read on the forward strand.
AATGTTTGAGGCTCATTTTCAAGCAAGAATGTCATAAAATCTGGTCCAAATGAAGTAGATGTCCTTTGACATTTGCTACGCCTTGCATCCTCTTTACTTGGTGTATTTTTCTTTGGTTCTTCCCGCGATCGTTTAGATCTTTCACTTGACGACTCACATTCAGTTTTATACGGATAAATATTTTCAAAGAATTCAGCATTATCTGATTCAATTACCGTATTAACATGAATTTCGGGATTGTCCGATTTGTGAACCAAAAACTGACAAGCTTTGCTGTTTGTAGCATAGCCAATAAAAACACAATCCACAGTTTTTGGTCCGATTTTTACCCCTTTGGGCAAAGGAACTTGGACCTTTGCTAAACACCTCAACACTTTGAAATATTTCAAGTTGGATTTTCTTCCTTTCCATAGTTCATATGGAATAGATTGTGTTTTGTTGTGGGGCACCCTGTTGAGTATTCGGTTAGCTGTAAGGATCTTATCAGTATACAGACATCTTCACAAAGGGACTACCGCGACAACTCTTCACCGACTTCCGATCCAGCCTTAGCGTTCGGCCTCCTCCCGCTCCGTCTGAGGGGGAGTATTAGCGAATATTCTCCGTATATTTTGTAATTATGATAGATGTATATTTAAGGTAACTTAGGATTTTAATTGTATTAGGAATCAACCTTTGTAAGGTAAGTTAGGATTCGTACCATACTAACGCACTCATATGGCAGGTCAATGACCAACTAACAACTAAGTAAAATTATTAGTAAAAAGATACATATTGGACAGATCATTGCAAAATTTATTAATGTTATGATATATGTTAACTCCATGTGCTAGAGTAATTGTGCAAAATTCACTAGCTTGAATTTGCCTATATAAACCTCACATTAGTATCATCTTTTCTGCACAATTTCATAACTAAATTTGACTGCAAATATTTTTTATGTTTTAGAATGCAATGATATTTTGTACCATATTGTTATTCTTGTGCAATAATTTTAGTTATATAATTGGATGAAATGTAATGGTTGGATGGTTTGATTCAATTTCAAAATGCAATATCAAAAAGACAGTGGCTAGCATAAAGTGCATTACAAAAAAAATTGAGAACTGCTGGTGTAATATGTATGACCTCCAATATATTTTTTCGGGTTTAAAAATTGGGTGAATGGGTCGGATTAATTATTTAGGTACTAATTGGAGAAATTAGATTATTTATGGGTTCAAATTAGAGGCATGAATGACTCACCTTTTGGACAACAAGGGCACATTTGTGCGGCTTTAAACGAGGGGCATTTCCGTGCAATATCGTAAAGTCCATGGGCATATCTCACCCTTGTTTCTTAGCATATTATTTCAATTTTGAACTTACAATGTTTTATGGTACAATAAGTCTATAGAATTATAGTTCATTAATATCTAGTAACTCAAATAAAGCTCAAATCAAATCATATTCCTTTTCATTTTTCTCTTATTAATAGTACTTATTATATTTTTTCATTATCATTTTGTTGGTGACACTATATTTAGCATTATGCCATGACTTATTTCAGCTCATATCTAAAAAATGATAGTAGCAAAAATGAGGATACTGAGATGGATGAGTAAGCATAAACATACCAAGAGGGATAATATTAGAAATGAAGAGATTCAGAACAAGGTGAAAGTGGCCCCGTGGTGGACAAGATGCGGGAAGGGAGGTTGAGATGGTTTAGACATGTGCAGAGGAGATGCGTCGATACCCAGTGAGGAGGTGTGAGAGGTTGGCCATGGTGGGCCTGAATAGAGGGAGAGGTAGGCCAAAAAAACTTAGGAAGAGGTAATTAGGCAGAACATGACACAACTTCAGTTTACCGAAGATATGCCCCTTGATAAGAGGGTGCGGAGGTCAAGTATCATAGTAGAGGGATAGTAGGTTATCGAGCATATTTTTTTGGTCTCGGAGTATTAGCATCATTTTTATTTGCTTATTCTTAGATCTCTAGTACTACCTAATTGTTTCTTTCACGTTGTTTATCTTGCTACTAATATTGTTTCTGTTTAATATATCCACCCTACCGTAACAAGAAACGGGTAGAGTATGCGTACATTCTACTATCTCCTAGGGGTGGACGTATATCGGTTCGGTTCGGTTCGGTTCGATTTTGTCTTCGAAAAATATGAACCGAATAAAAATTGGTTTTTTTAAATTAAAAAAAATGAATACAACTTTTTTTTAAAAAAACCGATATGTTCGGTTTATATCGCCGAATGTATCGGATTATATCGGTTTTTTCTAGTGGGTCGGGTCGAGGAATTTTTTATTTTTTTAAAAAAATTGAATTTTCAAAACTGAAATTGACATTCACACCTACACTACTATGAAATTTCGACGTTGAAATCTATTGTGTATCGTGAGATGTTTACTAAAGAAAAAGAAAAATTAGAAATCGATTTGGGGGGGAACACAAATTGATTGGGAAAACGAACGTTTTCGTAAATATTGGCTGCGCCAAACCGCCTTGCGGCTGTTTGGGTCGGCCCCGTATCGAAAAGATACCCAAAATAAAAAAAAATGGGTAAAACGGACATCCGAGCGCAGAGTTATGACCATTTAAAGTTTCACCAATTTACAACTACTTTCTCTCCCTACATTTTATGTCAATGCTTCCGTGATATGTTAATCAAGTTTATGCTGCATTCGACTTTCATAAAAGCTTCATAGATTTACTTCAATGACTATGATTCAAGAGATAGTAGTAGCCTAAAATAAAAAATAAGAATAATTATATATTTAATTCAGTTTTTTCGCTTCGGTTCGTATCCAAAATTTAAAAATTGAACCGAATCACTAAATCCTGATTCGGTTCGATTTTTCAAAAAATCAATTTTAAAAAAAGAAAATCGAACCGATTTTCGATTCGGTTCGATTTTTTCGATTCTTCGAGTTTTATTGCCCACCCCTACCCTCTCCAAACTTTTGAAATTATAGTGGTTCGTTGTTGTTGTTGATGTTGTTGCCATTAGTTATTTCACATTTTTTTTAAATTTTCTTTAGGACAAATATTTGGAAGCACTAGTTACATGTTTTGTCTAGTTACATGTTTTGTCTAGTGGAGTTACCGGGGAAAAACACAAGAAACCAAAACAGTTGAGATCGAAAAAAACGACTCTTGTTGGTTTTTCTTTCTTGACTCCTTGCTGATCCACCCCTCCCTGAGATTTGTTGCCATTGTTCAGATCGGAGGTGAAGATTCTTGTTTCTTGCACTTCTTCCTTTCCTCTTCCGGTTCTGCCTTTTCTGCTGATTTCAGGTCCCATTTGATGTCGATTTAGACTGCTATTGCATTTTATTTGTGTTTTTGTTGTCCGTAGCTGCTTCGTCAATTTCTCCAAGGTATGAGAGTTGTATTCCTCCTCTCCGATTTTCTCCTTTTGTCGATTTGCATCTTGAAATTGTTGTTTGTTGTCTGCAGTTCCCAGATCTGTTTGTTGTAATGACAACCAGATGATTCACATGCTTTAAATATATACTAAGATCGAGAGATTCTTGAGAGACGGAATGAGCCCCAATAGGAGCTAATACCACACGCTTCTCAGTCCTCTTTCGACTTAGTATACATTCAAAAACATATGGTTTCTATTTAATTGTGTTTTCATGGTTGTCATTATAGTGATTGTGGTATTGTTGCTTTGGTTGTCTCTGTACTCTGATTCTGTTACTGCTCTGAGTATAAAAATTATGAATTGTTGTTGATTGTTGTTGCTTTCTTATGAGTTGTTGCTGAATTGTTGGATCCCTGTTTGTTGTTATGATTTCATTGTAGTTTTCCATTGATGTTCCTTCTTCATCTGCACTGTATAAGCTAAACTTACAAAATTTAACAAACTGTTAGTATAAATATCTTCTATGTTCTCCTCCCTAAGGATTTGAACATAAAGATCATCTTCTCATTTCCTTTTTGCCCTCAGCTCCTTTTGCATGGTTTAATTCTCAAATAGGGTTCCATCAACTTGTCACTGTTCAATATTTTTTTGCCAAGGCAGTCTAAATCCTGAAAGCTATTAGCCTCCACTGTCCCAATATCCAGAGCCTGATTGGCTAGATGATCAACCAATTTATTCCCTTCTCTGTATGTATGAGAGATTTTCACTGTTCTTCCCCCCATAATTTTTCATATTTCCTCCATAATAGTGAGTATCTGCCATGGCACCTCCCAAGTCCTCTGAACAATTTTCTATAACAATAGAGAGTCAGTCTCTATAAGAATTTTGTCCACTTGAGTACCCTCTATGTACCTCAGAGCATATAGTATAGCAAATGCTTCTGTTTGGGTATTAGTGTTGTGGGGATCCTCTAGCTCACCTTCGTTACTCTAACAGAAGGAGAGTAATTATGTAGAGACTCTACAATCATACTCCATTTATATGGAATGTATTTACAATTCCTTCTCCTTACCTTCATGAAAAGAACCAGAGAATGTATCACCTGATAGATCAATTTTGTAGTGGACATCTTTCCTCCATGCCTCCTATTATTTCTTCTTTTCTAAAGTTCCCATACTATAAAAGATGGGACTGCTTGAAAAATATATCTCACTTGATGATGTGCAGGCATCTCCCACCACCTATTTATCACTTGAGTAAGACATAAGTTTTCAATGTTTATTTCCACTGGATTTCAAAAATGTTTCCAGGCAGCTTGTGTAGTTGGGGAATACAAAAAGACATGAGAGGCATCCTCCACCTTAGAAATATCACAACAGAAGCACCTAGAGGGGAATTGGATTCCCCACTTCTTCACGGTGTCATCTAAAGGCAATTTAGCTTTCCACAGTCTCCAAAGAAAGAAAGAAATTTTAAATGGCAGTCCTTTAATTCATATTAGCTTGTACACTTTATTGACATTCTTCCTTTGCCTCACCAATTGAAAAGAAGAACTAACAGAGAACTTATCATTTGCATCCATCTGCCAATATGGTCTGTCCACTTCCTCAGAATCCATTAGTGGGCATATCTTTTCTAAGATATGATCTACAATATTATGAGGCAACGCTCTTCTTAAAACTTGCTCATTCCACTGCCCACCTTCTGCTGCATCCTTAACTAGCACAATAGTCTGATTATAATCAAAGTCTGGAGGAGTGGCATGATATAGAGCTCTCGTCCAATTATCTAGTCAGAAATAGGAATTGCCTTGCTTGACTAGCCACCCGATTTTCTGCTCCATTTCATCCCTACATTTAATCATCTTCTTCCAAGTATATGTTTCTGTCTTTGCGTGTGCTAAAACTGCATGGATCTTCTTCAAGTACTTGTTGCTGATATAGGTTCTCTATAAAGATTATTTTGTCCTCATGTTCCACCATAACTTTGACAATAAAGCCTTTGAGATGTCCTGTAAGCTTCTAAAATCCATACCTCCTTCCTTTGGGTGACACAGCATAATCCAAGTAGCCCAATGTCTGCTGGAGTTACCAACTGAGTTGCTCCAAATGAATTATGCAAACATCCTATGTAAATGTGCTCGTACTCCTGCAGGTAGGTCACATGCTGATAATAAATGAATAGGCATGCTTTGGAGGAAATGCTTAATCAAAGTTGCCTTTCCTCCAAAGGATAAGAGTTTTCCAGTCCAAGAGCTCAGTCTATATTGGATTTTATCAGTCAATTCTTTGTAAAATAAGTTCTGCCTCCTGCTATAATATACTGGTACTCCCAAATAAGTAAAAGGAAACTCCTTTTCGGGAAATTAGTCACAGCAAATACCTGATCCACTATTTCTTGATCTGTCAGATGATACATATATACAACACTTTTAATTCTGTTAATCTTCTAACTACTCACCTTTTCATAATCAGTTAAGGTGTCCATCACCAGTAGAGAGTATTCATCTGCTGAAGCAAATATGATTGTCTCATCTGCATAAGCCAGATGATTCACATATGGGCTCCACTTTGACATTCCATATTCCTTGAAGTTCTCCTTATAGTGCAAAGCACTCAGAGCTCTAGATAGACATTCTGCAGCCAAGATAAATAAAGTTGGTGATAAGGGGTCCCCCTGCTTCACTCCCCTTATGGATTTGAAGAAACCATGAGGTTGTCCATTAACTAGTACAGAGTACCAGTTATTGGAGATTATTCTATATACCATGTCTATCAATATTTCTCCAAAATCCATCTTCCTTGACACCTTAGTCAAGAATAACCAGGACACCCTATCATATAAGCATTTGCCATATCAAGCTTGATAACAACGTTAGCTGGTTTTCCCCTGATTCTGATGTCATGTACTATTTCTTGAACTAAAAGGATGTTCTCCACTATGTTTCTGCCCTTTGCAAAGCCTGATTGCTGAGGTGATATAATACTAGGTAATAACTTCACTAGCCTTTCATGAATAATTCTGGAGAATATCTTGCTGGTGAAGTTACTTAAGCTAATAGGCCTCATATCAGAGAAGGTGGTGATGTCTTTCTTCTTTGGTATCAAAACCAAATTTGTATAAGTAATGTACCTGGGTAGCTCATGCCCATAGAAGAAGGATTGAACCATGTTTATCATGTCATATACAATTATATCCCAGCATACCTGATAGAATTTACCTGTGAACTCATCTGGTCCCCCTGAGTTGTCTGCATTCAACCCAAAAATATCATATTTGACCTCTTGTTCCTCTGGCATATCATGGACCTTATTCCTCTGTTCTTCTGTTAACAATTTTGGAATATATTGTAGCATGTCAAAATTTAAAGGGATAGTTTCCTCCCTAAACAGCTCAGAATAAAACCTTATTGCCTCCCATGCTATGTCTTCCTCTTTATCCAGCCAGATTCTCATGTGGTTCTGAACCCTTTTTAGTTGTAGCCTCCTTCTTTTGCATATTCAGCCAGAGTGGATGAAGTCTTCAATTTCTGAAAATTGTACTGGGAATCCTCCATATTTCTCTGAATCATCTGTAATCACATTAAAGTCCCCTCCTACCCGTCATGGTAGAGTTATTCCAACTGCTATTTCATACAGATCATCCCACAGTGCAATTCTTATTGATTTATCAGTACTAGCATACACTACTGTCACACATAACTCCTGTCCATCATCCATGTTAGTGAGTTTCATGGAAAGCAACTATTTAGTATCCATCATTATTTCCATTTGCATGTTGTTTCTCCCAAAGAACCAGATTTTTCCATTTATGTTATGAGCAGTCGTGTGCATATTCAGCCAGAGTCTATACATGTCTATGTGTCTGAAGTATTGAAAAGGCTCCATTAATGCTATAAAATTGAATTGTTTTTGTCTATTCAACAATACTACCCCCTCAAAGGCCTATTGGGTGTTAATAGACCTAATATTCTAAATGAGTAATTTATTGAGACATAGTCTTGGCTAAAGCTTTTCTTGTAAGTACACCTCCCCCGCCTTAGGAGGTACACTTTTATCCCTTATTTTATTCTACCTTCCATCCCTTTTGTTTTTTGCCACTTGCTTGGGAGATGTATCTCCTTTGTATGGTTCCTCTAAAGCTGCAAATGAGTTTTCTAGATCATTGTCATTCCCAATATCAACTTCCCCTGCCTTGTCCCTGTTGCTGCTCATCACTTTTATGTGTGCTAATTGTCTGACTATTTGCAACTATCTGCCTATTGGATTCTTCTTTGTTGCTCTTTGATTCTCCTTTGTTACTGCTGATTGCTTTAATCTCCTGCTCTTGAGACTGGTTCATGTTACGACTAGCTGTATCACATTGTCCTTCACTATTATCTGTTATTGATGAATTGTATGTTTTCACTGTTTCTCCAAGTATCTCTACTGCATCATCAGGGGTTCTTTTAAGAGCATATTTTTCCACTGGATCTGCTGGTTGTGCTACCTCATGTTCCGACTCCATCAGATTATTATCAACCTGCTGTTGCTCTTCTGTTTGGTTGTCCACTTTCTCACTTCTTTATTTATCATGTCTTGTTGTATCTCTGTTGGTGACTTGATGTTTACACTACTTTGATGTTCATCATTAATTTCCTCCTCCTTGTGGTTATTTCCTATCCCTGTATTATTGGTCTCTTTAATTTTCCTGCTTCCCTTGGATTGCTGCACTGTGTCATTTACATTCTCCTGATGAGTGGCTTGAGAGTTGTCTGCTACCTTGTTCCCAAATGATTTCTCTACCCAAGACTTGGATGTCTCACCTTGAGTGACATTGTTATCCCTGTCAGGTACTACAAGATCCCTTTGTTGCTCCTCTGTTAAGTCCGTAAGTGAGTCGAATTTGTTAGCAGTTGATGTGGACTGAGCAGCCGCCTTTCTTTGTCCAGCATTATTGATGTTTTCCATGTTCTCCCTTTTTTTCTTGCTCAAGCTGCTTTGATTCATTGTTGGGAACTTGGGATCCTTATTCTTCCTGTTGTGAACCACATTCGAGTTCTCATATATCAGCTTTCCATTTTTAAAAACTCCATCAGATGATGATTGCTGCATAACTGGTTTGTCGCCCTCCTCCCTTGCTTTTGCTTTCTCAATCTCAGTATTTGTTTCCTTTTGCTCCTCCTTCTTCGGCCTGTGTTCTGGATGAAGAACCCAACATCCTTGCATGTCATGACCTTGAAGTTTACAATGAGTACAATATTTTGGCAAATAATCATATTGAATCGTTTGCCACTTAGACCTCACTATATCTGTCTCTTCATCAACTCAATTAATTTGGATTCATTTAGGAAGATCCTTAATCAAATCCACCTCCACTTTTACCCTGGCGCAACTAGGTCTTGTTTGATTATTAGTTGTTTTATCAATTACTATGGGTTTTCCAACAACATTGGCAAATAGGTTTGTTGGTAGCCCTGGAAATGATATCCACGCAATAGATATAGTAGTTTCCTCCTCCGGATTGAACCGTGGGTCTCATTTCAAAAATCTTAAAGAGTATCTATTTCTTACTCTTAATTCCCAAGCTTTTGATAATAACGCTGCATAGTCCTCTAACAGTGAAAGACGAATTAAAATATGTCTGTCCTCCAACAATCCCATAGTACATTTCCCTTTAACCTCCAGTTCAATTGGTATTGCTGTCAATTCTTGTAAATCAGGTCTCCCATAGGAGAATTTGCAACCACAGCAAATTGCAAATTTTGTCTCGCTGCTAATTCCTCAAACTCCTTCTTCGTCCAAGTAATCGTTGGTTCTCCATGCAAAAAAGTAAATAGTTTTGAGATCAATGGGATCATGCATTTGTTGTGCTATGATATTGTGTAACGCCAAAGCATTAATTGGTAGTAGTAGAATTGTTTGTATTGGGGGCTGGGTTGGTATTGCTAATGGTGGGCAAGCCAACCCCTGTAGGGGGCTGGCCACCGGCTGGCAGTGCCATGACCGACGTGAAAATGGGACTTTGATCAAGGTTTGGCGATAGGGTATTTGGCCTATCTTTATCAATTTGAAACAATATTAAACTCCGACTCTTGTTGGTTGATTTTGTCCGTAGATTGAAAAAAACCCATATAATTGATTTAGTTGGGTAAATATAAAAACTGAACATAACCGACTTATATATACCCCTAATTTTAGTGATTCTATTTAAAATATAGCCATGGTTTAGAATATTTAAAATTTAGTCACTTCAGTGTTGCCTTCTTCTTCAATTTCTTTTTAGTACAACCTTCTGCATTCTTCAATAACATTATTTGGTGATGGAATTAATATAAATAAAGTACTGACTTCTAAGGAAAAGCAAAACTGTGCAAAAAATTTTATTAACTTTCAGAGATTCACATACCTTGAATTACTCGACTCATCAAGTGATCAAAACACTGGAATGTATGAATTACCATGGCAATAAAATCTGATGCGATATTGATTTTATAATTTATCCAAAATTGCAGTTCGGACTTCAGAATTAAACTTCTAGGATATTATTTTAAAGTTTGAACTGCAAAAAAAAAAAAAAAATCAGAATAGTATATTGAATTTCAAACGACAAGAATTGGACTATGTACACTATCCTTAAGTTCGAAGAAGCGAATATCTGCCAATTTTTTTTTTTTTTGAATGATGACCATATTTTAAATCTTTTTGAGTTATAACTATTTTTTTAATACATTGCAAATGATAGTTATGTTTTGAATAATAGCTCCAAAGTTTCTAGAGCAAAATGCGAAATGAGGCAGGATTATATTTTATTTGGAATTCTTTTGTTTTTTCTAGTACTAACACTAGTCGAATAGTGACAAGTGGACAATTGTTAAGTATCTCATAAAACCTCGGCGTGCTTCACGTTCAGTTACATCTAAATCCAGATATGCCAAACTACAGTACCTACCAACGAACTCTCACTTATGGATAGGCTATTTAAATTTCTTGTTCCAAAGTCTTAATCGCATTTATAGTCTAATAAAATAATGCAACGCAAATTACTTTATCTTGAGCTCCAAACATAAATGGTCTTAAACCACTTCCCATTCAGTTGTGAAGCTAGAGTGTCGGCTATGAATTCGCTCAAGCCTAATAATTTTGATTCAAATCTTATTTTTATCTTAAATTTCATTGACTATGTATAGATTATTAATTTAGAACTCAATTACATAATACGATTAGAATTAAGAATTCATAAATTTCAAATTCTAACTTTGCCCTCTACTGGTAAAAAATAAAAATTATTGTAATTGGTATTATTCGACTAATTCTCATTAGGATCATAAAGATTATACACCTAAAATTTGGTTTAAAATGGAGGTTAATGACACATAATCCAAGTAAGCTTCCTAGTGATGCAGCTGTTGGTTGCTATTGTAAAGCAGTACGGGAAGTAAATAAATATTACAAATGTTCGAAAGGATAAACAAATAGGCAATGTTCAGAACTGCCGCAAGCTTGTTGAGTCTTGAATCTTGATAACTTGAAATCAAGAAACAACTAAATCTGGATGGTTACAACTGTTGTATTGAGTCGAGTGATTGCACTCTGTCCTTAAGACAAGATTGCCCCGTATATATGCTTTTACGTAGCGGGCAATAGTCTCCCAAGATAAAACAACACTTTAATCTCAACACTACAAAGCAAATAGGTTGAGTCTGACGAAGAAAACAAATACGAATCGACTTGCTGAAGAAATGGAAAGGAAGAAAGAGTTTCTGATTTCGTCCAACTTATTTGGACTGACCTTCTCTTCTGTTTTGTCTCTGTGTATATAGTGTGTCTCTGTTGTGTATATGTTGTGTATATGTGTGTGTTTGCTCACTGTTAGTGCACTGTTTTTCGTTGCTGTTAGTGCACTGTTTTTCGTGACTGAAATGTGTTATTTTTCTGTCTGTGTTGTGCAACACAATTAAGCCAAAAGGCCTCAATATATAGCATGGAGGAGGGACTCCTCAACTGCCACAAACAAGGTTGTTAATGGCATTAGTGAGGGTTGTTAATGGTCATTTATAGAGGCTAATTTATGGTCATGAAGGAGGGCTGTTTATGGAGAAGTTAACAATCAAATAATGGCTGGTTAATGCTCCAAAAAATAGCCCAAACGGTAGGCAGAAAGTTTCTGCCTTCCGTCTTTCCCAAAATCAACTTTTCAGAAACTCTAGGGATCAAACTGTAAATATTAAGCAATTTGGGGTCCAAAAAGATAATATCAGAAAGTTCCCACAGCCCACAGCCCAAGCCGGACGGGTGGGCGGCGGCGGCGCGCGTGGGCTTAGCCTTGAACCCAAGCACATTTAGGTCCTCCCTCCTTTAAACACATGGGATACCCCAAGAGGTCCCAAACCCTTTACCACTTTAGAGACTTATAAAGAGAGCAATTCTTCATTTTCCCACCGATGTGGTAGATTTGTCCCACATCATATTTCCATGTCTCAAATATCTTACTTCGTGGATCAAATTTGACGATTCTTGGCCCTACGGTCATCTACTCACTTAGTAGATTATGCATGTGAGAAGAGACAAAGCCTCCAACATGCGGAACACTAGTGTTTAATTCATTAAATATGGATGGACGCATCTCCCCGCCAAAGGCAAATTTCCAACAGCAGCTAGTACCTTTAGCTCTAATTAAGATAAAGTAATTTTAAAACTTATAGCAACAAAGGTTGGAAAACAGATTTTACAAGAAACATACTCCTATTCTAATATAAATTTCACAAAAGAAATAAAACTATTCTAAACATACAATTTCTTTTGTAAATTTATATTCTCAAAATTTTCCCAGGACAAACTAAATATTTCTAAAAATTTAAATCAACCGCCAGTCTTTGTATTTTGCTTAAAACATATTCCCTCCGCTCACTTTTACTTGTCCACTTTGCACACCTCTTAAAAAATAATAAATAAAATGCATAATTTATATGATACATTAATGTATAGTTTTAATAGACTTGAAAAGTGATTTGAAATAAGTAAGTAATACTATGGATAAAATAGAAAAAAAATTATCTTTATTAATATGTTAAAAGTGACAAGTAAAAGTGAAAATTTATTTTTAGAATTATGAATAGTTAAAAGTGAACGGAGTGAGTGTTATAGTAATTTTTTCTAGAGCATAGTTGGAGGAGACAGCTCAAGGGGCTCCAACTGGTAAGTGGGACAAAGCCCATTCACATGTCTTTCTTAATTACGGAAGAAGACAAATAGTGATTTTCCAGATAATTGATCAATATTTATTCATCGATTCAAAAGTAATTAAAATTTAATCATCTTACAATTAACATTAAATATTTTTTAAAATACACATAGAAAGTTAGTATCTTCTTCTTTCTTCTTATGTACTTTTCCTCCGCATCTCTCCCCTCTAGTTTGATTATTTGATTCTAACATGTTCTCGATAATTTGTGCATAACTGGTTGACCAAATTCATATATGACCTCCTAAATTTATCAATTTTTTAAATTTTAATATCTGATTTAGGCCTCACATGAATTGAATACTTATACTGGCGGCTGACGTCTGTTCAGTGCCATAAGGTCAAGAAAGTTGGTGAACTGAATTCAAAATCTATTAAATACTTCTTTTTCAATTTGTTGTAAAGAATCAACGCGTATTACCAAGTGTTTATTACATGGAAAAATATTCGATTAACGAAAAAAAGATAAATAAATGAAAAAATAAATAAAAATTGACATATGGCAAGCACGGTTTGGTGCGTCCTTATTGAAATTGAGGCTGGCCTAAAAAATAATTTATTACATTTCGAATAAAAATGCCGCAAAGTTTAAATGTTCTTCTAAAAGAAAAAAAGGAACAAATCTAAAGAAAAAAAACTATGTATTATTCCTTTTTTTTATCGGTCTTGCTGGTCCATGAATACGAAAAATAGGATGAAATTGAAGTATTAAAAAATAAACAAATATTAAAGAAAGCATGTACTTATGTAGCATGATAACAATGTGGTATGCTTAAAAAGGTGGTAAAGTTGTTTTAATATAGAAATGTAACATAAATGTAATTTGAGGGAAGATTGGTTTCACAAGTTTAGCTTCGAAGTGAATGTAACGACGCAAATAAAAAATCAATTGATATTATGAAGCTAAAGTGCTAAACTAGGAGAGAGGTATCTATATATTTTAAAGATCTTCCCTTGAACTATATATAACTAATTTTAACTCCAAGCTGGTGAAATTATTATGATGGTGAGTTACTGGATTTGTTAGTTAATAATCCACAAATTCTTTCCTCCTTCTAAAACATTGCAAAACCCCCATCAAGTTTTTCTCCTCTTTATACTTGTTCAAAGACTACACCTTTTTCTCCTAATACTCAATATAAAATAGTGATATAATATTTATGATCAGTGAAGATGAAGGAAAATATAAGGTTTTTAGTGTGTGTATGGTTTGTGTTATGTGGTTGTTGTTTTGGTAGATTTGTGGTGGAGAAGAACAGCTTGAGAGTAACATCACCAGACACAATCAAAGATGTGTATGAGTGTGCAATTGGTAACTTTGGGGTCCCACAATATGGAGGAACCATTGGTGGTATTGTTATGTATCCAAAAGCTAATCAAAAATCATGCAAGGATTTTGATATCTCCTTCAAATCTAAGCCTGGTGGCATGCCTGTCTTCCTTCTTCTTGATAGAGGAGGTAAAATTTTCCATCTATTTCTATTGCCTTTGAATTTGATTAGTTTATGTTTTAATATTCTCCTAAATGAGATTCCTGTTGGTTCACTTAACAACTTCAATTACTCTAAATTTACTTGATTTTATTATCAGATGTAGACCCTGTTAATACAACATGACAATTACTGCTGCCTGCCTGTTTAGGGAAGAATTTCCTTTACTTTGTTTTTCCTGAAAATTCAAGAACAGGCCAAGCCTAACCCCTGAAGCGGTGTTTGCTGATTTTACAATCTTTTTGTAGAATTGCAAGCTAGTGCTCAGAGGAACATAACTCAGATGCCTTTGAAGCTAAATATTGTAATGCAACTGTGAGCATGGATTTATTTGGCACTTGCACTAAACAATCATGGAGTACTATTTACAACAACATACCTAGTGAAATCCCACAACATTGGGGTCTGGGGAAAGAAAGTTGCCATTTTAGAGGGGCAATCATGGAGTACTATTTATGCACGATTTTTTATATTTGTAGTGGTTTTGATTGTTAACTTATTGTTACAGTTTCATGTTGAAACAAATTTACACAATGTATCCACTTACATTAACTTATACGAACATATACTTTAAAGCTTGTATAAATTGTGTGCATCTAATTCGTTCTTTCCTGTTCTTTGTTGGTGCATGTGTTTGTTCCTGTGCTGGCAGATTGCTATTTCACACTGAAGGCTTGGAATGCACAGAAAGCTGGAGCAGGCGCTATTCTTGTTGCTGATGACCGTGTTGAACCTTTAATTACCATGGACACCCCTGGGGAAGAGGACGCGCAGGCAGATTATTTGCAAAATATAACTATTCCGTCGGCTTTGATTAGCAAATCTCTTGGGGATAGCATCAAGAAGCAACTATCTAAAGGGGAGATGGTTAACATAAACCTCGATTGGAGAGAGGCTCTTCCACATCCTGACGAGCGGGTGGAGTATGAATTTTGGACCAATAGTAATGATGAGTGTGGCCCCAAGTGTGAAAGCCAGAGAGAGTTTGTCAAAAACTTCAAGGGGGCTGCCCAGATACTTGAGCAGAAAGGTTATACGCAGTTTACTCCCCATTACATAACTTGGTATTGCCCGGAAGCTTTTATTTTGAGCAAGCAATGCAAGTCTCAGTGCATCAACCATGGCAGATACTGTGCTCCAGACCCTGAGCAAGACTTCAGTAAAGGTTATGATGGGAAGGATGTTGTTTTGCAAAATTTACGGCAAGCTTGTTTTTTTAAGGTTGCCAATGAAAGTGGAAAACCCTGGTTGTGGTGGGATTATGCCACTGACTTTGCAATACGTTGTCCAATGAAAGAGAAGAAATACACCAAAGAATGTGCAGATCAAGTAATCAAGTCACTTGGTAGGTTGGAGTTTCTTTCCTTTCATATTTCTGCTGGCGTTTTCACTTTATGCACATCATTGTTTTACTATTGTACATTTGGTGTTGATGATGCCATAAGTTTAGCAGAGTCTATATTTTCCTCTCTCTTGTAAGAAATACACCAAACTAGAAAATTCGTATAGTTTTGTTGAACTTGGTCTCATATATTTATTTTCCTGCTTGAGCTTAGATGAATTTGTTTGGCTGTGATCAAAATATACACAGTGGAATCTACCTTCTTTCTTCTTGCATGTTATTTTAGTTTTCGTATTGATAGTTTAATTGACAATATTCTACAATAGATTTCGAATGGTTTGAATTCGTCTCATATTTTGAATGGCATTTGAGATGTATATGTCACATTAGTAAGCAGCTTATCTGGACAAATGCATATAACTCGCATGTATACCCAACGGAACTAAACTCACGAAATTCTCAAAATCCACGCATAATTTGTGGGTCCTACACAGTCCTAGTCTTGGCTTTTTCTTCACTCAGTCTGTAAAAAAAGTTATATAATGCATGCCCCCACCCATTTCTACTTCCATTAAAACACTTCTCAAAGAATTTTTCGTATGATAATGAGAAATCCCGATAGCACGTAATAGTTTTTGCTATGTACTTTTATACTAATTCCTTTACTTAAACGTTCAAGTATCAAAAATGGGCCAAATAATCATCCTCCCTGTTTTCTCTCTGGAGCTAAGGTCTAAGCTGTGCATGGCTACACAGATTTTTTCCTTGTTATGTAGTTCTTGTGGTTTAATTAATACTCCTTGCTCTTTATAGGAATGTGAAATGATGTCTTGACTTTTCCTTTCTCTTTCAATGGACTCTGCAGGCTTTGACGTCAAACAGATCGAAAAATGTGTTGGAGATCCTGAAGCGGATTCTGACAACCCTGTTCTAAAGGCTGAACAGGACACCCAGGTGTGTGTCCTACAGAAGTGATAGAACAGATGTTCTTTATTGCCTCTGGGACTTTGTTGAATTGAATTTGCACTTTTTACATTGCTTCTTTCAGATAGGTAAGGGTGCTCGTGGGGATGTGACTATCTTGCCAACTCTCGTTATAAACAATAGACAGTACAGAGGTATACCTTGTTTTATTTACAGTGGAAGTGTGTTTTGACTTAAATAGAAAGAAATTATATTTTTGAAGTATTTATCTTCATCTTAGGTAAGCTGGACAAGGGAGCAGTCCTCAAGGCAATTTGTTCAGGTTTTGAGGAGACAACCGAGCCTGCAATTTGTTTAACTGAAGGTCATTTTCTTTGATCTTTTTCTCTGCCTGAAGGCTTAATAATTATTTGGTATCAGCTTCTTGCTGCTTGTGACTTTTTTTTTAAGATGGGACAATGGGCTGAAAGAGATGTCTCTTACTGGTGGGATCTTCCTCAGTTTTTTTTCTATCTCCAATGGTTTTGAATCATTATCTTGGTTGCAAAGAATGGTGAAAATATAAGAAGTTTTGCTTATCTTCTCAAAAGGAAAATAAAATATAAGAAGTTAGAGAAAATTACCGGTATAAATTCATGCAGATGCTTTTGGCTACCCGACATATTCCAACTTGTAATTTGATGAGATAAAAACTACATTAGCTACATCAAATTCGGAATATTCCATTGGAACAGGTTTTAAGGACCAGCTAGTCTGTAGTTTACGCGATCTTCCAACAAGGTGGTATTTAAAAGTTGTTTTAGTACTTGCTTTGCAGAAATAGAAACAAATGAATGCTTACAGTCAAATGGTGGGTGCTGGCAGGACAAGGCTTCTAACATTACCGCGTGCCGGGTAGAGTTATTTTTCAATAGACTGCTTATATGTGAAACCTTATTTTGCAAAGTTCCAGTTTTATTTGCTTCTAGTTCAATTTCTAATCCATGCACAAAATTGTGATGCAGGATACTTTCCGTGGTAGAGTATGTGAATGCCCAGTAGTTCAGGGAGTAAAATTTGTTGGTGATGGTTATACTCACTGTGAAGGTAAGTTTTCATCCACTAATTATCATTTTTCTCACAAAACAGTTTGGCGTTGTTGTGATGCATGCATGTTGGCTTAATATTTTGAGCTTGCGGTTTGACAGCATCTGGGGCATTGCGATGTGAAATAAACAATGGAGGCTGTTGGAAGGGAACCCAAAATGGCAGGGCATATTCTGCTTGCATTGTAAGAGGCTTTATTCAAGCATTGTTAGCGTTGCCTTTTGGACTGTTCTCCATAGCAATTCTCATTCTTTTGTGGGAGGCCCTTAGCGCCTTCCTTCTTCTGGTTTTTACTTGAGCAGTTATTCAAAGTTTAAGATTTCTTGCTTCTTGGGTTCATTAGGCATTTATCTCAAATGACTTTCTGTAGACAGAGGCATTAAATGTCATATCCTTGTCTTGTCAGGACGATCACACAAAGGGTTGCAAATGTCCACCAGGCTTCAGAGGGGATGGAGTTAACAGTTGTGAGGGTATGTAGAATTTGTTCACTATGTATCAGTCCATCGACATATATTGTTCTCGAGAGCATTTCAGCATTTAATTCTTTATTTACTTGAGTTTTGGATTCTGACTCTGTTGAGTTGCCCCAAAAATATGTGCACCTCTCTCTCTAAGAGATGAATCTTTTAACTTCCTGTCGTAGGAACACATTAAGGTGTATATACCATCGAGGTTAGAGTCGGAATAGTGTTTCTCTCTGTTTCATAGCAATCTTGTTAAACAACAATGTTGTGACTCTTAAAGTTCGTCTTCAATTTTGGCCCTTTTTCAGATATTGATGAATGCAAGGAGAAGCTGGCTTGCCGGTGTGCTGAGTGCAAATGCAAGAACATTTGGGGTAGTTATGATTGCAGTTGCAGCGGCAATTTGCTATACATGCATGAACATGACACGTGTATAAGTAAGTGTGAGAAGCTGTCAATTTGATGAAAATATGCTTGTAGTGATAGACATAGGGTTTTTTTCTTTACTTGACTTTGGTGAAGGTAGTTAAGTTTTCATCATATGATGTTTCTTTATAATAGGTAATTTTTTATCATATGATGTTTGTGATATTAGCATGATTTAGCTTATTTAAATGAATACAATTTTGCCAACGCATACTAAAGACATTGATCTACTTCATTTCGAAGTTGCATGTCTGTCGGTCTCTTCTGCGACTAAGTTTTGTTGGAACTTGCAGGCAAAGATGCCAAGTCAGAGTTCAGCTGGGGCCTTGTTTGGACTATCATCTTGGGTTTGGCTTTTGCTGGGGTTGCAGGATATGCTGTGTACAAGTACAGGATCCGGGTATGTCATTGTACAATGTTCTTAATTTCATCAAAGACAGACAACTGTCACCTGTTGAAAACATAAAACTAAAAGCATTTGAAATGTTATGCTGGTGCTAATTGACAAGTTTTTCCATGGTAATTGACGAGTGATCTTCAGAACTAATGCTTGTTAGAAAAAGTGATTTGGGAATATGAAAATTAACTAATGCTCCTAGACAAGCCAACTCTCCTTGCATGCTTTTCCTTTTGGATTTTGCATTTGAGTTAACCTGTTGAATTGTTTGATCCTTAAATATAGTTGATGGGAAGGCCAGTAAGTTCCTTTTGCTTTACCATAAGTTCCAGTTATAAGCTTTCACCAGTCTTCATGTGAAAAAAATCTCCAGAATGAGATGTGCCAAATCCACCATATTAATAAAGCAAGAAAGTTAAGAATTTTTGGAATAGATATCAGTGTAAAGCTATTTTTGGAGTGGGATATCTTTCTTTGATTCTCAGAGAGAGGTGTTTAAAGGTTTCTTTCTGATGTTGTATTTCTCTCCGCTCACCATCTTTGGGACATTCGTCTTTTCTTTTCAAGCAATTTTTGCCTTTCTTGGAATTAGCATGAGATCCATTGGCATGTAGAGATACATGGCTCCCAGATTCAATACAGTTTTTTCTTATCTGGTTTCTTGTTCAATGTTGCTTTCACCTTTTCATTAAATCCTGAAACCTTATATGTGCAGAGATACATGGACTCAGAGATTCGCGCCATCATGGCACAATATATGCCTTTGGATCAAGGAGAGGGGGCTAATCATGTTTCCCACGGGAATGTCTAATGATAGATCATTGCTGAAGACGATGATGGCCTGGGTAGAGTGCAGCCTCCATTGCATGTCTGCTACCAGTTTCTCTCTTTAGTCATCCTAAAGTTCTTTGTGCTAATGCCATTCCTCTAGAACACTCTTCTCAAACAAGTTAGATCTTATTTATGTACATGTATGTCCCATCAATGCACATAAAACCAATAATAGGAATATTTTCCTTGAATTGGAATTGCGCGATGTTTCACTTTTGGAAATAAGGAAATCCGCAGTATCAATTTGTACTTCACTTGAGAGAGCATTTTCATTGCATAATATGGTATAGATGGAGTGGGAAGGGGATCCTGATTATGCCATCTCCTCCTGTTTTACATTGAGGCATAATTAATTGGATGATATCTCCTTCCCTCTTGTAAACGATCACTTTTTATTATCCAACAGCAGTATGTATAAGTAGAATGTGTACCAATACAGTCATAGCCGCTGCCACAATGTTCTCAATCGGCACGAAGAAAATTTGATGGGTGATTTATAAGAAAATTTGATGGGTGATTTATAAGAATGACCTTGCGAGTAAGTGGACTTGAACTTTTGATCCCCTTGTTCTATGGTAAGTGTTAGAATATAAATAGTACTACCTCTGTCCTAATTTATGTGTTACCATTTTCCTTTTGATCTGTCTCAAAAAGAATATTATTTGTTTATATTTAAAAGTAATTTAACTGTATGAGATGCTTTACAATCTCATTTATATAAGACTTGTTTTGGATCACACATTTCAAAAGTCTTCCTTTCTTTTTAAAACTTCGTGTCAAGTCAAATGATGTCACATAAATTGAAACGGAGGGGGTAATAGAATTTGTATAGTATCCTACATGGAAAAGGATTGAGATATAGTGCCTATAAATAGGAATCAATATAATTTTATAGATACACAATTTAATAATATTTCTCCCATAATTTCTTACATGGTATCAGAGCATTGGTGAGAAACATTCAAAACAATACCATCACGCCACAATCCCGCGCGTCAATTCCGGTGACTGTTTTGCGTCACTCTTCGGTGAGTTTTGTGCAAAATCCAAAATCACCACAAGTAGAGATACTCTGGTGACCAAATCCCTAAAAATTTCAATCGCCGGAACCCTAATTCGGCACCGTCAAAATCTGTTTTTCGACAGATCAACATTTTTCCGATGACTTTTTTGAACAATTTTTTTTTCCAGTCAGGTCACGCAGCAATTCTGACATCAACCATATAATTTTCCTCAAGATCCGGTCATTTTTTATGTTTCTGCCAAGATATGAGATTTCTGATTTCTGATTTGATTTTTTTGTGAAATTTCAGATCTGGTTTTGCAGATCTCATATCTGTTAATTGTGATTTCAGATCTTATTTTCCAGTTCTCATAGTTGTTTTTCCAATCTATTGTCTATCTGATTTCATATCTCAGTCTAATGTTGGTCAGATTTCAGATTTTACAAGATGTTTTCGAGATTTGATAATTTTAGCTCTAAAATTACGAGAATCGAAATTCAAAATCCTAAACAACGAGATTAGAAATTCGAACATCTCAGTCTATGAAGAATCGACGAAAAGGTCGTTTTGAAATATCTTGACCTAATTGTAGTTTTTGAAATATTTGTCCTCTCGGTTTCAGCAATTTATGACTCACCAAGAAATTATTTATCAAACATCTTGTCGATACACTCCTCAGCTTAATGGGGTAGCAGAGAGGAAGAATAACCACCTCATTGAGATTTCTCGCACTCTTCTCATTCAGTCTCATGTTCCACTGCGTTTTTGGGGCGATGCAGTTCTCACATCTTGCTATTTAATTAATCGGATGCCCTCATCTTCCATTTAGAATCAAATTCCTTATTTAGTAGTGTTTCCTCAGTCACCTATATATTCTCTTCCTCCTCATGTCTTTGGGAGCACATAATTTGTTCATAACTTAACCCTAAGAAAGATAAATTAATCCCTCGTGCTCTTAAATGTGTATTTCTTGATTATTCTCAAGTTCAAAAGGGGTATCATTGCTACTCACCTGATCTTCATCGGTACCTTATGCCAGCAATCACATTGTTTTAGTATCAACCTTACTTTATCTTCTTCTGATCAATATGATATATTTGAGGTCTTACCTATACTGACTTTTAAGGAATCTACTATTACTTCTACATCTCCATCCATAGTGCCACCAGTCTTACCCATGTCAATTTTGAAGAATCTACAGTTACTTCTACGTCTTCACCCACAGTGTCACCACTCCTGACTTATCATCGTCGTCCACGTCCAGATGATTCTTGTTTTGCACCGCACCCAACCCCTACTATAGACTTGTCTCCTCCTAATTAACCGATGGCACTTCAAAAGGTATACGGTCCACTCGTAATACTAACTCCCACTATATCCGTTTAAGTTATCATCATATGTCATCATCTCACTATGTCTTTATATCATCATTGTCCTCTTTCCATCCCTAATTCTACAGGTGAAGCACTTTATCATCCAGGATAGCGACATGCTATGATTGATGAAATGTCTATTTTACATACGAGTGGTATTTGAGAGCTTGTTCCTCTTCCTTCAGGTAAATCTATAGTTGGTTATCGTTGGATTTATGATGTCAAAGTTAATTCGGACGGCCAAGTTGATCGGCTTAAGGCTTGCCTTGTTCCAAATGGGTATACATAGATATTTAGGGTTGATCGGCTTAAGGCTCAATTGAACATTAAGAATGTTTTTCTCCACGGTGATCTTGAGGATGAAGTTTATATGAAGCAACCACCTGGTTTTGTTGCTAAGTGGGATTCTAATTTGGTGTGTCGATTGCATCGGTCACTTTATAGTCTGAAACAGCCTACTCGAGCCTGATTTGGTAAATTCAACACAGTAATTCAGGAGTTTGGCATGACTCACAGTGAAGCAGATCACTCAGTGTTTTTATCGACATTCTGCTCCCGATTTGTATATTTATTTGGTGGTTTATATTGACGATATTATTATAACTGACAATGATCAAGATGGTATCACTAATTTTAAGAAACATTTTCAGCATTTCCAGACTAAAGTATTTTCTAGGTATTGAGGTTGCTCAATCCATGTCAGGTATTGTTATTTCGCAACTCAAGTACGCCTTAGACATTCTTGAGGAAACAAGAATGATAAGATATAAACTCATTGGCACTCATGTGGATCTGTATGCTAAACTCCTGCCAAGACATGAGGAGCCACTTAGTGATCCTGGAAAATATAGGCGGTTGGTTGGTAAGTTGAATTATCTCACAGTGACTAGACTTGACATTTCTTTTCTTGTGAGTGTTGTAAGTCAGTTTATGGATTCTCCCTGTGATAGTCATTGGAATGTAGTTGTCCGCATTGTGCGATATATAAAGTCGGCTCTTGGCAAAGGACTACTCTTCAAGGATCGAGGTCATGAGCAGATCGTTGGATACACAAACGCTGATTAGGTAGGATCACCTTCTGATAGACACTCTACATCTGGATATTGTGTTTTAGTGGGAGGTAATTTAGTATCCTGAAAGAGTTAGAAACAGAGCGTGATTTCTCAATCTAGTGTAGAATCAGAATATCATGCAATGGTTGTAGCAACTTGTGAGCTAGTTTGGATTAAACAGTTGCTCAGAGAACTAATCAGTCAGATGAAACTTGTGTGTGATAACAAAGCGACCCTTCATATCGAATCAAATTCGGTATTTCATGAGAGGACTAAGCACATTTATATCGACAGTCACTTTGTCAGATAAAAGATACTCTCTGGTGATAAATTTGTAAAGCCAAGTGATCAGCTTACAAATATTTTCACAAAGTCCCTCACTGGTCTCGTATTAGTTACATTTGTAACAAGCTCAATACATATGACTTGTATACACCAGCTTGAGGGGGAGTGTTAGAATATAAATAATAATAATAGGATTTATCCTACATGAAAAATAATTGGGATGTAGTGCCTGTAAATAGAAATCAATGTATTGTTGTAGATATACAACTCAATAATATTGCTCCCATAATCTCTCACAACATTAACAAGTTTTGACTTTGAACATTAAAAGCTTTGTCAGTGGGGCAACCGGAGTTTTAAAAGTTTAAGACCTCCATTTTCAAGATAAATAGGTGTAAATTTGACCGAGTCCTTTAAATACTTCTATCTTTTGAAATAATAGCAGGCATTTTGTTCAAATAGGTCAGAATTTCTATCACAATGTGTAGTTTTAGTTACAGGAAGGCAAATTGATTAAAGAGTAATACGCAGGAAAACTTCATAATTTAACTGCTAAAGAATTGTGAGGAAAGGGAATTGCCAAAGTTGTGCGTTACAATATAAAGCCATACTGAATAACATTTGATTCCACTTTTTTTTTTGTAGTGAAGTCTCTCTTACCTAACAGTTTAAAAATACGATTCTAGTAGCATCAAAATTACGAAGCATATCAGTAATGATTAGTTGTACTGTTATTCAATTGTCCTAATGTGTTTTTGCGCAAACAGTAATAAAATTCCAATTGTAGCTTACAGAACCAGTTTGAAATCTGAACATATGTTTCCTCGAATTGATAACTAATGCAGAAATGCCATTTTATCTGAGCAAGAAGATACATTGCATACATCAACCAACGTCCTAAAAAAAAGCAATCACCCAGCACATAAATATCTTCCTCAAGTAGAACTTTATAGTCGTCTTAAGATGTTCAAGGGATTGCATAATTCCCTACTCATTCCTAGCCTGCAAGATCTGAAATCACTAATATTTAGTACAGGGAAATAATGCACAAACACTGTAGGTGCAACATTTAGAGGTTTTAGGCAAATGGAAAAATATATCCTTGTCCAGCAGATCACCCAAATTGCATGGGCAGATTTGTTTTATTTATTGGGTCCTTCAGTGGGTTCAGAGCACAAGTGATGCAGCATAAAGAAGCTCATACGGACAATTATCTACCGGGGATTGATGTGAACTTGAATTCCCCGCAACTCCTATAGCATGTGTTTCTTGCCTGGACCGTTCAAGAAGTAGGAATAAACAATTAGAGAAAGATCAGAACCCTACATGAACTTTTCTGGAACTCTAGATAGGGCAGCCGAAGTGACCTATAAAAGCATTAGGATATTAAGAAGATGGATTCAGAGAAACACATTTTTGATAATTTGCTACAGAAAACATGCTCATGTACAATTTAAAATCTTGATGAACATTAAAATTACCTCGAATTAGCTTAGTTATCTGTCTGTGCTGCCGAGTTTGAACCCTTTTTCTGCTCACCATCCCTTAAGATCCTATAAGCATAAAATGCTGCCACCCCTCCACTACACGCAGCAAAATCCAATTAACAACACTAAATGTGAGCACCTGAGATACAACAATCTACAATACCAGCGGACATTACACATTCTTTCAAAAAATCCATGTAGCTACATCACTTTCTCACGGGGATACAATAACGGCTACACATTAATCTCAAACTAGAAAATATATGTATGAACATATAATAAAAGGAAGCCTAAGGAAGGCATAAAAAAATTAGACCAGGAAGACGGAGAGCGGCAGCGGAACAGAGTTTTTTTTTAAATTAAGAAGAAAATCAAGTTTTTGACTTTCAATAAGGGAAAATCACTAAAAGAAATAATACTCACTTGTCCCAATTTATGTGATGCACTTACGTTTTAGTCTATCCCAAAAAGAATGATACCTTTCTATATTAGAAAAAAATTAACTTTAAACTTTCTATTTTACCTTAATGAGATAATTTATAACCACAAATAATATCTATGGCTTGTTTTGAAGACAAGTTTCAAGTCTTTACTTCGTGCCCAGACCAAGTGCATTACATAAATTGGGATGCAAGGAGTGATAAATAACATTTCATAAACAACATGAAAGCAAAACTTTCTTGAGGGACTTGACGGACTCTGGTGCACTTGTTTATCTTGTTCTAAGTAAACATATTCATCCTACCATCAGTAGCAAGTATGTATTATATAATCTCCCACAAGACTTTTAAATGAGATAACTGCATCTAGAACTAGCTAGCATCAAGACCCTTGGTCGACGGATTACATCAAGTGGGGTTGCTCTAACCTCACACCCCTCCCCCTTCCCCTCTCATCTGTCAAATCCTTCTTTTCGTTCTATATGGACAAGATACAAAGACTATTTTGAGGAGGACAATGAGCAAAATTAAACCACCAAAATAACAAATAGAGTGTAGCATTGTAAAAGGTATGCGAGGGCTAGAAATATGGAAACCTGATGATGGCTGTAATAAAATTGAAAATAAATGGTCTCTGCAAGGCAAGAGAAAATAAGTTGTCAGAAATCATTGCTTAAACATTTTTGACAACAACTGCATAAGGACTCTATAAAGAGAGGGAGGGAGGAAGAGAGGGAAGTCATACCTGCAACAACAGGCGAAATTCTCTGACAAATAAGATGGTAGCAATGGCTGCGAAAAAAGAAAGCATGTAACAGGTAAAGCAATGGCTGAAAAAATGAGAACGCATATAACAGGTAAAGCAATGCTGCAATGATTAATACAGAATTTGAAATATGAGAAACAATATCCAGCATTACAATCACAAATAAAAGGAGGGTTTTCCAAAATTGTAAAATTACGTGAATGTCAATTTTCCCCAACCAGGACTGTAAAAATACAAAAATTTCGGAGTGGATAGATTTATGAAATCCCTAAACTAACATACACTACCTCAGCATACCCTTAAATGTTGCAAGCTAGCTGGCAGCAGCAGAGTAAGGCACAGCGCACAACCACAACAGGAAGAAAAAGAACTTGCAAAGCCTCGTTGCGATAAAAAGAAATAGTTTCATTTTTATTATTACAACAACATACCCAGTGAAATCCCACAACGTGGGGTCTGGGGAAGATAGAGTGTACGCAGACCTAGCGGCTGTTTCCGGGGATCCTCGGCTTAAGAGGAAGCATAATCACAAGCAAAGCAAGTAAGGCAGGCAAGGCAAAGCGAGAGAAACGGCCAGCCTCAAACAAGAAATTAAAGCATAATGAACATGTTGATAACAAAATCGAATACGCCATGATAACGCATTCTAACAACAGGAAGCAGTAGCTAACACAGCTAAATAAGATAAACAAAGTATACTAAAGAACACATAGCAGCAGCAACTACAGAAGACTATAAAGCAATATTGCACATATAAGTGTGATAGGCTAATCGGGCCTACAGTAATAACACTACAACTATCATTTTGTAAGCGTAAGTAGGACTACGTTTGACTACCTACTAACCTAATCCGTGTTCTCCACAACCCCTTATCTAAGGTCATGTTCTCAGTAAGTTGCACCTGCGCCATATTCCGTCTAATCACCTCTCCCCAGTACTTCTTCGACCTACCCCTACCCCTCCTAAACCCGTCCATAGCCAACCTCTCACACCTCCGCACTGGTGCATCCGTGTCTCTCCTCTGCACATGCCCGAACCATCTCAACCTCGCTTCCCACATCTTATCATCCACCGAGGCAACTCCCACTTTATCCCTTATATCATCATTTCTAATTCTATCTCTCCTTGTATGCCCACACATCCATCTCAGCATCCTCATCTGGGTTCGTAATTGAGAGCAAAAGTTGTGCACAAAGAAACAACATCTGGCTTGTTTTGAAGAGAACATGAACCTTCTCAGATAGCAAGGATATCATCATATTTTTTAGTTGCCTCGGAAAATTGGTGAAATTGTCACAGATATTCCTCCTAAAATGACTAAAATTTCTGTTTCCACAACCTAATCTAAAGTTAATAAACAAAAAACATACAATAAAATCCAGATTCCGCGAATGTTATCTAGAACAATAAATGTGAAAGTAATTCTACATCAATATCAACCAATTAAACCTCAACCCCAAAACCAGTTCGGATTGGCTATATGAACGCTCTATCCCATTTCAGCTCCATTCAGACCCATTTCATCAAATAGTCAATAAAATTAAGGGTTAATTTGCATATCACTACAACAGCAGCTATGCCTCAATTCGAACTAGTTGAGATCGGCTATAGAATCCTTAATATATATTCGACTCAAGTTGGAACTGATTCATTCCAATACTCAATCGCTTGTCATTTAAAACAAATTAGAGATACAGATTCTCTGCTGCTTTTACTGACATTGCAAGTTTATTCGCCTTTCCTATATAATATAATGACATCGTCGCTATATGACAGTTACAGGCCAAATTCACAAGCAATTCATGACACCCTTTGCAAAAATTGGTAATAGCAAACTAATAAATAGAAGATGCACCAAATAAATCAGAATCTTCTTGTAAGAGTTCCATATATGTGTTATAAAGAGTACATGTGGAGTGGGGAGTAAATGAAGATAGACAGTCTCTCATATGCTAACCTGCCTGTCCCTTTAAAGCTAGCGAAGTCGACTCGCCACTTTTCCATGATCTTAAACTTGAGATGCTCAAGGCCAAAAGAGTACTACCAAGTATAACACCAAATCTAAGGGCAGCAATGCTTCCACTTAGCATGAAGTACAAAAAGCCACCAGCAGAAAGAAGAGTTCCTGCAGAGAATGACCAAGACAATGAAAAAGCTATAGGTTTCAATGCATTGCATGCTTCATCTCGAAGAATCTTAAACAATAGACAATAGTAACCCAAACAAAAGCATAAACCGACTTATAAAAACAAAATTCTAAAACTGCACGTCGAGCAGTCCCTTACTGCTGCATTTGGAAAGATAAGTTGTACATACCATAAGGTATTCCCACATAAAAGTCTCGCACTTTCGACACATCATTTAATTCATCTGCAGAGGAAGCAAATGTTTCAACAATATCCTTTACTGGTTCAGGGGAGTTCTCAGCAG
The DNA here is from genome assembly GCA_034509755.1 of Anisodus tanguticus. Taxonomy (NCBI): domain Eukaryota; kingdom Viridiplantae; phylum Streptophyta; class Magnoliopsida; order Solanales; family Solanaceae; genus Anisodus; species Anisodus tanguticus. Next base: position 25,854,957 of record CM067559.1, read on the forward strand.
CAGTGGCTAAATATCCTTTACTATCCTCACTAATTTCCTTTGCAATTATAGTCAAATCTTCTCTTGCCTTCTCTGCTTGAATTTGTAATTTCTCAGAAGTTTCTTTCAAAATAATCATAGCTTTCTCGGAATACACCTCATATGCTTCTTGTGACACAGCCTGCACCTTCATTGCTTGTTCTTTGAAGGAAGCTAGTGTCTGTTTCCATGCTTCTTCTGACGCCTCAGTCTCCCTCTTAAGATCAGTATTGTCCTTCTCCAATTCAGTATCTGAAGGCTTCTGAAAACATGAAAACTTTTGACTCAGAGAAATGAAAGATAGGCCTAACATCAAAAAGATCAATGTAGATTGACAAAACATAGTTATACACACCAATTAACATACTACTCTCTTAGCCGAATATAATAGGCCTAATTTGACTTGCTTGGAGTTTAAGAGTAAAATATTTGAATCGATTATTGTATTGAGTTTACTTGGAAGTTATTAGAATAATACCTTGAGATGTAACGAAAGTGGAATAGTTATACAAAAAAAAAACATCATCAAGTTCGATATAATAAAAAACATAAACAGTTGACACTAGTTCAATTCCATTTAGCAAAGCATTCACTGTTCTTTGGGGTACCAGAAAGGAGAGAAGGTCAACTTAATTGATTAGATACTCCATTCTATTAAATATAAAGCAATAATATTAGACATACCATTCTTAACATACCAAAAAAAAGTTTGGTCCAGTCACAGCTTACTCACCTTGATCAGATTAAGCTTTCATGAGGTTCAACATACTTGGTCTCACATCAACCAAACTTCTAGTATTTTTTAATGTGCTGCTCTTAACTTTTGTTACTTACATGCACGGTATTTATAACAAAAAAGTAAGGAGTGAGCCTCCTTCCTGTTCATCATTCTTTTAAGGAAAGTACTATATAGAGCTCTGCTCAATTTTCCAAACACATTAGTATTGTTCTTTATAAAATAGCTATGTATATGTATGTGAGTGTGTGTGTGTGTGTATATATTTGCTGCATTTAGTTTATATCTTGCTATTTCTGCTGTCTTACTTTTCTTTTGAGCCGAGGGTCTACGGGAAACAACCTCTCTACCTCACAAAGGTAGGGGTAAGGTCTGCGTATGTCCTACCCCTCCCCGGACCCCACTTGTGGGATACACTGGGTATGTTTATATATATATATATATATGTACCCCAACATACAAAAAAAAAAGTGCTGGTGCTATACGAAGTTGAAATGTAAGAGCTATCACAAGTTGGACGGAACAGAATTAATCCTTCATAAAAAGAAACAATAAAAGCAGGCGCAAGAACCACAGGAAAACAAATATGATGGTAAAAGAAACCAAGCCTCTAATAAACCCCACCAATCTGCCCATTACCTGCTCCACTTCACACAATCGTGTATCTTCATTATAACTTCTTAGTTTCCTTCAGAAACCATAAATTAGACACCTAGATCAGACTCCATACTTTCACAATCAAAATGTGAAGGTGAGGTGTGGATGCCAACACGTCCATATTGTAATAAAACTCCTCTTGCGTAATATACCAGCCTACTCATATTTTAAATGATAGTATGAAATATAAAAAAATTAGTGCAACTCTTTCAGCTTGATGTACGTTACCTTTGTCCCAAAGAAGAAGGGCAAGGTACAAGGGTGAAAGCATCTAAATTTAGATGTGAATTCAGCAGTTGATCCTTCAACTTTTTCAGATATAATCTACATATTTAAAGGTACTATAATTTACAAGGATTCTGCAACTCTTTCAGCTTGATGTTGGACAAAGCTACAGGCAAGTGTAAGCCGCAAAGGAAACAATAACTCGGAATTCCCATTTTACAAGTTTCTCCTAGAAATTTTGTAATCTAACGAAATGTGAAAACAGCACTCGACAACCATGTCCTAGACCTCACATTATATTCAACCACCTAAAAAGGTAAATAATTGCAAGGTATAGCCTAGTGGTCAATAAAGAGAATGCAAGCCTTGGACCTTCGGACCATGACCAATGGTGGTTGGTCCTAGTAACCTGCTAAGCTCAAAAGGTCATGGCGGATATAAGAAACTAGCCTCAAAATTTTCCAGTGAGTATCACAATTACTTTTTATTTATAATAAAGCTTCTACCTTTGACTGCAATTCATATACCCAATAATACTGAAAACTCCTCATTTTACTAACTAAACGAGCTACTAAAACATAATAAATGAAAGAACAAAATAAGTATCTATTTAAGAAATAGAAATATAACAAACAAACTACTAAAACATAATAAGCTCAAACAAGTTTACTCACCGATTCCTCATGTGAAGCTGCAAATGAGAGAATCGATCTATTCCTGAAACTACGTCGAGCCAACGGAACCAAGACGGAGCTGGAGATGGAGCTGGAGCCGGAGCCGGAGCCGGAGCCGGAGCCAAAGCAAAGTCCAGACCGAACCATAAGGAAACATCTTTCCTTACAGGGTCTCTGAAACCCTAGAGATGTAGGAGTATAACATAGCGCCATTGAAGAAGAACAAGGGCTAGGGTTCTCTTTTGTCAAGCTCACAGTCTTCTCTAAAATACACCTGAGCTCAAGGGAATAAAGGTACACGTAACAAGCCACGTGTTCAGGGAGGTCACCCCACTCCTAAAGCTGGGTGCTATTCAGGACATAGTATCAATAACAATATTCTTTTTCTTTTTGGTTTCCCATCTGCATTGGGCTCTACTAATCCGAATTCCACATTAAGTGCAAAGCACTCTCTTACAATAAGATTTAAGGGCCTTCTATTTAGTCGATGCTTCTTTTTCCTTTGATGGAGAAATAGTAGTTGCTTCTCTCTTCAAGTTCAAGCGAGTTCTTGTTTTGACTTTTGTTCTGACTTCTTCTCATCTAAGCATTTGCTTCGACCTACAAAAGCTCGGACGAGCGGGGAATATCATAAACTCAAAGATACTTTATCATCAAGGCGGCTCAAACTTAAGACCTTAATTAAAGATGGTGTAGTATCATCCACTACACCATAATTGTTGGTCAATAACAATACTCTATTGTTTAGATTCTAATTTTATAAATCTTTTTTATCAACAAACAATATTTATCGATACATAATTTAAATTTTGTTTAGAAGTTTATTATTTTTAAAATATGTTATAACATTTTATGAATTTAAAACTTTAAAACTTATCATCTTAAACATATCATAATATCTGTATTGCTATTCATTAAGGGCGAAAATAGAAATATAAAGATAATTCTTTCCAAATATTTGGTGTATTTGGTAGGAAGGAAAACATTTTTCACTAAAAACAATTTTTAAAAAATAAGTGATTTTTTATTTATTTTCTGATATTTGATAAATAAATAAAAATATAATCCTATGAACATTTATATGTAATCTAGAGATATATACTACAAGCTTTGGGCGGGAGAACGGTAGGTGAGGTGGGTGTGTAGGTTGGGTAGTGGTGGAGGCGGGCAAAGGGGTGGAGGCGGGCAAAGGGGTGGGGGTGGGGAGGAGACAATCAGTGTAGAAGTCTACTTATGAAACTTATTTTTCCTATTCCCAACAGGAAATAATATTTTAACCAAACCAAACATGAAAAATTTAAAACATATTTTTAAAATATCATTACAGTCGGTTCATAGATGGATTTTCATCCTTAGCAACTCCTTTAACCGTTTGATCCATAAAGGTGTACTATTCAGGTGATTGAATGAGTGTGAGACGAGCTTTTAAAAGCTTAAGATTATATTGACCATGACGCCATTTTTGGCATTGTCTTCAAGATCAGAGGGTTATACTGTCACAACTTCAAATTCCACCTAGTTGTATCGCACCTAACCATATTCAGGAGGCGAATCAATCTAAAAGTAACCACGATAGCCAAATATTTTAATAATGAGAGTGCAACAGAATAACATAATTGAAATATTTTTCTAAAATAACGCAATGCGGAATACTACTCTACAACCCCCAAGAATTGATGTCAACAGTCATAAGCTACTAAGAATGATATATACATCTTTAAATATGAAAAGTATAACATTTATTTTAAAACACAAATAAATAAGTGCTTTCAGGCTATCAAGAACTATATGTCAGCTCAACTTTGAATCATCGATATGATCTCCCACGAACATTGCGATATGTTTTCAAGCGCACAAGGGTGAAACAAGTGTAGCATGAGTATAAAATTAACGCATACTCAACAAGTGTCATCGGTCGCCCCGATAAGATAATGACAAGGGTTGACCTTCAGTTTTTTTTTTTAACTTGTACATGTCTCAATGGATAGTGAAATAGCAATCCAAATAAATCAACCAAACCAACATAATAATTTATGCATATATGTTGCACATGAAGTAATATGCAGGGATAGAGCATTTAAAGGAATACACACTATCTCATCAAGTCAAATACTTTTACATGTAAAGAATGCACCGAAAGAGCATATATAATGATATGGAAATGATATGAGTCAATGATGTAATGCATATGATGGTATCTCTTTACTAAAGCTCTCATAATTAGTGCTCCAAACACTCTACACACATACTAATTCGACCGGTGATTGCTTAGTTAGTGACCTATGGGAGACAACTGCGTTGTCCAACGCATGCACGGAATAAGATTCCATCATACCAATAATCATATCAATCTATCTTGAATAAAATGTTATCGGGCCATAGTCATACTAATCTTCCTGGAACAAAATCTCATCGGGCATAGTCATATTAATCCGCATGAAACAAGGTCCCATCGATCCATAATCATATCAATCCATTCGGAACAAGGTCCCATTAGATTATACTCATATCAACCATATCAGAGTAACCAGAATGTATGTCAAGGAATAAACATGAACATATGAAGTTATATAACATACAAACGATGCATGAAATAAATCTATGCAACTCATGTATCATCAAGTACACAAAAATATCAGGGATGATATCCTAACATGTGAATCAATGCTACATTCATCACCTCAATTATTAAAGTATGTTCAGCTAATCATTTAACAACAAGTAACAAAAACACATATAATAGCTAAAATACCCTATCATGAAACCTGATACCCGCATAAACGCTCATCACCTCGCTTATATTTTACCCTCATACCCATAGTTCATTTCATTAATCATTGAGTTAGAAAAAAGTTTCTCATCAAAGTCAAAATCTTAACTTACCTCAATCCAAAGTGAAAGCTAAACACCTTGAATGACCTTGCCTTTTCTTAGAGCCTTCGAATGCTCTCAATCTACTCAAAAGGTTAAACGATCAAACAATATTCTTATTGTAATTGTTATGGTTCACTTTTACGCGGGCGCAAGAGCTACTAGCATAAGTTGGCTCTTGTTGGTTTAATATAGTCGCTACCCAATTAATTATGAAAATTAGGAAAACTGTTTGTTTAAGATTAATTCTATTTAAAAACTTTTTGAGAACCAAAGTCCGGGTAAGGTTCTGGTGATTTCCCGGAGACGGTTTTAGACACCTCGGAAGGAATATGCCAAATGCAGTTTACCTAGGGGTTTTAAAACTATGGCTAAAAAATATCTATTTTCTTAAGAGAAAAGTGTTTAAAGGAATATGCATAAGGATTAGAAAGCTTCGTAAAGTTTTGTCTTTACTCGTTCACTCCTGACATGTTTTGAAAGAAAACTTGTTAAAATCATTTTGAAATTTAGTAAAAAGGGTTTAAACTTGTTCAAAAGAGTTATATAACTTTTATTACTCGTCTGGACAAAAGTATACCCAAACTTTTTTTAGTAGAGTTCTACTTCAATTGGCCCTAAGTAGTATAAGTATATACTTGTTTTCTTTTGAATTAGCAATTTGGTGTATCTTGTTTGTTTTAAGAAAAATCATGATTTTGCAAGCTGGGACAAGTCTCAACCAAATTTATTTTCAAGTCCAAAATAAATTATCATTTGAAAAAAAATTATTTGTGTATTTGGACGTTTGAAAGGAAAGCTTATTCTATTTCACCAAAAGAAAAATTCAAATTCAAATTATATCTTTGAATTTCTAACAGTTTTTAGACTCGAATATATAGAAAATTAGTTTGAAAATGTTCCTTTGCATTTCAACTTGGTAGAAGTCCCAAAATTATTAAATCATTTAAAGAAAGTTTGTTTCGGATTATTCTCAAGAAGATTTGTTATGAAAGTTGGTTGAGTCTCGTAAAAATGGGGCATCTACCATACTAACGATCTTAGCATTATTTGTCTATGCGGATTTCTCCAGAGTCTTAATAAAGATTCCGACAAATATCAAATATAATTTTTACAAGTGTAATCATACAATATATAAGTAAATTAAAAAAATGGGCTAGTGGATTTATCAAAGTCCATCAACACGAGTCTTCATAATTTTCACTCATTGTTGGGACTTCAAAGTGAGGCTAACTCAATCTAATATAATGTTGGGCCTCTGGCCCAATAGAATCGGCGTAGGGACAAGGCAAGCCCAATTAGGGCTCTTGAAAGTGTTGTTCATGCAAAGGGGAAAAAAGGAATTTATGATTAGTGAATATCTACAATTAGCAAATAATTTGCAAATGGAATAAACATGAATATGCCACTTAACACATTTAGGCAGTCGTAATATACATTGAATATACACAAAAAAATACTTATGCATGCTAATAACTTACCCAAATGTCATTTAGATATAAAAGAAATGAAAGGAAGAAATAGTGAGCTCAATAACACAACTCAATATACTCTGTTATACTTAAGATATACATGATATACACCCTCACACACTCAAGCATATATATGAGAGTATACTTCTGCATATCCTAGTAATATATCACAGTATATCAGCCAAAGAAGAGAGGAAGAAAGAGGTTTGAAAAGTCACACTCGTCAATGCATAATGCAGCCTCACCATACTCTTGAATATTCAAGAATATGCAGTGGGTATACACCTTGTGTACTCACAGTATCCTGGGCATATATGCCTCTATATATCAGGGAATATTCAAGGTATATTGAATAACATATCTTATCCTATTTAAAGACAGTAAAGCAATAACATGTCGAAATGAATGACATAACCACACAATCAAGTTTGAAACTCAAGGTGTATATAACACATAAATTTCACACAGTACTTCATGATAGATGAAATATATACAGCAGGACTTTAGGGAACTCATCATATCACAACAACAAAGTAACTTATGCCAATGGAAAGAGAAAATAGACGACACAAATGAAGAGAGACTAAACACTAGTTAAGTGTGCAAGTGAAATGAGATGCGCACACATAGAGGTTCTCACAATTTCATCCCAAATAAGGTCAATGGACTGCTCATGATATATACTGATTTAAACCTCTTGATTGATTTTAAAAATGAGCAAACACAATTCAATATACGCCGGATATAGGAGATATACAGTTTATATAAACTCTTATACTCGGTGGTATACAAAATACATAAGATATATACACCTTTGTATATTTGGCCAGATCTCAATGTATACTAGACTATACATTTATCAATTTCAATAGAGAGAGAGATGAGGAAGAGATCAAACAAAGGTTAAACATGGCTTTCATAAAAAATGAACTCAGAAGCAAGAAGATATTATTTAACTAAGTTGATTTTAGGTAAGCTATATCACACATTTACCTCATACTATATCTTTTTAAAACATACATGAATGGGGCAAACTTATGCTACCATGAAAGGGTATAGAATACACAGATGTGAGCATACTGAAGACAGAGAGGAAGTGGTCAAATGAACCAACTTAACCTTGCTTATCCACTCATGAAAACTAAAGAAAACAACGTCATATAATTGAACAAATTCCAAGGAGGCAGAAGTATTTAAATATTTCATACACTCAACACTAAATGTGATCAGCACACTATATGATTTCCTTAACAACATTCAGACAGATTAGGGAAGGGGTGATTAAGAGCTCCTGAACCAATTAGGCCAAGATCATAAAGCAGGGTGGTTAAGTGATGATCGTTAGTCAATATTTAGGGGCAAGTTTGGGTTTAAACTCATTAAGCACACCTAGACTGAGTATAGCAATAAGGAACCCCAAGATCGAGCAATCATAACAAGACTGAGTATGGATACTCAAAGCCTTATCTTAGAGCTCATAACGTTAGGATATCACTCCAAGCCTCCTCAAGAGTATGACTTCTCTTAGACTTCAGCAGATAAGGAAAAACAGATACATACAGTTACATTCTTTCCAGTTTAGATTATGTATCGAGAGTAGTATGAGATAAGGGGTATTCTCAATTTTCTCTTATCTATCGGGAGTTCAGTTCAGCATAAGTACTCGGGGGCCTTATAGGCATCTATGTCACTCAATCCCAGTGAAAGTGAATCAATATTTGATGCTCGAGTGCACAGATGCTTCAATCTTATACTTGTACTAAAACCACCTCTTCAATTACACAATATTTCATAGAGAAAAAACACAGCATAAGCAATCTCCACAACAGACTAGAGGGGATATGAGGGGAAAGTGATCATGTTTTTATAAAACAAAACAAGACAACTTTCAGACTTTAAATCCAAACACATGGATTCACAACATGCAGAACCTCAGAGTAAGTTTTGGCAAGAATAGTGTATATCGTTGATCTTATACCGTAATGGCTAACTAGGGACACAAATAACTTATTCACTTACTTAAACAGAGAACAAGTTAAAACAGAATAAAGCAAACTCCATGAAACACAAAATATGCAAACCTAAGTAGCATTCTAGAACAATATATAATCTCACTGGTCCTACATACATTAGAGGCAAACAGTCCATGTAACATGTCCATCTACATAGAAGATGTTGGCAAAGCCAACAAACTATTCTCTTAAATTGTCGTACTAACTTGGACAAGTAAATCAACATTCACACAAGGTATTCAACATAAACTTATCACTCAAGTGGGACGTGAAACATGACTTATTAATATCATTAGCTAAACAAGGGCATGCATATGACTCAGTCAGGTCTCTCAAAATCTGTCACGATCCAATCGTGGTTATGGTGGCACTTACAATATCCCCAGGTAGACGAATCACATTCCAAAATCAATAGAAACAAGGTAAAGAAAGAGGAATTTAATAAGGAACATGTTAAATATACAAAGGATATACACGTGTATATCCTATGTATATTGATGCTAGGATTCTCGGATTCCCCATATACACGGTATAGTTAGGTAATGTATTTTAGTATCCTAGTTTAGGTAAAGTTGTAATGTAATTAGTAGTGTATATTTACCATAATAGTTGTATTGCCATAATTGTATAGTTAGAATGCAAGTAGAATAAGGTTTTAGGAATAGAATAGGAATAGGATTCTCCTATTATGGAAATATGTAAATGTATATAAACTATTTCAATCAATGAAAATAATCAAGAGATTATTTCTTTCATGGTATCAGAAGTCTTAGGTCTTAAAATCTCTCTCTTACTTCCTCCAATTTCCGTCGACCTCCCTTGAAATTCCGAGACCCTTGTTCTCGGTTTTCGTGCCGACAAGAGCCTCCCTCTTCCTAAATTTTTCTCCCAAATCCTTCAATCACATATTGTTCTATCAATATGTCTACATCACGGAACACGTTTCATCCTTGTCTTACAGTTTAACATCAAGAATAATTTTATATTGTTCTTGAAATAGAAAAGTCCAATATGCGACGTGAGCCGAACTGTTCAAAATTCACGCACGTTCGCATCAAGTCATCCATCACATAATCTCTGCGGCTCTTGAGGATACGGAGGTGCCAAAATGCGAGGATGATCCTAAGTTGTGGTCTGTGGACGACCCTTGATGCTACCGTCCTTCAGTGGATATATTCCACAATTTCTACCGGCCTTTTGCAAACGATTATCGAACCTGACGCTACGGCGCAGACAATTTGGGATAGATTACGTGATATATCCAAGATAATCAAAATTCTAGAGCTGTTACTCTTGAGCAGGATTTCTCCCACGTCAATATAGAAGATTTCCCTAACTTTTCGGCCTACTGCAAAAGATTGAAGGAATTGGCGGACCAACTCTGCAACGTTGGTGCGCCGGTTTCAAATGACCGTTTGGTCCTCCAAATGGTTTCAGGCCTCTTCGAGGCCTATAGTGGTGTTGGCACACTTCTTCGTCAAAGCAATCCATTTCCGCAATTTTATCAATCTCGTTCTATGCTTACACTCGAAGAAGCGGGCATGGCTAAAAAGGCGGCTACCGGTACTAGTCCTGTAGTTATGATGACCGAATCCACTGTACATCCTCCCGATTCCAACAACTTAGGCCAAAACCGCAACAACGGTGGCGGCAAAAAGGGAGGAAATAAGAAAAATAATGGCAAGAAGCACGGCGGCAGCCGACAGAATGGTGGTGGCGGTGGAGGTCCTCGCGGTGGTCAACAGCAGCAGAAGTAGTTCTGGGCCCCACAGGACCATATCGTACCTCAATTCCACAACAAATAATCAACAGAACATATGGGTGAATGAATGAGTAAGCAAAATATCATAATGCCAAATATCGAGGGTATAAGAGATAAGTAATTATAAAGTCATTTCACTTAACACATCATTTCCAAGAACTATCATTTTCTCATACTTTATCAAACTAAAAAGGGATAAATGACAATCCGAATCAAGAAGTACACATAGACATCAAATATGGCTTACATAGCCCACATAACAGCTGACGATATCAACCTAATTGGAATTCACCTCCACACCATGCCCGAAGGTCTATCATGCTTTCACCATCAATTACTACAATCTACATACGACTCTATAATCGGAGTCTAACAAGAGTAAGCCATAACCTACCTCAAAGGCCGAACGGGAGCCACGAACAGTCAAACTTAAGCTTTTTCCTTCAGGAATATTTCTTAATGAACAAAGTCTAAAAATTATGAAATCTACGTTAAAATGTGAATCTATCGATACCCATATTACTACGCTTTAATTTGGAATTAAAATGAAACCCAAAAGGTGACCCTAAGCCCACAAGGGAAAAATCAAAATTTTACTTCAAAATTGGGTTACCTAAGGCTTAATTAATCTAAATGAAATATCAGTTCGAAAAGCATAAATCTTTGCATTTAATTTCTCTCCCCCCCCCCACAATTTTATCTTAGGGCTAACATCCCAATTTTACACTAATCCTGACAAAAATAAAACTAAATAAAGGGTTTAAACATTGGGAAACACTAAATTAAGGATTAGGATCATACCCTCACGAGAAATCAATTCCTTAGCACTTGAAATCACCTCCAACCAAGATCTCAAACCCAAAAGATGAACTAATGAAGTCTAGGTTCGGATTGGGGTTTAATTCTTTGTTCAGCCTGACTCCTCATCGCGTTCACGGTCTGGCTCATCGTGATTGCGATTCCCATCCATGACTCGACACATAATGGTGCCTTGCAATCACGAGGCCCTGGCTCGCGACTAGACCACTAACATGTGCACATACATGCAATAGCGAAGAGCATTCACACAATCACGAAGCACAACTTCAATGACCTATTTGACCGCGGTCCCTTTTTCGCGATCCAGTAGTTGAACACCAGATTTTTCTAGTGTTTTCCAAACTTGGTTTTGACACCCGAAACTCATCCTGAACCTCTCGGACACAAACCAAATATACTAATAGAGTATAATTGATGCTACAAATTTGCTTGCATATTTAAAATATCCAATCCGACATCGTTATAACACATTTTCCCTAAAAACAACCTAACTTTCTCATGTTTCAAATCTAGCCAACTAAGTACCCAAAAATACATACGAGCGCCCTAGGACCCAAACTAAGGACTCGACTAAGCCACAAATGAAGTTTCAAACTTAACATAATCAATGAAACTCAAAAACAAATATTTACCTAAAAGTCAACTTTTCGTCAAACCAATCAATTTCCAAAACTCAAAAAACTCATGACTTATGATTTTTATTCCGAAACAAGTCTAATTTATCTCGGGAAGTGTGTCATCCCACCCCGAGCTAAAAACACCAAAATAAAGGTCATGGAAAAGAATTTTAGGTACTGTGATTCCAAAAAGGGCCAAAGGACCAAACAAGTCGTTATAATTTTCAAACAAGTAATATAAATTATTACCTCACTTGATTGCTCACATCATGATTAAGATAATCTCGGGTTAATATCCATACCAACAATTCAAACTACTATACTTCAATCAAATAAAGTTAAGTTAAACCAAGCACATGATTATCATAATTAGACTAGTCATCACAGAACCAAAACAAGACATAGCTAAATATATCTTAGACTAAACTAAACACATAAATACCTAAACTAGTCATCTAAAGCTAATAAATAATTAAGCTAATCAACACATTATTACGGTTTACCTTTATGCGGAGATGCATAAAAGCTACTAAGAATTAGTTATGGTGCTCTAAGTCAGAAAATATTTTTAGAGTCACCACCTAATTTATAGGTAAATTAGTAAAACCAGTGTGAAATGGTCTATTCAAATTAATTGAAAAATCCTATGTAAACCAGAGTCAAGGTAAAAGTTCTTGTGGTCCCCCCAATGAAGGTGTTAGACATCCCGTATTAAAGATCCGTAGAATAGGTTGATCTACGGATTCTATAGCATGCTTTAATGATATTGAATTGCTTTAAATGTTTAGAAATACGCAAAATACTTGTCATTTCATTCATTCAAAACTCAAGAGTTTTATCTTAAAACAAAGAGTCAGGCTTCCGCCAAAATAGTATGCACATGGTTAGTTTAGCCAATTTTATTTTTTGACTAAGAACACCCAAATGTGAATTTGAGTAGAACTTCACATTTAGTCCAATATTGTCTAAGTTACACTTGCATCTTTAAAATCTTTTAATGGTTTGAAAATAGTATAACTCATTTGGAATACAAATTGGGTTTTGAAAAGAGAAGTATGAAAATGATTTCTTTTATGTTTCTTTTGCATGCTGTATTTTTCCAACGTCAAGTCATATTCCACAAGTCCACCACTCTTAACTTGATCCAAGTCCAAGATCAATTTTAAGGTCCAAAAATATTCAGTTGGGCTTAGCCCATGAACTAACTTTAAAATGTCAATTTTAGTCCAGTTTCAGTCACTCAGGTCCAAAATCAGTCTAACCTATAATTTGAAAACCAGTTCCTCATTCTCAATTCGGATACCCCAAAACAGTTATTTTTTTCCTTTTAAGATCAGATTTATACAAAGTGTTTTGAAATCCAATTTGAGCGATCTAACTAAACGATCTACATATCGTTTGCCTATCATAAGTCATAACCATAATAAAGGTTCCAGTAATATAAAATTTATGCTTATTACACAAATACATACATACATATAATATATAGGAGATGAAAAGGAGATAGTTTAGGCTGGTGGGCCTACCCAAGCCCGCCAGTTGGCTATTTTCACCTATAGCTGGACCTTTAAATGCAAATATTAGCTTTCCTTTCATCGGACTCGATCAAAATATATTTGATTGTGCCTCAGCCCAATCGGCTAAGTGTGTAATGTTCATGGGCATTCGATCTCGACTGAAAGAAATGATGGGCCCAGTAAAGGCCCATCTCAACGTAATGCAGCGGGAGAGAAAGGGAGAGTCAAAAACAAAGGCCCAAGTTAGAATTATCCAATATTATCTAATACATGCAATCTAGTGTAAACACATATATGCCATACTTAAAATTTATGAGAATGGGCAGTAATCAACAGACGAAGCATTAAAGCAGATTAAGAAGAGACATTTTGAGGCATTATGAGTTTTCAAACATCACATCTTCACATACATCAGGTGTTAAACTAACAACAAGCAAAAACACTACATCCTTAAACAGCATGAACTGAATTCAAACCTATATGACAAGATCTAAAGGTTCAAATAATTTTATATTTAGCACTATATTAAGACACCTCATTCTTTAAAACCTATTCAAGTCTAAGTTCATTCTAAGAAGAGCTAGACAAATTTTTAAGACAATAACAACTCAAAATTCAGATGTATTAGTCTATTTAAACTATCCTAGGACCTATAAGTTCCTTCTATATTTAAGTAGAGATAATTTCCTATTCATGCTCAATCCCAGCTCTTCACTTAGCCTTAACATATATACAAGATAGATACCATATTCATCTTAAGTCATTCAACACAAAACATGTTAAAACAGAGTATTTATTCCCCCATTTTAGGCTATTAGATGATCCTAATGTTATTGTAAGTATTTTAATGTTAAGTCATGACTATCCTTAGTTAAACAAGTTGACTAAGCTAGACACTAAACATCTTAGATCATTTTTGGACCCAAACTCATACTAGGTGATACAGTATAGGCATTTACAACATGTCCAAACCAAATATGATTCTAAATGGCTAATACACACATTACGAAAACAAACATAACCTTAAACAGTCCATTCATAGCTTAGGATGGATTTCAAATTGACACTTAACATTGTTTCCAATATCTCATACATGATTAAACTAACATCAAGCTATATTTAGTTCAAAGCAGGTTATTCATGATTTATCTAATCCCCAGACCAACATATTAAACATTTTACCTATCTAATCATGCTCATAACTACAATAATAAACGTCAAACAGTGACTACTATAAATATAAACATGCTAATCGACCACATAATAACTCATAACAGCTCACATTGACCAAACAAAATCAACATTCACATATTAAGCACACCGGACAGTTTATATAATTGTACTATCCTAAACTAACATCATATGAACAACACACATTAGTTTAAAGTCATCAAACATTTCAAATCAACATGTATCAAATTAAGATCAGTTTTATCATAGTTGAACAAAATCTCTAAACTATTATGTTAGCATAGACATGTCTTCCATTTAAACAGTCCATAACTAAACTAACCTAACCTATTAAGCACATAATTATGCTAGTAATCGCGTAGTACACAAAAAATAAATAAAAGTACTTAAAAGGAAGAACATTTACCTTGTGTGGAGGCAGCCCAGGGTCGAAGGTAACTTGATCTTCACTCCCAAAAACAAAAAAAATGTTTTAAAACTAGGAAGACCAATTAGGCTAAATCTGGGTTTTCCGAAATGGTTTGGATCCCAACTTAAGTGAAATTGATCAATTTTAACTCGATTAAGGCTCTCAAAATATGAATGCCTCAGAATTATGTTTTGGACCCCTAAAGTTGATCGTCTGTATTTATAGTGAAAATCAAAACCCTAATAGAACACCTCAAATCGGGGGGGGGGGGGGGGGGGGGGGAATTTCCCTCCAAACTAGTTCTCAACCAATGAAAACCTCGAATTCAAATGGTAAATCGGACAAGAAGCATTAAATGCTTACAGAAAAAGTACCAAGAGGGGTTGGGGTTGGTGTGACGGTGGCATGAAGGTGAGAGGGAGGAGGGCATTTAATGCCCTTTACTCTTCCGTCCAAACAAACAATGTAGAAAAGCTTCGTACTCTGGCATTTTGTCATTATCGGCATCGTGATAGGGTTTTCCCTTTGAAGGCAAGAATGAAAATGGGGGTGGGTTTGGCTTTCATTTGATTTACGCCTAAGGGAGTTGGACTGGACTGAGTT
Source organism: Anisodus tanguticus (assembly GCA_034509755.1). NCBI lineage: Eukaryota > Viridiplantae > Streptophyta > Magnoliopsida > Solanales > Solanaceae > Anisodus > Anisodus tanguticus. The sequence continues at coordinate 25,870,540 of CM067559.1, forward strand.
CTTGGGCTTACATAGCCTTGGGCTCGGCCGTTTTGCAAGTTGAAATAAATGACCCAAATTACTTAATACTTTTTTGCATAACGTGAATGTTTCACGTTATGGCCAAATATGGCCATGATTTAAATTATCCAAAGACCAAAGAAGTTCAAATATAGCTGAATTAGATCAGTAGCTTTAGTTTAAGCTCAATTTTGACACTAATCCGGATTTAAGATATTTAAAATGCACGAGAGTCTATAAATTTTAAAGCATGATTTGAAATTGAGATGTAATTCCTTTATCATATTTAATTAGATAATTTCCCGACTTTGACAGAGCAGAACAATAATTCTTCAATTTTGAGAATTCTTTTAAAATAAATGAATTTATAATTGTCGGTTAAAATTCCAATATTATGATTAATGATTAAAATTATGTAAAAATTAGGACATGATATCATCAAGTGATAATTTGTCAAATGAAATGACAAAATACTCCCGAGATAAATTTGTAAAATTATATTCGCCTTGTAAATACTATATTTCACTCCGTATGTGATTCGGAGACCTTGAATAATTAAATAAATTATTGGAGGATAAAACTTAGGTGTCAACACACATAATTGAACTTCACAAATTAAATCCTAACAAATACATAAAACATAAAAATGCAAAACATAAGGATAAGAAATTACCTCTTCTTGGGACAGCCTTGGTCGAAGACGGGGTGAGGGGTCCTTTAGGCTCCTTTAGCACCCTCACAAACACTCAGCCACAAAAAATAAAGGAAAATTTAGAACTAGGAAAACTAATTTCGAGCAAATTGAGCAAGGGTTCCAACAGAAATTTATCGAATCTCTAGTTTTACTCAGAACTCGGTTCTTGCTTTGATGGTTGCTTCTAAAACTTGTGAGAAAAGGGTCCTTTTATATAGGATCCTGTAAACTCTAATTGTTAGGGTTTGATCGATGTGGGACTTTGGCGGATGTTAAAATCCACCCCTTAAAGTCCAAGATCAGACGAAAAACATTAATTACTCTTCTGAGCCTTCGTAGAAGATGAAAGAAAAATGAGGCAATCTTTACCTTTGCAGGTTGAAGCTCAAATATGAAGACAAAAACAATAAATGCTCTCTTACTTGAATTGGAGCATATCAGTTCTAAAGAGAGAGAATTCATACTATCTCTTTGCCATTTCTGCGCTGATGGTGATGATGAGAGGATAGATAGGTGAGGGTTTTGACCTTAATAATGGAGATGTGGTGGGGCAAAGAGACAAAGGTCAATAAAACCCTTGCCTAAAAAATTAGGCATAGACTAATAGGATTAGGAGAGAGACCTAGCTTTTTGCCATTCTCGGGAGGCGTAACTGGCACCCGATGCCTTACTTAATCGAGCGAACCAACTTTTAAGACTCATGAACCTGCCACATCCTGAAATGTTTATCTGTAAGCAACTTCAAAGATATATATATACATATATACAAGGGCTTACAATGCCACAATCTGTACAAATAACTTACTCACAAGTACAACTGTCCACGGGTGTACATACGTCTATAAAAGTCTCTACGAGTAGCTGACATACATAACATGGTCAGGACAGGGCTCTGACCTATCCATATAGTCTATATACATATTCAAAAGCAAAATGACCGCTAGACTCGACTGCACTCCGAAGGATATGGAGTCTTACTGATCAACTATTGAATACTGAGACTGCCTATTGTGGAGGTCCGTCAAACTGTCTATCTAAACCTGTAGCATGAAATGCAGTGTCCCCGACAAAAAAAATATCAGTACGAAAGAATGTACTAGTATGTAAGGCATGGATAATCAAAATATAAGTATTGTAATCAAATGAAGGGACGCTGAAAGAAATAGATGAATACGTCATGTATCAAGGTAACATGTAAAACCTCAGACCATATCTTACCAATCTAAATGCGGCATATCTCCGTCATTCTAAACCTTTTTTGGAAATAACAACAATCAATCTAACATACCATCTTAGTCTACGATATGTAAGTTGCGTAAATATGTAATAACAAATATACTCAGTCATCATAAGGTCTCGTACACATGTGCTAGTTACCAGACTAGTGAGTGTTCTCCCTGACTAACGAGTTGGTGAACTCATGTGTCTACTTGACTAATGAGCCAGTAACTTCTGGACTAGTGAATCCATAACTACCAGGCTATCAAACATGTAACTACCAGGCTAGCACACCTGTAACTACTAGACCACTAGGCCTATTCAGGGTGTCCACCAATTCTCACACTATTTCTAGCTACCATTCGTTGAGTTTTAAGAATTTCCTACAAGAATCATGACATGACTAATATACTTCTTGTATAATTATTTTAGACCTTATAGACTTTCCTTCAACATATACTTTCTAAAAGGCGAGAGATAACTAGTATACACATAAGACTCGACTCCTTGGAGCGGCATTATGTGGAAAACATGTAGGATTACTAAGTACATGAATGGAGTATCTAGGACATTTCATTTTTTTTAATCGTACTTGAAGATGCATACTTACTAAGGTAACAAGATATATATTACATACCTTTCAACCGACCATTCAATGATGATGATGGAATTAACCTCCTTTACAAGTTAATCTACAAAAAGGAAAGATAGCACTAGTATCAACTAAGAGGAATTACAACAACTAATCGGCGGGCGGCAAGTTCGCTATAAAAATAACTCTACGATGTTTCTCCCCGCTCTTCATTCTTCCGAATTCCATAGCAACCACAACACATACCTATAATTATTCTAACATGCCCAGAATTCCAACACATCAAGAACAATCCATATTAAACTTATAACAATTTCAACAAACGAACTCATGACTTTCGATCACCGTCCCATGAGTCCTTACTAGAACAATCATATCTAAAGATCATATGAGCTCATACACACAGAGAAGGAAGAAACCTACTTAGAAAATAAGAACTAAGCTCTTTACACCTTACTTCACAGCGAAGAAAACTCTGATTTGTTATTCCCTGGAGGAAATCAATGTGGGTATAACCTCTATATCGTTCTTTGCGTTTTTGCTATAGAGAAAGGGAATTTCCCCCCTCCATATGGTGCTGCCTCTTTCTTCACACGTTGAGAAGACAACATGTACATATATCTTCTCTTAATTAACCAAGAGTTGCTGGTAACATGTTTTTCACTCCTAAAACATTTCTTCTTCAAACATAAAATTTTAAAAAGGTGGTTGAAAATGTTTTGTCCTTTCAAGATTAATTTCTCCTAAATAAATAAGATGTTGGCCTTATTTGGTCTCAATTAATTTCTATAAAGACATGTTCCACTAGCACACCACTTGGATCATTATAAGCTTTACATGTGATAAAAATTAATTCATGTAGATACTCACCAAACAGTTATCTTATCTATTAATATCTAAAAATGTGACTAACCCATTATGGGCCCACATTTGAATATTAACCCCTAAAATTACCCATATTTTTATTTTAACTAATTCTTTGTCTCCCACTACATCCTAAAATTAACTAATTACATGCATAATTAATTTCTTGATCCCAATTCACTTAAATATTAATCACTTTTAACACACTTCATATACTTATTATCGTGATCATGTGACATAACACTAGTCCATAGCCTCTTTTGCCACAAATAAAATATTATTTCCAATCACCATCATTACCCTTTTAAGTCCTAATTCCTTTCGGGACTTTAATTGTTTATACACAGAGCTCTTGATTTGCATACTTGTATATGATCAAAATTCCATGGGGCTCAAGTATACTTACATACGTTGAGCAATTCAAACCATATCCCTATAGTATGGGGTATTACACTAACGCTAAGGTATGGGGTGTTACAAGCTGCCTAAGAAAAAATTCCACATTTGCTTGCATTGACCTGAATTTGACATTGATCGGTATATTTCAGCTTTTTGGTGGCTCCACATTGACCTGAATTTGACATGTCTTTTGTCCATATGGCAGCAAAATAGTTAACCAGCTTGGTCGATGACGTCACCCTTCTTGATTGATTTCATTTCATGATTCCTCTTGAATAGTTTGTGATTCCTCTTAGATGTTCACTATTTACTTTGCACAGTCAGTTGATTGTATAGTCCTTTGTCTTTGAACTATCGTGGATGATCCTCTTAGCATTGTTGACTTGGATGACCCTCTTGACATCGCTTCATATGGCTCTCTTGGCATTTGTTTAACTGTGAATGTATGTTTTTGTGTGTTGTGAATGCATATTTGTTTGATATGAATGCATGGCCTTCTCGGCATAATTTGATATGAATGACTCTCTCGACAATATTTGTATAAATGACCCTTTCGGTAATGTTTGTATGAATAGTTCTCTTAACAATGTTTGTATGAATGGCCCTATTGATATGTTTGATATTAATGACTCTCTCAACATGTTTGATATAAATGTCTCTCTCGGCATGTTTGTATAAATGACCCTCTCGGCGTATTTGTATGAATGTTCTAATGTTTTGAACAAATTTGCCTCTTTTGGCTATATTTGATATGAATTGCCCTCCCAAAAATGTTTGTATGAATATCTCTCTCGATAATGTTTGATGTGAATATCTCTCTCGATAATGTTTGATGTGAATATCTCTCTCGACAATGTTTGATATGAATGACCCTCCCAGAAATATTTGTATGAATGACCTTTTTGGCATCTTTGATGTGAATAACCCTCTCGACAATATTTGTATGAATGACCCTCTAAATATATTTGTATGAATGACCCTCTCAGCATATTTGATATGAATGACCCTCTCAACAGGCTTGATATGAATGGCCCTCTTAGCATGTTTGATATGAATGACCATCTCGAAAAATTTGTGTGAATGAGACTCTTGGTATGTTAGTATGAATGGCCCTCTCGGCATATTTGATATGAATGACCCTCTAGTCATATGTGATATTAATGACTCTCTTGGCATGTTTGATATGAATGACCTTTTTGACATGTTTATTTGAATGTTCTAATGCTTTGAACAGATATATCCCTCGTGGTTAGATTATCTTTCTTTCGTACATTGTGTCGGCTATGGACCACTTTGCCAGATGTGTCGTCCTTTAATGCTTTCTCCATTATATATCCATTTTCTACATCATGTCTTCCTTTAACAGTTTCTCTATTATGTAGCCCTTTGTCTGAATCATGTCATCTTTATGACACTTCTTCCGTTATATAGCCCTTTTGGCTAGATTGTGCCATCATTATGGCTTCATCCATTATATATCCTCTTGGCTATCGCTCCACCCTAATGACATTTTTTCCATTATAAAGCTCTCTTTGGCTTGCTCATGTTGTCCTTATGACGCTTATGCTCCTCTTGAGAGATCTGCATCTCATCTATCTTTCACATTATGAAAAATGGGTTAGTGAAATAAATCGTCATCCTCTTGATGAAATTTTACCCGCATCCATAGAAAAAAGAACGAGTTTTAATGATGGCTGGTTGGTTCTTCGAACGATGGTAGTATAGACGATGAATTCCAAAATTGAGAAAAAAATGTTAGTTGTAAATAAAGAATAATGTTTTAAAAATGTTTTCCCATTACTGTCATGACATACGTATCTCGAAAGAGAATCATTCGTAGTCGTCCATGGTGTTCCATTGCAGAGCCTTCACGATTTCTTGGTTTGTTATGGTGGAGTTTTTGACACATTCTCAAATATTCTGCCTCGTTTTGAGGTAGTGTCTGCGAACTCTCATACCGAGTCTTGTAAAGAAATTTTTGAGACCATCTAAAAAAATATGCCCCAATTGAAGTTGTGTCGGCGAACTCTCGTGCCGAGTCTTGTAAATTCTACCCCAATGTCTTTCTAAGAGTTTTTTTGGTTTTTTATGAGTGCGACCGAGCTAGCTAAGTGCTTACGTATCACGTAACGATAGGAATTAGGTTGAATGTGATTTAGGCATAGGGAAATGGTGATTTTCTTAATAATGTGACAGAATCCTACATGGAATGCCTATGTATCTCTCCTCAGAGAAATCTGGTCATCACGTAGTTCATATTATAAGAAATGTCATTTGGATTTTTGTAACGACTCGAAAATTCATTTTGCTTATTTTGCCTTAAAATCCCTAAATTACCCTTCCCGAGTCCTTATTAGCTTGTGTGTGACTTGCGGGGATGTGTGGCATGGTTCTCTAGGTGATCGGGTAGGTTTCAAACTCATTTTGGTAGGTTTGAGAAATCACAAGTTGACTTTTGAGTAAGCACACTCTTTTCGTAGTTTCACGGATTCCATTAGATCCGGAATGATGTTTATGAATTAGTTGAGTCGTTGGTTCAGGCCCCGAGGTAGCCGAGAGTGTTTTGGGGGTTAGGCTGTGAAATTATGGAACTAGAATTTAAGAGTTGACTTTAGTCAAACCTGAGCCTTAGAGACCTTTTCTGGGAATTCCGAGTGCGCGAGAGGTCTGGAATGTGTTTTCTGATAGGAATGCATTTTTTTTGTGCTCGAGAGGTTCCGAGAGTGTTTTGGATGTTTGACAGGGAGTTGGTTGGTTTTGGCCATTGCTGGTGTCTGGTGTTTGCCTCAGCACCCTTGCATCCACTTTCGTAGATCTGCCTCTGCGGAAGTCTGGCTTATAGAAGCGAGATTTGACCAGAAGCCTAGGGTCCGCTTCTACGGACATGTTTCTCGTCGAGGCAGGTGCGCCTATGTGGAGCTTCCTCCTGCCTTAGCGTAATTAGAGATTTAAGTGATTCGGCCTTGGCGGATGGGTTTTCCGTCGAAACAGGTCCGCGCCAGTGGAAACGATTCCGCTGGAGCCGGAACATTGTTCAAATTATAAGAGTTTATGACCTAGAATTATTTCTCAATCCCCAAAAATATTCCTCTTGATCTTAGAGCTTGGGCAGTAGGATTCTTGGAGAATAAAGGGAAATTCATCATCTAAGGTAACTTTCCTCCAATAGTTAATGTGTATTAGTTAAAATGTATCCTAAGTATGACTCTTAGTTGGGGAAAAATAAGATAACTCTTTCGTAGAGAATAAGAGGATGAAATGTGGGATTTGAGGGTGGATTGTTGGATTATTATTGTTGATATTATAAACTAGTATTGTATTAGATTAGTGGATGATATTTAATCAATCAATTGAATGTTAGAATCCTTTTTTGAATTGGGGGAAGGTTATAGGGTTTTGTCAAATCTTGAATTAAGGATCCAATTGGGCTTAGTTGTTAAATTAACTTGAGGTTATCTCTATCTAGCATGTTAGGAGACTATGTGAGTGACAATTCATATTTTGTTAATGTGGGCCCGGGGTTCCTTTGTCGTTTATCATGGAGATTCTAGGATTGTTTAACATTATGGGCATTGATAGACTTGTAATCTCATATAGTTGATATAATTGATATAATTGATCAGAGTGGCTCGAGAGAAGGCTCAAAGAAAGGGCAAGACTGTTGCGTGAGTCTTTGGCTTCGAATCAGGCAAGTTGAGACTTTTTAGACTCTAGTATAACGTTTATGTGTTGGTATGATGTTAATAAATTAATTGGAGTAATAGGGAATTGGGGGTCCCATATTAGTGAGGTGACGAGCACTAATACAGGTACCGATGAACTTAACTTGGGGTAATTAATGACCTAGTTTGATATATTAGACGGAGATTATGTGTTTAGCCCTTCGGGCCATGAGCGCAATGCATAAATCTACTATGTTTGCTGATTAATTAGGCTTGTAGCCTATTTGATATTATATCCATAGTTGAACCTGCCATGCATTCATTACTCTACATCTCATCTAAATACTTGAAAAGAAATTGATAAATACTGATCGTATTGATTATGTTGACTGTATGGTATACACATATCTATATCATTCAAACATTGAACTGTTGAGATATTGCCGAGAGAGGCTTGGGAACCTGGTTTTGGATATGGTACATGATATGAGAGTGATGACTGATGATGACACTACATCTATAGAGCTAGTATCCGATAGTATCAAATGGGTTTATGGACCTCATGAATCCCCCATTGGTCATGTGTGACAACTACTGCAGCAGCGTGTGTATACCTGGTACATATTGCCATTGTATACATACATATCATTTGCATTGAATTTATCCATATCCTGATATGTATCTGGTGCTATGTGTACTCGATGTTGATTTTTGATATACATATACTCTTTTGGTTTGGTAGAAGGAATTACTAATAACTTATACTTAGCTCTGTTGTGATAGTTGAGTGGAAATACTTGATGGGACTAGATGTCCTGAATGGGGTTAGTCTGACTTAGTAACTTTATGGCTTAATCCGAGTGTAAACATGAGGAATTTGTAAATACTTTTACACTATTGAACTGTGGAACTATTGATAAGTTGGTTAATTGATTCTTTACATGCTTAATTAACTAATTAGTAGAGAGGTATTGGAAAGTATCAACTCTCACCACCGTTATAGCTAGGGTCGGTCGACGATGCTGCTGAGTACACGTATTTTATGTACTCACTCTATGCTTGCTGCACTCTATGTGCAGGTACCGAGCTAGACGATCTAGGAGCAACTTGATTCACGGCATTAGAGAGTGATTACCGGAGTTTAGGGTGAGCCGCAGTTTCTTCCCGACACTTAGAACTCTCTTTGTCTTATTACTTATGTCTTTTGCTACTTTCAGACAACTTATGTATTTTTCATATTCATACTTGTATCAGATCTTAGAGCTTTGTACTCATGACTATCAGATTATTTTGGGGTTTCTTTCAGATTATCTATTACTCCCTCTATCCCAAAAAGATTGACCTACTTTCCTTATTAGTTTGTCCCAAAAATATTGACTTCTTTCTATATTTAAAAATAATTTAACTTTATGAGATCATTTATAGCCACACAAATATCTAAGATTTATTTTGGACCGTACATTTCAAAAGTTTTCCTTTATTTCTTAAACTTTGTGTCAAGTCAAACTAGACCAATCTTTTTGGGACGGAGGGAGTATGTTATAAGACTTGTTAATTGTGTCTCCTTTATTTCTTTAATTTCCGCATTTACTTTTGTATTCTTATAATTGAATGATTAAGGTTTGCCTATGGGTTAGGTTAGGTGCCCTCACGTTATAATGGGATTTTAGGTCATGACAAATTGGTATTAGAGCACTAGGTTAATGGTCTCATAAGTAGACAAGCGATGTCTAATAGATTCTTGTGGATCGGTATGAAGAGCTCTGTACCTATCTTCGAGAGGTTGTAAGGCATTTAGGAAATTTCAATTCTTTCATTCTTTTATGCAATTCGATTATGATTGAATTCTAAATCTCATTGTTTTACTTTTTCTAACAGATAGTGAGGACTAGATCAACCGCATGAGGAGATTAGAATCCTGTACCTGCACCGGCACATGTTGTCAGATGTGGTGCATGGGGTAGGGCGCTAGGTAGAGGTAGAGGCATACCTCGAGTTGTAGCCCGAGGACAAACACCTACAGTTGCTCAGGCTCGTGACCGAGCAGAGTCTTTGGGGCCTAAGGTTATTCCGGATGATGATGAGGTTTACATTGATGAGGATAAGCAGGTTCAGGCTGATGGGACAAGGCTAGATCAGGCGCTCCCAGGTTTTATTGCTACATTGGTGCTTCAGGATACCTTGGTTTGTATAATGAGCTTTCTGGAGTTAGTTCCGATAGTTCGGGAGTATCTAGAGGTTTTTCCCATAGATCTTTCGAATGTTCCGCCAGATTGTGATATCGATTTATATATTGACCTAGAGCCAGGCGCTCATCCTATCTCTGTTCTGCCATATCGGATGGCGTCGGTCGAGATGAGAGAGTTGAAGGAGCAGTTGCAAGATCTTTTGAGTAAGGGTTTTATTCGACCTAGTGTTTCATCTTGGGGTGCTCCTGTGTTGTTCGTGAAGAAGAAGAATGGGTCTATGCGCATGTGTATCAATTATCGGCAGTTGAACAGGGTGAATATTAAGAACAAGTATCTAATACCTCGCATTGATGACTTATTTGATTAGTTACAGGGTACTTCGGTCTTTTCCAAGATTGACTTGTGGTCCAGTTAAAATCAGTTGAAGATTAGGTCCGAGGATGTTCCTAAGACGGCCTTCCAGACTCGATATGGGCATTATGAGTTTTTGGTGATGTCATTTGGGTTGATGAATGCACCTGAAGCCTTTATGAAGTTGATGAATGAGATTTTCTAACCTTACTTAGATTTATTTGTGGTGGTATTCCTTGATGATATCTTGATCTATTCTCGAAGCGAGGAGGAGAATGAGTAACATTTGAGGATCGTGCTTGGTATTCTGAAGGAAAAACAACTCTATGAAAAAATTCAAAGTGTGAGTTCTGGCTTAGTTCGGCAGCTTTCTTGAGCCATGTGGTGACCAAAGATGGTATTATAGTAGATCCCAAGAAGATTTAGGTAGTCTGGGATTAGGTTTGGCTCGCTTCAGTCACCGAGGTTCAGAGTTTTATCGAGCTTGTAGGGTATTATCGGCGATACGTGGAGGTATTTTCATCCATTGCAGCTCTGTTGACTAGATTGATCCAAAAGGATGTAGCTTTTCAGTGGCCTAAAGAGTGTGAGGTGAGCTTTCAAAAGCTCAAGGCCTTATTGACTACTGCTCCGATTTTGACCTTGCCAGTTGAGGGAGAGAGCTTTACCGTGCATTGTGATGCTTTTGGAGTAGGTCTTGGGTGTGTGTTGATGCAGAAAGGGAAAGTGATAGCTTATGGTTCGAGGCAATTGAAGGTTCATGAAAATAATTATCCCACACATTATCTTTATGGGGTATATTATGAGGTGTACACCGATCACCGCAATCCACAATACAGTTCTTATGAATTGGAGGAAGTGAATTTCGAAGTTAGCCCTTTCACATGGTGGAATGGTAGAGCATTTTATGATTGTATATTTGAAAGGCTAGATAAGATGCTGATTTATAGGCTTGGTTTGGACATATAGAGGTGAAGCATTTGGCAAGGACTGGTTCTGATCATGCTCACCTATTATGCATTTATGGAGAAGCAGTTCAAAATCAGCATAGGCATTTCAAATTTCTTAAATTCTGGGTTGATCATGATACTTTCGTTGACACTGTGAGACATAACTTGTCTACTTGGAGACATGAGGATCCTTTCATTAACTTCAAATACAAATTGAAAAAGATGAAACGGGTGTTGCCATATTGGAGCAGGGAAACCGTAGATGATGTATTTAAAAAATTAATCATCAGGGAGGAGATTGTCAGGATAAAAGAGGATTCGTTTGAAGAGCATCCCAGTAGCATGAACAGAAGTGTGTTGCAGAAAGCTCAGGCTGAAATGAAAAGATACATGCACTTTGAGAAGGAATACTAGAGACAAAAATCTAGTTTAGATTTGTTTGTGGATGGGGATGGGAACACAAGTTTCTTCCATAATTTTGTGAAATGAATATGAAAAAAAATGTAGATCCAAAAAATCTAGGATTCAGAAGGAGTGTGGATAGAGGATGAAGATCAAATGGCCGAAGAAGTTGTTAACTTCTATCTGAAGCAATGCACCCAAGAGGACAATAGCTACAACTCTGATATTTTGCTTGCTCATGTTCCATTCATGATAGATCCAGACAGTAATGAACAATTATGTAAACTTCTAAGAATTGATGAAGTCAAAGCTATTGTTTTCAATATGAATGGTACTACTACCAGTGGTCTTGATGGGTTTTCAGGATTTTCTATCAATCTTGTTGGGACATAGTTGGTGCATATGTGTATAAGATGGTAGTTGCTTTGTTTCAAGGCTATACTCTTCCAAAGAATATTACACACACTAATCTGGTGTTGTTACCAAGAAGGACTTGCTTCAGAATTAACTAGACTTAAGGCCTATTAGCTTAAGTAACTTCATTAACAAGGTGTTGTCAAGGGTCCTGCATGATAGAATGGATAATGTTCTACATGCACTGATCTCCCCAAATCAAACTAGATTCGTTAAAAGTAGGAGTATAATTAAGAATGTTCTATTGATTCAGGAGATAATAAGAGACATCAGGAAGAGAGGTAAACCAACAAATATAGTGATAAAGTTAGACATGGCAAGTCATATGATAGAGTGTCATGGTCTTATCTAACAAATGTATTGAGCAGAATAGGCTTTGCTGAAGTGTTCATTTACATGATATGGAGGCTTAATACTAATTATTGGTACTCCATACTATTTAATGGAAAAGCTAAAGGTTTCTTTCATTCAACAAGGGGTGTAAAGTAAGGTGATTCTTTGTCACCAGCTTTATTATAATATCTGCAGAACTTTTATCTAGAGCATTAAATTTTATTTTTGAGAGCTACATATATGTGGGTATGGCATGCAAAAGTGGAGTGCTAACATTAGCCACTTAGCCTGTGCGAATGATACTATCAAATTTGCATTTGCTGAAAAGGAGTCCATAATGAAGGTCATGGGCATTCTACAGGAATATGAGGCAGTTTCTGGGCATCTTATTAAGAAGGAGAAACGTGCTTTTTACATGTATCAAAAAGTTGCAAAAACTCTGATTCAAGAAGTAGAACAAATTATTGGTTTCACAAGGGGCCAGTTCCCTCTAAAATGCTTAGGATGTCCAATCTTTCATTCCAGGAAGAAAAAAGTATACTACATTGAGCTCATTAAGAAAGTGAAGAACAAACTTCTGAGTTGAAAAGGTAGATTACTTTCATATGGAGGGAAGACAGTATTGATAAGTAGTGTTCTTCAAAGTATTCTTGTTTACATTCTCTCAACAATAGTACCTATTAAATACACTATTAATGAGATGCACATGATCTTTTCAAGGTTCTTCTTGAGCAAAAGAGGAAGGAAAAAGTAGGCATTGGGTGTCATAGGAGCATATATGTTTTCCAAAAGCTGAGGGGTCTGGATTTTAGGTCTTTGTATGATGTTTCTAAAGATCTTTTTCCAAGATATGCTGGAGATATTAAAAAAACAAACACTTTGTGGTCAGGCTTCATGTGGAATAAATATTGCAAAATAAGTCAAGCCTACTAGGGTGCAGCGGAAAGAAGATTCACAAATATGGAAAAAGATGCTAGAGGCTAGAGATCAGGTGGATCATCTAATATGGTGAGAACCTAGTAATGGTGCATGTGATGTTTGGATGATAATTGGACTAGACTTGGCCCTATTAGTCAAAACATTCCTGCAGGTTTCCATTTGGATTACAATATTGAAGAGTTATCATACTTATGACAGTTGATGGTTGAGATTTTCTTAAAATGCAAGCAACTCTTCCAGATAACATATTGGAACATGTAAGGTCTGAGTGAATATTATGGGACAATCTGAAGAAAAGGATAATCCTTGGTGGACTCTAACAAGTTCGGGAAATTTTACAATGGGAAGTTCTTGGAATTTACTAAGGAAAAGGATCAGATCTCCATATACTTTTCAAGATTGTGGATGAAAGGAATTTCATTCAAAATATATTTTTCTTATGGAGATTGTGGAAGTATAAACTCCCAGTATATGATGTGCTTAAGAGAATGAAAATATTCATTGCATCAAGATGTAGATGTTGTGATCATCCACAACATGAGGAAATAATGCAACACTTATTTTTGATTGGAGAGTTTGTTGCTTCTATATGACAATATTACACTAGAGCAACAGGAATTATTGGTCCTCTAGTACAAATTCACAGGCGGTGGTGAAATGGTGGGATAGTTTAATGTGCTTCAAAACTAAAACCTAGTGTTTCATGCAGTGCCATCATTTTTATGTTGGCAACTCTGGAAAGAAAAATGCAATAATACATGGGATAGGATGAGTATAAAAAGGTGATATATGTTATCAATCACAACCTACATAACCTGGTTATCAATGTATCCATGGTTAAAGAATGTGCCATACAATTGGCCTCAACTAGTGTCGTATTTAGAAGGATACATATCAAAGTGAGGTGCAAGATAGTGCAATGGAGATGTCCAAGTGCAGGTTGGTACAATTATTGATTGTGCTTCAAGGGTCAATCTAGGTCAGATTTCAGCTGCATTTTGTATAAGAGATGATATAGGAGATTTGATTTATGCAATTGTTAGAAGATTGACATATATTACCAACATTTGTGCAGAAGCTATACCATTGCATGATGGACTAGAATACTATATTTCTAAGCAGTTGTTTCATGTTGTGATGGAGACTGATTCTCTGACTATTCTAAATATATTACAAGGGACATGAAAAATCCTTTAAAAAGTCAGTATGTGGAGGTGAAAATGATCAATTATTGGAGGAATAAGGGCCAAGTGCACTTTGCTCACATCCTTAGGGAAGACAATGCTCTTGCTGATTTTTTTAGCTAACTGTGTGTTTGATGTTGCAGGTAAAATACAAGTTCATAATTTTCAAGAGTAACAAGCAGGAGCAAGGAAAATATTGAACATTGACAAGGCAATGTTGCCTTGTTTTAGATACAAAATATATAGAAGTAGAGAGCCAGATTGAAGATTAGATGGACCACTAGAGAAGATCAATCACAAAAGTTTTGATTGATCACACAATGTGCAGTCATTCCATGTAAAGTTTTACAAGAATCCAAACAGGAGATAGATATGCAACACTATTTGATTTTCTAAAGTTGTCCTAGCTAGTGTGTTATTAACATAAATGTTCATCCTACTAGTAAGACTTCATTAGATAGTTAAAACAATTTCAACAATAGGTTTTAAACATCTCTATTTCCTTCATCAAATGATTATAATTTACAAGTTATAGAGTTCAGGAGCATATCAATCAATAATATACATGGAATGCAACTAGTCTTATGCTTGAAGAACTTCATGCGGATTTGATACCATAGCACCTGGTGAGAGCTTAGAGGTGACTGATAATGGCATCATCCTGGAGCATAAGAATTATGCAGCATTACAAGTTGTTGGATTTGGCTCAGGATTGCCCATTTTTGTTAATTCCAGGATTTCTCTGAATTTGAAAGTGATCACTTAGTAAGTTTATGGTTTTAATTTAAAAAAAAAAGAAAAGTAAAATCTTCTTTGAAATATTTTAAGGGGAAACAATTGATATATTTTGTTTGGAAATTGAAATTGCAAACTTGTAAATTTGTCAAAAGAATCACGTTTTTTTTAATTTTGAAATGTCCAAGTGAGTTCCTTAGAAATCTTTTGGTTTGAAATCTTTAAGAAGATAAAACTTCATTTTTTGATTTATTTAACAAAGATTTGATTTTTTTTAAATGAGCTAAGGCCCAAAAATCCTTTTCTCCTTCCTCTGGTACTCATTATCTAAGCCGAAAAACATTTAGTCATATATGGGTCTCGGCCCAAAAACAATTTAACTCTTTTTAGAAATTTTCTTTCTAAGTAAAACTTATGTTCAATACATATGTTGTTTCTGATTTTTTTCAAAATATTTTAAACCCTTTTTCAAATATCAAAACAGTTTGTCAAATCTGTTCTTAAACTTGTTCTTCTTTATTTTTTATTGGGTCATTAGTTTAAAATAATTTTTCAATTCATACTAATCGATATCCGCACCGAGATCTAACTAATCATTCTATCCGGATTCCAATAACACATTAGCGTGTTAGTTTACAATACTACAAGTATTAACAGAAGTAAGCAAGGTAAAACAAAGCAGGCCGATGGTGTACTTAGCCCATCGGCATAAAATAATTCACAGTTTTCACCCATTGTTGGACCTTCAATAATCCAGGTCCGTCTCTCTCTCTATTCTTATGTACGAGAGGTGGGCCAGCTTTAAAACAAACTGACTCGATGAAAATAGGAAATGTTATGCCTTAGGCCTAACATAAATGAGAGAGGAAAATCCAAGATGTTTCAAGCGGCGGTTCATACAACACAAAGAGGAAAAAGGGAAATTACGGCTAGAAATCATATACGCTTAATGACTAGCTAAATTAAATTATTTATCACATAGATAACAACTAAACTACTTAAAATATAAACGTGTGCACGTCATAAGGCAAAATGATCGTTCAGCAACTTCAAAGGGTACGCATGCCCAACATATCACAACAGACAGAAAGGAAAAAGAAGGTCAGTGCAGGCAAGCCCATGTGAGAAGCCCAATTTAACTAAGCCAAATATCGTTAAGACTTTTTAAGGAAACCTTTGGAAGACAAGTTCATTGTAAAGGGGATATGCAGACCAGTCCAACAACCTAGTGCAAATGGCCCAATATGCTTAATTATCTAACATATATACATGATATACATTATTATGTACTTGGACATATATAACATTGTATACCATAAGGTATATCCTATATATCAAGTAAATGACTTAAAACACATAAGAAGAATAGAATAAAGTGACACACGTGTAATATACTATCATAAGTTAAATCATATAATTTAGGTATCCTTGGGTATACAGAGGATATACACCTGATATACCTGAAGTATACAACAGGTGTATGCCTTCATATACTGCCAGAATATCTAAATCAAATGAGATCATACACCAAGCATGCTTACAAACACAAATTAGTCAGATCAATATGGACATACAGAACCACCAAACCAAGGGTAAACATTCTAGTTTGATGCAAATTCAGAAGAGAAGAAGGAAGAAGGGATGCACACATTCAGTTTCCTTAAGGCATGACTACTTGTAGTAATAGGTGAATCAAAATAAAGACACTCAAATAAACATACAAGATGGATAACATGTTTTTACTATCCACAGATGGCAAATCTAAAGTACACACAACCCTAATAGCTTTAGCATTCAACTTTGACTTTCAAGTTCAGGGATTTATCAAGCTTAGTACCAACAGTTTACAAGCGGAAGACATGGACAAGCCCAAAAGCAATCAAGCAATAAGTCTAATTCATAGAAGTGGTCTATTAGAGAAGGAACAGAACATTCAAACATGTGAGAGTCTTCTAAGGTTGATTGTTTATCAGAGATAGAACATGTTGAATGTTAAGCAAGTCAAGAATAATTCAAGTAGATAGACGTTGATCCTAGATGACAATATCCCAGACATACTATCAGCTTTATATTTCTAACTTATGGTGAAATAGAGAGGTTCAACATGGACTCAGTCACAATTATGCATAGATGCAACTTCAAATAACAATTAGGGGACATAACAAGACCAGATAATTTTGGGATAGTCACGTTTTTCCATTTCAAACAGTTAAGGGCCTTATGCCTGACTATGTTGATTAATCACTCACAATGGACATGTTAGTGGACTCAATATGGTTTATTGCTTAACTTGTAATAGGTTTGTGGATCTTCTAGCATGCATCAAAGTCAGGAAAAGAAAAGATTCAAGAGACTAGGTTCAATTATCACATGACACATATGACACTTCAAAGGGTTCCTACAATTTGGTATGGCGACAGGGAAGACCCCATGCATTAGAACAACCCTAATATGATTGAGTTGGGTTACTCAAAATCCATCTAGAACTCATAATTCATGGACATCATTCCATGCCCCTTTCCCAAACATGTAACACCTTTCTTCACTTACGCAGCAAGACAGATGGACAAATAAACCTCATTCTTGTTATCTAAGTCCTATAGATATGATACTACATCAAAACAGCAAGCAAGGAACAAATAAGGGACCAAAGTCTTCATGTTATTGACCAAGAGTTATACAAGTTAATAAACAACTTTTGACTACTCTAAGCCAAACCAACATACAAGAAAGTAAACCAGTTTTAAACCTATGTTAGGTTTTATATCCTTGACACCTAGAATGTATTCCAAAGCGATGCAAATTAATTCACTAGCATATTTAGTAGGTAGTCTAGGCATTTCAGAAGATGGAAACAACATGCATTTCCTAAACTAAGCAACAATGATCAAACACAGTCACTTGTAATGGTCAAATAATCAAGTTTTAGAAACAAGTACTCATGATTTTAAGGGGGAAGCATTCATTCTGCATATGCGAACAAGATAATTTCATAGAAACACTAGCAATTTATCTTAAGGGTCTTAAACAGATCATGGGTCTTACACCCCAGTTCCACATCATACTACCTTACTAGGACTATAGACAAGCATTACATAGACTCAATGTAGGTATGCATGGTTCAAACAAACTAACTCTGATTCTCCCCTTCCAACTCTCCGGTTAGGAAGGCTGTTTCAACATCCATGCCACGCAAGACTGCAATGGCCTTGAATGTTAAGCTATTCATAGGGAAGCATATGTACAAGTAGCCGAGGCCTTATACTCGTTAGTAGATCCATCTACTTTGTACTCACTTTTGAGTATTCTTTTTCACAATCCAAAGGTTTTTTTTTCCCGGAGAAAGATCAACCATTAGACAAGTATGGTTCTATATGATGGAATCTATTTCTCTCTTTAGCTTCTTTCCAAAGCAGCGCTTTTGGAGATGACAATTCTTTGTTAATTGTACATGGTTTGTTCTCAACCATACAAGCTAGAAGGCCTGGAACAAGTCGTTGTCCCCTCTTTGCTCTATCTCGATTCAACATCTAAAATCCCCGAGTTTTGTAGATCTGGAATATTAAGTTCCAGATAGATAGCAACTTCCGAGTCCTGTAGATACGGAACGTCTAGTTTCGGATGGTCAGGCCCTCGCGAGTTCTTGTTAACCTCGAGTAATTACTTCTTTTTCCTTCTTAAGGAAAGTTATCCTCAAAGAATTCATCATTCTTTGACACCAAGAGGCGATAAACACTATTGTTATTTGTAGATCCAGTGGAAATGTAATTTACAGTCTTAGGTCCAACTTGACCTGTCGGTATTCCAACTTCCACCAAGCCACCCCACATCATAATATTTGTATGTGGGATCCTTTCTATGTTTCACACAGAGGGCTGTCCTTATCCTTATGCAGGGTTTTGTTGAGAATCGCATTCGCAGTAAGGATCGCCTTGCCCCACATATTTTGGGTGTATGGCTTTGCACTTGGCTAACATCGTTAGACTGAGGTAAGTAATGAGCAGTCATTTGATGAACGATGCTTCACATTCTCCCCTATATCACTATGAATTCCTCAATCCATAGGCTTAGTTGATTTTCAACTTCTGCTTTGTAGCGCTTATCCGTTTCAACAACTTCATCTTTGTTTTTCAACAAACAAAGGATACAATACATTTTACCATCATCAATGAAGGTCACAAAGTACTTGTCTCCCCCCTCTATTTTGTACAAACTTCAAATCACCCATGTAGGTGTGACTAAGTACTAGAGAAATGATGTTTCTTTCGCTATTCCTTTGACGGAATGGAAAGATGATTTTGCCTCTTCGTTTACCTCACATTCATTTTGAGGGTTTATGTCGACATAAGGCAACAATCTCAACTTCGTTAGCTTTTGAATGACTTTCTATTTAACGTGTCTTAACCTATGATGGCATAGATACATGGATTACAAATATATCATTCATTTGGCTACAAACATACTATACCATTCTTAGTTCTTATATACCTGTTAGACTAGTCTCAAACCAACTTGACCAACAACGTCCCTTAAACCAAGTTTGGGACATGTATCACCTCCTTTTTTTTAGAGTGATCCCATTCCCTAAAGTCCTATTGAGGACAACCTCTCCAGCCCCTTCTACTTTAGAGGTGGCATTGCTTCACATGAACAACCTCTTGCATGTGGTTAGGGCATAACCGGATCATATGTGATCTGAATACTCTAGCCCACCATAGGGTTGATCCCACCATGAAGGTACTAATGTCGGTGGTATACAAGATGCTTGCCACCACTATGATTCAGAATGGATTCGAGCCAGGGAAAGAATCTATAAGGCATAGTAGAGTCGATCCCATTCCCTCATAATAGTTTCTATTTCGGCTTAGAATATGTGTGGGCCAGAGTATCTTTTCCAAGTCATGGGAAAAATAGGGTCTGCCGAGTTCGTTACTGAGTTCCAAGTCATGGCAATAACAACCAGCTATAACCTGCTACTAGGCAGACCTTGAATTCATATGGCCAAAGTAGTATCTTCATCTCTGTATCAGACCCTGAAGTTTACCTAGGAAGGCCATGTGATTGTGATTCAAAAGGAAGGTAGCATGCATATTTACCCCGACAATTCCATTTGATGATCGGAGGAACACTCGAGAGAATGGATTTTCATATGGTAGAGTTGGTAGGGACTACCTATAAAGAATCCACCATGCAGGTACTAATGTCGGTGGTATACAAGATGCTTGCCACCACTATGATTCAGAACGGATTCGATCGAGGGAAAGGTCTGGGAAAGAACCTACAAGGCATAGTAGAGTCGATCCTATTCCCTCAGAACAGTTTCTATTTCGATCCCATTCCCTCAATATGGCCAAGCGAGGAAGCAATGCCATTATTTCCAGCCTTGATGATGTCAACGATCGTGACTGGATGGAAAGATTCCTTTTGTGGCTACTGCCAACCTTCTTCAAACTAGCGGTCCACCAATTCTAGAGAGATAGAACTCTTCTCGTAAGTTTCAAGAATCACTGATTGTTAATTCGAGTTTTCATCCTGACATACTAACTTTTGTCTTTCTTCTTCTACTTCTCAGCCACACCTTGGGAACTCGTGGAGATTGAAGGATTTTTCCAATGGATCCAAGATATTCTGGACATTTCCACTATAGAAACCCAAACCTGGAAACACATCTCCGAACAAAAATATTGGAAACACAGTAATCACGATACTTACTCCCAATAATATATCACCTTCTTAAGAAATTTATTTTTTTGACTTCGTGCCTCTGGCCTTTTTTCCTTTCACTTATTGCCACAGGCCTACCCAAAGTCTCTTTAGCTCCTCTGGTAGCAGAAGTTCCTATTAATGTTGAGAAAGCCACTCAGATCATCATCTAGGCCAAATAAAGAAAGAGAGCATGTGCGGCTCCTATCACCAATTCTCGGCTCATGGTCAAATGGGCAAGCTAAGTAGGAATCCTCTACACGTTTCGGAGGAAAAAACTCCTACCCTTGCTGCCACCAGTATTTCTTTGGTGGTGGACCTAGACAGCAAAGAGATCGAGGAAGAATTTCCCATAGCTATGGGTGAATAAAGAACTATGCCCGAGGGCCCTACTACCTTTCCTATAGAAGATGTAATACTTTTTCGGGAACTTGATATCATAAACCAGAGAGACTCATCCTCCCGGGCTTCTTTTACCCTAGCCGTGAGGATGAATTTATTTTCGAGTGCCTCACATTTTTGCATCCCCTTCCAACATTTGCAGCTACTCCATCAGCTGCTTTGACCCCCTCAACTTCGCATGCTCCCCGGTGCCATAGAAAACCGTCTTTTTGGACTCATTGTTCTTCTCTCCATCGAGAAGAGTTGGTATATCAATTCCCAGCCCCTATTCAGGACCCACTTGTCATGGGAGGGCTTTCTTTCTAAGAGCTAGTCGAGCGTCATCTCCTTTCAAAATTAGTGGGAGTGGCCAACTATATGAAGCCTCTAGCAATGAAGAAGGACCGGAAGATAATGAAAGTTGTTTTTTCCGAATGCATCCTCAACACCGGGATAAGGCTCTTTTTTTATTTCCCCAAAGTATTTGTTTCCTCTTCTCCACTAATCGCTTAATCATGTACTTCTATCGCATGCAAATCTTATATGTAGATAAGGTTTTCAAATGATGATTGACTAAAAAGTTGAGTTGGCCATGGAAAGAGACTCAACCTTAGAATACCTACTATCTGCAGAGACTAAACTTGGTCGAGTCAAAGAACTCAAGGCAAATCTCGAGCAAGTCGAGGCAGATAAACAAGTGTACGAGAAAGATATAGCATTCTCCATACTCAATTAAATTAGTGGAAGGAGAAATATAGTCAATCTCAAGACTCCATGATCACTATTGTTGAGAAGGTATCTGGGCTGAAAGTTGATGTATGGGTCTTGAATAATCCCTTCGGGTTAAAACTGAAGAGGTCGATGCTATCCGGCAAGAAAAAAAGAAGTTGGAGAAAAAACTTATGGCCGTCATTGAAAAAACAAAAGAGCATGTTGATTACAATCGTGATGTGTGACTCTAATAAAGCCCTTTTAGAAAGAGAATGTTAACTTGACGTTTGAGGTAAAGATGGCTGAGACCAAGTTTCTCTCCTTGATGGACCAACATGAAGTTGATAAAATCCATTCGAGATGGGACATGAGGAAGAGAACCTTGGAGGAGGTTAAATATGGCATCATCACGGATATCGATAAAGATTAGCCAAGGCTCTAGAGCTTGAGAAGATGTCTGTTGGAAGCCTAGAGGAAATCTGAAGTTCTGATGGAGTGGATGATGGCTCTTCCAGGTCCAAAGTTGATGAGAAAAAAGACCTCGAAGTTGAAGATGGTGAACCTCTCCTAGAAGCTCAGATTGAGGTCCCAACTCTTGTTGATGTAACTCCGGCCTCTCCAGCTTCTAAGATTCTTGAATCCTTTATTGCCCCCGATACCCAGATCTAGCCACTTGAAATATCCTTGACTATTTTTCCTTTTATTTTTTTATTATATGTTCTGTCTCTCTCTTCCGAGCCTATTTATGCTTAAAATACTAGTGGAAATTTTGGTTTTGCTATTGCGACATTACGTAATACTTTATTTATCACAATTTTCCCCTCTATTTCTGCACAAAGTACCCTTGGAAATACTAGAGGACCTAATTTTTTAGAAAGGAATTATCACTTTCTTATCCTCTAAATAACTTTCAGGCTGGGAATGACTCTTTTACCTTGAAAAGCTAAGACCTTCTTTTTTTTTTTGGTTAGGTATCGTTGTCTGGCAGAAGCATATTAGCTGGTAATTTCAGTACCTGACTTTTAGCCAATTAATTATCAAGCATTTATCTATTAAGGTTTTCACAGCCTTTAAATTACAAAGTCCACGAAACTTTCATCCGGTCTTTGTCATTGGACGCCTCTGTTGTCGTTCTTTTAACTTTTACTTACTAAGATTTTGATAAGAGAGTTTTTTTATGTTTTTGTGCTTTACAAGAAGATGTCTCTTGTTCATTATGGCACAAGTTTTTGATATTTTTAGATAAAATCCACATGATTTAACCAAATTTGCTTGCCGTGACAAGAGTTTGTGCATAAAGAGGAACTTTTAATTGATTCCTTTGTCGTGAAGACAACTATAACAATTACAATTGTAAAGACAACTTTAAAATTGGTCAGGTTGACATCTAGTATGGTCAATTCAGCTACATATATGTGGTCTAGGCCTAATTAGATAGTCTCCAGTATTTCACCGAGCAATCCCCGGTGTAATAACGCTTTCTTTTTAAAGCTTTTCCAGATTCCTTTCTGGATTCCCTTCAAAAACCCTCTTGCCCTTCGTAGTTAGGTGTGAAGAGATGTGCTTCCGGTATATTTTTGATGGTTCGAAGTATCTTAGATTCCTTCATAATAGGATGAATACTAAGTCTTCTCATGCCATCTCCCGGTGGCAGGGATAGTTCCCCCAGTGTTTGGGTGTGAAACATAAAGATCTAAGCACTTGATACTTTTCCAACTGCCATGACTTCTCGTAATACGCTATACATTATTGTCTCATTAAAAACCTTGCAGAAAAAACCTAATTAAGACAATAACCGGTCGAAGGGAAAAAGAGTGCAACGAGTATTTTCAGAAAAATTATGCAGGACACTTCATTCCATGTGCAAAGAATCTTTCCTCATGTGCTACAAAGAAATACCCGATGCAGAATACAAAGCAAAGAAAAATAGGAAAGAAACATACCTTAGGAACAATACTTCTTCTTCTTCTTCAAGTGATTGACATTCCAGTTACTTGAGAGTTAATTTCCCTCTTAATCTTCCAATTGATATGATCCTTTGACATCAATTCTGATAACTTTATGTGGACCCTCCTAGTTGGGTCCTAACTTTCCTATGTTGACTTCCTGAGTATTATGAGTCACCTTTTGGAGGACCTAATCCCCTACTTTAAAGTGATGAATATTTGTCCTCTTATTATAATACCTTTCCATCTGCTTCTTTTGTGCCTCCATCTGGACGAGCGCGAGGGCGAGGTGATCCTCGAGCAAATCCAATTGAACTAACATAACATCAGTATTATTCTATTTACTGGCTCTTGAATACCATTGAGTCGGCTCCCGACTTTTACCGGTGTCAAGGCCTCAGTATCATACACGAGGGAAAATGGTGTTTCTCCGGTGCTCTATTTTGTCGTTGTGTGAATAGTACCACGAGCAGCTTTATAAGCCACGAATCCTTGGCATTTTCCAACTTCTTCTTCAAGTTTTGCATAATAGTCTTAATTATAGACTCTATCTGTTCATTGCATTCAGATGATTAGGGGGAAGAGGTTATTCTTTTGATATTCAAATCCTTTAGGAACTTGGTGACTTTGGGTCCTATAAACTAAGGATCGTTGTCACAAGCTATCTCCTTTGAGATACCGAACGGGCAAATGGCAGGTTACCAAATGATTACGATCGCCTCCTTTTCTCATATCTTTGTGTACTTACCTGCTTAAACCCATTTAGAAAAATAATCAGTCATAACCAATACAAATTTTATCTAACACGGGCTTGAAGGCAAAGGTATGACTATATCTATCCCCCACTTCATGAATGGCCACAATGAAATAACCGGGTGTAATAATTCTCCCGGTTGATGAACCATTTGAGAATGGCGTTGACACTTTTTGCATTTTCTTATGAATGTTTTGGCATCTTCTTCCATGTGAGCCTAGTAATATCTAGCCCTTATTAACCTTTTCACTAGCGAGTCTACTCCAAAATGGTTGCCTCAAATTCCTTCATGTACTTCCCTCATTACGTAGTCAGCCTCATCGGGACCCACATATCGTGCTAATTGGCCATAGAAGCATCTCTAGTGTAGAACTACATCTACGATACTATGCCGAGCAGCCTTTGTTTTGAGTGCCCGGGAGGCTTTTAAGTCCTCAAGCAACTTCCCGTGTTTGAGGTGGTCTATAAATCCGTTCCTCTAGTACTATACCAGGGTTGCCGATTTTACTTCATTATAATCGGTTGTGTCCAGAGCAGAATGTACCAACTAGACCACCAAACCAGAGCCTTGTCCTTCCATGTTTGTAGATGAATCCAAATTTGCAAGATCATTAGCTTCAACATTTTCCTCTCTGGGAAACATGTACCATCGTCAATCTCTGAAACCAAGGAAGCAACATTAAGACCTTCTCCAGATATCTCACCATGCATTCCTCCTTCACCTCGAATACCCCATGAACCTGATTTACCATGACAGGGAGTCGTATTTTATTTTAATCACCTGGAAGCCTAGGCCCGGGCTAATTCAAGACCTGCATTCACATCCTTATACTCAGCCTCATTGTTAGTCAAGGCTATACATAGCCTGTCCTAATATTTCAATGAACGGTGTGTGTAGAACTATACCTAGACCAATTCTTTTTACCATAAATGCCCCCACGGTGTGAAGGACCTAGAACCCGAGGACAATCCCCAATATCAGGACGATTTTCCTCTCGGTGTGTGGAACCATTCTCGGACTAAAATATGCCACAAAGTCGGCAAAGACATATGACTTAATCGTAGTCTAGGATCTATACTCTATATCAAACACGCTTACTTATGATGCCCACTTAGCAATCGCCTTGATAGTTCGGTCTTGTGTAAGACGTTTTGTAAATGGAATGTCGTTACCAAAGCAATGGGGTGACATTGAAAGCATAGGCTAAGCTTCTGTGATGTCATCACATGAGCAAAGACTAGCTTTTCTAAAAGAAGATACCGAGTATCGGCCCATGACGTAACCCTGCTTACATAGTAAACCAAAAATTGCGTACCTTTCTCTTCTCAAACTAAGACCGCTCATCGTAATTTGGCTTTGACATCAATAGAGGACTGGCCAAGTAGTTTTTCAAATCTCGTAGTGCTTGCTGACACTTTAGTGTCCATTTAAAGTCATTATTCCTTTTCAGTAATTAAAAGAACTTATGAGATAACCGGAATATGAACTTGTTAAGGGCCGCCAATCACCCGATTAACCATTGCACTACATTTACATTATCCAGACTATCATGTATGTCTTCGAGTTCCTTGATTTTGTTCGACCAAACTTGAACCTATCACTCCGACAGGGACGGACATGGTATAGATGAGTGCATCAATCTTAAGCATAAGATCAAGGACATGATTGATAGAAATGAGATAATGCTCTCTAAATGGCAGAACCTAATGTAAACACTAACCAATAACCCAACCATGGAAATGCCACCATCCATATGATTGAAAGAGAAGAGGACTGGATCGTATGAAAATCCCTAGCCCGAGGACCTCCCAAGACGGTTGATTAGACAATGGCTTCATTGACCATCCAAGAACGTCATTAATTCAACGTCCTAATCACAACATCAATCATTGCGCAAGTAGCCACATGAGCTGCTTTTGGCACCAAACATTGTTGTAGAAGTTGCGATTGCTCATGGAATGACCCATTCTAAAAAAGAAGAGAATCATAAGAGGTCAATCACAGAGGGTGAGGCCGCAGGCTTTTGGTGAAGGCTGCAACCAAAAATATTCCATCGTCGAGCACTTGAAAAATACCTCAGCCCAGATCTCTGGGATGGTACTGTTATTGATTCTCCTCAACATCACCAATCACTAATAAGGGTACTAGACAAATCGCACATACCTGCAGGCATAAGCAATGAAAGTATGGCCGATATGGTGTCCAACATCATAAGGGAGCATCAAATCACATTATGACGAGATAAGTTGCAAAAAAAAGGGGTAATAAATAACAAAGCTCTCCACGTGACAGTAAAGTGCAGGGATAAGATTGTAGCTCATGTGCTCGTTGACAATGGGGCAGGCCTTATTATTTTCCCAAGTCCACTCTTGTTTAAGTGGGTTATGATGTGGGAAAGATACACCGAAGCCGTACGAATGTGAAAGCTTTTATGGGGCTTAGAGAGACAATATTTGAGAAGTTGACTTGTGTATTCAAATAGGGTTTGCCGAGTTCGTTACTGAGTTCCAAGTCATGGCAATAACAACCAGCTATAACCTGCTACTAGGCAGACCTTGGATTCATATGTCCAAAGTAGTATCTTCATCTCTGCATCAGACCCTGAAGTTTACCTAGGAAGGCCATGTGATTGTGATTCAAAAGGAAGGTAGCATGCATATTTACCCCGACAATTCCATTTGATAATCGGAGGAACACCCGAGGGAATGGATTTCCATATGGTAGAGTTGGTAGGGGCTACCTACAAAGAATCCACCACGCAGGTACTAATGTCGGTGGTATACACGATATTTGCCACCACTATGATTCAGAGAATGGATTCGAGCCAGAGAAAGGTCTGGGAAAGAACCTACAAGGCATAGTAGAGTCGGTCCCATTCCCTCATAACAGTTTCTATTTCGGCTTGGGATATGAATTCAACATCCAGAAAATTAGTGTGGGTCGAATGAGTCCTGGTCACCCACCATTTGCATTTTAATTCCCTCGTGATGTTTTAAAAAATAGAAATAACTCAACGTTGATACGAGTCAAGACCACAATATGTACCTCTTTTAAGAAATTCAATGAAAGTCTCAATTTATGTCAAAATGGATTTGTTTACTTTTGCACAAACCTTTACTTTCTAACCTTGTTTTGTCTATATTTTTCAGTAATAACAATATTAATCAACCCATCAATATCATGACATGCCATGAGTCGGGTGAGTCGAATAGTGGGGATGAAGAAGAGTACGAAGAATACGACAAGGAAACCATGCTACTAGATTATCTTTTTGAAGAGTTGGAACAATTTCAGAAAGAGAAAAAGCCTAAATTGAACGAAATCGAGTTAGTCAATATGGGAGATGATGAGTCGGTCAAATAACCAAGATAGGTGTACACTTAACGGCCCCATAGAAAGAAGGGTTGGTGGCTCTGTTAAGAGAATATGCGGAAATCTTCGATTGTTCCTATGTCAATATGCTCAGACTGAGCATCGATATCGTATCCTACAAGATATCAATTAATCTCGAGTTCAGCTAGATAAAGCAAAAAATTAGGAAGCTCAAACCTGACCTAAGTATCAGAATCAAAGATGAAGTTGAGAAACAAATTAATTCAAAAGTGGTCAAAGTGATGGCGTACCCAACATGATTGGCCAACATCATGCTCGTGCTGAAGAAAGATGGGAAGATAAGGTGTGTGTGGATTACCAAGACCTCAACAAGGCAAGTCACAAGGATAATTTCCCACTTCCAAAATAATACTCATTGATAATGGCACGTAGCACAAGCTACAATCATTCATGGATTACTTTGCGAGTTATCATCTGAGTTTGATGATCAAAGAAGACACAGAGAAAACAACTTTTATCACGCCTTAGGGAGTATACCATTAGCGAGTAATGTAGTCCAGTTTGAAGAACGTCAGTGCCATGTATATGAGAGTTATGACCACCATCTTCCATGATACGATTCATTAAGATATTATGGTCTATGTAGATGACGTCATTATCAAGTCGTGAGAAAGCTCTAACAACCTCGCTCACCTGCAGAAGTTCTTTGAGAGACTTCAAAAGTATAACTTGAAGTTGAATCTAGCCAAGTGCGCCTTTAGGTTACCCATCGGAAAGCTACTCGAATTCATAGTCAGCTGAAGGGGCATAGAGCTGGACTCTTCCGAAATCAAGTCCATACAAGACCTTCCGCCCCCGAAGACCAAGAAGCGGCCATGAGTTTTTTGGGCAGGTTAAACTACATCAGCCAATTCATAGCACAATCAACAATAATATGTGAGCCAATACTCAAGCTATTAAAGAAAGACACTCCAACGAAATTGACAGGGAGGTGTCAGGAAGCTTTCAACACTATCAAAAGATACATTTCCAATCCTCCAGTGTTAGTACCACCCAGGTCGGGAAGTCCATTATTGATGTACTTATCTATATCAGAAAACGTGTTTGGATGCATATTAGGTCAACACAATAAAATGGGTAAGAAAAAGAGAGCCATATATTACTTAAATAAATAGTTCACATCCTCTAAGGCTAGATATACTTTGGTGGAGAAAACATATTGCGCTCTAACATGGGTAGCCCAGAAGTCAAGACATTACTTATCTTCGTATACCACACCTCATTTCTAGAATGGACCCCTTGAAATACATCTTCCGCCAACTCATGCCCATACAAAATTTGGCCAAATGGTAGATGTTGTTGAATGAGTTTGACATTGTATATATACTCTGGGAAGTTGTCAAAGGTCAAGTTTTAGCCGATCACCTCGCAGAGAATCTAGTTGACAATAAATACGAGACACTCAAGACTTACTTCCCCGATGAAAAAGTGTCAGCAATAGATGAAGATATAGTCGAGCCATATCCCGGATGGAGAATGTTCTTTGATGGCGCAATAAATTATAAAGGGCCCGAAATTGGAGCAGTGTTGGTATCAGAATCCGGGAAACACTACCCAAAATCTTAGGTTCAAATGCACTAACAACATGGCGGAATACGAGACTTGCATCTTGGGCCTCCGAATGGCTCTCGACATGGACGTACATGAATTGTTAATAATAAGCAATTCAATCCTGTTGATTCACCAAGTACAAGGAGAATGGGCCACGAAGAATGCTAAATCCCGCAGTATATGGATTTCGTGCAGAGATTGTGCAAAAGGTTTAGGAAGATCGAGTTCAGACATATGCGAAGGCACAAAATGAGTTTGTCGAAGCCCTAGCTACCATAACATCTATATCCAATACCTGGAGAGTAGACACATTAACTCACTCGAGATAAGTATAAATGAGGGACACCTATTGTTCCTAGGTGGATACATAACCAGATGGAAAACCTTGGTATGCCAACATAAAGTTGTATTTGGAGAAAGGAGAATACCTCGAGAAAACCACAAGCAAACAAAAGAAAATAATCTGCAGAATAGCAAACAGATTCTTCCTCAACAAAGAGGTCCTCTATAAAAGAACTCTTAACCTCGGATTATTGAGACGTGTGGATGCCACAGAATCCACAAAAATACGCGAAGAAGTGCATACCAGAGCCTTGGGACACACATGAATGGGCTCATCCTGGCCAAGAAGATCCTATGGATGAGTTATTTCTGGATAATGATGGAAACAGATTGTAGCCGATGCCAGATCCATGAATATTTGATCAGAGTTCCACCAAGCAAGCTCAATGTAATGAGTTCACCCTGGTTGTTAGCCGCTTGGAGTATGGATATCATCGGTCCTATCGAGCCAGCGGCATCCAATGGACACCAGTTCATCTTGGTCACCATAAATTACTTTACCAAATAGGTGGAATCCACGTCACACAAGTCGGTCACAAAGAAGGTGGTATCCAATTTCGTGAATGTGGATTCGACAATACCAGAGTCCATCATAATGGATAATATGGATAATCTGAATAGCCACCTGATGAAGGAAATTTGTTGACAATTCTAGATCATTCATCGGAACTCCACTACTTACCGACCACAAATGAATGGAGCTGTTAAAGCAGCCAACAAGAATATTAAGAGGATACTGAGGAAAATGACAGATACCTACATGTGTTGGCATGAGCAGTTACCATACGCCTTATTAGGGTATCAAACGATAATAAGAAATTTAATGGGAGCAACCCCATATTCACTAGTCTACGACACTAAAGCAGTCATACCGGCCGAAGTAGAGATACCCTCGCTCGAAATCATCTAAGAAGCAGAGCTAGACCATATTGCATGGGTTTGAAAAAAATATGAGTAGTTGGCATTGATCAACGAGAAAAGAATTAACTTCTGTGTTGTGGTCAATTATACCAGCAAAAGATGATCAACACGTTCAACAAAAGGGCCTGAGTCTAGCTTTTCCAGGTAGTGCAGTTGGTGTTCAAACGTGTATTCCCTCATGAACATGAGTACAAAGGAAAGTTCACACCAAACTGGTTGGGACCGTATGTTATACGCAAAGTACTCTCAAGATGATCATTAATCCTAAAAGAAATGTATGGCTAAGAGTGGCCCAAAGCAATCAACTCAGACACAATCAAGAGATATTATGCATAGGAAAGGAAACTTTTTATTGTAATTCGATTATTTGTTTGCAAGCACTACACTCGACTTACCTCTTACGGAAGAGATACGTAGAAATCCCATATCTGGCTTGGTCTTCTTTTATGATAAAAAAAAATTCCAAATGACATTCCATGTACTATGAACTACACAATGACCTGATTTCCAAAGGTGGGATACGTAGGCAGTCGTTATAGGACTTAGTCACACTTTTAGAAAATGTATATCATTCCCATAGGCCTGAACTATGTTCGACCAGATTCTTGTCATTAGGGATACGTAGGCGCTTTTTGAGCTCGATCGCACTACCTAGAAAATCCCCAAAAATCCTTAGGAAGTCACTAGGCAAAACTTTTGAGAGGATCTAAAAAATTCCTTCACAAAGCTCGTCATGAGAAGTCTGCCAACACCATTTTCAATTAGGCAGAATTTTTGAGAGGATCTAAAAATACTTTATGAGACTTGGCACGAGAAGTCCGCTGGCGCTGTTTCAACTGGCAGAATTTGTGAGAGGATCTCAAAAAGTCCTTTATAGGACTCGGCAAGAGAGTTCGACAATACTACTTCATCTAGGACAAAATTTTTGAGATCCTCTAAAAAATTATACTGCAACAAGCCAATGACCATCAGGGTTTCGCAACAAGACATCGTAAAAGACGGACAAATAGGATCATTATTCAAACTCATTCATGTCATGACATCAGTGGGAAAAATTCTTTGAAAATGTTATTCTTTACTATGACTAACATTTTTAAAACCCTCATTGCTTTTTATTCAAATTCTATACTACTACAACATACAAAACGAAGGGGGTATTGGACCCGATAAGATGAAGGAGCGACACGTGAAATACCGGATGACACATATTGACCTTATTAAGAATTCACATTGTTTTTGTGGATGCAGGTTCCCCAAAAGTCATCGGATGGACGACGTTTTATTTCGTTAACTTGTTTGCTCATGACGACAGGTTAAGAGCAATCTGCCCGAGTAACTTTGGACGGAGCATCACAAAGATGACACAACCTAGCCAAAAGGGCCATAAATGGATGAAGCATCATAAGGACGGCACAACCTAGCCAAAATGGCCATAAATGGATGAAGCGGCATAAGGACGGCACAATCTAGCCAAAAGGTCATAGATAGACGAAGCATTCCAAAGATGGCACAACCTAGCCATAATGGATACGAATGGACGAAGCATCTCAATAATGACATGAATCTATCCAAAAGGGCTATAAACAGATGAAGTGTCAAAAAGATGACAAGATCCAGCCAAAAGAGTTGTATAAGGGATAAAGCGGCATACCTTTCCAAGAGGTCCACAACCGATACAAGGTGAGAAGGAAGGATGCTCCAGTCGAGAGGGCCATATCTACTCATGCATTAGCATCATCAAGAAGACCATTCATTCATGCATCGCTGAGAAGGTCATTCATTCAAGCATCATCAAGAAGGCCATTCATGCACATATCACCAAAAAGGTCATTCATTCATGCATCATCAAGAAGACCATTCATTAAAGCATCACCGAGAAGGCCATTCATTAAAGCATCATCAAGAAGACCATTCATTCAAACACCACTGCGAAGGTCATTCAGTCAAATACCGCCGAGAGAGTCATTCATTCAAACACCACCGAGAAGGCCATTCATATAAGCATCGCCGAGAAGGCCATTTACTCAAGCATTACCAAGAAAACCATACAAGCATTACTGAGAAGGCCATTCATTCAAGCATCGTTAAGAAGACCATTCATTTAAGTGACACTAAGAAGGCCATTCATTCAAACAACACCGAGAAGGCCGTTCATTAAAACAACACCGAGAAGGCCGTTCATTAAAACATCACCGAGAAGACCACTCATTAAAACATCGTTAAGAAGACCGCTCATTCAAGAATCATCAATAAGATTCAAGCAACACCGAGAAGGACATTCATTCAAACAACACCGAGAAGGACATTCATTCAAATGTCGCTGAGAGGGTCGTTTATAAAAATGACCCCGAGAAGGCCATTCTTATAAGCATCATAAGAGATCATTCATACAATACCACCGAGAAGGCCATCCACTGCTAAGAAAATGATACATTCATACAAATGTTGCCAAAAAGGACATCTACGGTGGCTTGAAGCAGAAGACTGCACAATCGACCACACAAAGAAAGTATCAAGAATGATAAAAAAATGATAATCAATTAAAGACCACTTTGCTACCAGACAGACCAGACATAGGTTTTGAAGCGACCAAGAAGTTGAAACAAGCTAATCAAGACCAGGCCTCAGTTAGATGTCGAGCAAACATGGATCTTTTTCTTAGGCAGCCAATCGAGCTAAAGTGCCAGCAAGAATCAAGATCCGCAGATAGGGATTGAGGATCCCTCCCCACCACACTCAGCCACAATTGATTTTTTATTCTTTTTTCAAAAATTTCATGATCGGTTGAATTCGCATCGAAATGCTTTCCTAAAATTCTGGACAATAAAGGCATGAGAGGTCTTCAGGAATTCTGGCTATGTACGCCTCCGCATAAGAGTATATAACACACTTTATCTGGAGACTTAAAGGGTACAAGCTTTTCCACGAAAATTATGTCTACCAAATGTCCTTAAATTAAGGTATTCCCACATAAAGGATACCATTTTCAAGCCTATCGAGTAGAACTACAAGTGACTTGATTTTCGAAATTGGGGATATGTAGGTGAACACAATACCAGAGAATCGGTCAAATTCCAATAAAATCATTCTGGAAATTCTTTTATAGTTGTGTATTAGAAGCCCATTTGAGTCAAACAACAAACGACTTGAATTCTCATACAACCTGAGATATGTAGGAAACCCAATACCAGGGTCCAACGGTAGTTTCAGAAAAATTTTGTTTAATTTTGTCCTTTTAAAGAGATAGTGTTAACTTGGTCGGTCAAAAATCAGGCTCATCAATTTTTCTTTGCTCAGGAATGGCTTTGCCATACCCCGACAATGAAAGAGACAGTTGTTGACACCTAATGTTTGCCCTTCAAAAAAATATTTTAATTAGTCGAACTTCTTGAATCAATAAAGGAGTGAAATATGTATTCTTTCAAGTAAAATTAATTTTACAAATTGAGTTTGAGGACATTTTGCCATTTCATTTGGCAAATCATTCAATATATATGTGTATATCACTTGTATATTTGTACATAATTATCTTGATTTTTAAATGTATTTGTCACAAATTAAATTTAAAATAGTGAAAACAATTATTTAGTTAATTGTTTAAATTTTACAGTGATTATTTGCTAAATATTTTACTCTGTTAAATTGTGAAGTTTAATTAATTAAATTAACTTCTCAATTACGTCTCAAATTTTACGTCAATTTAGCTTTAATTTTAATACTTTCAAATTTTGACTATTATTGAAATGACTAATTGATTTCTATGTTAACTACGACTATAATTGAAAGATTTCAGTTAAATTTTAAATGTCAATTATTGGCCCATTTGAAAAATATGACCATTTCTATTAAGCCCCTTTAAATTTCACGAAGTTGGGCTTGTCCTTTTTAATTTTCAGCCTAGTCCAACCCAAATAGGGCCAGACCCTTCCCACACGTAGCTCAAAAGGGGGAAACCCCTCTTATAGGTCGAAAAGATTGAAAAAATCAGTCATTCACAACCACTGATGAAGGATTCCTCGAAAAGTTAAGGATTAGTAATCCTTTTTAGAAATCGAATGGATTCGGTCTTCATTTCTTCTGGAACAATCACAAACACTTTTTTGATTATGCAGTTCCCGCCCCTTCGGCGATACCAAATAAATGACTACTTGAATCGGGGTTTTGAGCATAGTTCCGGTACGTAGACCAACTAATACAATGCAAGTAAAAGTTCATAGATTCATGGAGATATAGAACATCATATAAGTTATCATGCTTGCATATCCATCATTTGAGTCTCCAACAATTATTCCAATAATTACATATCCGATTTGACTTATTTTCACGAAATGTTGTAAAGGGCAAAACCCTAGTAGCTCTCCCCTCTCTCTCTCTCACGTTAGCTCATCGAAAATGGCAAAGAGTGTCACACCCCAACCTTGGGGGGTGGCTGGCACTCAGCGTCTGAACGGCCCGAGCGTACTACCCGTATATCATAACCCAACATGGAACCATTTGGGCCGATAAGGCCTCAAAAGACAATTGTACAAGAAGCTAATAACATGTATAAGTGACAGTCCAACCTAATATGCATATATACCACTAGGACGACAAGGCCATAAGATGTATACTAACAACTGACAAGGGCCGACAAGGACAAAATAAAACATATATACACCATGTCTAATCTGCAAGCCTCTATGAGTAATATGACATGTCAACGGGTCAGAATAGGGCCCAGCCATACCCAAAATAACTATATACAGTAACTATTGTGCCTACCAACTCTGTACAACAACCCTTGAGAAGTGGAGTGCGATAATCAATAGCTGAATCTGATAGCCTACTGAGAAAATGCGTCCGACTGTCTACATACACCTGCGGGCATGAAATACAGCGCCCCGGAAAGGGACGTCAGTATGAAAGAATGTACTAAATATGTAAGGTATAAATTAACATGATTGAAAGAAATCAATGAGTAAGGAGAACTCGATAAATCGCATACAATACCTGGAGTGCCACTGTGGACCATAATATAGATAAATAAAATGTAATCGCGTATATATAATGTTGTAGGCCTCTGTGGGCAATATTATCAATGTCATATCTGTATAGCTGCATATATAATGACATAGGCCTCTGTGAGCAATATGAACAATGTCATATCTGTATAGCTGCATTTATAATAACATAGGCCTCTGTGGGCAATACGAACAATGTCATATCTGTATAGCTGCATATATAATGTCATAGGCCTCTGTGGGCAATAGAAGTACGTGATATGTATACATGATGACCATATAAGGACCATGAACTACTCTTTTGACTCATCTGAGTAACGTAAGGATATTACACCTCCGACTAACCTTATGTGAATAATGTGTCACCTGTTACGCTTTCGTATAACTTCCTAAGAATAATAGAACATTTCATTTAGTTAGTATTTCCATGAAAATAACAAGGGACTTCAATACATCAACACGGAGAGAATACTACGGAATATGAAATGTAACTTCGACAAAGCATAAGTGATACACAAGAACACTTTTATGGGAGCACCATTAGGGAGTTTCATTTCATTAGTATGGAAGAAATGTTATACGATACGGGATACAACTTCAACAAAGACACTTGATATGCAATAACTACGTAGTATAGCAAGTCACCATAACCTTTTTAAGGATCAAGAATAGAACTTTTAGTGGATAGCGTTATGTAGTCGTCATTTTCATACTAATCATGCCAAGATAAGGAAGTAAGCCTTACATACTTTGTTGTATAGCCTAGATCGTTTCCAAGAGTCTGCGGATGTCCTACAAGCGACTATCTACATCATACGAAGGATTTGTATCAATATCATAATCATATCTTATAAGAAAGTTCATTTAGACATTTCGTCGAGCAACTTGCGTGCATATGTTCATAAGATCATTCATAGCTCAACTCTACACATAACACCACAACAATATTCATTGCTACTCCTACTCATTACCATAACTCCTTCCATACAACAACTCATTCCATAACTCCACAACTTCATGTAACACTCTCAAATTATGTAAAATAGCCCACAACAACAAGACATAACTTTAAGATCTCACAAATACTTGTTCTTTAGGAATTCTTCAATAAATCCATCCTAAACAACTTTAACATCTTAAGAAGACCATGGAGGAGATAAAAATTACCTTAAGTTGTAATAAACACTCCAAAACAAAGATTGATTCATGGCTAAGAATTCTCCAAAGATCCATATGACGAAGAGAGATGATTCTACGATATCCATGGGATTTCTTACATCAGATTAGCATGGTTTTCATTTGATCTTAGTCTTAGACCATGAGATACTTATTAGAGAGAGTTTACGGTCTTTTAGGGTTAAGAAAATGAATGAGAATGAGCTCAAGGTCGTGGAAGGGTCTATTTATAGGAAGAGAAAATTGGCCACCGACCTGTCTCGTGGCATTTCTTGCGCCTCGTGGGACTGTCCTCCGTCTCGCAAGATTGCCACAGGATGTGTCCTGAGACAAAATAATTTTATGTCCATTCCTGTGGTAGCTATGTGTCTCACAGGCACATCCTGTGGGTAGTATGATATGTCTCTTTATTCGCAAAATGCTCTGAAAGGCGATGTACTGAAGGACTTTCGTCGAAACCTATTTCCATTGATATGATGAGTCTTAAACCTTCCCAAAACTTATGTAATACACCTATAAACCTTCATAAACCTCATGGAGAGATCTACTCTTACCATATTTGAGACTATATTGACTATAATACACTAGTGACGACGCACGAAAATGTGAGGTGTAATATCCTTCCCCCGTTAAGAACATTTGTCCTAGAATGTTGAGATGTATTCTAACTCTTAAGATTTCTGAATATTTCGACAGGATTTTCCTTGTAAACAGGACTATTCGAAACCTTTCGGGTAGTCCAAACATATATCAAATGCCTCACGGGGCTATGAATAACATAACAATATAATATCAGCCCCACACGATCGTCTATTTACGCAAATCAAAAGGGTTAATCGTAATTCACCTCAACTGTCAAATACCAAAATCTGGGTTGCATCCGGCACATATGTATGAACGACATTGCTTATACAATGAACATAAGTCAAGTTAAGCTTGGTATAGATAATAGAGGGATAAGAAAGTCGTGTTGCATGAGTATTCGGATAAGCTTTTTATCTGGATGAATGCGCCTTGATTTCATATTTTTCCTTTACTTTTCAATTCATCTCTTTTATCTCCTTGCTTCTTTACAATACCTTAATCAAAGGTTATTCCTTTAATTCGTAACTCTCGGACACGATGATTTAGGATAGTAACTGAAATATCTTTGTGAGATTTTGTATGACCCAAATATTTTCGCCATATGAGAAGGAATTCCTATATATATTTGTAAAATTGCTCTGCGGAAAGTTGAATAAACTTCATTTAATCTCTCGAGATATTTTAAACTCATAGGTATCCTGGCTAGTAATCTCATGTGGTATCATCTTTCATTACACACATATTTTAGGGCAATCGTTCAAGAGTACCCAACAATGAATGTTACACTTTAAATCGGTGTAATGCATTAGCATATGTTCTCTAGAAAATTCTGAAGCATAAACGTACTTGTATTCTTTTATACTTTCATCATTTGCTTCCTCTTGCTACTTAGACACCATTCCTGTCACACTCTTATACCCAGCTTTACAAGACTTTTAGTTATTTCTTGTATTTAATCTTCAGACTTAACTTATTCCACCAATCCTTTGCTAATTTTACTATTTTACCTTATTCTGGGAAACTTCAACACGACATCCTTTCTCTTTGTGTGCCCTTCAATTTTGATAGTTTTGTATCTTTACTCCTTTCACAGCGTGGCGGATTAACATTTGGCTAGTCAACTCCTTTTCTCTTGCGTCCACCCAACCGAGGTAAAATCGGTATTTCTACCCATATCATGCCTCATAAGGATTCGTTTAAACTATAGGACGATAACTATTATAATACGATCTCATTGCGAGGAAAGTAATTGTTGACACCCAATTTTAGCTCGTCGTTCTTGAAAATGACGCTCAGGAAGACTGTAATCGTTAAAAAGCACAAAATTCAATTTTTGTGCGTTTTTGCATTTTGCAGCAATTTATTGATATTTATCCTTATTTTAGAGATTTTATCATTTTAAATCATCTCCAAGAATTGTCATTCATCTGCACGTGTACAACCTACGATACAATTTGTGTAGGTGATAATCGTTTCTTAATTCCATAGCAAATACATTTTATTTATACTTTTAATTACAGATTAATATCTAATTTTTTATACATATATCTTAGTTATATTTTAATACGGTCCGCGGGTACCGGAAAAATCAAAAGAGTTTATGGTAAACACAATTCATTAAGAGATATTTTAAAATTCACCTCGTGCAAATTACTGGTGGTCAAATCACATTTTTGTTTTTACCCCCTAAATAAATTCATATTTTCTTTATTTTAGGCATTTGAAAAAGCCAGTTTTAATGAAGTATTTTTATTTTATACACGTTTGCACACACTTCACAATTACTCCATATAAATATACACACACGTAGCCCCTCTTCTTTCCCCGGTCACTTCAACGCACCACCCAAATATCCCCTCCTTCTCCATCTCGATCACGACCCACACCACCGCCTCTTCCTCGCTGCTCCTCTCTCCACCGCGCAACAGCCACCACCAAAACGAACCAAACCAACAACCCCTACCCTCCTTCCCCCTCCAACTCCGGTGAAAATCCAGCCACCACACCACTCAACCACCACTGCCCTCCTTCTCTCTCCCCCCCCCCCCCCTCTCTATTTATTTAGTTTTATGTATTTTTCTTGTTTTTATGTGTTTGTGGATTTGAAAAATGAGATTTTGAAAGAAAAAAAGGGCCGGTGATGTAAGTAAATATTTGCTACTCTTGATGGGATTTTATCTAATTTCCATTTGATGATTATTCATCCCCCAAAAATGTTACACTGATAGTTTTCAAAAAATGTTAACAACTATGTATATTGTTTGATGTTTTCCAGTTATGAAGTCTAACATTGTTATTAGCATTATTTAATTTAATGATCCATTCTATTTTTTTATTCGCATAATGCTCACATGAATTACAAGGGAATTGAATAGAATATGAAATTTTAATGTGAAAAGTTGAATTACGTACATTCTTTTTTCATTCTAAAATCAAGATTCTTAAAGAACCATGGTCGAGGAAGGAATCTCCGTCTGTACGGCTTTAATGTAAAAAATGAGTTTTTATTTTTAAGTTTGTTTATTATTTTCTTAATTCATCGGATAGTTATTTATTCATTTATTAACACTTTTATTAAGTGTTAACACAGATATCCGGAGATACATCTCGGAAAGAACTCGAATACCATCAATAAATCACTATTTGTATTTATTATACTAACTTTGTTTACACTAACGTTATTTTATTTCATACTAATATTACTTTATCATATGCTAACATTACAATTTACTAACATAATTCCTTAATTTCCGATAATGTAATTGTTTATACCCCTCCTCTCTTAATGTTTAACATTTATTTCATGTGGTGGTAATTCTTTATACCCCATGAGTAATTCTGAATTTGAGAAAACGACTTGAAGACTATTCATTTATTTTCAAGTTCTTAAAATAAGACTCTAAAATGATTTGTATTAATCTGATTTTGAAGTTGAATTTACCGCTTAATTCAAAATTTCATCTGGATAAGCATAATTAACATCGTATTAAAAGGTTTACTTGAATATTTGAATGTTTGAATTATTTCACATAGTAAAAAATAATACAAATAGTTAAAGTATTAAGTAAAGTTTATAATGTAATTTACTTAATTCAAACATTGATTTAAGTGATAATCAAATTTTAGTTTAAATTTCAAATTCCCGTTTGTAAATAAATTATACTGTTTTTAGCCACAATATATTTAAACCCGCCGGTAATCGCATTTGCGGATTTCTTGGGGTGCTTAACACCTTCCCCAAGGAATTATCAGAACCCTTACCCTTTTTTGGTTTTTAAAAATAAAGGTTTTTCGTACATAACCTTTTTCCAAAATGGTTTCTTAATTTCATAAAAATTATGTGGTGACTCTGTTTTCACATAAATAGCCAAGTTATTGATATGTTCTTATCGCAAGGTTAAAAATGGATTGTAACAGTAATCATTCCACCCTATTTTGAAAACTCCATTCACAACATGTCAACGAGTGTTTGAATTGTGCGTTCAGCCTTTAGCTACTTAGGATAAGATCATAATAGGGTTCCATATCCCCCAAATCATTTTAGACAAACCTTTAGAATGTTTCTATAGTGGAGCCTCTTTATATATATATATATATATATATATATATATATATATATATATATATATATACGGTCTTCTCATTATCTTTCTTGTATAATCCTCGGTTGTGCGAAATGATACTATTCGACCAAAATGAATAAACCCTACAACTTTGTCGATCACAAATCCCTTGCAATAATAGTCTTCTGATGAGGACGTGGTAACTTCGTACCAAGGTTTTACATATGAACCGATATTCTCCTTCCGGTCAGAGTTCTCAATCCCCCCATGTTATCCTTTCTGAACTCGTGATATTCTTAGCCTTACTAGTTGACCATTGGGTCACTACGTCAACTCTGCAATGCTCATGCTTGCATTGTTATATTAATACATGCCTTCAACATTTGATATATTTGCTCTAATCTTGTTCTGAAACCTGGTCAAATCTAGGGCATACATTTGGCCTGAGTATTGGAGAACTCCGTCTACCTCATATCTGAATGTTGTTTTTCTTTACTGTGTAATTTCTTCTCTCCAATCGGCTGACTCCGGATTCTCATATTGGTACTCTTCTATCTTGCCAAGGAGTGGCGCTAATACCTCTTGCGCTCGCAATTTTTACTGTCACTTGAGTCTAAAATTAGGCCCCTTTAAAGTTGATGATTAATGAAATTCCTTGATTAGCTTTCTCTTTTCTTGACCTTTAAATAGGTGTATCCGATCTTATGTTGACCCGAAGGTTGTTAATATGTTGTTCTGTTGAACTTCTTCTTTAAACATTAACATTTCAATTACTAAAGGTGTTGTCGCAGAGCCCTGATTAATAACGGTATTCATAGAAGCTCACCCTTACCTACCTTTTGGTCCCTAAACTGTAAATTCCTGCAAGAGAACTCATAAATCCCTGTATCATAGCGACTCATTTTGAAGGACACTTTCACTATTAATAAGAAAAGCTCCTTTTTAAATCTTGCTACTGCCGTCCAAAAGTAGTCTGAAAGTTCTTGTGGTTTTTAAAGGTCTAATATCGGTGCTAAGTCATGAGTCTGAAATCCTTCCTGGCTTTCTCAACCGCTTTTACACATAAACGATCTTTTTCCCTTGTTCATTTGAACATATGAATTGCGATGCATTGGTTTTTTTCTCTCAATCATCATCATCTGGTAGTTTCTCATACTGATCATGCAAAGACAAGGAAGTAAACCTTACATGTTGTATAGCCTAGATTAATTCCAAGAGTTCGCGGATGTTCTATGAGCGACTATCTACATCATACTAAGGATTTGTATCAAT
Source organism: Anisodus tanguticus (assembly GCA_034509755.1). Classification (NCBI taxonomy): domain Eukaryota; kingdom Viridiplantae; phylum Streptophyta; class Magnoliopsida; order Solanales; family Solanaceae; genus Anisodus; species Anisodus tanguticus. The sequence continues at coordinate 25,912,765 of CM067559.1, forward strand.
ATCAGATTCATATCTTATAAGAAAGTTCATTTAGACATTCCCTCAAGCAAGTTGCGTGCTTATGTTCATAAGATCATTCATAGCTCAACTCTATATATAACACCACAACAATCTTCATTACTACTCCTACTCATTACCACAACTCCATCCATAACTCTACAACTTCATGTAACACTCTCAAATCATGTAAAATATCCCACACAACAAGACATAACTTTAAGATCTCACAAATGCTTGTTATTTAGAAATCCTTCAATAAATTCATCCTAAACACTTTTAACATCTTAAGAAGACCATGGAGGAGATGAAAATTACTTTAAGTTGTAAGAAACACTCCAAAACAAATCTTGCTTCATGGCTAAGAATTTTTCAAAGATACATATGACGAAGAGAGATGATTCTACGATATCCACGGAATTCCTTACGTCGGATTAGCTTGGTTTTTCTTTGATCTTAGTCTTGGACCATGAGAGACTTATTAGAGAGAATTTAGGGTCTTTTAGGGTTAAGAAAATGAGTGAGAATGAGCTCAAGGTCATTGAAGGGTCAATTTATAGGAGGAGAAAAATTGGCCACCGACCTGTCCCCTGGCACTTCTAGCACCTCGTAGGAATGTCATACGTCTCGCAAGACTGTCACATGATGTGTTCTAAAACAAAATAATTCTCTGTCCATTCATGTGTTAGCTATGTGTCTCGCATGCACTTCCTATGAGTCGCAAGATGTGCCTCGCGATTCATAAAATACTCTGATAGGCGACGTATTGAAAGACTTTCGTCGAAACCTATTTCTATTGATCCAGTGAGTCTTAAACCTTCCCAAAACTTACATAATAAACTCGTAAACCTTAATAAACCTCTTGTAGGGGACTTACCTTCTTTGAGCCTATATTGGCTATAATACACTAGCGACGACGCACGAAAACACGACGTGTAACAAAAAGTCAGCTTGCGACTGCTTTTGCTCAGTCCTTGCTCATCTACTTCTAGCAAAGGGCATTAAATGCCCCCGTCCTCCTCTCCGCATCTGTCTCACAAACCATCACCACCCCACCCTCACATGTGAGGTTACCCCTCTCTTTCGCTTTTTGGCTATAGTTCTTTAATTGGTTTGTCCTGATTTAATTTTGAATACTCAATTTTTATTCGTTCTCACAAATTGGAGGGATTTTCCCCTCCAAACATAAGAGTCCCACATTGATATAGGGCTGTTGAAAACCCTAGGTTGGAGTACTATATAAAAAATCCCTTAAGAACTGTTTTAGAGTCTGACTTTTGGATTTTGAGATTCTAATTTGAAATCTCAAGATTAGATCAAAAACTTGGGGACTTGATTCGCTCAAGGCCCTAAATTTTCCAAAGTTTTCCTTTTTTTCTTAAATCTTGTTCTTGTGTGGATGTTTGAGTGTGTAAGGTGCGCAAGGAAGTAAATGATTCCCCTCTACCTCCATGCTCGACTACGCTGCCTCCTAAAAAGGTAAACTTCATTTCATCTTTCTAATTCTAGTCTATTTTAGAAAAATAATTATGTGGTTAAGTGATTAATCTACCTTAAATTAATTAAGTAGAATTAAATCATGCTTGTTGGAGATAGCTTAGTTAAACAGACTCTATAAACTGACTGTATGTTCATCTTTGTGTGATTATATGTGTGTTATCTGATTTAGCATAGTTAAGAATGAACTCACTAGGTTGTTTTGAGAGTTAAGTAATGTATATTGTTTGTTAAGTGTCAAAATTATTAGGTTTTGTCTAGTTAAATAGCATAAAGTAGTTTTAAAGTAGTAGAATGAGTCTGAGTTGATGTATGACCATTCTGAAGTTGTTTTGTATGATGTTTTACTTTTGTACTGACTTATTTGTTGTATGATGCATGCATGATCTCTCTAATAGTTCACATAGTCTGAGATGAGTAGTAATAGGTCGTAAATGAGTTTTCTTGGGTGTTCTATTCATATCACTTAGGTCTAGGTTCATTGCAGGTATGTTAATAGCAATTTCAGAGTCAAAGTGTTGATACAATAAGTTATGGATCTCATTTGAAATGACATTGCTTCATTAGATTCAACACTTGTTTTAGATTGCACTTTAGGTTAAAATGACTAAGTTAGAAATGACATCCGAACACTTATGAGTTGACTTTGCATTCTGGTTTGTCGGGTGTTCACCTCGTGTTTCATATTTCTATGCTCAAGAAGTACCGTTCGGATGGTTCTTATGTAATTCAATGAGATTCATTGTAGCTTAACTAGAATGTGACTTTTGAGGAAGAACCAATTGTTATTCTTGATAGACATATTCAAAAGTTGAGATCCAAAGAGATTGCTTCAATAAAGGTTTAGTGGAGGCATCGTCCGATCGAGGAGGCTACTTGAAAGACTGATTCGGACATGCGTAGTAGATATCCCAAGATTTTTGGTGATCCAGGTACTTTCTTTATCTTTTATGTTTGAGGATGAACATGTGTTTAAGTGGTGGATGATGTAACGAGCCCTATGTCTTTTTGGATATTTTGCCTATTTTCACTTTTATTACTCTTCCTTAGCCTTGTTTTGGTATTTTTGACTTGTGAGGATGGGTGACATGATTCCCGAGGAAATTGGGTGGAAATAACGGAAGAAAAATCAACTTTTAAATTTGGAAGTTCTAAGTTTGGAAAGTTTGACTAAGAGTAGACTTTTAGGTAAATGCACTCGGAATCAAATTTTGATGGTTCCGTTAGATCCAAAACATGAATTTTGACTCAGATAGATGGTTAGAACGAGTTCCGAGTGATATGGGTGAGTTTCGGATAAGAAAGTGAATTCAAGAAGTTCTTAAGTTAAAAGAACGATTTGGTTGACTAAAGTCAACATTAAGGGTAAACGAGTCTTTTTTGAAGTTAAATAATTTTATTAGGTCTGAAATATCATTTATAACTTAGTCGAGTCATTGGTTTGACTTCGAAGAACTTTGGGGGGGGGGGTATTATGGACTCTTAGATGGAAATCTAGCTTTTAAAGAGAATTGGAGTTGACCACGATTAATATTTGTAACGACCTATATGGTCATTTTTTGCTAAAGACCTTTACATGACCAAATTACCTTTTTCGTAAACTCTAATTGGGTTTGTGACTTGCAGGGATGCGTAGCACAGTCCCCGGGGTGCATTAGATATATTTCAGAAGAAAAACTCAAGTTTGATAGTTTTGAAATGAAAAGAGTTGACTCAAAGTTGACTTTTTAGTCTATCGGTTTATTTTCAAGTTTCATCACTTACAGTAGTTCTGGAACTCAATTGAGTCTTTGTTCGCTTCCTGAGGCGATCGTCTATGTTTTGAGTCCTAATTTGCTAAATTATTTAATTTGAGAATTTTGGGTGGATTCGTAGAAAAGTAGACCTTAGCTTTGTCGTAATTATGAGTACGCGAGTAATTTTGTAGCTACATTTACACTTGAGTAGCATATTTGGTTTGTGTCCGGAAGATCTCGGGTGAGTTTCAGGTGTTGGTGAAAGTTCGGGAGTTTAGTTTCAGCTATTGGTTCTTATGTACTGCGTCAGCGAGCTTTGGTCGCTTCTGCGGAGCCGCTTCTGTGGAAGTTGGTTCGCAGATGCAAGTCATTGTTGTTGGAAGAATTCACTTCTGCGGAGTTTATTGAGCAAAAGCGAGCCACTTCTGCGGTGTCATCTCCGCGTCTGCGTAATCTTGGTGCATTAAGTTGGGCCGCTTCTTCGGCCGCTTCAGTGAGGGTGATTCTGCAGAAGCAGAATCGTTGTATCAGACCTAATTAAAAGACCCATTTAGTCTAGACTTTTCATATTTCATTTTTTTTACAACTTGGGCTCGATTGGGGGAGGAAATTCAAGGTTCTTCCACATCTTCATCTTTGGGGTAAGTTTTCTAACCTATTTCTTTTATCTATTCATGATTCTAGCTTAAAATATAGGTTTATTATCATGCTTGGAGAAGTATGAACCTAGGGTTATGTTTAATGATAAGAGAGCTTAATGGGTGAAATTAATGGCCATGATTGAGGCTCTTTGATACGATATTTCAGATTCAAGAGCTTAATGGTGAAATTAAGGGAAATGATGGAGGCTCTTTGATATGATATTTTAGACTCAAGTTGTGTAATGATAGAATGACCTATTACTAAGTTCAGTATGTTGTTTCAATTCCATTAATTTTGGGGGGAAATCTAGGGTTCTTCCAAATTGGAGTTTTTGCTAATTAAGGCAATTGAAGGACTACTTAAGATTTTGAATTATTAGACCGCTCTCATATTTTTAGAACATTAAAGTTATGATTTTTCCCGTCATGGGCTTGGGGTCGATTTGGGCGTCGGGTATTCGATTTCTTAGAAAGCTTGTACCTTTTTTATATGTATTAGAATACTTTGTTAACGTAGAATCTATATAATAGGCTACGAATGATTTGAGGCACTGCACGAGGGCAAGGCCTTGGCTGAGGGTTAGTTCGTGGAACCTGTTCGGCATTGAGGTAGGTTATGGTTTTTTCTTTTAGACTTCTATTGAAGCATGTAATTTATATAAATATTTAGAGGTATTGGGCGTGATAGATGTCCCATCTTAGTGAATGTGATGAGCGCTTGGGTGGGTACCGGTGTTGAACTATTTGGGGGATCATTCCTTAGGGTTGATCCCGACTGCTGTTATGTGGGCTTGTCGCGATTGTTGATATTGCTTGTATTATTGTTGAAATTACTCTTCACATATGCCTTCTGATATGAAAGACTGATTATGTGAAATTATGTGCTCTTGATAATTCTGAGTCATGTGTTATTCATCTCTTAAACTTGATTGCATCTCATACTTCAAGACTACTTGCCTTATTATTGTTGCATTCATACACTCATGTTATTCTGATATTGAAATGGAGTGGTATGGAATGTTGTTGGTCTATTGAGACTTGGAAACGAAGGTAATGATACGGTTTGGAATACTGAGATGATGATGATTGATATGGCTCGACAAATGAGTCTGAGGCTCTAGCCAAGTCGATGGATAATTCTGGTTGGTTGTGAGCGGTATATAAACTTCGCGGGTCCTCCATGGGTCATAGCTATATGGCAAAGTCCAATAGAGTGTGTATATTGGGCTGATTGAAAGGCACCATTGCATTCATGCATATCATCCATTCATATACATTGTTTTTATGATATCTGTACTTGATTGTAATTACTATTGTGATAAGGTGAATTCGTGTTGGCTGAACTTCCATGATTCTGAGTTGATTTAAGTGTTGAACCATACATGCGATTGAAGGTGACCTAGAACCGGTTACTACTGGATGACTATGGAGACTTATTGTGCCAGATTTGTGCAAAGATGTCACGCCAGATACATGGAGATTTGATCAGAGTCCCACTAAACGAGCTCAATGTCATGAGTTCACTTTAGATGTTCGTTACTTGCGGCATGGACGTCATTAGACCAATTGAGCCTACATCATCCAACGAACATCATTTTATCCTGGTCGCCATAGACTATTTCATCAAATGGGTCGAGGCTACCTCACATAAGTCAGTAACTAAGAAGGTAGTGGTTGATTTCGTCAAGAACAACATCATCTGCCGATTAGGCATTCCAGAGTCTATTATAACAAACAACGGAGCAAACTTGAACAGTCACCTGATGAAGGATATTTGTGACCAATTCTGTATAACTCATCAGAATTCCACGGCATACCGGCCACAAATGAACGAAGCCATAAAAGTCGTCAATAAGAATATCAAGGGGATACCGTGAAAGATGATAGATAACTACAAAGGTTGACACGAACAATTTTCATATGCTTTGCTTGGTTACAGGACAACAACCATAACTTCGACCAGACCTATGTCGTACTTGCTTGTTTATGGCACAGAAGCAGTCATCCCGGCCGAGGTCGAGATCCCATCACTTCGGATTATCCAAAAGTATAGTTGGATAACGCAGCGTGGGTTCGGAAGAGATATGAGCAACTGACTCTAATTGATGAGAAATGATGGTCATTTTGTGTATCCATCAATTGTACCAACAAAGAATGGCATGCGCCTTTAACAAATGGGTTAGAGCCCTAATTTTTTAGATAGGATAACTGGTACTCAAGATAGTATTCCCCCACCAAGATGAGTACAAAGGAAAATTTGCACCTAACTGACAAGTGTCCTATATGGTTTGCAAAGTACTATCTGGAGAAGCTGTAACCCTGGCAGAAATAGACGGCCGAGAATAGCACAAGGCAATCAACTCGGACGTAATCAAGAGATACTACGCGTGAATGCATGCTTTTTATTTGTAATCACTACATCAAGACCTGTCTCTTATGATAGAGATAGGTAGAGGAACCCTTGTCTAGGTTTCAGTCTTTTTCCTTGTAATATAAAGATAATCCAATTGATATTTTCCTGTAATATGAACTACGCGATGACCTGATTTACCCCAAGGTGGGATACGTAGGCATACCATCTTAGACTCGATCACATTATTAGAAAAACCAATTATATGTATTCCGGCTATGTTCGACCTGATTTCTGCTACGACTGGATACGTAGGCTCTCTGTGAGCTCCGTCGCACCAATAGAAAAATTAAAGAAATCCTTAGGAAGCCAAGGAGGCAGACTTTTAAAGAAGATCTCAAGAATTCCCAAATTCATAATCAATAAGAGATGATCGTCATCACAGCTTAACTGGAGCAGAAGATTTGAGAGGACCTCAAAAATTCCTTCCTAAAAAACTCAAAAAATGTCAACCGACAGATACTTCGTAACTGAGGCAGAATTTCCAAGAAGGTCTAAAAAATTTCTTTATCATAAATTATTGTGATAGTTTGACAGTACAAGCTCCAGACTGATGCAGAAGTTTTGAGGAGATCTCAAAACTTCCATAAGAGCACAGTCGGGACATGATATCACAAGGCTGGGAGAGGAGTCTCGCTTTAAACGCACATACCGTGACATCAAAACAAGAATTTTGAAAAATGATCTTTTATCTTTCCTGGTAAACATATTTTAAATTAATATTCAAATTTTTTACTATACTAAAAAAAACTCATGCTACCGAACTGGAAGCCAGGATAGAGAGAATACCATAATCCGGTAAAAGGAGAGCGGAAGAGCCCATGACACGAGCTAACCTCATTAAAACTAACGATTTTTCTGTGGATAAAAGTTTCAATGTGCCGCTGGGAGGGCGACAACCTATTTTCGCTAACCCATTTGTTTACGATGTCAAACAGGGAAAAACCAGCAAACTGGGAGAATCTCCAATACAACAATTCGCCACAAAGGCAGCACAATCAGACTGAGATGGTCACATCCAACAAATTGATAAAATGGAAATCAGACCGAGAGGGTCACAACCAACAAATGGATAAAATGGCAATCAGACTAAGAGGGTCACATCCAATAAATGGATAAAATGGCAAGCAAACTGAGAGGGTCATAGCCAATATGAAGGATGAAAGAAATATGATATAGCCAAGAGGGTCATATTTGTCATTTGCATGCCAAGAAGGTCATTCTTACAAATAGCCGAGAGGGCCATCATACAAACAATCGTTGATAAAAAGAACGAGGGGAAGAATCGACGAGGCGAGTGTTCTCGAAGATGATGACTTATCGGCTTGAGGCTTCTTTTCTTTTCAGTCGAGAGGGTCATTCATACAAACAATGTTGAGAGGACCATTTATGTAAACAAAAATGTCGAGAGGGTCATTCATTTAAAATAAAGACGCTGAGAGGGTCGTTCATTCAAACAATGTTGAGATGGTCATTAATACAAACTATCGAGAGGGCCATTCATTTACGACAAAGTGCGGTAGGTCATTTCTTCCGACTCTCGGAAAAAAGTATGAGCCAAGCAGTGTCAAGAGGATGCCCGCTCAGAAAATTAAGACCAAAGAGTATGAAAATGACACCCCAAGACCCACAATGTTACCAAGCAAATGGAAAACAGGTTCGGAGCTGCTGAGAGTTCAAGTCGGTCAAACCAAATCCAGACGCATACGGAGCAAACGTGGAAATTTTTCTTGCGCAGCCGGTAGAAACAAGGTGCCACAAGAGTTAAGCTCTCTGAACGGGATTCGAAAGCCACTCCATAACACGCTCAGCCACTCCATAACACGCTCAGCCACACTTGTTTTTCTTTTTTATTTTAGAGGTATTCCAATATAAGAGATAGCCTCTTCAGTCCGATTGAGTCGAACTACAAGTGAACTGATTCCCAAAACCGGGGATATATAGGCGAACTCAATACCAGAGAGTTGATCACATCCCAACAAGAGTCTTTTTCTGAACTTTATTTTATTTTGTCCTCATTGAGTCAAAATACAAGTGACTTGAATTCTCATATAGCCTGAGATATGTAGAAAACCCAGAAACCAGGGTCCGACCATAATTCTAGAAAATTTCGAGAAGCATTTTGATTTGATCAGTCAAAATTAGGTTCGTCAAATTTCGTTGTTCATGGATGGTCCCACCACCCCCGAACAACGAAGGGGCAGTTGTTGACACCTAATTTTTACCCTCCAATACTTTTATTTAATTATTTAAAATTCCTGAATCATTAACAGAGTGATATATGCATTTTACGAAGCAAAAATGATTTTACAAAATTATTCCGGTGACATTTTGTCATTTCATTTGGCAAAATGTCATCACATATACTATTGTATATCGTTTGCATATTTTTACATATTTTTAAGAAATATTTATCAATTTTATAAATTAATGAAGACAATTATCTAAATTAACTATCATAATTGATTAATATTTTACTCCGTAAAATTAAGGAAATTGATTAATTAAATAAAGTATCAAATAGAATCTAAATCTTATTTTGATTTTAAAATATTTTCACATTTTTTAAAGGCTTGTTTTAATTTTAGCACTAATTAATTTTTAATTCGGCCAATCCGGCCACAATTGAATTAAAAGTGGTCATTTGTTAAATTACCCCACGACCACATTTTTACAAAACCTAGCCTTAAATATCCAAGCCCCATTTGTTTTATGTTTTTGGTTATCGCCCTAAGGTTTCCTCACTTCGAACAAGACGGCTAAGGCGCCGCCCCATACTCTCCTATCCCCCTTTCTCTCTCCGACGTCATCAGTTGCCGGTTTCGTTAAAATCGCAGAGCTCACCACTTTCTCTCAGTCCTGGTTCGACGTTTTGGGTAAGAGCTCTTACCCACCCCCACCGCCCCTCCCCTCCCTTCTCCTGCGCTTTCTGGACTACCATTAATGGTATTTGTCCCATTTGAAGATCAAAAGCAACAAGTTTCATTGGTTCATCGATTTTTCTTCAATTGAAGGAAGGCTTTCCACTCCGGATCTCGATTCACGGCTGCGCTTAGAAGAGGTGAGTTCGAATTCCACTCAATCCCTTTATATGTTTCTTGTAATACCTGATTAGTATGCTTGTGTTTGATTAGTAAATTTTTATGTGGATTAGTTAGGTGTTTATGTATGATTGTTATGTAAGTTATCTGTATTTGGTCTGAATAATATGATTGTTACGTTACCTACATATCAATACAGTGTGTTAAGATATTGCTAGTAACCTGTTTTGAAAGGATTATGGTTGATTTGATTATGATGCTTTATTTATCTAGCTGATAATATATACCTAAATCTAACATAAATCTCATGTTAGATTTATTTAGAGACCTGTGACATTTTATGATTCAATATTTGTTCTGAGTCAGGGTCATTTAGGTTCAGCCTGTTTCTTTTTTTTTTAGAAGAGTATAATGTGATTAGCTGAATGCCTTATGCTATTAGCTTGTTCAGTTGTTTATTTATGTCAAAATGTGTTAAGGTTTAGATCTGATTCTATGTAATCTGTGTGGGGTTTTAAATGAAGCTTGTAATATGAATGGCCAGTTTCATAATTTGGTTTGCTTTGAGGATCATGTCATCCTTAGTTCAGTCCTAAACATGTGCCTATGTTTTTGAGTTTTGACTTATCTGGATCTTCTGTTAAAATGTGACAAGAACCCATCTTACTGTTGGTCTATTTTCATGTGGCTTAAAAGTGGTATGAAGTATATTTAGCTTTGGATGTTCACTAGCATGCCTAAATCTATATGAAATGAACCTGAAATAGTCAATAGGAGTCTTATGTGTCTGCTGGTTCTTGGATATAATTGATTTAAGGATAAACTGAGTAGTGTTGAAATATGTTTTTGTTCTTAGTTTAACCTGTCCTGAATGTCTTTCTGCCCTAAAATATGATGGTTGTCGACTTGGGGTCTAGTAGATGACTATGTTAATCATGTCATGCCTAATTTAAAGTGTCTCCATATCCTAATATATCTCCTGAACTAGCCATCTATCTACCTTTGTCTGTCTAAATACTAAAGCATATCCATGATAGCATGTAATATCTTTTAAATCATTTAGCTGCCATATCAGTCTGTTGAGTGGTCTGAGTGCTATATGTATGTGCTGGCATTTTGTATTTACATGAAACAAGCCTTTGTCATGTATCCTTGTCTGCATATATTCTGTCTGTGGTCCTGTTTCAAGAAAACATGGGGGGACATGATTAGATATAAAAAAGTACTAAGGGGATGAGTAGAAAGTTCTTTTGATTAGGCTCAGTATGCGAGAGAATGCCTATGCCTTTTGATAAGTGGCACATATACATGTCTAAAATTGTCTATTTGAAGCATGTATGCATTGTACCCTTGTTGTTAAAATCATCCATGTCTAGACTATTTATTGAGAATATGCATTTGTGTTTCTTTGGGTCAATAAACTAGCCTATATGAGTATGCTTGTTTAGAGTTGCCTGCGTATGAGTGCTGAATAAATGATCCTGGACTTATTGTTTCTTTACCGTCTTGCTTTTCCTTTAAACACTTTGTTGAGGTTTGTGTTTATCCTGAATAGCATCTCACCCTTTAGCCCTGTATAAAGAATGGGGGAACCCTGAAGGCTATTTCCTTTTGCTGTCATCTCTGTTTGATAACATAACCCTTGCATTAACCAGATAAGCCTACTATGTACAATAATGTGTGATTGTGATCTTTTGGGTAAAAACTGTACCTCCCTCAAGTGTTTAGTGTAGACTCCTCTCTTCAACCATTTTGGAATATGTTATCTGACTTAGCATGAATATATGACTTTGTATCGTTAAGAATGCAGTATCCTATGTTCTAGTCTAAAAATCTAAAGCTAAGGTCTGTGTCTTTAATTTTGAAACAAGGGAGAGTCTACCCTGTTCAGTATGCTTGAGGTGTTGAGCTATTTCTGGATCTTCCTTTTGTTCTGTATAACTGTATACAAATATGGGAGTAGTATTGTATGAGTTTGGTCTTGGTCCATATTGCTGAATATCTATCCATATAGTGTCCCCCCCCCCTCCTTTTTTTTTTAAGGTAGGCATTTGCACCATAGGTTCATGCAGTGTGTTATCTAGCTCTAATGTGTCTATTCAGAATCCCTCCATACATGCTAGCATGTTTTGCTTGTTCAGTACGGCCTGAGGTTTTTAGGATGAGTATATTCATGTGCTTGGACTGATATTGTTTGTGAATCAGAAGTGTTATGCCTTTCTATCCTTTTTATGTATGTGGTGTTCAGTTTTCACCATTCTTACCCAACTTGCTCAATCCTGTTACGTTACTTCGAATGGAATCTTAGCCCGCCTCACTTGCTTTCTTTACTGCATAAGGGCCATAAGGTGTATAGTTTCAAAATACTCTTCAAGTGGTCTCTGCTATTAATGACAAATCTGAAAATTGTCATGATTGTCTCTCTTTTTTTCTGGTGGAAAGTGTTGAGTATACAAGTGATATACCTCAAGGTATACGAGGTGTAAAGGCCTAGCTATATACCCAGTGCATATCAAGGTTGTATATCCTTGCATACCTTCACGTATATCATACGTTTTCTGGGTATATCATATGTGTACCAATTTCAAATGACGACGTATGAATCGGGTGGGCTTAGGCACGAATTTGATAGGTGTGTTTAAGTTAGGCTTGTTCATTTTTGCTATTGAGGCTCAAGGATGACCATTTGGGTTTGTTTTATTCCTATGCGTTTATATGCTCTGCCAAGAGCTAACTTTGGGTTTAGAATGTTGGGCTGTTACTTTTGGGCTTTACAGTTTGGTCTATTTAGATTGCTAATTAATACGAAATTTCCATACAATGTGTGTAGTTTTGTATTAGCATTTCCCTTCATTTGTATAAAAAGAGAAAAAGAATGATTGGTTGACCTCTCCTTTTTTAATAAAAGGCTTACTTTATAAGTTATAAATTTTGTATAAAGATGGATATTTGTCAAAAAAATACTTTTTTTATGATTATCTTTTAAACAAAAATATAAAGGGGTGTGAAAAGATTGTTAAAAAAAAATTCTCTTCTTCTTTACTTTAAAGGAAAATGGGTGTGAAAGAGTTTTAATTTTGACGGAAAATGATTTTTGAATGATAATATATATTTACGATATTTTAAACAAGTTTTAAGCAACAAAAGCAATTTTATTATTTTAAATCCGAGGTCAATCATATTATGCGGATCCTTAGTGCCTAACACCTTCCCCGGGAGATCACTTGAAACCTTACCTCGAACTCTGGTTATTTTAGATTTTTTCTTTCGAATGAAAAAAACCCTTTTAAATTGGTTTTCCTAGTTTTCCGCGACTCTAATAAATAAAATAAATCCAAGAGTCCATAAGTTATGGAATACCTTTTATGCCTCGGGTAAAAGTGAACCGTAACAATCACTAAAAAGAAAATTAAACTATCCTCCATTGTGATAAACTACATGATTGAGTGCTACTCTGACCCCACCAGTCTCTCCCATGGTATGTTCATCACTCACATTCTTGAAGTCCACCATGTCAATATCAGTAACCATCTCCATTCCATTGTCAAACAATGCTATAATTCCAGGACTTTTGGGAGTATCGAGTATGTCTTGTCTGGAGACTTGGGTCAAAAAGGACATTCTTGATGATGCTCCTACTTGTTCTCCATCTAAGGTCAAAACCTCTACATATCATTCCTCCCCTCTTTCTGTTTCATTGAACTGTCCTACTGAAGTTCTTACCGAACTAGCAGCCATGAATACCAAATTTGAGTCTCTCAAAGATTTAATGGCATCCATATTGTGCGGAATGGAAAAGGTTCGGGACTCTGCAAAGGAGACAAGTGTTGATGTTGCTCAGCAACGCTGGATCAGGTCATCAAGGATGCCAAATTGTCAACAAAAATTCAGACTAGTGCTGGAGATCTTCCTGCCAAGATGACTACGAAGTTTGAGGAATTTTCCAAAGTTCTCACCACCAAGCTGGAAGCCATGAAAGATGCCATCATCAATATTTTTTCCTACTTTCTTGTTTCCACGTGGTGGATGATATTAATTGTGTGTACTGGACATAAGTCCAAAACAATTTGCTCTGCCTGGTTCTGTATATTGGATACTGCTCCCGCTAACTATTTGCCGGTTTTTCTAAGTGATTTCTTAGGTTGCTATCTATATTTGTGCTTGTTGTTTGCTTGTGTTATCTATCTCTTTTTGTTGATGACAAAGAGGGAGAGGATATGCTATTATTAACAGGTACAAGGCGATACAAGGTAATCAAGTGAGCGATCACACTCACGGGGAGTACATCACTAACTGGTACAGCTAAATCAACTGAATGCTCACATTCAGGGGGAGTCTCACTTAAAGAAAGTTGACTCATTCAATCGTGTATCCACATTCATGGAAGTTGCACGCAAAGAAAATCGACTCACTGTCAGGAAAGTTGACTACATCAAGTTCTAAGTTGATTTAATTAATTCTTATATTGTTATCATAAAAAAAGAAGAGATTGTTAGGATTAAGTGTTAATGATGACAGAATTAATGTGAGTATTATTTGTATATGCAGGCAAATCAAAGAAACTCTCCACAAGGAAAGTTGACTCTTGAGGAAATACATAAGTTTAATCAATTAAACTTATGCGGCCATCTGTCAAGTATTGGAAAAATATCAAATCAAGTACCACAAGGGATTCTTGCATCAGTCGTCAAGGTAGGACAACTCAACATTAATTAACAATTAATGCTATCGTAATCAACAAGGATTTTCAGGAAGGACCATCCAAGGAAGGAAGTACCAAAAATTCAAAAACCGTATATGGGAAGAAGATTAGTCGGAAATCAAGCTCTACCCTTATTTTTGGAAATATGATCAAGTTACCCCTTTTTCAAGAATCAAAATTATTTAAAGGATTGTCATCTACAGAGGAGGATATACTTTCTTCTCAACAGCTCATGTTATTTGCTTTGCTTTTAATAAGCATTGTAATTAGTGATTTAGTGTGTACTCAAAAAAGAGAGAAGAGAAAAAATATAATTGGTGAGGCATTGTATTAAAAAATTACGAGTGATTGAGTGTAGACGTAGTAATTACACTTTGTTATCATTGTATCAAAGAACGAGTTATAAGAGCTTACAGAGAATGCCCTTGCAATCTAAGATGATTTGACTAAGATTCACATTGGATCCCAACCGGTATAAATATTTGATATCACTTTATATTTCAGCATTTATTTAAGCAATAGATTATGAAACGAAAAATTTACAATTCACTTACCCCCCTTCCCCCTGCACTTTCGCAAAGATCATTGTATGATTTGATGCAATCAGAATTCATGTGGTATAATTGTCTGAGTATTTATTGAAGGAACTTACATAAATGATGTCACTTGACCATGTATCTTTATCAAGAAAATAATATCTGAGTTTGAGTTTGTTGTACTTGTTGTTTATGTTATGTTGACGACATAAACCTCATTGAAATCCTACAAAGCTTCAAAAGGTAATTGATTATTTAAAGAATGGAGATGTAACATGCATAGCCCAACTAAAAGGATGATTCATAAAAGAAAATAGAATAAAATAAAGTTCTTCATACACGATTTCCAAAAAAATGGTAATACCAACGTACAACAGTTTCGTTTGAGTAATAATATGGTTGACTTGTTTGCTAAGTCTCAACCAACTGCAACTTTTGAGAAGATGGTGCACAAAATTGGGAGAGACAATACACGTATTTTTTTTCTTACAAAGTTTTGTTCCATTGGATTTTACTTGCACCATTTTTAATGAGACAGCTAGATATATATACTTTTTTTCCTTCTCTAAAGCTTTTTTCATTGGATATTTTCAAATAAGACTTTAAAGAGGCACATTATTTATCAAATAGACATTCAAGGGGGATAAATAATATTTATTTATTGTGAATGTCTATCATTAGAAAAAAAATTAGGGTTAGTGATTTTAAGACCAAGTTAGTTTTTCCCTTTAAATAAAGGGGTTCTCATTCATTGTAATCTCATCGCTTAAGAGAAATAAAGAATTATCCTCTCTTCTCTCTATAATATTCTTCTTCTAGCTTTTATTATTTTATAACTTGTTATTAGTTATCTCATTATATTTTATATGTGATTTTATGACAGCAAAACAATACCAATATTTTTATTTAATTATAAAAGTACATGACTAGCAACGAAAGTGGGATAGTAAATAAATTAATATCCGAGTAAGACTTTATAGAAAAGTAATTTTACAAAGAATGCATAGTTTATATTGTTGGACGTTGCTCTAATACGCAAGAAACTGTTATAGCGGGCAAAATGTAATAAAAATCGATTGTAAAGAAAACTTGATTGTTATACTAAAATATTATTGTAGCGAATGACTAGTATATAAAGGTCTAACAGTATAACTTAGGCTAGATTTTACATGGAGATCATTTTCCCCCATTTTTGTAAGCAAACAATTTATAAAATTATATTAATTTTAATACATGAATAACTCTTCTCGGACCAGTAACCAAACGACCCTAAATACATTGGTTAATGGAACTGCGGTGTTTATTTTTTTACTACTAGTAAAGAAAGAGTTAGGACAACGCGCCATTCACGCCATTGCCACTAAACTCCATAAAGCCAATCCCCGATAACTGAAATTCCTCTGCTTAAGACACAAAGTCATCTATAGATAGTATTATTTTTTAAACTTCCATTACAATAATTAAATCATTAAACTATTAACCTTTAGGGTAAAGTCAATTAATGACATTAATTAGAGTATTAATATACTAAATTGAGACAACGTCACTGCTCCAACTAATGTGAAGAATAGTCCGTTTAAGACAAAAGTGTTCAGTTGAGAGTTGTAGCACTTTTATTTAAGAGTCCTCCTTTTTATGTTCTCTTCACTCTTTTTCTTATCTGAAAATCCATCAACCATTTTCACTGCTCAATTTTTGTTTCTTTCTTCATTTCTCTTTTTGTTTTGCTGCCATATCTGTTTTTTAATCCCAAATGTAATACTCATGAAATAGAATAATTCTTTCATTATTTTCATATGAAAATATATATATATATACATGATATATAATATTTAATTAAGAAAATTAAATCTACTTTTTTCTAATACAAGACTATTTGACCGTGTATATCACATGAGTATATTTTGTATATATTTTATCATAATTAGTAGAGTTCTTATACATGTATAATTATAGTAGTAATCTTGTATTAGGAAAAACTTATAGTCTTGTATTAGGAAAATGAAGATTTAATTTTCTTAATTAAATATTGTATATCATGTATATATATCTTTTCATTAATGAAAAATAATGATGAGATTATTCTCTTTCATGGTATCAGAAGTATATGAAATTTTTTCTTCTCCAAATCCTCTCTTCCGCCGCCCTTCCTCTCGGATTACCCCTCGGCCACCGGCCGACCGACTCCTCTTGTTCTTTTTCAATTTGTTTTTTTCCAAATCCATAATTCTCCTCTTGTTCTTTCATCATGTCTACCACAAAGAATACATTGCATCCAGCCCTTGCAGTCTCCAACATCAAGAACAACATCCCTATCATTCTTGAGATGGAAAATATCCAATACACTACGTGGGCAGAACTATTTAAAGTTCACACACGGTCTAACTGAATCCTTCATCACATTATCCCCCGACAACATGCAAGGAGAAGGTGCCTACCACCAATGATGAAATAGAGTTGTGGGCAACTCTTGATGCTACGGTACTACAATGGATTTATTCCACTATCTCTACGGACCTCTTGCAGACTATTATTGAACCCGACGCCACGGTAATGGACACTTGGAATAGGTTGCGTGATATATTCCAAGATAACAAAAATTCCCGTACCGTGACCCTTGAGCAGGAATTCTCCCACATCAACATGAAGGATTTTCCGAATGTCTCAGTCTATTGTAAGAGGCTCAAGGAATTGTCGGATCAACTCAAGAACGTTGGCGCGCCCGTCATGAACGATCATCTTGTTCTTCAGATAGTTGCAGGTCTATCTGAGGCTTTTAATGGCATTGGAACTCTTCTTCGTCAAAGCAATTCTCTCCCACCGTTCTACCAAACACGTTCCATGCTCACCTTAGAAGAAGTCGGTTGGATAAAATGGCGGCAACCAGAGCAAATTCTGCCATGATGGTAGCCACTTTCGATGACCCTCACTTATTCTCGGACAATTCTAGCAAAAACCAAAATAATAGTGGCGGCAAAAAGGGCCAAAATCAGAAAAATAGTGGCAAAAACCGCAGCGACGGTGGCGGTGGAAGTGGCGGCAGTGGCGGAGGACATGGTGGCGATGGCCAACCGGTTGGGCCGCAGCACCACTGGTCGCAGCCTTGGGCCAGTGCACAGTAGCCGTGGGGCTGGGCTAGTAGGCAGTGGCCCACGCCACCTTTTCCAGGAAATTGGGCCAGGCCCAATGCTACCCAGCAGTTCCAAGCGACCCAGCAATCACGGACTGGGCCTTGGCAGCAGGCTGGCCTGCTTGGGCCTCAGTCTCAGCCTCAGCAGGCCTTCGTTGCCGTGGGCCCAACGCCGATTCTGACTCCCAAGGATATCGAGGCAGCGATGCATACACTTGGATTAAATCCTCCGAACGCAAATTGGTACATGAACACCGGGGCCATCTCTCATATGACATCTGCGCCAGGCAATCTCTCGTCTTATTTCAATTTGAGCAAAAATTGTGGCATAATTGTTGGTAATGGTCATTCAATTCCAATCCGTGGTTATGGTCACATAAATTTATCTCCACCGAACTCACCTTTAGTCTTGAAAAATGTCTTTCATGCTCCTCACTTAATTAAACATTTGGTGTATGTTCGCAAATTTACAACTGATAATTGAGTTTCTGTTGACTTTGATCCTTTTGGATTTTCTGTGAAGGATTTCACGATGGGGATACCTCTAATGAGATGTAATAGTCGGGAGAGCTTTATCCAACCATCTCCACTTCCACTAATCAAGCCACACCGTCCACATTTGTCGCTCTAGCTCCTTCCTTGTGGCATGCGCGTTTGGGCCATCCGGGGGTGTCTGTTCTTTCCTCTCTTAAAAATGATAATTTTATTGAATGTAATAGTACATGTAGTACTAATATTTGTCCTTCTTTTCCGCTTGGGAAACATATTAAATTACCGTTTGTAGCCTCAAATTCTAGTACTTTATTGCCTTTGATATTATTCATAGTGATTTGTGGACATGCCACGTTTTGAGCTCTTTGGGCCACCATTATTATGTGTTATTTTTGGATGATTATTCTAATTTTTTGTGGACCTTTCCTTTATCTAAAAAGTCTCAAGTTTTTCCACATTCCTAACGTTTAGAGCATTCATCCTTACTCAATTTGAATGGGAAACTAAAAACATTCAATGCGATAATGGAAGGGAATTTGATAATGGGCCGTTTCGGGAATTTGATAACACTAATGACATATCTTTTTTATTTTCTTGTCCTCATACGTCCTCACAAAATGGGAAAACCGAAAGAAAATTTGTACCATTAATAATATTGTTCGAACTTTACTAGCACATGTTTCATTATCACCTTCTTTTTGGCATCATGCATTACAAATGGCTACTTACCTCCTTAACATATTCCCTAGCAAAGGATTAGCATATAAATCTCCACTAAAAATTCTTTATCATAAAGATCCTTCGTATTTTCAAATTAGGGTGTTTGGGTGTTTGTGCTATCCACTTTTCCCGTCCACTACAATTAACAAACGTCAAGCCCGTTCTACCGCTTGTGTATTTTTGGGTTATCCGTCTAATCATCGTGCTTACAAATGTTTTGATTTATCCTCTAATAAACTCATAATTAGTCGTCATGTCATTTTTTATGAAACTCAATTTCCGTTTGCTAAATTGTATAATTCAGTGTCTAGTTCTTATAATTTTTTGGATGATGGGCTCTCACCGTATATCATCCACCAGTGGGCCCAGCATTCCCATGACCCAATTTTGCCAACAGGCCCACTACCTGCTAGCCCAAATACTCCCTGCCCAGTTCCTGTTTCCCAACCAGCAAGCCCACTGCCTGCTGGCCCAATACATTATCCTCCCAATCCAGTCTTTCGGCCAGCAGGCCCACTACATGCTGGCCTAATTATTCAGTTCGTCGGTCTAGCCCTTCGTCCAGCAGGTCCACTGCCTGATGTCCAGTTCCGAGATGACCTGTCACTATCCCAAGTCCAGTCCACTTCTATTCAGAGTCAGGGGCCCGTTACTCGTAGCCAATAGGGTATTTTAAAACCGAAATGATATTTTAATCTCAATTCTAATGTCACTAAATCACCTCTACCATGTAACTCAGTGTCTGCCCTTCATGACCCAAATTGGAAAATGGCCATGGATGATGAATATAATGCTCTTATTGAAAATAAAATGTGGGAGTTGGTGTCCCGTCCGCCTAGTGTCAATGTTATTCGTTCTATGTGGATTTTTACTCATAAGAAAAAATATAACGGTTGTTTTGAGAGGCATAAGACCCATCTTATAGGTGATAGCAAAACTTAACAGGTTTACGTGGATTGTGGAGAGACATTTAGTCTGGTGGTCAAACCGACAACCATTCGCATTGTTCTCAATCTGGCTCTCTCGAAAGCATGACCCATTCATAAGCTGGATGTAAAAAAAGCTTTCTTACACGATGATCTCAAGGAGATAGTATACATGCATCAACCTTTGGGTTTCAGGGACCCCGATCATCCTAACCATATCTGTTTGCTGAAGAAGTCTTTATATGGGCTTAAATAGGCTCCTCGGGCTTGGTATAAAAGGTTTGCAGATTATGTGTCGACTATTGGGTTTTCTCACAGTAGGTCTGATCTTTCTTTGTCCATCTATCGTCATGGTACTTCTCTAGCATACATTATATTATATGTGGATGATATTATATTGACTGCCTCTTCTGATAAACTATGCAAGTCTATCATGTCTCTTCTCAGTTCAAAATTTGCTATGAAAGACTTGGGGCCCTTGAGTTATTTTTTTGGTATAGCTGTAACTCGTCAAACATGTAGTCTATTTTTATCCTAGAGAAAGTATGCAGCTGAGATTATTAAGAGAGATGACATGTCATCCTGTAAATCCTCTCCTACTCCGGTTGATACCAAATCAAAGCTGAGTGCTAATTCTAGCACACCTTACGACGATCCCTCCCACTATCGCATTCTTGTAAGGGATCTTCAATATCTTACTTTTACAAGGCCCGATATTACTTATGCAATGCAAATGGTGTGCTTATTTAAATATGATCCGAGGGACGAGTACATGCATGCTCTTAAACGTATTGTGCATACCGTTCAGGGCACTCTTGATTATGGCCTGCACTTATATCCATCATCTGTATCTACTCTCGTGTCTTAAACAGATGTTGATTGGGGTGGATGTCCAGATACCAGATGTTCGACATCTGGTATTGTATGTTTCTTGGTGATAACTTGATCTCTTGGTCGGCTAAACGCCAGGCTACTTTATCGCGATTCAGTGTGGAGGCCGAGTATCGAGAGGTAGCCAATGTGGTATCCGAGTCATGTTGGCTGCATAATCTCCTATTAGAGCTTCACTTTCCTATTCAGAAAGCTACATTGATCTACTGCGATAATGTTAGTGCGGTCTATCTCATTGGGAATCCGGTCCAATATCAGCGCGCTAAACATATCGAGATGGATATTCACTTTGTTCGCGAAAAGGTAGCTTGTGGACAAGTACGTGTCTTGCATGTCCATTCACGATACCAAATTACTGACATCTTTACTAAGGGTTTTTCCTTTGTTCTGTTTGAAGATTTTAGGAACAGTCTCAGCGTACGACAATCGTCCGCTCTGACTACGGGGGTGTGAAAGATATCTGTTATACACGGTTTGACCGTGTATATCACATGAGTATATTTTCTATATTACCATAATTAGTAGAGTTCTTGTACATGTATAATTATGGTAGTAGTCTTATATTAGGAAAAGCTTATAGTCTTATATTAGGAAAATATAGATTTAATTTTCTTAATTAAATATTGTATATCATGTATATATATCTTTTCATTAATGAAAATAATTAGGAGATTATTCTCTTTCAACTCCATCCATCTGTCCTATTTTATATGACACTCTTTCCTTTTTAGTTAGTCCTAAAAAGAATGACATATTTTTATATTTAGAAACGATTTAACTTTATGAAATAATTTATAGTCACACAAATATCTATGATTTATTTTAAACTATAAATTTTAAAAGTCTTTATTTTTTTATTAAATTTTGTAGCCGATTAAACACCTTATATAAATTGGAACGATGAGAGTAGTAAAAATTAGCTTATAAAAGAGGAATTTTAACGTTTAACCCGTTTCTTTCTCTGGTGGCCAAAGGATGTTAACGTGACTTGACTATTGTAATATTTCATTGTGGTACTTTTAATCGTTAATAACTATGTAAAGTAGGATATTATTGCTAATTTCCTCTTTGTTTATTAGTCATACATCTTTGGCATTTTTTTTGTTTTTAAAACTAAGTGACAAGAAAGAAGGAGCAAATGAGAACAAAAGCAAGGCTGCAGAATCCAAACAAACACTATTTTGTTATTTTGTCGAGATGTTACACTTTTCAATGATAGGCATATAGTATTGTTAGTCAAACAAACTTAGTCTTTGGCGTAGCTTAAATAGAGGGCAATGGTTTTAATTGAGTTGTCGATTCTCGTTGCTATTCTATCCATTTTCCAATGAGATATGTAGGATCATTCCATTACCTATCTACAATTTTCATTTTATTTTCTAGCTTTCTTTTAGCACTTACTTCCTTCCATCCATTATAATTAAGTGATGTCCCAAAAAATTTAATCTGGTTCAAATTAAGTGATTTTCTTATAAAACTATAAAAAGGTATTCACTCTTGTTCAAAAAGTGTGTCTATTTATTAGTAATCTAATTTATATTTATATTCATTTGTATTAATTACTTATTAAGGGGTGTCAAGTCAAACATAGACAAGTTATACTAATGGGAGGAGGGAGTATATCACACTTCATTTCGGTAAATTCTTATTCAAACTAGGTGTTTATACTCTCTTCATTCCATTTTTACTATCGTTTTAGCAAAAATAATTTGTCTCAAAATAATTACCGCTTTAAGAATTCAAGACGAAAATTAGTAAGTGTTTCCAACTTGTTCCCGTCCGAAATGTTTGCTGTTTTATCGGATGAGAAATTAATTCCTTAACTACGCGATTTGGGCTGGAAGCGGAACTCTAACTTCTAGCGATGAGTTCCCCAACTACTTCAGAAAGTGTTAGGATGGTGATTGAGTAAACTAAGTGGTAAGAAACATAAATACATCTAGAGTACAATAAAGGCGATAAAGATAGAACGAATATGTAAAAATCTGTTTTTTGATTGACTGTGCTTTTCTTTTTTCTGTACAAGTGATCCTACATTTATATTACAAGAAATAAGATGTGATCCCCCTATGTTAGCCACTAAATTATCCACTAAATCCACTAGCCAACTATGAGGAGGTGGTGCCGATTTTTGCTATTTGTTTTCCTCTTGCATGACTGACGGCATTTCCTTCTGGTTGTTGATGGTTTGTTTCTGTTTCTTGGGGTCTAGAAGGTTCTTTGACTTGGTCTTTGAGGCGTCCAAATATGTGTAGGTCCTAGTCATTCCTTGGAATTATGATCCGGCCAGGTTACCGAGATAGCCGATTGAGCTTTTCTAGACGAGGCTAGGACTGATGGATTCAGCTACGAGTCAGTTCGGTTATCGCCTTAGAATTCTGTTGCCTGCTCATTTTGAGATTTTCACCTTCGACTGCCACTTGATTCGGCTAAACACTAAAAGTATTTTTGAGTGTTAACAATTGCCCCCTACATTAACTCGAGTATAGTTGTTGAGTTGATGTATTCAAAAATAGTCGTCGTTTCGTGTGGCAGCCGCGACTGTCACTTTAATCACTTTGCCCTAAATGCGTGCAATGATGAATTTCTCTGGATTATTTTTTAACTGAAGCGTCTCGGCTACCACAAATAAATTCTGACGTATTTCAGCCGCATGTTTGAAAGCGAGTAGTCCCAACACGTGTCAGCCACATCTCGCTAAAGGAAAAAGATTTAGGAGAGACATTCCCCCAAGGGTTTATCATATACTTCTTCAACCGTTCCCAAATTCCTTTTCTCATTCAAAGTAAACCCTATTTCCTTAATCAGAAAACCATGTCTTCATCTTCATCTCTATCTCAGGGATTAGATAGCACCGATTTGGCTGCTGGTGACCTAACCCCTACCTTTTCCTTCATCGATGAACAATTGGTTCTTACCCCTTATGGTACGTCTGAACAGGGCGACCTCTTTCTTTCTCGGCATATTTTTCTATCATATGTCTTTATGACGCCATTGCACTGTCAGAGTTTGACCTCCCCTGTAACATTGGTCTTGTATACGGTTTCCTTGGTTATTGGTTGACCACTGCCAACGCCTTTGTTTTCCCTTGGGAGATGATGACCCCGTCACTGCTCGACGTGATGGCAATACTTGGCCTTCCGATACTGGGAGTCGAAGCGCCTGTCTTAGGCGATATAGATATTGTCGACTTGGGTATCAAGGTTTCAAATACTTATTCCGGCTATGGCCACTTTATGGCCAACAACAGTCGAGTATCGCCTCTCCTAGTCGGCGATACTGAGCATCATATTTTCTTGCATTTTTAGTTCAACCGATACTTTGTCTGCACATGATCTTGTATAGATGTGAAGGAATTGGAAATTTATACGGCGCTAGTCATTTTGGGGGAAGATGTCAGTTGGGCATCTCTCTTCCTAACTTATCTTTATATGGCTCTTGGCGATGCCCAAGCAAGGTTAAGGGATTCCAGAAATCTGGATACCATAGTCGGTCCCCTGTGGTTCCTTCAGTTGTGGATCACCCTGTATTTCCCAAAGTTTATTCCTGATGGTTTTGATGACCGTTGTTTTCCATTAAACCCGCCGGTGCTAACCAATACTCTTCGGAAAACACCCTTAGTGAACCAGGATATTTTTACTGCAGTCTCCACCCTGTTTGGTCTGTCTCGGAACCATTATACAGATTGACAACTGGTCCTTGAGAGATGGGCCACCCCTGATTGGGTCCGTCTAGTAGCCGATGATGACCTTACGTTCTCTCAGCGGAGAACTATGGCCCTCACATGGGGGCGTATTCTAATGGCTAGGGATCTGTTGGGTGGCTTAAAGCCCACCTCTAGGAACAATAAGTTGACCACGGAGCCCTATCGGCCAAATTTTGTGGTAAGGAAATTTGGTCTCACTCAGCACGTACCATGGCCCTACCGCAATATTATTTGTTTAACCCAACACTGCATTCTTGATGCCAAACAGGCGATGGAGATAGTTGATCAAAATCTTGAGAGGCTCGCCTTATTTGACCTACAGTCGTTTCCCCCGAGAGCAAACACTACTGTTACTTTTGACAATTGGTGGAACACGACCAATAAGAAATTCTTTTAGTCTCCTTTAGATGTCTATTGTGATCGGCTGGTCTTGTCAAAAAAGAAAAAGACCCAAGAAACTTCTAAATCGCAGGTGAAAGAGGCCCCTTTGGAAACTGCTCCCTTTAAATCAGCTAGACCTGCTGGCTCAAGATCTTCCGTCAGGTTATGGCAAACGAAGAGAAAAGGTAAATTGTTTTCTACATATGTTTCGGCCAGATTAATCTTGTGAATTTTTTACTAACATCTTTCATATATCTTTCAGCAACTCAATCCCCCAACGTTTGTCGATTTGGAGACCACTTCCAATAACGAATCCCCATCACCCAGGAAATCTGTTCCCAAGCAACCCAGGCGAAGTGGAGGGGTTGTCATCCGAGATCATAGTGAGAAAGGCCCCTATAGAACCAGAGTTCCTGCTTCAGCCGAGGAAGAGGAGAAAATTGAGGTATATCCCTTGTCTAGCTTAAATACCTCTGTCTCGGCTATCTTTCAGTATTATCATCCTCCTCGGCTCATGCTCCCACGCATCCGTAGGATCCATTATCGGCCGTCCCCAAGGCCAAAATTTCACATGTCGAGGCAACCAAAGATTTTCATGCCGATGCAGCTGTAGAGGTATATCCTTTATCTTATGCTTGGTCCTTCACGATTTCCAAACTCTTGCCTCTATTCTGAACCTGCCCTTTTCGTACAGGAGATGGCTGGAGATAATCCCCCGATTGAAGTTAATCCGACCGATAACTCAGAAGTGTCAGTCGTGATCGTCCTTGAAGACGTGCTTCTGCAATATTTTGGATCAACTGATATTGCACCTACACCATCTTCGCCTGTTGGAATTCATCGGGAGCGGGTCGAAGAGTCTCTTGCCAAGGGGATTCCGACCAGCAAAGAAGAGTTCCATGATTTGAGGGCTTCTCTATTCAGATTGTCAAAAGAAACAAAGGATTCTCTAGTTTTGGCAACCGCCTATAATGACATGGTCTTGGCTCTAAATGACTTATTTGCTTTACACAAAATGGCCAAAGATAGTTATGATGAGGCGGTCGCTGCTCTACAATACTAGGGTCTCTTCGACAAGAGAAGAAACACATTCAGACTTCTTTCAATGAGATAAATGCAGAAAGGCAACAGAATTTCAGCCTAAGAAATGAATTGCAGGAGCAGCTGTCAACACTGCGAGCCGAGTTGGAGATGATCCAGGCGGAGATAAAGGCTATTACTCCAGCCATAGGTGCCTTGGAGTCGACTATTAAGGCCCAAGAGTATTCCCGCTCTTCTTTATTTCGACAGGGCATTCATTTGGATAACAAGATTCAGAAACTTAGAAACCAACAGGTAGTCTGGGAATTGGATCAGAAAGCGGGCAGTGAACGGATGGCGCAACGGGAGAATGAGTGGACTGTGTGGAAAAATATACTTGTTCAAGCAACGCCAACACCCCTGCTAATTTTTCTGAAGTAGAATCCGAGGAAACTTATTCTTCAGTTATAGCTACTCCTTTGCCAGTTGATCCCGTTGCTCAGTTGTCAATCGATATCCTTATGGACTTGCAGTCCGAAGGCATCGCTGCTTTTGTTACTCAAGAAGTATTACCGGCAGCCGAACAACAGCCAAAGGACATTCTAGCTGCCGACACTTAAGCTTTTTCTGAGATCCCATCAGTGGTGGTTGCTGAGCCTTTGTTGGATGCGGAAAGGGAGTTTCCTGAAGAAGTAGGAGCAAATGAGGTAGTAGCCATTGGTACGGCTGAGGATGAGAAAGATATTGCGGCTATCCAGGGTGACCAAGCAGCGGTAGGTTCGGCTATTCCTGAGACCCCTGTGACTGATGATGTAGCGCAACCCCTAGCTGGTGACGTGTCAACCAACTTGCCTTCCTAGTTTTATTGACCCCAAATCGAAGGGTCTGTTTTTGTGACCAGGCCGCTGGTTTGTGGCTGTCGTTTACTCTTGCATTTCCCAAATTGAAGGGAAGTACTTTTTGCCTTTTTATATGATTATGACCAGGCCGCCGGCCTGTGGCTGTTACACATTAATGTATTCCCCAAATTGAAGGGAATTAGTTTCTTTTGTATGGCTACGCAGTCGGTCTGTCACTGTTGCTTACTCATGCATACCCCAAATCGAAGGGTAATACTTTTTTAAGTACTTGCCGTTTACGTTTCTGTCAAGCTCTTCATCATGCATGTCTATTAGTCGATACGCATTACCAGCAATCCATTGGCTTACTATGAAGGGTCCTTCCCAATTTGGCGACCATTTGTCAAAATTACGATATTTCATTCCAAGCGGCAATAGGATTTTCCAAACCAAGTCTCCTTCGGCGAACCTCTTGGGCTTAACATGCTTGTTGTATGCTTTAGCCATTTTCTGTTTACCGGCTTCGATTCTATCCAGGGCCATCAGTCGATCTTCATTTAGCTGATCTAACTCCATTAGCATGGCCTGCTGATATTCTTCCAAGCTTAAAGAATTCTGTTTGGCCACTTGTAATGACTTAACATTAATTTCCATGGGTAACACTACATCTTGGCCATAGGTTAGCTGATAAGGTGTTGTCCCCGTAGCAGTAGACTTAGAGTTTCTGATTGCCCAAATAGCTTCATCCAAAGTGAGATGCCACACTGCCGGTCTAACCTCCATATTTTTACTAATTATGTCAATAATAAGCTTGTTAGCTGCGTCAGCTTGTCCATTCGCCTATGCATAATAAGGGGAAGATGTGATCATCTTGATCCCAAACTTCTCAGCAAAGGCTGCCACCTTAGAACCATTGAACACCATCCCTTGGTCGGTTGTAATCGTCTCAGGAATACCATATCTATATATGATCTGGTGTTAGATAAATTGAATGACATATGTCTGATGAACCCTCTTCATCTGTTGTGCCTCTACCCATTTAGTGAAGTAATGGTAGCCACAATAATAAAATTATATCCCTTAGCCGATTGTGGGTGAATCTTACCGATGAAGTCTATAGTCCATCATCTGAAAGGCCAGGGCTTCACGATCGGGTGCAACACCTCAGCTGGTACCCGTTGGATTGGTCCATATCTCTGACACTTTTCACAACCTTTTGCGTATTAAAAGCAATCAGCCGTGATGGTAGGTCAATAATAGCCACGGCGATAAATAAACCACTTCATCGTTGGCCCAGCTCTGTGTGATCCACAGATTCCTTCATGAACTTTTCCTATGACTCTTAAGGCCTCTGCCTTATCAATGCACTTGAGTAGCACCCCATTTACGCTCCTTTTGTAAAGATCATCATCAATGAGCACATACTTCAAGGCTCTCCTCTTAACCTTAAGGTCCTTGCAAGTGGAAGGATCTTTTAAGTAGCCGATTAACACCTGCTTCCACGAGTCGATCTGGTTCATGGCTAACACTTCGGTTGGCAGCTCATTATACTTTAGAGTGAGTAGAGACTTCCTAAAGCCAGAAGATTTTTGTGCTAAGTCGTTAGCCTCAACATTCATGCCCCTGGGAACATAACTTAATGTAGATGATGTGAACCTACTAAGTAACTTGCTAGCCATTTTGTAACGGGCCACAAATTTGGATCTTTGCAGTCATATTCCCTAGCCAGCTGCTTGATAACCAACTGAGAGTCTCCATGAATCTTAATGCACTTTGCTTTCATAGAAACTAGGAGTTTGAGTCCTATGATAAGAGTATCATATTCAACTTGGTTATTTGTCAAGTTAGAATCTAACCGATAAGAGAACCTTCACATTTCATCTCTAGGATTGGTTATCGTTATTCCGGCTCTGACTCCCTTCTGGGTTCTTGACCCATCAAAGCGTCTAAGGGATGACGTCCACACATGCGATAGAGGGAGCGCATGGGTCCTCCACATCTACACAAGGATGGTCTGCAAGAAATCGGCCACCGCATAACCTTTGACAGCCCTGAGTGGATTATACTTAAGAGAAAACACAATGAGATTGATTGCCCATTTCATTAGTCGTCCTTACAAAATAGGTCTATTCAATAAGTATCGGACGATGTCAATCTTGCACAAAATGTGAACCACATGTGGCATTAGATAATGTTCAAGTTTTGTACATGCATAGAATAAGGATAAACAAAGCTTCTCTATAGGAGTATATCTAGTTTCAGCTTCATTGAGCATTCGGCTAAGATAGTAAACTGCCCTTTTGGTTCCATCATCGGCATCCTGTGCTAACAGGCAACCGATAGACATATCTGCAGCCGAGATGTACAATTTCAACGATTTCCCTGGCATGGGAGGTACAACACGGGAGGAGTTGCCAGGGCCTTTTTAATTTGGTCAAATGCTTCTTGCTGTTTTGAGCCCCATACTAGTTCTTCTGACCCTTTAAGCCTAAGCAAAGGTGAGAAAACCTTCATTTTGTTCACTAAATTAGTTATGAACCGCCTTAGGAATTTGATCTTCCCTAGCAGGCTTTGTAACTCCTTCTTTGTTCTGGGTGGTGCCGACTCCATTACTGTCCGGGCTTTGTTCTGATCTATCTCAATACCTTTCTTATGTACCAAGAAGCCAAGGAAGTTATCAGCCGATACTCCGAACATGCACTTGGCTGGATTTATTTTAAGATTATGAGTCCTCATTCTATTAGTGCTTGCTCCAGATAAGCTAAATGATCTTTGAAGTCCTTAGACCTCACTACCACATTATCAATGTAGACCTCCATAGTCTTGCCGATCAAATCATGGAAAATGGTATTCATTGCCCTCTGATAAGTAGCACCAGCATTCTTCAGACCGAACGGCATAACTACCCACTCATAAATGCCCAAGGCTCTTAGACACCTAAAAAAAGTCTTGTGAGTATCCTCCTCAGCTACTGCTAACTGATTATAGCCGAAGTATCCATACATGAATGTCAGCACACCGTTAGCGGCCACCGAATCGACTAGCATATCGATTATGGGCATGACATATTCATTTTTTGGAGTGGCTAGATTTAGGTTCCTGTAATCAATACATACTCGAACCTTGCCATTCTTCTTCTTGACTGGTATAATATTTGCCAACCATTCCACATACCTAGTCGTTCTGATAAACCCGGCCTTCAGCAATCGTTCAATCTCAACTTTAATTTGAGGCATCAACTGAGGGTGATATCTCCTGGGCGGTTGTTTATGAAGTGTGAAATCCTCCTTAATTGGCAATCTATGCTCTACCAAAGTATGTGCCAACCCATGCATCTCATGATAATCCCATGCGAAACAGTCCGTATAATGCAGTAGAAGAGCCGTTATGCTTTGTGTATCCTCCTTCTTCAGTAAGCCACTAATATGTGTTAGCTGAGGGACTTCCTCAGTACCCAAGTTGATATTTTCCAAGGGATCCTGAGATTTGAAACTAGGCATAACCCTTCTTATGGGTGATTCAAGTTTCATCGGCAACTCAATATCATCGGTTGCCGGTGTTGGTTCTCCGTTGTAGTCCTCTACCTATGATGCCTCATCTATCACTTCTTCAGAACTTAGAGCAGTCAGTCGATGCCACAGATCACGTATAGTTTGGGTCTCCCCAATCATCTAACTCTTCCAAGGTAAGCCGTGGTTCGGCTAATTGTTTTATTTCAAAACCTCATAGAGTAAGATTGCAGTATTCCCAAGATCCTTCTTTGTATTGTTCCGCGACCACTATGGGAGCCATATAGGGTGAATATAAGACAGCCTCCAAGTTCTTAACCCCTGCTTGAAATGGATTATCGTCGGTTGGGACGATTTCTATCTTGTCTCCTTCCCAGAAAATGAGCTTTTGATGCATGGTGAAAGGAAGGCATCAGCTGGTGTGAATCCAGTCTCTGCCTAACATAATGGCATAGGATGGCTTGCCATCTATCACAAAAAGGCAGATTTGATCGTCTTAGGACCTACAATAATTTTTGCTACTAAGATCCCCAAAGCTTCAGAGGCCTCTCCCATAAAGCTAGCCATTTTCATGTTAGTTGGGATGAGATCCTCCCTGGTTTTGTTGAGGCTTTTCAAAGTAAGCAGCGACATCACATTCAGCACAGCTCCATTATCGACGAACACTCGACTGAAAACTTTGTCGTTAATGTAAGCCTTAACATAGAGGGGTTTGAAGTGTTTAACCATCTCTTCCGTATGTGCACCAAATACAATGCTCAAAGTGTCCCTAGCCATAGTATCAGCTAATAACGCTCATTCAGTGTCTTCTACACACACATCGCCTTCTAGGCTATCCAGCTTAGAGCGGCCGGCCCAGAACTCACATGGAATTAGGCTGACCATTTCAATGGATGCCCAAATCTCATCGACTGAATCATGCTTAAATAAATCAAGGATTGAGTCTCCTACCTCATCCATTTCAGTTGACGAGAAGTTAATATAGGAACCGATTGGGGTTCTAATGCTTGGATCCTTTGTGCGACCTGTGAAATTATCTCGGCTAGGGATTTCTTCAGAATATTAGTCTCTCATCAAGATTTCTCTATCGGGTTGTTATTAGGTTGTATGTTCATTTCTGGTTGGTCCAAAGCGTCTCCTTCATGTAGCACTGTCTCTGAAGAGGTTGAGCCGAATGCCCGCTCTATAGCCTCAGCTACGATAGACTCAGGAATTTCCTGCTTATCGGCTACCTCAGCGCTGGATATCATGTGCAACATTAGATTCATCTTGTGCGAGGCTTTGTAACATTGCATCCTTCTTTTCTACATCCTGGACATGACACCCGGCGATGCCTCTTTCTTTCTAGAAGCCTGATTGACGAACCATTTTCCTTCCTCTATATTGGCGGTTGGCTTAATCATCCTCTGGGGTCTCAGCTAACCTTCATCCCTCACTGTGATACGCAATGAATAAACACCCTCCTTTATGTTGAACTCATCCACCCTCCGTTTAGCCATGGGTAGTGGTTCCTCGCCTATCTAGGGCAGGCTCGGCTTCTCATCGACTGACAGTCATGATTGCCCTCAAAGCCTACTCTTGAGGTCTGTTGGGTCCCTTTTGAATACCGGGTACTGTTTGTGAGATTCCCTATCATTGTGCTCTAGTTTATAAGGGTGGCCACGAAAACTGCTTCTAGCTGGCTGTCTATCCATGTCCTCATAGATGTCACGTAGGCTGCCTAGTCGATCAAATACATAGATCTTGCTGACCTTCTCCTTACCAGTAGGCTTCTTTGGGACCCATATAATTTTCATCGGTTGTTTCCCCTTAACGTCATTTGATTGATCCAGCTTGGCAAAGGATACCATAGATATCGGTACTGCAGGGAAGGGGTCAGTATCAACAGACATTTCCATTATGCTTTTATCGGCTAGCTTGAACCTGCCCTCCTTGATTCCCTTTTGAATTGCCTTCCTGAAGACCACACAATTAGAAGTAGCGTGGCTATATGAATTGTGCCACTTACAATACTTCTTATCCTTGAGTTCTTTGGCAGATTGAATCCTATGGCCATCAAGCAGCCGAATCTGTTTATCTTTAAGCAGATGATCAAAGATCTGATCTGCCTTTATAATGTCAAACGAGTAACCGTCCCTGTCATCATTTGAAGTCGTCTCCTTGTACTCCGTAGCTTTTAGAGCTGGGCAAGAATAAACCTTACCCCTGACCATCTCGGCTACCATTGCGTCTAGCGTGTAATCAGCTGACTCTGAGTCAGACTCATCTACCTCAATAATAGACACCAAATGGGAACCTCAGTTTCGGTTAGCTCTTCTCTTCTTCTCCTCCTGGATATACTGCTCTATTTGGCTAGCCTTCTAGGCTAACTGGCTTAAGTCAGAGCAGGATTGTCACACTAATTTCACATTTATCTGAGGATGCATGTTGTTGATTATCATGTGGGCACATTCTGATTCAGGGAAGTGTACAGTGCATTTTCCAACCTTTCTTATAAATCTTTCAATGTAATCGGTAGCCGACTCATCGATATGTTGCTTGAGATTCGTCAGGTCAGTTACAGTGACCTGAGGTTGGGGCCAATAAAATCTATCATGGAAACAACATCCATGTCTGCCCAGCTCTGTACGGATTCGGGGGGTCAAGGATGAGTACCAGGCAAATGTTGTTCCAGTTAGAGAAATGGGGATTAATTGCAGCTTGTGATATTCGTTCTGACCAACTTCTCCGCATTGGGCGATAAATCTGTTGATGTGCTCAATGGTAGATTTTTCGTCATTACCCGAGAAGGTGGCGAAATCAGGCGTTTTAAAGCCTCTCGGTAATGGTGCTATCTGATCTACCCAATCGGGGTAGAGCTTCCTGTAAACATGCATGTCCAAGGGTTTCAGTTGGATGACAAAGTACCTCTTCATGGTATTTGCAATAGTTTCAGGGTTCATCAACTGTGAAGTCCCCTGCTGATTCTCAACTGGGACCGGTTGGTAGGCGTTCTGAATTGGAGGCCTCTAGTCTTTACTTTGTTGAAGATGGTTCTGAAAGTTGTAGGTATTCTACTGGCTATTACCAATAGGTGGGGGATATCCCCATTGTTGCTGTTGGATATAGCCACCAAAGTCTACAACATGAGCTCCTGGAACAGTCGACAGAGCCTGAGGATAAGGTGGAACAATGTTCCATGTCTGCTCTCCCCGGATATCAGTCGTTCTTAGAAAGTTTGCGCTTTCTGGATGGTATGGATTGGGTACCGGCTGTGACTGCTGGAATGGTGTCCCGCTGTAGACAACGTCACCAGATAGCCTAGCAGGGTCATAGCCAGGGTTCACCAGTTACCAATTCGGTTGGCTAACATTGGTCGCCCGGACCCTACGGTCATTTACAGGAGTGCATGGCATAACGGGTGGCAAACCAAGTTGTCCAGATGCTTGAACTGGTCTCCTAGCCATATTGATTTGCCCATACTGCAGACTCGCTTGGTCGAGTGGCACAGTTTACCCCCCCAGCGTTTGGTGGCAACCATACAGTAAACTGGTTGCCAAGTGATTGGGTTTGTGCTCCTAGGTGTGCTATCGGTTGTACCTGAGTAGGTACTGATGGATACATATTCGGCTGAGGAATAACACCTGGAGTCACAGTTGCATATTGCACAGAGCCACTCATTAGAGGGATGGCAAAACTAGCCGAATCTTCTCCTGGATGCAGTCGATTGGCTTCCAGTTCCCTCGCCTGCTGAACCTCATTATGCACCATTGGCTTGACAATGTTAGCCAACTATTTTAAAACTTGGTACATAATGTCGTGGATGCCTAAGTCAATCTGTTGTCTAATGAATGACGTGGTCATGACAGTTGGACCTTCAGGTTGACTAAGTTCACCCACAACTTAGGTTGATGGAGGAAGTGGATGGTATCAACCGATGTAGGCATACCCAAAGGAAGTGGTGGCTCGTTGTTCCTTCTGGGGGATTCGGTTTAGGGTGTGGAGTGGACTCTGGGTTCATTTTCTTACCAGACCTTAGGCGTATACACCAAGCGTGATCCTGACCTGGAGAATCAAACTTCGCTATGAGATCACCTATGGTCCCACTAGGCGTGCCAAATTTGTTCCCATCCGTAATGTTTGTCATTTTATCGGCTAACATAATCGGATGACAAATTGATTTCTTAACTAAGTGATTTGAGCTGGAAGTGGAACTCTAACTTTCAGCGATGGGTTCTCCAACTACTCCAGAAAGTGTTAGGATGGTGATTGAGTAAACTAAGGGGTAAGAAATATAAATACAGCTAGAGTGCAATAAAGGCGATAAAGATAGAACGAAGATATGTAAAAATCAAATTTTTGATTGATCGTGTTGTTCTTTTTTCTGTATAAGTGATCCTATATTTTTACTACAAAAAATAAGACGTGATCCCCCATGTTAGCCACTAAATTACCCACTAAATCCAATAGCCAACTATTAGGAGGTGGTGCCGATTTTTGCTCCTTGTTTTCCTCTTGTACGATCGACGGCACTTCCTTCTGACTGTTGATGGTTTGTTTCTGTTTCTTGGGGTCTAGAAGGTTCTTTGACTTGGTCTTTGAGGCGTCCAAATATGTGTGGGTCCTAGTCATTCCTTGGAATTATGATCCGGCCAGGTTACCGAGATAGCCGATGGAGCTTTTCTAGCCGAGGGCTAGGACTGATGGATTCGGCTACGAGTCAGTTCGGTTATCGGCTTAGAATTTTGTTGCCTGCTCATTTTGAGATTTCCACTTTCGGCT
The DNA here is from genome assembly GCA_034509755.1 of Anisodus tanguticus. Classification (NCBI taxonomy): domain Eukaryota; kingdom Viridiplantae; phylum Streptophyta; class Magnoliopsida; order Solanales; family Solanaceae; genus Anisodus; species Anisodus tanguticus. The sequence goes on from CM067559.1 coordinate 25,947,700, forward strand.
GCCACTTGATTCGGCTAAACACTAATAGTATTTTTGAGTGTTAACACAACTATACTCTTATATTAAAGAAATATTTCTTTTTAATAGTGCTCAATTCTCAATAAATATTTAATAAATAGGGGATAACTTGATAGTAGATTATATCTTTTATTTTTTATTTTTCTTAATAGGCGTGAAAAGAGCTAAAACGATAATTAAAATGGAACGAAGGACTACCAAATTATATAAATCTACTATAGTAATTAAGTGATTTAACGAGGTACGAATGTATATTAATTAATTATTAAAGTATATGTACAAACACATGTTCTAAATCTATTAGTAATAAACTTGTACCCTTCATTACTCAGACTAACCAAGTCAACCAAAATTCCAAGTCGTAGCTTCTACTTTGAGATGCCTAATACTTCTTCCATTCATATTTACTTGTTTACTATACTACAAATAGATTTTCACTTTTATTTGTCTATTTTAGCATATCAAGAAGTGACAAACTTTTTATCTTGTTTTGCCCTTAACATTAATTAGTTATTTCCAAATTATTTCCCAAGTCTATTAAGAATATATACCAATTAATATGTGTATTATTTCAAAAGAAAGAAAGTTTCAAGTATCTTGGTCTATTATCCAAGAAAATGGAGAGATTGATGAAGATTTACACATCGAAGAAAATGGAGAGATTGATGAGGATTTACACATTGTATTGGTGCGACATTGATAAAATGGAGGCTCGCATCTGGAGTGTTGTGTGATAAGAAGGTGCCACAAAAACTCAAAGGTAAGTTCTACAGAGTGGTGGTGAGCCCAACTATATTGTATAGGGGAATGTTGGCCAGTCAAGAACTCACACGTTCAGAAAATGAACATTGTGGAGATAAGGATGCTACAATGGATGTATGGGCATACTAGGAGAGATAAGATCCAAAATGAATATATTCAGAATAAGGTGGGACTAGCCTCAATGGAGGACAAGATGTGGGAAGAGAGACTTAAATGGTTCGGACATGTGAAGATGAGGTGCACAGACGCCCCAGTACGGAGGTGTGAGCGGTTGGCTATGGATGACTTCAGGAGAGGTATATATAGATAGAAGAAGTATTGGGGGAGGTGATTATACATGATATGACGCAGTTGAAGCTTACCGAGGACATGATCTTATATAGGAGGTTGTGGAGGACACATATTAAGGTAGAAGTTTAGTAGGTAGTAGAGTGTGTCCCGCTTTTCCTTCCTTACTAGTAGCCGTAGTATTTTTCATGCAGTTGTTTATCCTTTGATTTCTATTACTATCGCTTGTTATTTGCTTAGTAGACTTTTTTGTTGTAGTTCCTGTTCCTTTTCCTTGTTGATCTGGTTTTATTTTTGCTTCATCTTGAGCCGAGGGTCTATAAAAATAGCCTCTCTACCTTCCAAAGTAGGGATAAAGTCTGCGTACACTCTACCATCTCCAGACCTCATTTGTAGGACTACACTGGGTATGTTAATTTGATGTTGTTGTTGTTGTTGTTGTTGTTGTTGTTGTTGTTGTTGTTGTTAATATGGATATTATGGTAAAATATATACTTCATTTGTTAATTCTTAAGGGGCATGTAAAATCAAAATTGGATAAATAAAAGTGAACGGAGGAAGTACCAAAGATTTCGGAAATTGAATTCCACTTTGACCCTAAACTACGTTTACACTAGCAAAATTATATAATACTATTCGGCAAATTCGCATATTAGTGGTTAAATGGAGCTAGTAGGTTTTGAAAAATAAAAAACTCTCAGGTTAGATACAACAAATTAAAATACCGAGATCTAAACCCCACTGAATCTTTGACAAACCTCGTTAATGTGTGGGCATGTAAAAAAAACAGAAAAAGGAAATGATAAACCACTTACATTGTCAAGGCTATTATCACAACCTTAAGTGGTGTTATAAATAAACATCTTAAATGTGAGGAAAAAAGTTATTCAATTTGCCTAAATTCAAAACTAGTTAAGTCAACCACTAAAGATGGATCTCGAATTAAAATTTAGTTGGTACATTTGTGATATCCTAGATAAATTTCACATCCATGAATGATGGAATAATTTCCCTTCGGGGATTCCTTTCATTATTCACAATATATATAGTTGTACAAAGGTTGATTCCTAATATGGTACGAATCCTAACTTACCTTACAAAGGTTGATTCCTAATACAATTAGAATCCTAAGTTACCTTAAATATACATCTATCATAATTACAAAATATACAGAGAATATTCGCTAATACTCCCCCTCAGACGGAGCGGGAGGAGGCCGAACGCTAAGGCGGATCGGAAGTCGGTGAAGAGCTGTCGCAGTAGTCCCTTTGTGAAGATGTACGCATGCGATAAGAGGAAGGCACGTGTAATATTTTGACCTGACCACGGGCAACCTTCTCTCGCACAAAGTGGATATCCATCTCAATATGCTTAGTCCGCTGATGTTGGACCGGATTATGAGACATATAGATGGTAGATATGTTGTCACAATAGACTATAGACGCCTTGCGGAGTGGACACTGGAGCTCTAAAAGAAGATTTCGGAGCCAACAGATCTCAGCAACTACATTAGCAACACCGCGATATTCTGCTTCAGCACTCGAACGGGATAGTGTGGCCTGCCACTTGGCGGACCATGAGATAAGATTATCCCCAAGAAATACACAGTACCCTGAGGTGGAGCGACGTGTGTCTGGGCATCCTTCCCAATCTGCATCCGTGTAGGCAAGTAACTTGGTTGGGGCAGAGGGGTATAAGTGTAATCCAAAGTCTAGTGTGCCCTTAACGTATCTGATAATACGTTTGAGGGCGGCAAAATGGGACTCTCGGGGATCGTGCATGAACAAACACACCTGCTGAACGGCATATGTAATATCAGGCCTAGTGAATGTAAGATACCGAAGAGCACCTGCTAGACTCCGATATAGAGTGGGATCAGAAACTGGCGCACCGTCATTGGCACTAAGCTTGGATTTGGAGTCCACCGGAGTTGGCATAATTTTACAATTTGCCATCTTGGCCCTGTACACTATCTCTTCTGCATACTTACGCTGACACAGGAACATAGTGGCTGCAGATCTGGTTACCGATATACCCAAAAAATAACTTAGCATGCCCAAGTCAGTCATAGCAAATTCAGTTTTGAGTAGAGCAATGATTTCATTCTTCAAACCGTCAGATGAGGCAGTAAGAACAATGTCATCGACATATAATAGCAAATATGCAGTGCTGCTACCTCGGTGAAAAGTGAAGAGAGAGTTATCACACCTGCTACATACAAAACCAATCTGCAGAAGATACCTGGAAAAATGATCATACCAAGCTCGGGGTGCTTGTTTCAATCCATACAATGACTTCCTGAGACGATACACAAACTGCGGAGCTGCCGGATGAACAAAGCCAGGAGGCTGATGTATGTACACAATCTCTTTCAAATCCCCATGAAGGAATGCATTCTTGACATCAAGCTGATGAATCGGCCAATGCATGCCCATAGCAATACTGAGAATAGTCCGAATAGTGGCCGGTTTAACAACCGGACTGAATGTCTCACCACAATCAATACCCTCTTGCTGATTAGTGCCACTGGCGACTAGTCTTGCCTTATACCTCTCTAAGTCACCACTGTCTCTGAACTTGTGCCGAAATAGCCACATACATCAGATAACATTCACACCTTCGGGTCTAGGTACCAAATCCCAAGTGTTCTGCTTGGTTAAAGCGTTAAATTTCTCGCACATGGCCGCATTTCAATTTGGGTCCAGTTTTGCTAGTTTTGGATTTTTTGGAATGGGTGATAAGGTTTGTGTGGAGAGATTGAAGTGAACCTTGGGTTTGAAGATCCCGTGTTGTGCACGAGTCTCCATACGATGAGACGACAGTGGCGGTGGGGTGGGTCGGGGCTGGGAGGTTGCTGGTCCACTGGTTCTGGACCAATGGGCAGCAGTTCAGTTGGACTGGTTTCTGGTGACTCGACTGGGGGCTGTAGGGGTGAGCAGGGAGCTGTTGGGGTGGTGCCGGATAGTGGCGAGACTGTCGGAATAGTGGGCTGCTGTTGGTATAGATTTTGGATGATCGGGGACATACTTGGTTCATCGAGAAAGATGTAATCGGTGGTCTGAAATTTCTGGAGATTTGAAAAAGGAAAGGTTGTCTCGTCAAAGGTGACGTGACGGGAGACGATGATTTTGCGAGTAGCAATGTCATAGCACAAGTAGCCCCGATGATTAGGAGATAGACCAAGGAAGACACATGGCAGAGTGCGAGGGGCAAGTTTGTGAGGTGCAGTGGAGGCCATGTTGGGGTAGCATAAGCATCCAAAAATACGTAGGTGATCATATGATGGTAGCCTACGGTATAAAATTTCGGTAGGGGTCTTGTTTTGGAGTGTGCTAGTTGGTAAAATATTAAGAAGGGATTCTACCATTTTGACAGCATAGACCTAAAAATGTGGTGGTAGGCAGGCATGAAACAGAAGTGTGCGAACCATGTTAGTGATGGTACATATAATTCTTTCAGCCTTTCCGTTTTGCGAAGAAGTATAGGGATAAGAAAAATGAAAAACCATGCCTTGTTTAGAACAGAAATTGTGAAATGCCGAGTTATTAAATTCACGTCCATTATCACATTGAAATGATTTGATAGATTTTTCAAATTGTGTTTTAATGAATTTGTGAAACTCGAGGAATTTTGTAAAAACTTCAGATTTAAATTTCAGTGGGTAAATCCAGACAAAATGTGAAAAATCATCCAAGAATACTAGATAGAATTTATGACCCAAAGAGCTAACAATCGGAGATGTCCACAAATCAGCATGAACAATATCAAAGGGAGAAAAAGTAACACTGTTTGATGACATAAATGGAAGACGAGTACGTTTGCCTAGTGGACAAGAAAAACAGTGTTGGGCAATTTTCCCATTATTACATTGAATACGCTTAGAAGTCCTAAGAAAAGTAAAAACTGGGTCTCCGGGGTGTCCGAGTCTGTTGTGCCAAGTGGAGGGAGAGATTGCCGCAAGAGATAGAGGTGATTGCGGTCTGACAGCGGAAGATTGAGTGAATAGGTAGAGGTCTCCCACACTATTGTGGCGTGTAAGAATTTTCCCCGTATTGAGTTCTTTCACAAAAAAACCAAAATGGTCAAATTCGACAGACACAGAATTATTGCTAGTGAATTTTCTAACAGAGATTAAGTTTTTAATGATGTTAGGTGTGTATAGGACGTGGTTTAGGGAGAAAGGTGGGTGTGGATGTTTGGTGTGTGTGTTATCGTAACCTTCAATTGGAATGCGATGACCATTGCCGACAGTAATAAATTGAGGACACTTTAACCGATGTAGTTGAGATAGGTTACCTGACGATCGGGTGAGGTGAGATGTGGCTCCGGTGTCCATGTACCAATTGTCGTCGGGCTGTTGAAGGTTCACGGTGGTGTAGGCTGGCCCAAATCGGTCGGGGACAGCCGGCTGGGCTGCGTTGTTCTTCTTCTGTTGCATTCTTCTTGGTGGATCGCAACCGGATGGTGCTTCGTCTTGTGCTGGACATCTTTGTGATGGTGGTTCTGCTTGGCGCGCAGTGTTGCCATCCCGTCAACGGCTAACGCCTTTTGATTATGTTCCTCTTGTTTAGCACGTCTAGTTTCTTCCAACAATAGTTGTGAACGTGCCTTGTTGAAACTTGGGAGAGGGTCGGCTTGTTGAATCATTATTGCGAGTGTGTCATATTCACCTTTTGGTAAACCCGCAACAAGTTGAAGCACCATCTTGGTTTTTGAAACAGAAGTCCCGACGTTGGATAGTTGATCAGTTATGAGTTTCAGTTGCTTACAATATTCGGACATGTTAAAATTCTCGAGGCAGGTATTATTGAATTGCTCTTCCAAATATACGGCTCGAGTATTTTTATTGTCCTGAAAGCTTTCTTCTAGCCAGACCCAAAGTTCACATGTCGTAGCACCTGTTTTCATGATAGTGCACAACAGGTCTTTGGAGATGGTGCCGTAGATCCATTGTTTGACGATGGCGTCAAGACAACGCCAGATTGAGTCTGTAACATCGGTGGGACGAGGAACATATTCGTCAATATGATCGAGCACGTTGTATGCACATGCATGAATGTAGAATAGTTCCATCCACAAGGAATATTGACAGTCTTCTTGGTCAAGAATTATAGGGATAAAATTTTTGATATTGTTAACGGCGAATGCCGGATGAAAAGAAGATACTGAACGTTGAGAGGGGTTGTCAAGTGTGCCAGTGGATGAACCAGAATTTGTGGGGGAAGACATGGTTGCCGCCTGCCGAGGGAAGGGAATTTTCTGGTTTGGCCGAAAAAGGGAGGAAAGCAAAAAAAAAAAAAAAATCTGTGAAATCAGAAAAAAAAATGCTAATTTCGGCCGAGAATGAGGAAGAGAAGGAATTTAGGTTTTAGGCTCTTGATACCATGAATGATGGAATAATTTCCCTTCGGGGATTCCTTTCATTATTCACAATATATATAGCTGTACAAAGGTTGATTCCTAATATGGTACGAATCCTAACTTACCTTACAAAGGTTGATTCCTAATACAATTAAAATCCTAAGTTACCTTAAATATACATCTATCATAATTACAAAATATACAGAGAATATTCGTAGAATATTCGCTAATACACAAAATACAGGATAAACATGACTTAAATCCTGATATCACATCGTTAATAATTTTTTCCACGGATTACCCTTCAAACTAGTGGTCTTTACTTTTTCTCCTTATATTTGTGGTCTTTAATTTGCTCTCCCGTTAATTTAATGATAATATCTAGATATGTTTCGCTCGACATAAATTCTATAACATTTATCTTCAGAAATTGAACTTTTGTCTTGCTCGGCATAAAAACTGTATTAATTTTGTTATGCGGCATAAGTTGTGTAGTATTTTTCAGATTATGTTGATTGTTGACTGTTTTATTTTTTTCGGCATAACTTGTGTGGATGTGATGATACATATGTCGACGAAGCTAAACGCTAACTATGCCAAGCGAAATCTAAATTTATGCATTTTTTAAGATATGTTGAAAGTTTTGTCTTGTCTAGCATAACTTGTTTGATGTTATTGATATATATGCCGAAGTTAAACGCAACTATGTCGGCATAACTTTGCCGAGCGAAATCTAAACTTAGGTATTTTTTTAAGATTATGTTGAATGTTGAAAGTTTTGTCTTGTCCAACATAACTTATTGGATGTTGTGCTATATATGACGAAGTCAAACGCTAACTATGTCGGCTGGAATTTAGTTTATATAGCGCCAAAAATGCTAAAACACAAAAAATAAAGACTACAAATTTGAGGGATAAAGACCAGCCCAAAATTTGTGCAAATGAGTCGTGGGCGCTCAGGCCCAAAGCAATCAATGTTGGCAATTTCATCCTAACCCGATGGATATCCGATTCACCTGACCCGATTATATGGACGAAAATCCGACAAAACATGGATTTTAATCGAGTGACGGATGGATCGGGTGACGGATCATGTCGGATTCAGATGGACATACATCCAACCCACCACCCGACCCATCCATCCACCCGTTATAAATTAATTATTTTCAATCCATCCCTCTCTTAACTTATTGTAAGGCCCAAAAGATCACAGCCCAATACTACTTAAAATCCCTAATTCCCTACTCAGTTTCTCACATGGTCAAAAGATCACAGCCTCTCTCTTCAGCGTCACTCTTCAGTCTTCACCCAAATCTTCTAAACCCTAGCGGCCTCGCTCTCTTTAGCGTCTTCACTCTCTTCAGCGTCTTCACTCTTCACCCAATATTGATAGTGCTCCGGCCAGAAATGGCAAGTCCTCTTGAACATTTAATGCGGAAAATCGCCACCACACAAGGTAAAATCCTCGTTCATCTCTCTTTTTTTGGATGCTTTTTCTGAAGTATTTTTAATAAGAGAGTATTTTAGTGTGTGTATATATATATGTTGGTTAAGTCTTGAGTGATAAGAACTAAGTCAATATACTAAAATTCAATTATCAAGTGAAACTTATTTGAAAAGCCAATGAAAGTTTTCCAAGTATCCAGGTTGAAAAAGCTCCAAGAATGTCAATTAATCTTTGTTGGAAGCATAAACTTCTTAAGTTTTCTCCAAATGTGGATTAGTTTGCATTTGTAGTTGGTTTGTTTATTTACATTGAAATTGTTTAGGCTGTGTTGTTCTAATTGAATTGTCAATTTCAATGAAAAGACTTAATAAAAAAGAGGCTTTCTAATTGTTTTTTGTAATGTTAATGTATGACAGTGATGGACACGGGAGATAGTAGTGTTGGCTCCAAGTCTGTCTCATTCTCCTATTCTCCGTTGTCTCATGAAATCTCAGTTCCAATGCCTTCTCGTCTAACTACTCAACCTCAACAAGGAGAGGGAGAAGAAGAAATGGGACCGTCACCTCTACGTCAGCCCAGGAGACTTAAATCAGAAGTGTGGAATCACTTCGAGAAGACGGTAATCAATGGTGAATTCAGTCATCAGTTCTTGAATTCTAGACAGTTTTTAGGTCTGATGGGTGTCTCCTTTGATTCTGAAAAGTAAAATGTGTTCTTTGTCTCATAATAAGATAAGGAATGCATATGTGATATGACTCCTTGCTCTTGTTTGCTCTCCATTTTAGGCCTTTTTGATTTTTTTTAGTATGTCTTGAGCTGAGTGAAATGTGTTATTTGTCTCATAATAAGATAAGGAATGCATCCGCGAAGCACCCGATCCGCCCGATTCACCCGTGGATGATGAGTGGATCGGATGTGGATTAAAAAAATAGGGTGATGGATGGGTCGGGTGGGGGATGGATGGTTGTCGGGTGGAGGCAGATTGAGCTCCACCCGATCCACCTCCGATCCATTGTCAGCCATCTTACAGATAGTTTTGGGCCACTTTTTGTGGAAAAACTAAGTGTTCAATTGAATTTAGGTAGAATCCACATTTTTTATATGATGGTGAGACAAAGCTCAATGAGGACGACAAGTTCCAAAAAGGAGTGTAAATGACAAGTTAGACAAATTATATATCAATAAAATATGAAAGAGATGCTGAATATATAAAGAAAGAAATTGTGCAGGTTTTAATACAAAGCGGAGATATTACTATTAAATTGGACTTACAATTTTTTTAATATATCATATATTTAAATTCTTATATAGACGGGTATGTGAAATTTGAAAAGAAAAAAGAAGATAATAGGAATGGCAGAGTTAAAGCAGAAGTAGCGAGGAGTAGTAAATAAGAAGAGGAAACTGGCAAAGTAGTGAGGGTATACTCCATATGGTCCATTATAATGACGCACTCGGCACAGACAACTGCTGCTTTTTCGCCGTTGCACTCTCAAAATCTTTTAACTCCGCCACTTTATACTTTACTTCATTAAACAACACCTCAGTTTTGAGTTTTGACTAAGGCTGGTCAGTGGGCTGGATCGGCCCCACACCGCCCCGGTCCAACTTCGACATTTTTTAAAAATAAATAAATTGCGGTATCGGGACTCGAACCGGGACGGGACATGGTCTCGTCCCGACCTGTCCCGGCCCGCCCCAGTCCCTCCAGGCCCGGTCCCGCCCCGATCCCGCCCTAAACTCCCTCTTTGCACAAATAACCGTTGCACCAACGATCATTTTACATTTTAGCTGTTGTGCAACGACCATTCCCCTACCCCTTAATATTTATTTTAACCCATAAGTTATTATATTTACACTTTAACCCAATTTTCAACTATAAATACATCATTTTCTCTTCATCTTTCTCACAAATCTTCATACAATCTCTCTAAAGTCTAATCTCTCAATCTATCTCTCTACAAGTCTACATTGTCTACTAAATATTGAATTTTATTTATTCATTTGGGAGTGAAGTTGGCAACTAGCTTGAGGATCTTCCATCGAGCAAAGTTTTAATTTTCAACCTCTCGATTACACGTCAGCGTTTGGTACATTCGTTCCTTCATTAAATTATTATTATTTTATTTTATTTAGCGCACTTAATTTCATTTACTTTAATTATTTATTAGTATAAGTATAAATTTATAATGGAAGGATTTAAACGTATGCTTACGGGTAGGGGTCATGCTTCTTCTAGTAGGGGCAACAAGGGCAAGGATACTTCTTCTAGTCATCCTATTTCTAGACAGAATCATATTCCTACACATATTGATTTTATTGATACTGAACATTTTCCTACAATACCATTAGATTTAGACGAGGAGCTATTTTCTGGAACTCAAGAAGACTTTAATTTAGACGATGATCTAGATGATACACCCACTAATGTAGATGACAACACCTTCACTAGTGCACCTTCAACTGAAATGCCTCATATTCCCCTTAGTATGAGACGAGGTCCAGCAAAACGACCATTAAAATCAAATGCATGGACATTTTTTGATAGGGACGTAGGGAATCAAGTTGCTAGATGTAAAATTTGTAAAGATGTTTTAAAATTTAAAACTGGAAAAGGTCACGGTAGAACGGGGGGTTTAATGAGACACGTAGCAAGGGCTCATCCACCTAGGTATGCCCAATACGAGGCTTCAAAACCGGGTGCACAAACGCCCGCTCTATCAGGACAAGGTTCACATATTGTCCCGGACCAAGTACAAGGTCAAGTTAACCCCACGACGAGGGGAATTGTAGGCCCTAATTACAATAAACATAGAGATAGGGAAGCAATAGCAAAATTAGTTGTTGTGGAGGGTTTGCCTTTTTCATTTCCTTCATCTCCTGATTTTATTCATTACATTAACGGTTTTCCTAGATCAACTGTTAAGAGAGTTGTATTTAAATTTGCACATGAATATCAACAGTATTTATGTTATTCATTATATCATTTTAATGGCAAAGTGGCTATCACTTCTGATATAGGCCGTAGTACTAACATCCATGATTATTTAACGGTAACATGTCATTGGATAGATTATAAATGGTCTATGAAAAAAATGTATCTCAGCGTATAGATATATAGATGATAGGTACACTAGTACTTTTATTGCATAAAAAAATTATCAAGTGTGCAATTATTACGGAATAACTGATAAAATTATGACTATTACATTAGATAACGCTTCTTCTAACAATTATGTTATTACAATTTTAAAAAATAGTTTAACTCCATCTTTTCCAGATCATTTTCATATAAAATGCACGTGCCATATTTATAACTTAATTGTAAAGGATGGTCTATCACTTTTTGAAGACATTCTTAGTAAAATACAAATTGCTAAAAACTTTATTTTTAAAAATAATAGAATACAACAAAAAAAATATAAAAAACCTTGTCACGATTGCCAACTACCTTATAGAAAAATTTCAGAAGAAGTACCCACTAGGTGAAATTCTTTATACGAGCAACTACTTGTTGCTTATGACTATAGAAAACCTATAACTTTATTTTTTAACTCTCATAATCAAAATTCAGCTGATATGGTTGTAGATAGCAATTGGGGGAAAATTTCCGAACTTATTGTATTTCTAGAGAAATTTTTTCAAGCAACAAAAAAAAATTTCGGTATATATTATCCTACTATTTCAACTATGTTATTTTATATAGCTCTAATATTTTTATTGCTTAATGAATATATGGATAAACCAGCTTATAAGGCAGCTATTAAAAAAATATTTATCAAAATAAAAAAATATTTTATTCCTATTCCCACTATTTATATTATTGATGTTGTATTAAATCCGACTATTAAAATAGACGGTACTAAATCACTTATTGAAACTATTTATGATTGTATAGCAGTACTACCACCTCCAAGTCCCAAAAATCCAAATCACCCACCACCTAGTGAACAAACTAAAAAAGAAGTGTTGTCTAGCGTAGAAGACGAATGTAAAAAAAGTATATAGGTTTTACCAACAAGAAAGTGCTAGCAACCTAGGCTTCCATACCATCTTCTTATTCTTCAACACAACCTCACAAAAGACATGTTGTTTTTGCGGCTAGTATTGAAAGCCTCAGAAATAGAATGTGCCGCCGTAACGCTACTAACCAAATTAGCGAGTTTGATATTTTTGTTTTGCATGGTTCTGTATCGTACCAAACAGTTCTCAATGAAGAAGGACGTGAAGACTTGCTGAAATACTGGATGGGGAATGAGAAGACCTTTCCGACACTTTCAATGATGGCCCGAGATGTTTTGAACATTCAAGCGTCATCAACGGCGTCTGAAAGCGCTTTTTCTGCCGGTAAATATCAAATAGGAGAGCACATACACTCATTAGCCAGAGACAGCTTGGAGATTGCAGTATTATTCAGAGATTGGATACGAGTGGAGCGGAGAAGGTGTGGTCAACCGGAGATCAACGAAGAAGAAAACGAAAACTACAACGAAATCTTATCTGAAGGTGGTGAAAGTGACGTGGGGCAATTTGACCAACAAATACAAATTTCAACTGAAGAACCACAGGAAATTATCAAGAAACTATAACAGATTTTTTTCAAAATGTAATTTTTTTAATTGCAATTTTACTATGTAATTTGCAACTTTTGAATAACACCACAAAGTTGCAATTTTGACAATTGTATTTGTATTACAAAAAAAAAATCATATGTCTATTAGATAATATAAGAGGCACAAAAACAGTCTTGGATATTTTTATTATACTATCTTGTTCGTTGTTTATATATGTTATTTTTTAAATTAAGTGCATAAAAAAAATTAAAAAAAATCCGCCCCGATCCGATACCGAATGGACCGGGATCGGGACGGGACTTCGGCGAATCCCGCCTGTCCCGCCCCTCCCCCATCCCGCCCTGACCCGGTCCCGCTAAACCCGCCCCAACTCATCCCGACTGGACCCATTGGCCACCCTTAGTTTTGATTTATTTAGTCCACCAGCTTTTAATTCTCTCTTCCTCCCTCCCAATACACACACATCAAAAGAACACTACTCAGCAACAAATAAAAGAAGAACCAGCATCTGAACTTTTCTTTATTTCTCTCTCACACACACACTGGTGAGTAGTGACTGACAAACTCTTTAATGCCCCATCAGCCTCTCCTCTTCTTTGAGACTTCTAAAACACCAAAAGTTTCTCTCTTTCTTTCTGAATAGACTCTACTGGCCTTCTTGTGTGGGTGCTTCTTGGATTCCAAGTCCTTTGCTTTCTTCTGAAGGTGACAGACACATTCTGAGTACCCTTTTTCTTCCTCTCTATCTCCAACCATTTAGAATGTTCCTTTTTTTCTCTTTACCTAGCTAAGTTATACAACCATTCTAACTGGATCTTTTCTTTAAGCTTTCTCTTTCTTGAATTTTGTTTTTGTTTGTTACATATGCAATTCCCATTCACACCCTTTTGCCATTTCTTTCTCTTCACCGTTCTTCTATAGTTTTCTGTGGCGGTTCTTGATTTCTGCACAACTTGTGCTTCTTTTTGTTTTTGAAAATGTTGTTGCATATATTAACTGTTTTATCCTTAGCTCCATTTCTTGTGGAGTGTTTAGACCCAGCATTCAATGATGATGTTATGGGTTTAATTGTTTTCAAAGCTGGATTTACTGACCCAAATTCAATGCTTACATCTTGGACTGAAGATGATGCTATTCCTTGTAATTGGGTTGGTATAAAATGTGATCTTCAGTCCAATAGAGTTTCTGAGATTTTGCTTGATAATCTCTCTCTTTCTGGGCATATAGGGAGAATCCTTTTGAGGTTACAATTCTTGAGGGTTTTATCTTTGTCTAACAATAACTTTACAGGCAATATTAATCCCATTCTTGCCCAAATACCTAGCTTGAGGGTGATTGATTTGAGTGAGAATAGTTTGTCAGGGTCGATACCTGATGAATTTTTTCGACAATGTGGGTCGTTACAATCTGTTTCTTTTGCCAAGAACAATCTCACTGGAAAAATTCCTGATTCTTTAACCTCTTGCTCAACATTGCAAAGGGTTAATTTTTCATTGAACGGGCTTTCAGGTCAATTGCCCTCGGCGTTATGGTCCCTAACCTCTCTTCGATCCCTCGATGTTTCTGATAACTTGTTGGAGGGTGAGATTCCTAAAGCAATTGAGGGTTTATATTCTTTGAGGTCAATTAATTTCAAGAAAAACAAGTTTACTGGTTGGCTGCCTGAAAATATTGGCAACTGTGTGCAGTTGAAGTCAATTGATATCAGTGAGAATTTGCTTAGTGGGGGCTTTCCCGAGTCTATGAGAAGACTTGGTTTATGTACCACTATAGATTTAAGATCAAATTTATTCAATGGGGAGATTCCAGATTGGATAGCAGAGATGAAAAGCCTCAAGGTTTTGGATGTTTCTGCAAATAATCTTTCTGGTAGGATTCCAACCTCGTTGGGAGATCTTCAGTTGCTAAAGGAACTTAATCTGTCTAACAATCAGTTCGTTGGAAGCTTGCCTCGGTCCTTGATGAAATGCATTGGCCTTGTAATATTGGATATTGGCAACAACTTCTTGACTGGTAACCTTCCTTCTTGGACTTTCAAAATGGGAGTAAAGAGCATTTCCCTTTCCGGGAATAGGTTTACCGGACATATTGATTATCTGCCGATGTCCATGGCTGCTTCCTATCGAAACCTTCAAGTTTTGGATTTGTCTTCCAATGCATTATCTGGTGAAATACCGTCTGCCATTTGGAATATCAGTAGCTTGCAGGTCTTGAATATTTCCAGGAACTTTTTGTCTGGTACTATCCCAGAAACTGTAGGTAAACTAAGCGCAACCCGAATTATAGATTTAAGTTACAATCAACTAAACGGAAGCATTCCCGATGAAATCGGGAGTGCTGTTTCATTGCTGGAACTGAAGCTGAGAGAAAATCATCTGAGTGGTACTATTCCTGCAGATATAGCAAATTGCTCCGCTCTAAGTTCATTGTAAGTTTCCTGGCACTTCCATCTCATTTTTTTCTTAAATGTGTTTACTTTTGTTTTCATAACCACTGTTACACCAAGTAAGGGCTTAGTTATATGCATCATGTTGTTTGCAATTGTTATGGCTATGTTGATTCTAAGAGTCGCCTGTTGTGCATCTTTGGTTATGTAGGGACTTGTCACACAACAACCTCACTGGCCCTATCCCTCCAGAGATTGCTAAGTTAACAATTCTTGAAGTGGTGGATTTCTCCTTTAACCAATTTTCTGGAAGCTTGCCTAAAGAACTTACCAATCTTACCCACCTTGCCACATTTAATGTCTCCCACAACCATATCCAAGGTGAACTTCCAGTAGGTGGCTTTTTCAACACCATTTCTCCCTCATCTGTTGTTGGTAATCCATCCCTATGTGGTTCTGTTCTCAACCACTCCTGCCCTGCTGTCCATCCCAAGCCTCTTGTACTAAACCCCAATTCGTCTGACTCGAATCATGGTTCTGTTACTTCGCTTGGTCGTAAGAGAATCATGCTCAGTATATCATCTCTCATCTCCATTGGAGCAGCAGTTTTCATAGCTCTTGGAGTAGTGATTGTCTCTATTCTCAATCTGCATGTGCGCTCTTCTATGGCACTCTCGGCTGAAACTTTCACCTTATCTGGTGGTGATGACTTTAGCCCTTCACATGGTACAGAAGCCAACCTCGGCAAGCTTGTTATGTTTTCTGGTGATGCAGATTTTGTTGCTGGAACTCAAGCACTCCTCAACAAGGACAATGAACTTGGACGTGGTGGTTTTGGATCCGTCTACAAGACAGAACTAGGAGATGGACGCTCTGTTGCCATCAAAAAGCTCAACATTACAAGTTTGATCAAGTCCCAAGAGGATTTCGAGAGGGAAATGAAATGTCTCGGAAGCATCAAGCACCAGCACCTGGTGGCACTTGAAGGTTATTATTGGACACCTTCTCTTCAGCTCCTAATTAATGAATATGTATCTGGAGGAACCTTGTACAAATTACTCCACGAGCAAAGTTCCTCAAAGAAGAGTCTCTCTTGGCAGCAAAGATTCAACATTATTCTTGACACTGCCAAAGGCTTAGCCTATCTGCACCAGCTGAACATTATTCACTACAATATGAAGTCAACCAATGTCCTCATAGATGATAATTCTGCCAACACGAAAGTTGGAGATTTTGGTTTAGCTCGTTTATTACCCATCTTGGATCGTTACATCTTGAGCAACAAGATTCAGAGTGCACTTGGATACATGGCTCCTGAATTTGCATGTCAGACGGTGAAGATAACTGAGAAATGTGATGTCTATGGATTTGGTATCTTGATTCTCGAGGTGGTGACAGGGAAAAGACCCGTGGAGTACATGGAAGACGATGTGATTGTATTATGTGATATGGTGCGGGGAGCACTGGAAGAAGGCAGGATAGAAGAATGCATTGACGAAAGGCTCCAATGTAACTTCCCTGTCGAAGAGGCAATTCCAGTTGTGAAACTTGGTTTAATATGTGCATCTCAAGTTCCATCCAATCGACCAGACATGGAAGAGGTGATCAAAATTTTGAAGCTTATCAGTTGTCCATCAGAAAGTCCAGAGGAAATAGAGTAATGTGATAAGGTGTTTGTGGAAACCAAGATTATAGAGAATGAGTTTTTTGGTGAACAGGAATTCAGTTTGTTCGTTCATAGTTGACAGGAAATACAGTTGGAGAAGGTCACTATCCTCTTGTTATTTTGCCATATCCAAATATGTATCCCATTTGTTAAATCTTTATGTGTTGTTATTTAAATAACTGGATTACTCTTCACCAGCTCCAGTTCGATAGACTGACATTGTCTTTATGTTAATGTTGAGACATCCTACTTCTGTTGTCTTGTGCTTGTTTGACGTTGTTGTCCATACAAAGCTGAAAAATACATCCTTTGTATTTTCACAGCAGAACTCTTTTAAAAAAGCCCCACATGAATATGAAATGAGAACATCAAAGTAGGCCACCATTCAGTGGCATTTCATATTCTTTTAACACATTGGATATACTTTTATCATTCTGTTAACACATCCAGCATTCTAGTGACTCAACCAAGTTTAGATAATGCTACTGAGCAGTAACCTACCATATAAAATATTATGCACTTTGTGCTTTTCAAGAGTTGACTATCAGAATGTGAACCATTATTTGTAAAATTATAATGTTTATATTTACAAACAAAAGAATGTTTTTAAGTGGTGCTAGTAGTTTAAAATCACAAAATTCTCAGCATTCAGTTTAGTGAGACACCTAGAGATTGGGAGTTGGGAGGGAAAAAAACCCTTTCTTGAATAATGAGAGAATCTATTCACTACCACACTTGTGTTAAAGTAGGAGAGGTTGGTGAAATAATTAATGCTTCAATGTCAAGTCTTACTACAATGAATTAAAGACTAGATGGGGACGTAATGATTTTAAAGACCACTGCAAGATAGAGGGGGACCTTAACTGCACTTGTCCCATATGCATGAAAATGGGTTGCTATCATGCCAAGTTTTAACAATAAACAGCTTTGTATCTTTAAATGTAAAAGTGAAATTGAAACGCTATAATATACTTGAAGTTTAAATAACAAAGCAAAAGTTTGGAATTCATGTCTATATGAATTAACCATACTTCAATACCAAATTAGTTAGGACCAGCTATATGAATCTCTCTCAACATTATGTCTATTCAGTGTTATTCACTCAATTAGTATATAGTGGTTTAATCATAATTTGACAGCATTAACATTTGCCCTAAATTTATTATAACTCTCTTCTACTTTATCCAAATTCAGGACCGTCAAAATATTAAGAGGGTGATATTAAGTGTATTTATTCTATTTTTCACCGTATTTTACTCATGTTTCTGCCTTATTTTGAGAGCTAAATGCATTAAATACACCTAACATAGAGTGACTTTGCGATGTCAAGTTAATATGTGCGTTATTATGTTGAAAATGTTTTGTTTCGAAAAAAAGAGTCAAAATGAGTTCAAGTGGCGTGTTCCCGAGCTAATGAATAAATTGGAGCTAAAATAGATACTTTGGTACTTTGAAGTCTGAGTAGAAGTCCAAGAAATTCATTTGGAATATAGATCGGAGTTGGAGGGCCGAAAATTTGAGGTTCTGGAATTTTGGCCTAGCGCCCCACGCCACCCTCCAACGTGGACGCCGGGGGCTTAATTTTCGGCCAATTTTTACATTTCGTATTTTTAAAGGTATAATAGTCGGGGCTCGTTTGTACATGTTATAAATACATTATAAACTCATTTTTGAAGGGGTGTTGATAACTTTAGACCCAGAGAGAGCTTGGAGTTGCCTTGGAGGCCGAAGATTATTGGGTTTTACCTTTTCCTCTCCATACTACTCATTTTTATATTTTATTTGGATGATTTGTTGTATTTCCTCCATGTCTATGTGGAGCTAAACTTCTCATTCTAGGGTTATGGTTCTTTCATGAACATTGTTATTCAAAATACTAATTTCAATTAATTAGCTTATCGTATTAGTTTGTTTATTTAATTCTGGGCTTAATTATTTGGTTGTTTGATCACCAATCGAATACTATTTGTGAATCTTAGCTTTAACTCGAGAGAGGAATTCTAGGATAGCAATAGGATTAAATAGAGCATGATCTCAATCCTGACGTCAGGGAACGGATTTGCGTTTAGGATAGAGATATACCTAGTTCGCCCTACTTGGTTGATATACATGAAATATAAATGCATTTGTGTTAAGGTTCATGACCACAGAGGTATAGGCGTGAAAGTAATACAAATAGGCGGCTAGAGGACTCGACAAATTCGTAGTCGTAATATCAACCCTATCAACCAGTAAACTAGATAAATTAAGAAGTTGAGTCAGTTGAAGAATATAACGTGATTGTTAGATATCTCATAGCCCTGGATCGATTTCATCTCATTGATAATATAGAAACCCGCTCTTTCTTGGTTGAAATTCATTGTTGTTTCTTTTTATTTTAGTTAGTTTATAATTACAACCTACGAATTTCCTCTCTTGTATAGATAATTCGGATCGTTTAATTTAGCTAACAGTTAATCATAAGTCCAGGTGGGTTCGACATCCGATTTCTAAAATCGTTATATTACTTGTACGACCATGTACACTTGCCTGTGCATTTGGGAGAAACAAGTTTTTAACGCCGTTGTCGGGGACTTAGAAATTAACTGTTTATCTAGATTAGACTTTTCTTTTTGTCTATTCAAGTTTTTTATCTTATTTTTTAATTTAATTTTTTGACATTCTTCTTGACATAACATCTTGGAATGAAAAGTGGTCAAATATTAGTTGTTCTTATTTTGGTGATCCTTGTCTGAATTGTCGAGGACCCCATCTGTGGAAACACTGTCATAATATTTCCGAAAATGGGATGTGTGCACCTCCCTAATAATTTTAGTGGAATATTTGTAGTATATGTGGTGGTCAAGACAGTCATTGGAATGGTTGTCCTAACTCTTATTCCCCATCCCCAAACCCCTATTATGATTCTCCTATTGTTTGTGATGTTAACAGGAGCAATAAAGTGGAGAATGCGGAAAGTCTTGCTCGAGTCAACGATTTGATAAAACAGATGCTTGATATGAGCACAATAATAAGATAACCGAATGCAATAATAATAGAGCAGGTCGTAGAACAAGATAAAGTCATAGAAAGGATTAGTGCCAAACGCGTAGAGATGCAGGTCAATATTGAAACTTGTAATGATCTTCAAGTTATAGGCTTAGTCGATACCCAAGACGAATTTCAAACATAAGAAGAGAGTGAGTTCCTGCAAGGAGATAGCTTTGAAGAAGCAGAGATAGTGAACCAATCTTGGCTCACGGAACAAGCTCAACAAATAAAATTTTATGGATTTCTCCGTGATGGTCTTACGAACATGATAACACAACTAATAGAATGCAAAACTGAGCTAAGACAAGAGATAGACCAATTTAACTCAGATATTCATGACCAGCAGGCTAAATTAAATAAAAAGGTTGAGGTGTTTGATGCCCAACCACCAATTATTATAGATATTGGCCAATTTGTGGAGCTGGAAGAGGAATTACAACCATTCGACCAGAACTTTGTTGATGATGTTGATGTTGAGAAGGTGTATAAAAGTGAAGGTGTAAAAAATAATATAGTTTTAGAGTTGGGGTGTGTTGGACGTTATTCCAAACACTTTTCTACATTATGTTTAGTTGGCGACAAGGGAATTGAGCCTTCCAAACCTGTGGAGAAGTGTATAGATGAGGAACAAGGTCCTTACATCCTAAATTTTTTCATGCCGAAGAGACAAAACGACATTCCTCACTTAAGGGCCAACATGTGAAATATGAGAAACCTACAGTTTGGGTCCTTTATTTTCGCACCACCACGCCAAGAGCGGAGTAGGAAATTTGATGCAAAACTGGGGGTGCAATTCATATCCTCAAAGTGAAAGAAAAAGTGGTGAAGGTGATTGCATCGTGTCATGACGTTAAACCAAACGCTTGTTGGGAGGTAACCCAATCGACTACCATGGAGTTTTTCTTATCTCTACTTTATATTGTTATTGTTCGTCATTATGTTTATGCATTGAGGATAAAGCATTATTTAAGTGGGGCTGGAAATACTTTCTATTTAGTCGTAGTAGTAGTAAATAATCCCTCCCGATTATTGTTTTCGGTTCTTGTCCGAGGGATGCAACTTGAACCGGATTTTTGTTATTTTTAAGAATTAGTTTTTTTATTTATTTTTAAGAGTAGTAAAAGAGAGAGAAGAAAGACTTTTTGACTTGTTTGATACTAGCATATTTAGGCATGAGCTTGAGTAGTACTTTCATATGAGTGCTTGAGAGTTGGTATAAAAATAGCAGATTTTTTGACACCTAGGCTTAGGGTTGTGACTCTATATATAGTTCTTTCTTATTTTGTAGTTCGTCATAACCATGTATGTATTAGAATTGAATTTATCCATCTTGATTGATACTTGTGCCATGTGAGGTGCGAATGTCTTGTATATATTCCACGATTTGCTTAGTCTAGAACTTGTTGTGCGTGTTATTGAAGCGAAATAAAAAGTAGTGCTCTATTTAGGAGATGATGATAGGCTTTCTTTGATATGTCTTGTGAATTTTAGCCTTTTAAAATTTTGTACCACTAGTGAGCCTTTGAGCTTGTAGCCTTTCGTTTGTTAGTCGTATTTTTGCCTTGACCCATTTGTTGAATCCCTAGTTTTTGCACCCTGTTTCCTTAAGCATTATAGCTTAGACTGTTTTATAATTATAAATCTAAAGAAAAGTGATGGTCACGTAAAAAAAAGATGATCAATGATAGCTACAAAGTAATGAAAAGGCCCTCTTAGAAAGAATGTGACATAAAAAATGAGAATGAGAAAATTGCTTGAAAAAGAATGATTGAAACGTTCCTAGATATGAGGAAAATACTAGTGAAAATAATTTATGAAGAGATGGCTGAATGTAAAGAGGAGAAAATAATGGGTGATGAGGTCTAAAAATGTAAAATGCTTAGGAAAGTGTAAGTCACTATCTTATAGTTGTTCTACCCGTCCCCTAGCCAACATTACAACCCGTTGAAGTCCTATTTGATTCTACTCGAGCATGCTTAATTAGTAGATGTACATAACAGGCAAGCCTATGATTCTTTGTGCATACATATGAATTCCTTTGTGAATGTGAGAGTTGCTTTTGATGCTAAGTCCTTAAATTATATTCATTATTTGATTTGAGTGTGTGGACTATTTCTTCTTGTGAGGGCATTTGTTTCATGATAGATAAGTGGCGTTATTAGCTTTCTTTGACAGAGTAGGTGAGCGAACTTGAATTTGATGAGCTAGAGTCCGTATTTGAGGTTAGGAGGTTAGAAGTCTGTTATTTGATTGAGTTGACTTGTATATCTTGCATGATGATCAGGAAGTGTATATTTTATGGTTTGAGTTGCTATAGGGCCTAATTATTGGTATCAACCAAAGTGGTGGTGTTCCTAGCTTGATATATTGAGGGTGTGTTTAGTTGTTTGATCGCAGACGAACAAAGGTTCAAGTGTGGGGTGGTGATGTTAGGTGTCACCGTACTTTACCCATGTTTCTACCTTGTTTTGAGAGCTAAATGCATTAAATACACCTAACATATATTAATTTTGCGATGTCAAGCCAATATGTGTGTTATTGTTAAATCTAGGTACTTTTTGTTGAAAATTCTTCGTTTTGAAGAAGAAGAGTCAAAATGAGTTCAAGCGACGTGTTCCCTAGCTAATGAATAAATTTGGAGCTAAACTAGATACTTTTGTACTTTGAAGTTTATTAGAACTCCAAGAAATTCATTTGGAATCAAGATCCGAGTTGGAGGGACAAAAATCTGAGGTTCTGGGATTTTGGTCTAGCGCCCGCGCCACCCTCCAACGTGGACGCCCCGCGCCAGGCTTAATTTTCGGCCAATTTTTCTATTTTGTATTTTAAGGGTATTATGGTACATGCTCGTGTGTACATGTTATAAATATATTATAAACTCGTTTTTGAAGGGGGGGTTAATAACTTTAGACCTAGAGAGAGTTTGGAGCCGCCGTGGAGGCCGGAGATTATTGGGTTTTACCTTTTATTCTCCATACTACTCATTTTTATATTTTCTTTGGATGATTTGTTGTATTTCCTCCATGTCTATGTCACTATGTGGAGCTAAACTTCTCATTCTAGGGTTATGGTTCTTTCATGAACGTTGTTATTCGAAATACTAATTTCAATTAATTAACTTATCGTATTAGTTTGTTTATTTAATCCTGAGCTTAATTATTTAGTTGCTTGATCACCAATCGAATACTATCTGCGAATCTTAGCTTTAACTCGAGAGAGGAATTCTAGGATAGCGATAGGATTAAATAGAGCAGGATCTCAATCATGACATCAGGGAACGGATTTGCGTCTAGGATAGAGATATACCTAGTTCGCCCTACTTGGTTGATATACAGGAAATATAAATGCATTTGTGTTAAGGTTCACGACCACAGAGATATAGGTGTGAAAGTAATACAAATAGGCGGCTAGAGGACTCGACAGATTCATAGTCGTAATATCAACCCTGTCAACCAGTAAACTAGATAAATTAAGAAGTTGAATCAATTGAAGAATATAACGTTATTGTTAGATATCTCATAGCCATGGATCGATTTCATCTCATTGATAATATAAAAACCCGATCTTTCTTGGTTGAAGTTCATTGTTGTTTCTTTTTATTTTAGTTAGTTTATAATTACAACCTACGGATTTCCTGTCTTGTATAGATAATTCAGATCATTTAATTTAGTTAACAGTTAATCATAAGTCCATGTGGGTTCGACATCCGATTTTTAAAATTACTATATTACTTGTACGACCACGTACACTTGCGTATGCGTTTGGGAGCAACAAGAGAATTAAATTTTGAGGCAAGGACAGTTGATGTTGCTTGTTGTACAAGTCCAACAAACAATATCATTTGTGCAAGCTCAAATGATTATTGAAGCAATTGTCCTGTCATATTTGGTCCTAGTTAACCATTATGCCTAAACAAGAATAGTATTAATGGACATCATTAACCCTTATAACAGAGCCTACCAGCAAAGTTTTACTCATAATAATTCATGTCCAGTTTACTCGTTGGATCGATTATGATGCAAGTAATTAAATAATATACTATCATGAGACCTACCATGATCAGGGGACTCAATTATGAAAACAGATGAGTAATTTCCTAGTGTTTCAAAAAAATTTGAACTAACCAACATGTCTTTAAGGCGTGAAACACTATTTTACATGAGAGATAAGAAAGGTATCTTGGACAGTGATCCAAGTGTATTGAGCAACAAGAATTTTTTCCTTTCAATTCTTTTCTCTTTGGGGGTTTTCACTTTATCAGGACACAATGATGGGAATCCATGTTAAACTTTCACTAATCTGCTAGTGTTATCTTTGCTTTATTAAAGATTTTTCAAGAGTGGGGACAAACTTCTATTACCTTCAATCTGTTTGTTCATTTCATGGGAATAAAGTGAAGACTTGGCCATACGTAACCAATACAAAAGTAAAAAGGGAATTAGAGCTTTGACAACTTTTACAACCAAAAGCTTTGAAGAATGCAATATTTCTACCTGTTATTACAAGTGTTACTGCACTTTCTAGGAGCAGAAGATTGTACTATTAGACCAATTTTCAACTCAACCCAACATGATGATAAAACTGAATGGTACAAAGAAGACCAGCATGTAGTACAACATCTGTATAAAGTCCCTGATCTGTAATACAAACTTTTACAAGTTTGGTGTATGAATCAATAGCTAACTATAGTCCAAGTCAACCTGGAAAAGAAGAACATACTCATCTATTTTTGCTTTAAAAAAAAGATAAGTACTCACAAAGGAAGGAGTTGATGTCACACTTAATTCACCAAGAAAGGACTCACTTAAGAGTGTTAAAAGCAGAAGAAAGATAGTGCTGGACATTTTTGCCTAAACGTTCCAAGGCAAGTTCTCTTTTTGGTACATTGATTGGCAACCTCCTATTTTCATTTCACTAATCATCCTTAGAATTACCTAAAGGTTGCATTTCCATTTTAAATTTATTCCTCCAAGTATAAGCACCAATTGTGTTTAAGATTCGTCTTTACAACTAAATCTTAGGCTTTCATGGATCAATCAAAGAAAAGCTAGTCCACGAGATCAGTGTGAACTTCCTTAAGAATTAAAGCAACAATTTGAACCACATTTTCACGAGGTTTCCTATCCATTTGAACATGATGGGATCAGAATCACACTATTCACAGAGAGAAGAATTTACTTTCCGACGCCCATGCTTCTAGAACTAGTAATACTAGAGATTCTCAAGAAAGACAGCGAGGAAAGACTTTCACTAGAGCAAGTAGGTATAATTTGTTATATTTCTCACTTCAATTAAAGGATCTTTCGACATGCGTGTACAAAAAATCATTCCAACAATGAAAATACATATGTAACAACATACTGTAGTAGCTAAGCCAAGAACTACTGTCAAAAGAATGTGCTAAGAGAAAGAATATTCCAAATTTGCTATGACAAAATTGAAGATTTAAATTACAAAAAGGTCTTTACACGTTTAGCTCTTCCGTCGTGTATGTACCTCTTGTAACACAGAACACTTCTTGTTTCTCTTGGATATTCTATTACTAATCATCCCAGTCATTTTCCCGTCCGTCCTTTTTAGAAGACCTAGACGTGAGCCCATTGGCAGAGATGTTCCCATAGGTATGTCCACCTGGTGACTTAACTGCATTCTCCTCATCCCAATCGTCATCCCAATCTTGATCCCAACCATCCGCTGTAACAACATTTGCAGCTGAGGTGGATTCCGGAATTCCCATCTCTAATTCCTGATATGGAACTCCATCTTGACGTCTCTTCTTCCTTAGCTTGCAGCAAGCCCATGTCCCGCCAAAAAGTAGGGCTACAAGAAAAAATAAATACGCACCATAGATGGGGGTCACACGCTTAGAATAAAGAGACACCTGCTGCAGAATGCTCTCCACAGAAACATGTCGGTCCAATTGAAGCCTGCAACTACCATCCCCAGCCTTCAGCACTATTTCAGCACCTTTGCCCAAGATTGATGAGATATCGATCTACCATAGCAGATTTGTAATATTAGAACGAACGTCCAGCATAGCATAACTTGGAAATTTAAGCAGTCTTGTACTTGCATAAAATTGCAAAATTACGAGTGAAGTGCACATTGGAGGTCTGCGGTTGTGGTTGGAGAAAAAGTAACTATCTGATTGCACTTGGTAAACAAATCCAAGTGCCAAAGGTGCATAGTGATTTTGCGTGAGAATCTTGCCAAAGCGGAAACTTATGAGATTTTAGAACTTCATTTCCACCCAATCTTTTAAGCACTGAGATGTACTAAGACCCATTCTTTTAAGCACTGGAATACACTAAGTTAAACCTAGTGTCTGTAAATTCAAATTATAGATCTCCTTCAATTTATTTCTGTAGCACCAGAAGTGTTTGTATGGTATTAAAATAAATTATGAATCAAGTGCATCGTACAGATTCTTTTTATGACTAGATTCGGAACACCTCAGACGTCTTATGAAATGGCGCTTTTACGAAAGTGCTATTATGAAAAATTATTCTTTGCGAAGCTAGGATACTCGCCAAGACCCCCTTAAAAGTAGCACCAGCAGTCAAAAGAACTGGAAAAAACAGAAGCCAAAAGAATGATGCACTTTAATCTTATATGCCCGAATACTTCTTAATGGTCCATTCTTTAATTTTATACAGATCTCATAAGAATGACATCATTGAATCAAGAAACTGTTCCACCTCGTTATACTATCAAACAGTAAGGGATGCCTTCATGATAGTGATAAAAGTATTTATAATAACAAAGCCCGTGAGATTTTCAAGGGTGAAGGGAGGAGAATATCACAGGAAAATTCAATTTTAGAAGCTTGCTCAAATGCATATGTGCACCTTATTGTATGACATAAAAACTCAATCATAATTTGTTTTATTTGGTCCACAAAAAATCAGTTTATATTGCAGACAATTGGCAGTTTCTAGTATATAGAATTTTCTGGGTGAAATCAGGTAGGGTATTTCAGGTCAAAGAAATAAGATTATTCGCTTTGGTGGAAAGAACTTTTTTGTTATGACCAAGAAATCAATCCGAGACCAACCTTTAGAACCAACCGTGACCTTCGAAACTCTGGGATAATGGGCCCACCCCTCTACCCTTCTCCACTTAAATACCATGCTTAGTTCGCATGGCTCAGGGTCACAAGCCCCTCAACTTTTGCCACTTGAACTAAGCGGGGAGGGGGGGGGGGGGGATTATTACTACAGGTTCACTTCTTTCAAGTTGGCTCCTAAATATTCCTACTAACCCTACTAAACTAAAGATCACGATAGGGATTTAGAAGCCAACTTCATTCAACATTTTGAAGCCAACTGATTAGTGTTTCCCTTGTGATAGACCCTTGTGATCCGGCCCTTTCTCGGACCCCGCGCATAGCGGGAGCTTAGTGCACCGGCTGTCCTTTTTTTCTCCATGATCATGATAGGAAGCGTTAGGAATATGAATTGGTGAGGTGTGTAATGCAAAGCCTAAGAAAAGACTGATACTTCTAGTGCTGTTCAGTTATGGTAAGGGACCTTAATAGAACGAACAAAATGGAATATGACAAAAACCAAGAGCACTGTGAAGAACAATTGAGAATTCTACCAAACATTCCTTGTGGAATTTAACCCCCACAGGTAAGGCTGGATAAAGAAATCCAGAAACTAACTGTATGTAAAAACTCATGACGGTAATTCCTATATAATACATTTGAGCTGCTTATAAAAACATAGAATAAGAAAGTTCCAATTCTGCATTCCATTTGCCAATCAATGCATTCCTTCTCAAACAAAAAAAAAACATAGTACATTAAGGGGATAACCAGAAATTTGGCCTCAATTTCACTCTAGATAATATGTTATGAGGTAACAAGCAGAACATGATATAATCTGAAGGTTGTTTTTGCTATCACTTCCAAGTGGTTAAGAAACACTACTCAGTTGGTCAATGTAGCAGGAGAAGTTCAAATGCATGCGATAAGCCCAAGTTAATTCTTCTCCTTACAATATCACCTCAAAATGTTTTCCTCAAATCATACAAAGGAGTTTGTGGGGGGGGGGGGGGGGGGCAAGTCAATACCAAGTACATCGACAGACTGCATACCTTTTCTGATTGATGTTTGGGTATTTTAATAGCTCGTGGAGAACCATCTAGAGGAGGTTGGATATTGAGATTTACTTCCACTCTTTTTTCCCCTTCATTTTGCACCACAAGGAACAACTCAGTAGATCCTGTCAAATCAAAAAAGCAAAGCTATCACAGATATTAATCACATTTTTAACTTAGGCTTAATATATAGGTAGCCCCTTAAACTTGTTAGGATATTCCATTTAGACACTCAATCTAAGCCTTGTTCCAATTGAACACCTCAACTCCTAATAAAGTTTTCAATTAGGCACTTTCGATTCAAATTTTAGAAAAAAAATTGTGTGTTTTCATTCGTCTATTAGATAGTTAAGTTAACCACATAAAATATGTCATATCTTTAATTATACGCATTCTCCTCAATAAGCCGTAAAACTTCAGGCATTTCTACTTGAGACGTTGATGCTACAAATTTTATGTGGTTAACTTAATTACCTAATAGACAAATGTAAATACACGCAATTATTCATAGCAAATAAGTGGTTGTAAAAGGAAAAACAAGGATTTAATGGAAATTCAAAACCCCACTAAGGGAAAACAAATGGGCATTAGGCAAGTGTTTATGGAAATTTGGAGAGGAGAGTGTAGCTCAAGTCTTCAAATTCATCATGTAGAAGTTTCGTGCCTGTATATGCTATAAATGAGCATGCAAACTTGAGACCGTCAACAATAGCCCCTATCATCAATAGCAAGATTATAGCAGTACACAATGAAGCTCTTTTGGCAACAGAGAAATCCCAAAGGGCTAATGGTGCACAGTTCGAAACTCGGTGGATAATAGGCTCGTCCCTTTACATTCTCCACTTACATATGGAACAGTGACATGTGCTTAATCCACACATCACGCATTGTGCTCTTACCACTAAACCAAAACTCCGGAGGCTCAGTACCCAATGAAGTGCTCATACTAAATTCTAGGAAGGATAGCAAAGTTTTCCCCTATGCACCAGAAGAAAGTCATGCTATATGAGAAGTGTTTGCAAATAATCCTTTTCTCCTTCCTTACTCCTATCAAGTACAACATGTATATCCGCTCGTGTATTCATATCTCACGCAGCAGTTCAATGACAAGTGCTTCTCTACCAAAACTAGAGATCAAAATCCTACTCCACAATAAGGTCAGTATAAAAGTTACCAGTCAGCACAAATGCATATGTGTTTGCATATTTAAGAAGTGTTGTTGAGAATTGAGAATTCTTTGGTCAATTCAAACAACTATCGTTAGACAATTAGCTCTTAAACAGTTGCATATACCATCCGACCTCTCTATGACAGCCTCATTTGTTCCAACATTTTGTTTGTTTTTATAGTTATTGGTTGTTATACACCTACATTTGGCTATTACAAGCAAAAATTATCCAAAAATCAAATTTCTTTCATTTCTTAATGTTATAAAAAGATACAAAAATTATTTAAATTTAAAATCTCAAAGATATGCATACTAAACTAATTAAAGAAAGTTAATACAATTTCAATAAATTCATAACTAACGAAATAGCTTGACGTTTAGAGATACAGTCAGACCTCTCTATAACAGCACTTCACTATAAAAGCCAAGTTTTTCTCAGAATGGATTCTTTATGTTATATTTTACCTCTGTAGCAACAACAGTCACCTTTATAACAGTATATCTTTTTATAAAATTACCCCTCTATATCAGCTATCTTTTTTTTTGGTGATATAATAACCATCTTTATAGAAATAGAATCTCTAAGATTATCAATAATAGGTCTAGAGAATTTGATACTTTAATACATCATTTATGATAATTTATATTATATGAATATATATTTCCATCATTAAAAGATTTTCCTTGGTATACAAATTGTGGAAAAGCTAGCATTTGGTATTATCAACACTTATAATTAAAGTTTTTTACGTACAAAGCTTTCCATTTTGTATAAGAATACATATTAAAGTTATGTTTTTCATTGGAGATATTTTTGTAGCCTGCTAAAGTATTTATGTGAGACATATTGATTTCTTGCTTAGTATTGTTCATGTCATATGGGGTCTAACCGTCAAGCGATTCTTTAGAAACGACGGTAGCTATTGAAAAAAAAAAAAGGATAATCCTACCATCTTTAGTTATGAATTTACTGAAATTGGATTAATTATCTTTAATTTTTAATTAGTGAAGTCAAGTTATTTCTAAACATCAAGCTATAAAATTTTAATTGTGTTAACTTTCTTTAAATGTCATATGGCGTCTAAACGTCAAGCTATTTCGTTAGTTATGAATTTATTGAAATTGTATTAACTTTATTTGATTTTTAAGTAGTGAAGTATGCATATCTTTGAGATTTTAAATTTAAATATTTTTTGTATCTTTTTATAACATTAAGAAATGAAAAAAAATGATGTTGGGACTTTTTGCCTATAACAACCAACTTTTATTTAAACAACAAATGTTGTTATAAGTGTATAATAGTCAATCGCTATAAAAGCCAAAAACAATATCAGAATAAACAAGACTATTATAGAGAGGTCTGACTTTAGCTTGACGTTAAGTTAATACAATTTCAATAAATGAAAAATTTATTGAAATTCTTAAAAATAGCTTGACGTTTAGAATACCTTGAATTTACTAATTAAAATTAAAGAAAGTTAATACAATTTCAAGAAATTCATAACTAAAAACAGTAGGATTATCTTCTTTGCATTAGCAATAGCTACCCTTGTTTCTAAATAAATAACTGGATCAAGAAATCAATATGTCTCGAATAAATACTTTAGCACGTCCGAGAAATATTTCCAATGGAAATAACTTTAGTATGTATCTTTATACAAATTGGAAAACTTTGTGCGTAAAGAACTTCAAATACAAGTGTTGATAAATTTTATACAATACCAAATGCTAGCTTCATCACACTTCGTATGCCAACAGCAATCTCTTAATGATGGAAATATTATAAAAAAAGGGCAGTCCGGTGCACTAAGCTCCCGCTATGCGCGGGTTATTTGCCTTTATTAAAGTATCAAAATATTTGGTCAAGATCTTTAGACATATTATTGTTAATCTAAAAGATTCTATTTCTATAAAAAATGTTATTATATTACCCAATAGAAAGTTGATGTTATAGAGGGGTAATATTACAAAGAATATACTGTTATAAAGATGGTTGTTGAGTTATAGGTAAAAAGTTGTTATAGAGAGGTAAAATGCAACATAAAAAGTCGATCCCGAGAAAAAACTGACTTTATAGTAAGGGTGGCCAGTGGGCCGGGCCGGCCCGACCCCGCCCCGACCCCGCTTAAATAAAAAAAAAAAAGAACGGTGGCGGGACTCGAACTCGGGACGGGATAATGTCTCGTCCCGCCAGACCCGAGCCAGCCCCAGGCCCGCCTGCCCCGACCCCGCCCTTTGTCCCCCTTTGCAAATATGGCCGTTGCACCAACGGCCATTTTAGGCCTCCCCCCCTCCCCCAACCCCCTCTACCCCTTAATATTTATTTTTAACCCATAAGTTATTATATTTACACTTTAATCCAATTTTCCAACTATAAATAACTCATTTTCTCTTCATCTTTCTCACAAATCTTCCTATAATCTCTCTAATCTCTCAATATATCTCTCTACAAGTCTACATTGTTTGCTAAATATTCAATTTTATTTATTCATTTGGGAATTGGGAGTGAAGTTGGCAACTAGCTTGAGGATCTTCCATCGAGCAAAGTTTCAATTTTCAACCTCTCGATTACACGTCGACGTTACGTCGGTGTTTGGTACATTCGTTCCTTCATTAAATTATTATTATCTGTTTATTTTATTTAGCGCACTTAATTTCATTTACTTTAATTATTTGTTAGCATATAATTAAAATGGAAGGAATTAGAGGTATGTTTAAGGGTAAGGGTAAGACTTCTTCTAGTAGGGGCAACCAGGGCAAGGGTACTTCTTCTAGTCATCTTATTCCTACACATGATGATTTTGTTGATACTCAATATTTTCCTACAATACCATTAGATTTAGACGAGGAGTTGTTTTCTGGAACTCAAGAAGACTTTAATTTAGACGATGATCTAGACGATACACCCACTAATGTTGATGACAACACACCCACTAGTGCACCTTCAACTGAAATACCTCCTATTCCCCCTAGTATGAGACGAGGTCCAAAGCAAAACGACCATTAAAATCGGATGCATGGACATTTTTTGATAGGGACGTAGAGAATCAAGTAGCTATATGTAAAATTTGTAAAAATGTTTTAAAATTTAAAACGGGGAAAAGGTCACGGTGGGACGGGGGTTTAATTAGACACGTAGTAAGTGCTCATCCAAACTAGGTATGCCCAATACCAGGCTTCAAAATCGGGTGCGCAAACGCCGCTCCATCGGGACAAGGTTCACATACGATATCGTGGGACCAAGTACGGGGTCAAATTAACCCTATGACGGGGGGAATTGTAGGCTCTAAATACAATAAACATAGAGATAGGGAAGCAATTTCAAAATTAGTTGTTGTGGAGGGTTTGCTCTTTTCATTTCCTTCATCTCCGGTTTTATTCATTACATTAGAGATATATATAATCCTGCTTTTAACGGTTTTCCTAGATCATTTGTTAAGAGAGATGTATTTAAATTCGCGCATGAATATCAACAATATTTACGTTTTTCATTATATCATTTTAATGGCAAAGTATGTATCACGTACGATATAGGTCGTAGTACTAACGGCCATGATTATTTAACGTAACTTGTCATTGGATAGATTATAAATGGTCTATGCAAAAACGTATTTTAGCATATATATATATAGATGATAGGCACCTTTGGTACTTTTATTGCGAGATAATATTTATCAAGTGTGCCATTATTACGGAATAACCGATAAAATTATGACTATTACATTAGATAACGCTTCTTCTAACAATTACGCAATTACAATTTTAAAAAATAGTTTAACTCCATCTTTTCCAGATCATTTTCATATAAAATGCGCGTGCCATATTTATAACTTAATTGTAAAGGATGGTCTATCACTTTTTGAAGACATTCTTAATAAAATACAATTTGCTATAAACTTTATTTTTAAAAGTAATAAAGTACAACGTAGAAAAGAATATAAAAAAACTTGTCACGATTGTGGACTACCTTATAGAAAAATTCCACAAGAAGTATCCACTAGGTGAAATTCTTTATACGAGCAACTACTTGTTGCTTATGACTATAGAAAACCTATAACTTTATTTTTTAACTCTCATAATAAAAATCCAAATTGATATGATTTTAGATAGTGATTGGGTAAAAATTTCCGAACTTATTGTATTTTTAGAGAAATTTTTTCAAGCAACAAAAGAATTTTCCGGTATATATTATCCTACTATTTCAACTATGTTGTTTTATATAACTCTAATATTTTTATTACTTAGTGAATATATGGAAAAACCAAACTTATAAGGCGGCTATTAAAAAAATGTTTGTCAAAATAAAAAAATATTTTATTCATATTCCCTCTATTTATATTATTGGTTCTGTATTAAATCCTACTATTAAAATAGACGGTACTAAATCACTAATTGAAACCATTTACGATTGTATATCAGTACTACCACCTCCAAGTCCCAAAAATCTAAATCACCCACCACCTATTGAACAAACTAAAGAAGAAGTGTTGTCTAGCGTAGAACACCAATGCAAAAAAATATATAGATTTTATCAACAAGAAAATGCTAGTAACTTACCGGCTTCCATACCATCTTCTTCATCTTCAACACAACCTCACAAAAGACATCTTTGTTCGCGGCTAGTATTGAAAGCCTCGAAATAGAATGTGCGGCCGTACCTCTACTAACCAAATTAGCGAGTTGGATATTTTTATTTTGCGGGGTTCGTACCGTATCAAGAAGTTATCAAAGAAGATGGACATGAAGACTTCTTTGAAATATTTGGAGGGGAATGAGAAGACCTTTCCGACACTTTCATTGATGGCCCGAGATGTTTTGAACATTCAAGCGTCATCAATCTTGCGTCGAAAGCGCTTTACGCGGCAGATATCAAATAAGAGACCACAGACACTCATTAGCGGAGACGACTTGGAAATTGCGGTATTATTCGAGAGATTGGATACGAGCGGAGCGGAGAAAGGTGCGGTCAACCGGAGATCAACGAAGAAGAAGATGAAAACTACAACGAAATCTTAACCGAAGGTAGTGGAAGCGACGTGGATCAATTTGACCAACAAATACCAATTCCAACCGAAGAACCACAGGAAATCATCAAGCAATTAGAACAGGTTTTTTTGAGAATGTAATTTTTTTAATTGCAATTTTATTATGTAATTTGCAATTTTTGGACAACACCACAAAGTTGCAATTTAGATTTTAGACAATTGTATTTGTATTACAAAAAAATCATATGTCTATTAAATAATATAAGAGGTACAAAAACAGCCTTGGGATGTTTTTATTACACTATCTTGTTTTGTTTATTAAGTTTTTTTTATACATATGTTATTTAAAAAAAAAAAGAAGGAAAACCCGCCAGACCCCGCCCCCGACCCCGACCCCGACCCGACCCCGCCCCCGACCCCGACCCCGACCCCGACCCGACCCCGCCCCGACCCGATACCGACGGGATCGGGATCGGGACGGGACTGGAGCAGGTCCCGCCAGACCCGACCCCGCCAGACCCGAGCCCGGCCCACTGGCCACCCTTACTTTATAGTGAAGTATTATTGTATAAGGATGTTGTTATAGAGAGGTCTAACCGTACATGATTATTTGAAAAGAACTTGGAGACACTACTATTCTTCAGGAAGGCATCTAAACAGAGATACGAAGATCAAGTGCCGCCCACGCATTTGCTTTTCCTTGTTCCCATTTTCTCTTGGTTCTTTTTTCTTACCATTGTTTTTGGGAGGTGAGGAGTTGGGTCCTATCAGACAGCAAAAAAGATGCTCGAATTCAAACTTTAATGTATTAGAACTATATCTTAAGATTAGATTTTAAGTTATTTCAATAAATAATTCTAGACAAAATGCTACATTCAATTACCTAATACTAATATTTCATGTATTTTTTTCTCAGAAATAAAATCTCCCACAAGGAATGAAATATTCTCAAACATATCAGGAGGAAATCTTTTTCTGCAAATAAACTACAACAAGAAACGCCGAGCTCCGATAGATAATAATAGGGGCAAGCTTAGAATATTGCCCTACTGAAACATTAAATAGTCGTGATCAGTATCATGTCACTCTAGCTTTTCCTATACCTCTGTGTAGCAAAATATCAGGCTCTAAACTCTTCAGGTTAAAACAAGTTGCAATCAGTAATCAGTTGTCAATCCAGTACATATCAGTTGGTTTATCATAACAGTTCGGTCAAATTTCTAATTCAATGAAACATGTGAGTCTGATGAGTGAAAAGCTTTACCATTCTGGGGCGTGTGTATGCATGCAAGCAGTGTTTGTTCAATCCTGCACATTTTTGCCGCCTCCTCACAGCTCTCATTGGTTTTCACTTCCGAGTTTATTGTGTCATCTGTGTTCTTCTTTTCTTCATTCTCCTTCTTCTCAACAGGTGGAGGGCTTTCAGTAGTCATGTTGTTATCATTTTTAGAGGCATCTGGACCCAATTTTGGTGAGCCATTGCTTCCCTGAGGCTGAGGATCTTTAGGCTTCTCTTTGTCAGCTTTAGAGCTCTCACCATTCACTGCAGTGGAATTTAATTCCTTTGAATCGAGCTTTGTTGGACCATTGCTTCCTTGAGGATCTTTAGGCTGTTCACTTTCAGCTTTTGAACTTCCTTCATTGACTTTAGTTGAATTCTGGTCCATCGAATCTTTAGGTGCATCATTGCTTACTTGAGGATCTTCAGGCTTTTGTTCTTCAGTTTTTGAGCTCCCATCATTGACTATAGTTGAATTTAGTTCCTCTGGACTGGTTTTTGGTGGATCATTGTTTTCCTTAGAAATTTCAGGCTTATGTTTTCCGATTTCAGACTTCTTATCATTAACTGTGCTGGCATTGACTTCCTTTTCACCTTCAACT
Organism: Anisodus tanguticus; assembly: GCA_034509755.1. Classification (NCBI taxonomy): domain Eukaryota; kingdom Viridiplantae; phylum Streptophyta; class Magnoliopsida; order Solanales; family Solanaceae; genus Anisodus; species Anisodus tanguticus. The sequence goes on from CM067559.1 coordinate 25,983,366, forward strand.
GGAGTATTTGATGCAGAAATCTAGATAAAAATCAGTCTTAGGTAAATTCCATCGGAACAAGAGATAAAGGTCAAAAACACACCTGAAGTATCACTTTTTTGCGAGTTTCCTAACTGAACTATTCAACAAAACACACCTCAAAATTAATGAGTCAACTGCCATGTGAACGAAATTTTATGGGCAAATTAAGATGTCACGCGCCTTTTGGTGATTGTATTCAAACACTTGGTCTGGTCAGCTTCGAGGTGTATTTTGATAAATAGTTGGTGATAGTTCAGGTAGTAAACTCGCAAGAAAGTGATACTTCGTGTGTTTTTTACCATTATCTCAAAAAACAAACTACAGTACATATAGATGTATCTATATTACCTATTAACTAACATATAAAAAGTCTATTTCTAACTATTAACTGCATCGAAACAAATGAATTACAGCACATGTAGATGTATCTACATCACCAATTCACTGTACCATATATCTAAGCAATTCACTGTTAGCTAATAATTCCATCTAAAACACGAATTATAGCACATGTAAATGCAAAGAGAGGAATTTTACCTGTTGAGAAGATGAATTGGTGCTTTGTGTTGGAGCCAAATCAACTAACTTCCTGGAATTGAATAGTTTCGCGTTTGAAGTTGCTGAAACAATTAAAAATGTGAAAATTACCGATAACACTCTACTTCTGCCCATTCCACAGCTATATTTGAACTTCCGTTGGATCAAATCTTATAAAGATGTCATTTTTAGCACCAAAAATGATGAAATTGCAAGTGCCAACAGAAAGCTTATCATCATGCAGTGGAATAGGATCGAACTGCCAGGGAAATTGATCGCGCGTTAAGATTCAATCTAGGGTTTGTAGGAGGAGGGAGAAGATATGAAAATTTAGAGAAATCTGAGGGCCTTTTCGTCGTTTTGACTTGTGCCAGCGAAATTGATCGCGCGTTAAGATTCAATCTAGGGTCTGTAGGAGGAGGAGGGAGACGATATGAAAATTTAGAGAAATCTGAGGGCCTTTTCGGCGTTTTGACTTGTGCGTGTGGTATCAAATATAATTCCGAAAGATCTTTGTGCTGCGGAGATTCAAACAATTTAGAAATTTATTATGGGGTCAAGTTGAGATTTCACCTATATAATTTGATTGGATACGAAATTTAAGAAATAAATGAGTATTTTTAAATTTTATGATTTAAAAATGTTAAAGATATTTGTGTGATTATAGATTATCTTGTTAAGCATAAAAGATAAAGTTTAAAGTTAAATTAAAATTAGACAAAAATGTATTATTTTTTTATAGATTGATTAAAAGAAAAAATGTGTCATATAAATTGGGACAGATGGAATACATTTTAGTAGTCGTTTAGTTACCTGGAATTAAGAATAATAATTTCGGCCATATAATTTTGTCCGATATAACCAAAAACAAACGAGAATATTAAAAACGAATTGGCATTTCTTCTATTGATTACACCTGATTCTTAGTCTTTTTTACTGGTCTTTAATTTTTACTGCTCATATTTATAATCTATAATTTTTATCCTTATAATTTATTTAACGAAAATATCTAAACCTACTTCGTAACGCATAATTATTATAATAATTTTATCTTTAGAAATTAAACGTTTGCCTCACTCGCATAAATTCTGTAGGAATAAAGTTATATCGGCATAAATTTTATAGTATTTTTAGATTATATTGGGTGTTGAAAGTTTTGTCTTGTCCGTCATAATTCGTATGAATGTTATGATACATATGCCAAAGTTCAATGTAACCTATGCCGAGCGAAATCTAAAATTACGTCGTTTTTCATATTATGTTGAGTTGAAAGTTTTTCCTTGACGAGCATAATTTTTATGGATGTTATGATACATATGCGGAGTTAAACGTAAACTATATCTTGTGAAACCTAAATTATGTCACGCTAAAAAATGATGAAGGGAAAAAATTAAAAATTACAATTTTGAGGACAGAATATTAAAGACCACCCCAAAATAAGGAATATGTGCGAATGACCCATTCTTAATGGGTTTTTTTCTTTTTGCTTTTCTATTGGGGAAGCCTAAGAGTTCTTTTTTATATATAAAAAAAAGTAAAGGAGAATGACGTATATTTATAAAATATGACTATATTTTTCAGTTTACAAAACATAACAAAAATACAAAAATATACACAAGGGATGTCCAGTGGACCGGGTCGGCCCGATCCCCCAAAATAAAAAATAATTGTCGGGGTCGGGGTTCAAACTCGGGACTGGGACTGGGACTGGGTTCGTCCCGCCCGTCCCGATCCGACCCCTCCCCCCTCCCCTTTGCAAAAATAACTATGGCAACAACGACCAAATTTCTATTTTGGCCGTTGTGCAACGGCAATAACGGCCTTTTTTGGCCCCCCTACCCCCTTAATATTTATTTTTAACCCCTAAGTTAATATATTTACACTTTAATCCTATTTCTCAACTATAAATAACTAATTTTCCTCTTCATTTTTCTCACAAATCTTCCTACCATCTCTCTAATCTCTCAATTTATCTCTCTATTCTACAAATCTTCCTACTATTAAATATTATATCAAAGTTAAAAAATTGGGAGTGAAGTTGGCAACTAGCTTGAGGATCATCCATCGAGCAAAGTTTTAATTTTCAACCTCGATTATACGTCGATGTTACGTCGGCGTTTGGTACCTTCGTTCCTTCTTTAAATTATTATTTTTACTTAATTTTAATTATCGCACTTAATTTTATTTACTTTAATTATTTATTTACATAATTATAATGGAAGGATTGAAACGTATGATTAGGGTAAGGGTAAGGGTGTTTCTTCTAGTAGGGGTAACAAAGGTAAGAGTACTTCTTCTAGTAATCTAATTCATAGTCTCAATGATTTGATTGATTTCAGTCATATTGATGAAACTGCTTTTTTTAATGATATACCATTAGATGATGAAGTAGATGAATCAGACTTTAATTTAGACGATAATATAGATGACACACTCACTAGTGTACCTCAACCTGAGGCTTAGACAGAGTTTTAGTCTGAAACTGAAACCGGAATGCCTCTTATTCCCCCTAGTATGAATTGAGGCCCCACAAAATGAAAAGTAAAATCAAATGCATGGCATTTTTTTTATAGGGACGAAGAGAATCAACTAACTAGATATAAAATTTGTAAAAATATTTATAAATTTAAAACCGAAAAAGGTCAAGGTGGGATGGGAGGTTTATTGAGACATCTACAAGGCGATCACACAACTAGGTGGAATCAATACCAGGCTTAAAAAATCGGGTGTGCCAATGCCATCTGAGTCGGGACAAGGTTCACATAGTGTCCCCGACCTAGTACAAGGTCAAATTAACCCGACGACGGGGGATTTTTGGTCCTAAATATGATAAAAACAAAGATAGGGAAAATCTGAAAAAATTAATTGCGGTGGAGGGTTTGCCTTTTTCATTTCCTTCATCTCCTGATTTTATTCATTACATTCGAGAAACATATAATCATGTTTTTAATGGTTTTTCTAGATCAACTGTTAGAAGAGATGTTTTTAAATTTGCAAGTGAATATCAACAATATTTATGTTATGCATTGTATCATTTTAACGGCAAAGTGGCTATCATTTCTGACATAGATCGTAGTACTAACGGTAATGATTATTTAACGGTGACATGTCATTGGATAGATCAAAATTGGTCAATGTAAAAACGTATGTTAGCATATAGATATATAGAAGATAGGCACACTGAAAGTTTTATTGCATAAAATATTCAAAAATTTTGTGATTACAATGGAATAATTAATAAAATTATGACTATTACATTAAATAATGCTCTTCTAATGATTATGCTATAAAACATTTAAAACTTAGATTAACTCCATTTTTTCCTGATCATTTTCATATAAGATGTGCGTGCCATATTTATAACTTAGTTGTAAATGATGGCCTAAAACCTTTTGAAAACATTCTTGATAAAATACAATTTGCTATAAACTTTATTTTTAAAGGTGAAAAAATACAAAGATGCAAAGAGTATAAAAAAACATGTCATATTTGTGGATTACCTTATAAAAAAATTCTAGAAGAAGTTTCGACTAGATGGAATTCTCTGTATGAGCAACTACTTGTTGCTTACGATTATAGACAACATATCACTTTATTATTTAACGCCCATAATAAAAATCCAAGGGATATGCTTGTAGATATGATTGGGAAAATATTTTAAAACTTAATGGATTTTTAGAGAAATTTTATCAAGCTACTAAAGAATTTTTCCGTATTTATTATCCTACTATTTCAAATATGCTATTTTATATAGCACTAATATTTTTGTTACTTAATGAATATATGCAAAAACCAACTTATAAGGCATCTATTGAAAAAATGTTTTAAAAAATACTTTTTTCATATCCCCACTATTTATATTGTTGGTGTTGTATTAAATCCAACTATTAAAGTAGACGGTTGTAAAACACTTGTAGAAACGATTTATGATTGTATAGAAGTATTTCCAACTGACCCAACTGAAGAACCAACTTACAAACCAACTAAAGAAGAAGTTGCGTCTAGCATACACACAGAATGCAAACAAGTATATATGTATTACCAACAACAAAGTGCAAATAATCAACTGACTTTTGTACCATCTTCTACTACTTCGCTTCAACCTTATAAAAACACATGCGGTTTCTGCTGCTAGTATTCAAGGCCATAGAAATAAAATGTGTAGTAGTTCAACTTCTTCACAAGTTAGCGAATTTGATGTTTATGTTTTGCAGGGTGTTGTACTGTACGAATTAATTGCCAATGATGAAGGACAAGAAGACTTGCTGAAATACTGGAGGCGGAATGAGAATACATTTCAACACTAACAAAGATGGCCCGAGATGTGTTGAACATTCAAGCGTCATTAACAGCGTCTGAATTCATTTTTTCTGCGGGGAGATTTTAAATAGGAGAGAACAGACATTCATTGGCGGGAGACACATTGGAGATTGCAGTTTCATTCAGAGACTGGATTCGTGCGGAACGTAGAAGGTGCGGTCAACCGGAGACCAATGAAGAAAAAGACTACAACTACAACGAAATCTTGTCCGAGGGAGCAGGAAACGACGTTGAAGAATTTGACAAACAAATTCAAATTCCAACCGAAGATCCTCAAGACATTGTGAGGAAATATGAAAAAGTATGGTTGAATATGTAATTTTTTTAATTGCAATTTTACTATGTCATTTGCAACTTTTGAACAACACCACAAAGTTGCATTTTTGAAATTGTATTAAAAAAAATCATATTTCTATTAAATAATATAAGAGGCACAAAAACAGCCTTGGGATATTTTTATTACACAATCTTGTTCAATTATTTTTTAAAAATTAAATGGTAAAAAAAAATCCCGAGTCCTGACCCGCCCCAACCCGACCCCGTTCCGGCGGGATGTGGGACGGGACGGGACCTCTTCCCGTCCCGCCTATCCCGGCCCGCCTGAACCCGAGTCTCGACCATCCCCTCATCCCGTCGGGACCCGCCCCGACCCACCCCGTTAGACACCCTTAATGAAAACTATATGAAATGTGTATATCTCGCTCAAGGCTTAAAAAATTCGCTCAAATTTTTGTGTATAAAATATGTATATTTCGCTTAAGGCTTAGGATTCTTACATTTTTTGTGTATGAAAAATGTTTTAAATTATATATATATATATATATATATATAACTATGTAAATTTTGTATATAATTCATGTTAGGTTTTTAGAAATTTAATACAATTACAACAATGGTATACAACTTTCATATATTATTCATGCAAAACTACTATAATACAACTAAAACAACTTAAAATACAATTTTCATACAAATTCATAATACAATTATCATATAACTTTAATACAAATTTGATATAATTTTTTCTTACATCAACTAGTGTTGGATCTGGCGATTAATTAACAGTAGTTCCCACAGCCAGCCCTTTAGTCCGTCTGGTTATTGTTTAGCTCCTCTGGAGACATGCGTTGAAGAACTTCTGATCTTTCTTTGATCCGAATGGCCTATCAATTTAGCACGAAATCAGATAATTACCATGGACAAACATAAAAGCAACTGTATAAGTAGTTTGTTTTCAGTTCTACTTAAGAGTCCCACATCGGATATGGAATGAGAACATGAAGGACACAAACTTGTCCACGAACCACTTTTTCACGTACAAAGTGAATATCAATTTCAATGTGTTTAGTGCGCTGATGTTGAACGGGATTGCCGGAGAGATATATCGCACTGACATTATCACAGTATACCAATATAGCCTTGCGGATTGGGCAGTGAAGTTCAAGGTTGCGTATCCAACAAGAATCAGAGACAACATTTGTGACTCCTCTATACTTGACTTCGGCAGTGGATCGAGACAAAGTAGGTTGTCTTTTAGAAGACCAAGAAAGCAAGTTATCTCCGAGGAAGACATAGTAACCTAACGTAGATAGACGAGTGTCCAGAAATCCACCACAGGCAGCGTTAGAATAAGAGGTGAGAACATAGAGTGTAGACTTGTACAGGGTTCAAATCTAGCTCGGCCCAATAATTCGTCAATCCGCCATGAGATGATATAACCCCTTTTGTACTTCAGAAATACCTTGGAGGCCGAAGTGAAGAGTACATTGTACATAGCGCAAAATACGTTTGAGTGCATTCATAAGTGCATCCGTCAGGCTGTGCATATGTAAGCGTATTTGTTGCACAACATAAGATATATCTGGTCTCGTGAAAGTGAGATACTGTAACGCTTCTGCTAAATTGTGATAGTGAGTCGGGTCGGCATATAGAGAACCCGAAGAGGTACTGAGTTTGGAATTAGTGTCCACTGGTATGTGGGCCGGTTCGCAAGACGTCATGCCTGCTCGGCCAAAGATCTCTTCGGCGGACTTCCTTTGACAAAGAAATAAGTCAACTGCATGTCTCGTAACAGCAACGCCCAAAAAATAGGTTAGGGGGCCCAAATCCTTCATAGCAAACTCAGAGGCAATGAGTGACATAATGTATCGGCGAAATGCATCAGAAGATGTAGTGAGGATGATATCATCAACATATAGTAGGATGAATGCCATGTCATTACCCTTGCTATAGATGAGCAGTGATTGATCAGATTTGCTATGTGAAAAACCGATAGAGGATACAAAATCAGCAAACCGTTGGTACCATGCACGAGGAGCTTGTTTCAGTCCATAGAGTGATTTCATAAAAAATACACATAATTTGGATGAACCGGATCCCCGAATCCCATAAGCTGATGCATATATACGGTTTCATGAAGGTCTACATGCAAGAAAACATTTTTTGATGTCAAGCTGATGAATAAGCCAAGATTTGGACAAAGAAATACTGAGAACGATCTGAATAGTCACTTGTTTCACCACCGGATTGAAAGTTTCATCACAATCCACTCCCACCTATTAAGATCTTCCATCACCTACAAGACGGGCCTTGTGCCTCTCAAGAGAAACATCAGATTTCTTTTTATGTCAAAAATCCATATAGAACGAATAATATTAGCATCAGGAGGACGAGGTACTAGATCACGTCTTATTTTCAATAAGAGCATTATATTCGTCAATCAATACATTTTTCTAATTAGGATCGGACAAGAGATCTTTTGGATTACGAGGAACAGGGGAAGGGGCAACCGAAGTGGACAATTTAAATAGTTGTTTAGGTTTGGAAATGTCGTGCATAGCACATGTTTCCATTGTCCGTCGAGGTACCCCTGAGGGTTGGACGGGATCAGAAAGGGGTGACCGAGATGTGGCAGCAGGATTGGGAATAGGCCTGGGAGTGAGGGGTGGGGCCGAGATGGGGCATTGACATTAGAGAGAGAGGGGGCTGGCCGAGAGGCAACCGAGATGGAAGGTTGAGAAGGGCTATTCTGAGGCTTCCGTTGTGGAACTTGGTGGACTGTCCACCTCGGGACGGCAGTGATGGGGCCGATTACCGGTGATGGTGACGACTGTTTTTTCAAGTAATGAATTAGAAGGGGATTTAGGCCATCATTTAGGAAGTCATAGGAATTTGGAGGTGGAGAATTGAGTTTGGCAAATGGGAATTGGGACTCATCGAATATGACATGCCTAGAAATGATTATTTTTCAGCTTGACAAGCCATAATAATTGTAACCTCGATGATTGGGGGGTAACCAAGAAAGACACACGGGGATGGTCGAGGTTGTAGCTTGTTGATTTGAGTGGAGAGCTGGATGGGGTAGCATAGACATCCGAAAGTTCGTAAATGCTTATAGGTAGGATCCCGAAGATAGAGAACTTGAATGGGTAACTTGTGTTTGAGAGACTTGTTTGGAAGAATATTCAAAAGATAGGTTGTCATTGAAAGGACGTAATGCCAAAAATAGAGGGATAACGGCGTGGGCAAGGAGAGCACGAATTACGTTGTTTATGGTTCTAATTTTTTGTAGAGCTTTTCCATTATGTGAAGAGGTGTGTGGACAGGAAAAATAAAAAATAAGGCCATGTTTGGCGTAGAACAGTTTGAATTGTTAATTATCAAATTCCCTCCCGCTGTCACATTAAAGACATTTGATATTCTTTTCAAATTGTGTCTTTATTAAAGCACTAAAGGAAGAAAAAATATAATAGACTTCAGACTTATTACCAATGAAAAAAGTCCACAAAAAGTTGGAATAATCATCTAAAAACAACACATAATATCTATGCTCGGCCATGCTTAAAATAGGAGAAGTCCATAACTCACTAAGTACAGGTGGGTGAAGAATAAAATGACAATTTGACTGTTTCCCAAAAATTCAAGATTCTCAAACAGGAGTATTGGAGAAATGTTTGCAATCAAAAAAATTATTTTCGCCAAAGGAGCGTAAAACATAATCTTCAGGATGTGCTAATATATTATGCCATAAAAGAGATGAAAGAGCTTCAAAGGTTGATGGAGAGAAGGCTAGATGGCTGACGGTGGTGGTGATATGATAAAGGTCTCCGTTGCTGTCACATCTCATTATTCGCATCCCTACAAGATATAAAATTACGGGGGAGTGTTAAGAGTCCCACATCGGATATGGAATAGGAACATTGACTCCTTATATGGACTTGGACAATCCTCACCCTACAAGCTAGCTTTTGGGGTTGAGTTAAACCCAATATCCATTCTTTACAGTTATGCTACAAAATATGATTTTCTCACCTCATTCCCACCAAACCAGCTCACTGGAAAAACACATGGTGGAAAACTAGTTCCCATTGAAACGCTGACAAACTTCATAATTTTTTCATGTGAAAACACTATTATTTAAAAAAATTTCACCGATATTTAGTGGAAAATAACCACTAAACATTTTTCAGAGGGAAATTCAATGATAAAATAGAGATTTTTTTAGTAGTGCGAGAGCGCAGATAATTGTCGGCAGTTTCGAACTAGTATTGGACTTCTTTAGCCTCAGAACCAAGCCGCATCAAACTCATGTTCCAAGTCAATTTCAAATTCGCCCCGACATTATGGCTGCAGAAAGGGAGATTGGCGTGAAGGAAAAGGGGAAGGGAGGGTTGCGCTTTTTTCCTAATCTACGTTTTTCCAGATTTGTGCTTTGAATTTTTCCATTCCGTTATATTTTGCAATAACCTTGTTATGTTTTGTAAATAACGCAAAGTATATTTATGTTTAGTCATATAGAGTCTTATTTAGTTGTAGCGGATAATTTTCCCAAAAGTAAAAGGACAATAACCTACATACGTGTAATTTCACAAAGAGTTTGGGGAGGATAGAGTATATGCAGACCTTACCCCTACCTTGGAAGGTAGGGAAGTTGTTTCCAATAGACTTTCGGCTCAAGAAAAACATTTTAAAGTAGATCAAAAATAGAAATAAAAAAAGTAAAGATAACATGGAAAAATACTATAGAGAGCATTACAAAACATTCTAAAAAGGAACAGTAATTACAACAAAATAATATGATAATCGAAATACGAGAATAGTAACAGGAATCGGGTCAAGAAACTACAGAAGAGATACTATTACTAATAGTCTAGAAGGAAAGGCGAGACAATGCACTACTACCTACTAACCTTCTACCCTAATATGTGTTCTCCACAACCTCCTATCTAAAGTCACGTCCTCGGTAAGCTGCAACTGGATCATGTCTTGTCTAATCACCTCTCCTCAATACTTTTTCGGCCTACCTCTACCTCTCCTGAAACCATCCATGGTAAATCTCTTACACCTCCGCGTGTGGCATCCATGCATCTCATTTTCACATGCCAAAACCGTCTCAGCCTCGCTTACCGCATCTTGTCCTCCACCGAGGCCACTCTCACCTTATCCCGAATATCTTTATTCCTAATCGTATCTCTCCTAGTATGACCAACATCCATCGCAACATCCTCATCTATGTAACTTTCAGCTTCTGAACATGGGAGTTCTTGACTAGCCAATATTTCATCCCATACAACATAGTCAATCTAAGCACCACTTTGTAGAACTTGCATTTAAGTTTTGGCGGCGTCTTCGTATCATATAACACTCCGGATGCGAGCCTCTATTTCATCCCCTCTGCACCAATACGATGTGTGACATCATCTTCAATCTCTCAATTTCCTTAGATAATATATCCAAGATACTTGAAACTTGCTCTCTTTTGGATTATCTATGCATCAAGTCTCACTTCCATGTCAGTCGCATTCGTTATATCACTGAACTTGCACTCCAAATATTCTGTCCTAATCCTGCTCAACCTGAATCTTTAGACTTCATGGTCTATCTCCAAACCTCCAACTTAGTGTTAATTCTGCCGCGGATATCGTCAATTAAAATTATGTCATCCGTAAATAACATACAACATGGCATTTCACCTTGAATATGTCACATAAATACATGCCTCACCCAAGACAAATAGAAGCGGGTTAAGAGTTTATTCCTGATGCAACCTTATCATAACTGGAAAATGCTCTGAGTTTTCTCCCACGATCCTTACCCGGATCATGGCTCCATCGCACATGTCATTGATCATCCTAGTGTACGTCTTAATAATAAAAACGGTTGTCAAAGACCGGATCTTTGCACTTCGCGACCCAATCCGAGTATATGCTTAGTGCAACGCCTCATAAAACAATGAAGTTACTTATTTTAAAAGGTTGAGGTGTTTGATTAATACTGTAAAGAAAAATTAAGTATTTCTGAGTAGTAGCAGGAGCTGTCTTTCAGAAGCTAAAAAGAAATTCTGCCTAAAAGTACTTTTGGACATTGGTCAAGCACAAAGTACGACTCTAAGAATGGCGAAAGTGTTTTTCAAATTGATTAGTCAAACACAAATTGTCATTCTAGGCTGATTTTGAAAGTCTGGTCAAACAAGCTAAAAGATGCGCTCAAGAATATGGAGTTTCTTCTCATGAAAATTTAAGTAATGTTACTTACAAAAAAATTAGGAGTCACCTGATCCGTAAAAAAGTTATATTAAAATTATAATACGAAAATTAAATAATAAGAGATTATTTAGTGGATATATTCTATAAATAAATGTTTGGTTCATTTGACTGAAAATGGAATATACATGGTATATTATAAAATAGGGAAAAGAATTAAAAATACCCTCTAGTTTGTTTTATTGGCTAACTTTATCCTTCGTTAGCAATTATGAACAAAAATACTCATGTCGTTTTCAAACTTCACACTTATACCCTTATTTTGATAGAAACGCTCAAATCTATCCAAATAATCCGATTTCAATTGAAATTACATGTTCCCCTCTTTTAACCCGACCCGCAACCCATTAAACTAAACCAAATTAATCCTCAGCCACCCATTTTCTAAAAACTAAATCCTCAGCCACCCATTTTCTAAAAACTAAATCGCTACTGTCGCTGACGGTGTTGCTCACTAGAGCTGTGTATTTATGACACTATGACTATGCACAATGTTAACCAAACCCAACTTTACTATGCTGTAACTGGACAGACTATTGACGAAGTAGTATGATTAAAATTTTAAATAATAGTGGATCGCATTTTGATAAGCACATGATCTGAAAGTGAGATGAACTTTGGTGGGTTGACGTAGCCTTACTGTTGCATTACTTTATTAGAGTCGTTAGAATTAGGGAACTACTTACAGTGGGATTAATACAATCTTGAGGTTGTTGTGTGATTAACAGATATTGGTTTACATTTTTTCTATGCATCATTCTAGACTTAAGTCATACTATTGTTTTCATATTTATTCAGGTGATGAAGCTGTTATGCTATAGCTTTCTGCTGTGCTCCATGCTCAAGAAAGAATTCAAACCCGGTCTTTATTAAAATTATCACGCATGTCTAATTTTATATTGTTTGCAATCTAGTACTCTTCTTTTCCTTATGCACAGTTTGTTGTAAACTGTAACAAAGATTTGCCCAAGTTTGATACTTATACGATTTGGAGTTAAATGTGGGACTTATGAATTGGCAGTCACTGTAAGAGAAAGATTTGGAGGCATTAGAAAATGGGTGGCGGAGGATTTAGTTTTTAGAAAATGGGTTGGGGTTTAATTTGATTTAGTTTAATGGGTGGCGGGTCGGGTTAAAAGAGGGGAACATATAATTTCTATTGAAATCGGGTTATTTTAGTAGATTTGGAGGTTTTCATCCAAATAGGGGTATATGTGTGAATTTTAAAGAATGCAGAAGTATTTATGTTCACAATTGCTAATAGATGATAAAAATAGCTAATAAAACAAAGTAAAACAATTATTTTTGACCCTTTTCCCTGTAAAATATGTGTTTGGGCTTAACTTAAGATAATCTTGAATAAACATTTATTTTAAGTTTTAACTTTGATTTTATTAAAAGACTCGGGGAGAAATTTTTTGGAGAATGGTAAATGTGTTTTTTGTTGTTTTATCCTGGATTAGTAATCTCAAGGTTATTATCCCACATAAAGTATAAATAATTATGGTATAACTAACCTGAGATTATGTTGGATATTTTCAGTAAAATTAAAGGACATCATTGATGTGATGCCCCTTCAACTTTAGGGGGAGTGTTAACATAATTCATATTTATTTGAATTTGAACTGATGCAACTTTTCCCAAGAGCCACCATTGATGCCTCTTGGAGGTGTCTGTTGGTGATGAAAATGCATCACTAATGGATGCGAAATCTCTATAAGTAGTAAAGATGTTTTCTCATTCAATTAGTAGTTATGAAAAAGAATCAAAACTTCTTATGAAAAAAAATCAAAACTTCTGATGAAAAATAATCAAAACTTCTGTTGAAAAGAATCAAAACTTATGTTGAAAAGAATCAAAACTTCTGTTGAAAAGAATCAAAACATCTGTTTTCTTTTCCTTCCCTAAGCATCATCAGAAACTTCATAATGTGTGTTCTTGGTTGGATCAAGGGAGTACAAACTTTGAATTCAACATCGTTGTTAGGGCTTCATTGTATCCCGAAGGCAATATTTCTGTGACCTATTGTACTCGCCAATTTATTGGGAAGGGTCGAAATAATTGTCTAAAAGAATATGCAAATGAGCCTTGAAGTCAGAGAACAAAAATTCGGTGTCTGTGTTTCATCCTGTTAGTACCATATTTTACAACAATTTATAGACAATTAATGACATGGAGGGTGAAACTTCAATTGCTGCTCAATCATTGCAAGTAATGAACCAGACTTTGAATCGTTTAGAACGTTTGGAGGGTGAGGGTTTCACTCGTTGGCAAGTGACTATCAATTTTTTCCTGATGACTATCAAGTTATGGTACATCCTTGAAGATGGTTTGGAGGAAATTCCTGATGCGACTCCAATGGACAACGATGAATTGAAGGCCAAACAGAAGAAACGTCAAGAGGATGATTTTATGTGCCGTGGTCATATTCTGAATGTTCTAGGAGCCAATGTTTACAATGCCTATCAAAGTCTTGAAACAGCAAAGGAATTGTGGACTGCGCTCGAAAACAAGTACAAAATTTCTGAAGTGAGTAATAAGAAATTTCTGATTTGTAATTTCATGGACTTTAAGATGGTTGAAAGTAAGTCAATTATTTCCCAGGTCAGTGAACTTTTACTCATTGTTAATCATCTTAAAGATGCTGGGATTGACCTTGTATCTTCATTCGTCGTTGGGGTTATTATTTCTCGTTTCCCCCCTTTTTGGAATGATTACAAGAAGAAACTTAATCATGTTGAAACTGACTATGACTTAGAAGGTTTAAAGCGTCATCTTCGTATTGAAGAAGATGCTCGTAAATGAGAGATTAAGGATAGTCAGCAAATTGAAAATCATTCTAAGATTAATATTGTGGAAGAATCAAAAAAACTGATTTTTTTAAAACCTAAGATTGATACTCGATTTAAGAAGAAAGATCCTAACAAGAAAGATAAGAAAAAGGGAAATTGCTACTTCAGTAAGAAACCCGACCACTATACTTGTGACTGTCGTCAACGAAAGAAACAAATGAAAAATGAAGCGAATGTGGTCGATGACAAAAGCAAGCTTATCGTTGTAATGCAAGTGGCCAACACTGTTGCAGATCATGGTAGTGGATGGTGGTACGATACTGGTGCAATCATTCATATCTGTAAAGATAGAAACCTTTACAAGACATACGAATCGGTTAGTGGAGAAGAAAACAAAGTTACTTCAGCGAACAACCAAAACAACAAAGTGGTTGGCAAAGACACTGTTAATATCCCGTTTACTTCGGGAAAGATTGTTACTCTTACTAATGTTTTACACGTCCCTGAAATTTGTAAAAAACCTTATTTCTGAAGTTCTTGTTAACAAAGCTGGATTCAAGTTACGTATGATTCTGATAAGTTTGTACTGTCCAAGAACGGAATGTTTGTTGGACAAGGATACTCTTGTAATGGGATGGTTAAGTTTAATTTAATAAATAATGGTTCTACTTATATTGTTGAGTCTGTTGATTTATGACATGCTAGTTTAGGACATGTGAATTATGGTTCTCTTAGAAATATGAAAAGATTATGATTAATTTCTGATTGCAATTTTGATAATGTTTCTAAATGTGAAATATGTGTGCAAGCAAAGATAACTAGAACATCTTTTAAATCTGTAATAAAAAATACTGCTTTGCTTGAATTAGTACATAGTGATGTTGGTGATCTGAAAAGTCATATGACTCGTGGTGGAAACAAATACTATGTCACTTTTATTGAAGATAGTACTAGATATGCCTATATTTACTTGATAAATTCTAAAGATGAAGTCTTTGATAAATTTAGAATTTACAAAGTAGAAGTAGAGACACAATTAGGACAGAAAATTAAGGTTTTACGTTCTGATCGTGGTGGTGAATACTATCCTTCTGAATTTACTTTATTTTGTCAAGAACATGGTTTAGTACATCAATTCACTGCTCCATATACACCATAACAAAATGGTGTTGCTGAAAGAAAAAATAGAACTTTGATAGATATGGTTAACGCTATGCTCATTAGCTCTGGTTTGCCAAATTTTTATGGGGTGAAGCTATTTTGTCTGCATGCTATATTTTGAATAAAGTTCCTTTGAAAAAGAAGAATATTTCTCCTTATGAATTGTGGTTTAAGAGAAATCTAACTTGAAAAGACTCAAAGCATGGGGTTGTTTGGCATATGTCAGAAAGTCTGACCCTAAGAGACCAAAGTTAGGAAATAGGGCTTATAAATATATTTTTGTAGGTTATTCACTTAACAGTATTACTTATAGATTCTTAATCCTTTACACATTTGAGATTATAGAATCTATAGATGTAGATTTTTTTGAAAACTTGACAAGGTCTAGTTCTCAACCACAACCTACTAAAAACTCATTGTTACCTAGTCTCTACCTGTAGAGACTAATGACAATGTTGAACTTTCTGCTCCTACTCACAACAATGATATTTTAGTTCCTACTAAAGATATCAAACATAGAAGAAGTAAGAGAGCAAGAATAGAGAAAAACTATCCAGATTTTATACAATATCTTGTAGAGGATAATAATAATGAAGTTCTTAACATTACCAAGTATGATATGCATGTTGATGATGATCCTAAAACTTATTCTGAAGCTATGAGTTTCAGAGATGCTAATTTCTAGAAAGACGCTATCAATTATGAAAATCATTCACTTTTGTCTAACAAAACTTGGGTGCTATATGATTTACCTCTTGGTGCTAAACCTATAGGATGCAAATGGATATTCAAGAGAAAATTGAATGCTGATGGTACAATTGATAAGTTTAAAGCCAGATTGGTTGCTAAAGGTTATAAACAAAGACATGGAATTGATTACTTTGATACATATGCTCTTGTTGCTCGCATCTCATTTATTCGTTGTTTGATAGCACTTGCTCCTATTCACAAGCTAGTTATACATCAAATGGATGTCAAAACTGCTTTTCTAAATAGTGATTTAGAAGAAGAAATATATATGGAACAACCTGAAGGTTCATAGTACTAGGCCAAGAGAAGAAAATTTACAAGTTAGTGAAATCCCTCTATGGTTTGAAGCAAGCTCCTATGCAATGACATGAGAAGTTTGACAAAGTAGCTTTGGCATATGGTTTTGTTGTAAATGATGTTGATAAATGTATCTATAGTAAGCATGATAAATCTGGATGTGTAATTCTCTGTTTATATGTTGATAATATGTTTATTTTTGGGTCTGACATATCTTGTGTGGAAGAAACTAAGAATTTTCTCAGTTCTAACTTTGATATGAAAGATCTAGGAGAGGATGATGTGATCTTAGGAATTAAAATCCTAAGAAAGGGAGATGAGTTGGCTTTAACCCAGTCTCATTATAGTGGGAAATTTCTCAAAAAGTATAGTCATTTCAATGACAAACCATCCCCCACTCCTTTAGATCCTAGTATTAAATTAATGAAGAATACTGGAAGGACTCATGGACAACTTGAGTATTCTAGTATTATCGAAAGTCTTATGTATGATATGTATTGCACGAGACCAGATATAGCCCAAGCGGTGGGAGTACTATGTCGTTTCTCAAGTAACCCAAGAGTTGAACATTGGAAAGCAATCTCAAGAGTGTTAGCTTACTTGAAAGGAACCATAGATTATGGTTTACATTTCCAGGGTTATCCCGATGTATTGGAAGGATACAATGATGCAAACTGGAACAATGTAGAATCCAAGTCCAAGTCTACCACTGGATGGATATTTACATTAGGTGGTGTTGCTGTGTCTTGGGGTTCCAAGAAGCAGATTTGTATATCCGATTCAACAATGTTGTCAGAATTAATTGCACTGGTAGATGCATGTAAGGAGGCAGAATGACTTAGAAACTTACTTATAGAGATCTTATTATGGAAGAAGCCAACTCCACCAGTCTTGATTAACTGTGATAATCAGGCTGCGACCTATAATGTCTCAAAGAAGACTTTTAATGGAAAGTCAAGACATGCAAGTCTTAGACATCAAATAGTAAGACAATATCTCAAGAGAGGAGTAGTTGTAGTTAACTATGTTGAAACAAAGAAGAACTTGGCAGACCCATTTACTAAGAGTCTGCCAAAGGCAGTGGTTTCAATAAAGTGTAAGAAAATGAGACTAAGGTCTGTGAAATAAGGTTGATCATCGGTTAATAGAAACCCAACCTATGTTTTGAAAAAGATAAACAAGGTTCAATGGGTACCAACAAGTTACAAGAGTGATTATGGTACACTAAGTCAAAACTTCCCATTTCTGTATTAGTGTAGTGATTCTGCATGATTGAGGATGGATGGAAATCCTTAATAAGTCTATGTTTGTTTACAGGTGTGTCGCAGAAACACCTTAGAGACTTACCTATATGAATATGGAAATCAGGTCGTTTCCTATGAGAATAAGAAAATTCTCTAAAGAATACCATGAATCCAGATATAAGCACATGGCCATTAACATGCTAAGCTACAGAACACACAATTCTCTGAAGTCAATATGTGTGGAGATTCCGGTTTTATCACAAGGGGTACTTGGTTCAAGACTAGTTCACCATAGAACCTCGATAAGGCTTTGAATTTCTTACACTAAGTGAAGGTTCAAATCCAAAAGATACCTATCATTTATGTATTGATTTTTACGATGATGCTTTGTCTCAACTTAGTTTGAACTACGTTGGCTTGATCCCACTCGGGTACGTAGACAGTCACTTGAGTCGTAGGCAGTCACTTGAGTGATGCAGCCATTCCTATTCTGAAATTTTTTACTTTATTTTATGTTTTTTGATTTTGAAAACACGGAGAGAATGTTGAATATTTTCAGCAAAATCAAAGGTCATAATTGATGTGATGCCCCTTCAACTTTAGTTGGAGTCTGTTAACATAGTTCATATTTATTTGAATTTGAACAGACGCAACTTTTCCTAGTAGCTACCATTGATGCCTCTTGGAGGTGTCTGTTGGTGATAAAAATGCATTACCAAATGGATGCAACATTTCTATAAGTAGTAAATATGTTTTCTCATTCAATGGCTATGAAAAAGAATCAAAACTTCTGTTTCTTTTCTTCCTTAGGCATCATCAGAAACTTCATACTGTGTGTTCTTGGTTGGATCAAGGGAGTACAAACTTTGAATTCAACATCGTTGTTAGGGCTTCATTGTATCCTGAAGGCAATATTTCTGTGACCTATTATACTCGCCAATTTATTGGGAAGAGTCGAAATAATTGTCTAAAAGAATTTGCATAAGAGCCTTGAGTCAGACAACAGCAATTCGGTGTCTGTGTTTCATCCTGTTAATACCATATTTTACAACAAATTACTAGTCTCAAAATTAAAAGTTATACTATTATTGAGTTATGTAAATATTTAACAAATCAAATGTAGTTGTTAAATTAATCTGGGAAAATAGTTTACTGGACCATTTATGGAAACTGTTTCCTTATAGCTATTTGATTTGAGAATTAGAGTCCTAAACGTTTTATATTTATTTATACGAGAATATCTTAACCAAAACATATTAAGAAAAGTAATTTGTGTTTTATTAGAATTAATTATGTGGCTACGTAAAATGGGAAAAGAAGTTACTTGTTTCCTAAACCATTAGAATTTGGTTAGTACTTGGTTAAGGAAAAGGAAACACTAGAGCATGTCACAAACACAATGGGCGTGTTCGGTAGGGAGGAAAACAGAAAATGTTTTTTAATTTTCTCATGTTTGATAGGTCAAAATTTTCAGAAAATATTTTTTCTAGAAAAAGAAGTTTCTTTAAAATGAAAATATGACTTCCCTAGTAGAAGACATAAGTTTCATAAGTGACATTTCATATTAAATGTGTTCTTCCCACCCTTCAATACACCTCATCTTCACCACCATTTAGCCCCATCTCCACCATCCCACACCCCTATCCTCCATCCTCACCTTCCATAATATTTGTCTAAATTATATAAATATTTACTTACATACAAACACAAAAAAATAAATACGAAATTCAATTATTTTTTACAAAAACATTTTTCTTCATACCCAATATCTCAGTCCTTATTAACTTTTGGGGAATGAGTATGAGTATGGATTTATTTTCTTATAAAAAGAAATGATTTTATTTATCAAGATTATGAGTACAAATCTGTGTATCCCTAATTAATTCTTCTCTCTTAAGATTTCTCCGTGATCTGAGATCCATTAGTGGCGTATTCATGGGCGTCTTTGGGCTCGTGCGAACTGTGCTACCGCACAGGCCCTCCGAAAAATGAAATTTTTTAGGGGCCGCTTTTTTATTTTTTATTAAGTAGTATTAGCCAGAATTTACTGTAAAGACCCATAATTCGCAAGTCATCGCAGATCTTAGCCCAATCTAATTATTGAAATCGTATATTTACTTATATTAAGGGCCCACTTTTACGAATTAGAACAGGCCCCCCAAAATGTTTGAGACGACCTGGACGTATTTCTCGAATGTATGATGATTTGGACCTTCGTAGGAAAGATATTTGATAAATTCGAGATCTTGATCTCTTTGTGATACCCATAAATTTATGAGATTTTTGAGATCTTGATTTATTGATCTCTTTGTGAATATTCATGAATTTATAGATATATTGATCTCCTTATAAATACCCATAAATTAATGGGATATTCGAGATGAATATGGATGATAATAAACATAGTACTAGAACCACATGCAATGCTGCTTTAGTAAAATACACAAAGATTCCTCCTAAGAAAGGTAGAAAACATAAACCTAACCAAGCAAGAAAGCATAAAATGCTGAAACACAAATTTGGCTAAAAGATGTGGCTTATATACGGCTCACTCGCTTTGAAAGTTAAATCTTTATACATTTTCTTAACATAAAACGGGAAGAAAGAAAAGCGACAGAAATAATTATATATATAGTCTTCCTTAACAGTTTAACCTCACACGGAAATGACCAACAAATGGTAATTAATACGACGATGAATATTAATGTGAGGATAAATTGCAATAAGAAAAGAATGTTAATTATTGGTTTAATTAACATTACTTGCTAGATACTAGTATTATGAAAGTATAAAATTATACGCTAACGTAACAACAATGAACGGCCAATTTAATGATTTTAATGAAGAGTTTAACTTTTATATATATTTATATATATATATATATATATATATATATATCAGTATTATAAAAATAATTGCACTATCATTCTATCAGGTTATGTCACCTAGTATAGCAGGTAATTTGCATTATTTTAATATTACAGTCAAAATTCTTTATAACAACAAGCTGTTATAGAGAATGACTGTTATACATCTATAATAGTATTTGATATTTAAATAATAGTTGGTTGTTGTTATAGGTAAAAAAAGATGCATAATTTTTTTTAATATTATAAAAAATAATGAAATTATTTAAATTTTAAATCTCAAAGATATGCATACTTCACTAACTAAACATTAAAGAAAATACAATTTCAATAAATCCATAACTGAAGGTATAAAATACTAAGCTCTAAGGCACACATTTTAAACCTACTTGAAAATTAATCTCTTTCAAGGTTGATGGAAGAAATTTATAATTTTAGCTTGTTTCGTAGATTTCAATATTTTAGTGGTGATATAACGCTTGAAATGACCAAGATTTGCGTCCAAATTTTCAACAAACAAGGATCCAATCCTATTTTTATAAAGATAGTTAATTATTATATTATAAACAAAAAAAATAGTTGTTATATAGGGTAAATTTATAAAGAGCGTATTGTTATAAAATTGATTGTTGTTGTTATAGGTAAAATGAGTTATAGAGGAGTAGAATAAAACATAAAAAAATTAGTTCCGAAAAAATATAGTTATTAAAGAGAGATATTATATGTGAATGTTGTTATATAGATGTATGACTATACTGGTCTCACTTTTTACGCAAAATTACCTGATAGATATATTTTAAATGGCATGATAGTAATTTTAAAAAAATTAAAAAATGACATGATAGTATAAGATATTTTAAAAATTTAGCACTTTGGTCATTCAGCCAAATGATTGGCAAATAATAACCCAGCGTAATGTTATTATATTTTTAAGCCAAATTGCATTTTTAGTTAAAGATTGGGTGGTGGGTACCCTGTACCCAAGTGCACCCTTCTTCCTGACTCGTCTTCCTTCGCTGAGTTTCAAGTTGTTCTTCTTCAAGCTGGAATATGAATATTCGAAGTGGTAACATTACTAAAAAAAATGGGAAATATTGATGGAGTCCGTGTAAGACTTTGAAAGTATTTTTCTCAATGTATTCATCATTCAAGAGCACAATATATACAACATATACATGTAATTAGGAAGAGTCAATCATGCCTAATCAACTCCTAATAATCTTCTACCTAATTAACATAATATTCCTAATTAACATTTTACTACCTCCTATATATAAAATGATACTACATTAATACATAATAATATGATTGCATAATATTCTAACACTCCCCGGCAGTCGAAGCTGGAGGGCGGTGAATGCTGAGACTGTCCCTAAAATTTTCAAATAATATCAGCGGAAGTCCTTTTGTGAAGATATCTACGATTTGATGACGCGTTGGGACATGTAGCACCCGAACTTGTCTGCGAGCCACCTCTCGCGTACAAAATGAATATCTAACTCAATATGTTTAGTGCGTTGATGGTGGATGGGATTCCCTGAGAGGTAGATTGCACTAATATTATCACATTATACTATTGTTGCAGTCGGAATATGGCAATGAAGTTCAAGTAACAGGTTCTGAATCCAACATGAGTCAGATACAACATTGGCCACAACACGATATTCTGCTTCAGCACTTGAGCGTGATACAGTGGCCTGCCTTTTTGAGGACCATGAGATTAAATTATCACCAATGAAGATGCAATACCCGGAGGTGGATCGTCTTGTATCCGGACATCCTGCCCAATCTGCATCAGTGTAAGTAACAAGTTTGGAAACAGAGGACGGGTATAGATGTAATCCATACTCCAGAGTGCCATGAATATATCGCACAATGCGTTTCAGAGCATGCATATGTTCCTCAATTGGATTATGCATGAATAGACACACTTGTTGCACTGCATAGGTAATATCTGGCCTGGTGAATGTGAAATACTGTAAAGCTCCTGCTAGGCTGCTGTATAACGTTGGATCAGCATAAGGTTTGCTAGAGATGACACTCAATTTTGACTTTGTGTCGACCGGAGTTGCCAAAGGTTTGCAGAAAGACATCCCATCTCGTTCCACAATTTCTGATGCATACTTCTTCTGGGAGAGAAATAATCCATTTGTATGTCGGGTCACAGCAATCCCTAGAAAGTAGTGGAGTGGGACAAGATCTTTCATAGCGAATTCAGAACTAAGCTGTGACATGATATTATTGCGAAGAGAGTCTGAATATGTTGTTAGAATAATATCATCCACATATAGAAGAAGATAAGCAATATGATTACCATGACGATAGATAAACAGGAAATTATCTGAACAGTTGTGCGAAAAACTCATGTGTGACACAAAATCTGCAAACCGCTTATACCAAGCCTTGGGGCCTACTTGAGGCCATATAATGATTTGTTGAGCAAACACACATGGTTGAGATATTTAGGATCCCTGTATCCCAACAGTTGGTGCATGTATACAGTCTCATTAAGGTGTCCATGGAGGAAGGCATTTTGACATCCAATTGATGAAGTGGCCATCATTTTGAGAGAGACAGGCTGAGAACTGTTCTGATAGTTGCAGGTTTGACCACTGAACTGAATGTTTCCCCACAATCTACACCAACCTGTTGTGTCTTCCCATCACCTACACGACGGGTTTTATGCCGCTCAAAAGTTCAATCAGATTTTTCTTTATGGCTGAAAATCCACATAGATCGAATTATATTAGCATTAGATGGACGAGGTACTAAATCCCATGTCCTATTTGTAATTAGAGCATGATATTCATCATCCATGGCCATTTTCCAATTCGGGTCTTTTAGAGCAGACACTAGATTACGAGGCAAAGGTGATTTCGAGACCTGGGTGTGAATGCTATATTTGGCATTGGGTTTGAAAATTCCATATTGACTACGGGTGACCGGACGGTTTGTTGGGCCAGTGGACTGGACGCCACTGATCGAGGAGTGATAAACCGAGGGTCCAGTGAGCTGCATTGCTAGAGCTGGAATTGGGCCCGTAGTGGTGGACTGGCCTAATCCGCTGGACCGGGCAGATTGTGCGGTAGTGGGACCGGGCCTCGGAACTGAAGGCCCAAGCTACTGTATTGAAATGTCAGTCAGTTGGGCCATCGATCGTTGGCCCAATGGGCCTGAATTACGGTGTTCAACACTAGCAATAGGTACCGAGCTGTGAAAAAAATGTGTTAGATACGAAAGCTTATCATCATCCAAAAAATCATAGTTATGAGTCTCGGTGGCATGTATCTTAGCAAATGAAAAAATTGTTTCATCAAAGATTACATGACGACTTATAAAGATTCTTTTGGAAGAAATGTTGTAACATTGGTAACCGCGATGATGAGTAGGATATCACAAGAACACACATGAAATAGACCGGGCTTGGAGTTTTATGATTGTGGTGGATGGAAAGAGGGGGTAGCAAAGACAACCAAACACTCTTAAGTGATGATATGTTGGCTCTCGTAAGTAAAGCATTTTTAGGGGGGCTTGGTATGATAGATTTTTAGGGCTCTCGTAAGTAAAGCATTGGGGTATAGCCCAAGGCCACTGCCAGCCGTTGGGCTGCTGCCACTGTCTGCCACCCCTGCCATCGGGTTGCTGCCATTGTCCGTCACCCCTGCCGCCGGGTTGCTGCCACTGTCCGCCACCCCTGCTGCCGTGTTGCTGCCACTGTCCACCATCGGAGTTGGTGTTGCCGCCATTACCGCCGCCACCAGAATTTCGGTGGCCTCCACCTTTGTTATTTCTGCGGTTTCCACCTTATCTTTATTGTTATGACGTCCTTTTTGTCCCTTATTTTGTTGAGAAGGGTCAAAAAAATTACCATCATGTGAAGGAGTGGCAAGACGGAATTTAAAGTAGTTGAGGCATTTTTCACCAAGCACGACTCTTCAAGTACAAGCATGGATCTTGCTTGATAAAATTGTGGTAGATGATTACTTTGATGGATTAGAGTTCCCACGCCGTTATACGCGTCGGTGAGACCGACGACCAATTGTAAGACTAACCGGTTATTAGTAACTGGTGAACCAACGTTTCTTAATTGATCGGCCAACACTTTGAGTCGTTGACAATATGTAGAAACATTTGGGAAGTCCGTCATGTCAATGGTTGAGAACTCCTGTTCCAATGTAACATCGTGAGAGTTTTGGTTATCTTGAAAATATCTCGCAAGCGTTCCCACGCCGCCATGGCTGTGGAATCCGGTTCCATTATCGTATGCAACAAGTCAGTGGAGATTGTTGCAAAAATCCAACCAAGGATTGTGGCATCAAGTGTATCCCACAATTCCTTGTCTGTATCGTTTGTTATGTCTTTCCTTTTACCATCTTTTGGAGGAATTATATGATGAAGAACTTTGTGAGCACGACAACATATTTTGAACAATTCCGCCCATGTCGCATAATGAATGGATTCCATTTCTAGTTTGATGGAAACATGTGTTTTGATGTTTGAGACAACAAGGGCAGGGTGAAAGGATGATTTGGTTTCAGACATAATTGGTTGTGATGAAGGATAATCAATAATGGAGTAAGAGAGAAAAAAATGAAGAAATTTCGGCCAACTAGGGTTCTAGGGAGGAAGATGACCGAAAATTTAGAAGAAAATAAACTAATTTTGGATCTTTCCTTAAGCTCTTGATACCATGTAAGACTTTGAAAGTATTTTCCTCAATGTATTCATCCTTCAAGGGCACAATATACACACCATATGCATGTAATTAGGAAGAGTCAATCATGCCTAATCTTCCTAATCAATTCCTAATAATCTTCTAGCTAATTAACATAATATTCCTAATTAACATTTTACTACCTACCATATATAAAATGATACTACATTAATACATAATAATAATATAATTGCATAATATTCTAACAGTCAGTTGGTTTTTCAATAATATTTTTAAAATTCTTTTAAACAGAAAACCGACGTATTTTCATTAGTTATTTTTCGCGCAAAATGTGCAAATATGTAACTATATATTATATTTTTTAAAATTATAAACCGACAATAGACCTTGATTTTTATTACAAAAATCGACGGACTCCGTCAGTTTTTAAAGCACAAAACTACAGTTTAAGAGTATAAATTAATTAAAATAATGGAAGTATTTGATCAAAAAACATGAGTAGTCTAGTGGTAGAGTTGTTCAATGTCATGGTACATACTTTGGTTTGATTTCAAGTTGCTACATTTCATTATTTTATTTTCATAAAAAAATCGACAAACTCCGTCATTTTAAAAAAAATTATAATATAAAATTATTGACTCTAGAGATATAGTAATATGGAGAAGACAAAATTGTTTCAAGCATCGACTCGACGAATCGACTTCTGATATTTCTAGTTTGATCGACCCCTAGGGACAAAAGAAAGATCCTATGAAAAGGGGTTTCACAGGATTCAGCCAATTGTCTTGATCGTGGAATATAATTGAGAAATAGGAATCCGGATTATCAAAGGATTTCCTGCGATTATTTCTAGTATGGAATGAGTCAATCATCCACTTTGGTATCTTATTGAACAAAAATGGTGATACCGAGGCACGACACGTTGCTAAGGATAGGCTCCTGCTTTGACTATAGAATAGCGTGACACATGCCATAATCAAACTAAATTGCTTTTGCTCCACAAACAGAGGACTTTGTTGGTTGTAAGAGATGTGAATTATGTGCTCCAGCTACACCTTCGTAACTTCAAATACCCGGATTCGTTACAGTCCCCCCTGTGATACTCCAACCGCCCCATGAATTGGTTATTCCTAAATGAAGGGTATATCTTAAATAAAATTGGGCGTTTATTTTACATAACCGATGGAATCCGTCGTCATTTTAACGTTACCAAGACCGTCGGTTTTTGATCGATTTTAGTAAAAAAAAAAATCAATGTTGTCCGTTGTTTTTGACCCTCAATTTTTGATCGGTTTTTAGTAGTGTGATCTGTTTATTGAAATCGCTTGGTGAAGTTTATTGTAATGAAAGCTGATATTAAACACTGATTTTTTGTTTGGGTTCGATTTTTGAGCTTAAAACTCTAAAGAACACTTCGAACCCCTTTAGAGTTGCAATCTTGAATATGCAATTTGAATTTTCTTTACAATAAAATGGTGAAGTTTGAAAATCTGGGTAGTGCGATATTCATGTTAATCTTATGTAATTCACTGAATTAGACGGATTAGTGAAGCAAAGAGTGACGAAATCTGAAAATTATCATTTTTTGCAAGTTTGAAAGAGTGGTTTAAATTAAAACTTAAAATTTATTATCTAAACCAAGAGGGCTTTGGAGAAGTTAAATATGAAATTTGGACAATTTAGAGGAGATTTGAAGTGGTATTAAATAGAAATATTTGAGCTGAAAGGTGAAGAAGACGAGCTAAAGCTCGACTATATATATATATCTCCTTATATTTGTATGTTTCTTTGAAAATCTGTGTGTGATATATACCTGCGATATATATTATCCCATAATATTTTCCATGTCTAATTTCAGAATTTTACACCAAACGAACCCAAATCACCTTCCACTTTCGTCAAATTTTCAATAAATTCCAATCATACTCATAAAAATATGTGTATGATATACATTGTTAGAGGGACGTTTTCCAAGTCGATTTTAGCTCTGAATTTTGACTCCAAATCAGTTTAAATCACCTTCAATCGTCTACAAATTTTGTATATAACTTTTTCCAGGTAAACATGTGTCGCCAACAAATTCCAATCACACCCACTTTACAAACAACTACTAAAATATTTCAGATTTTGAAGTGAAGCTTCAAATGAGTCTTTAATGGTGAGATTATAATTTAGGATGATGATGAAAATTGTTATTAGCAGTTTCAGATGCTTGTGTATTAAATTTAAATAAACAAAAAAGAAGAAGAGGGTAACTGCATTCAAGATCAATAAATCAATTACTGAAGTTGTATTATAGACCTCAAGTGGTCTGCACTTCTGTATGCTGGAGGATGGGTCGAGTGTAACACAGATGGAAATCCTGAATTAAGTTCACCAGCAGGAGATCTGATATTAACAAGCATCTGTGTAGAAGCAAAAGTAATACATGATGGAGTTGCGAAATATCAGCTGTTCTTGAAACTGATTCACTTACCATGAAGAATGGGAGATTCCATGGAACATTATTATGGAGAATGGAGTCATACAGATAGTCCATGTGTTCTGTGAAGGGAGTCAGCTGACATATGTTTTTAATTTTGCAGGTACATACATTTCCATACGATACATGTGTTCTGTGAAGGGAATCATATTTATAAAGAAAGTTGGCTACCCAACATGCAACATGTCTTTAAATTAGCTACTACTTTCTCGGATGTAATTTTGCTACTTTGACTAATTTTTTATTATGTATATTTTCACTATATTGAGGTGAAAACAATTATAACTTATAGCCATTGTATAGTTTTTGAATATCTAAATTATAATTATTAAATTAGTCAAATTTACTTGGCAAAGAGAAACTCTTTAGTCTTTACTGAATGGTAATCAATTGAATGCCAACAAATATAGTACCATGTCATCATAATACTCATATAATTTGATTAGTTGTACTCATTGTGTTTCAACATTGTACTTGTTTCTATTTATTCTTTCACCCTTTTAAAAACCGTGTTAGTAATAAATAATGCCAACTGTTCCGAAGAAAATCAAAAGACAAGGACCCTTAGGAGAAATCTGATCGTGAGTCAAATATATATTGTCTTTTCAATTCCTCTACTTATATAACAAGTTTATATTTTCACTGTTATAATTTTTGTGGCACTTTTCATTTTTCGAAAGTTAATTTGATTAATTTTTAAAATTAAAATAAATTAGATCAACTCAATATATTAAAAAATATTTAAAAACTATACAAAAAGTAGTTTGCAATATTTTTTCATGTCAATATAATAAAAAAAAAAATTAAGATATTGGTCAAATTTTACATAGTTTAAATTTTGAAAAACGAAAAATGTCACATAAATTGGGATAAAAGAAATTAATTCTTTCTTTCTAGTAATATGGCTGAAATAATTAATCCCTTGATTATTCTTATTGAATGAATATGTATATATACAAGTTACAATCTCCAAATATGGAAAATTCTATTCCTACTAAATTTCTAATATCCTAGTTCTACTTGTACAAGAATTCTACAATTATAGTAATTATAAAACATAATTTACAACTTATATTTATGGTACTAGACTAGTCAAAACTCAACACCGTGTATATCATAGGGATATACACGGTATTCTATCAATGGCTTTCAGTTGTCAGCTCGGCTTCCATCAAGCCGTTCATACATAAAAGAATAAAGAAACAGAGAACCTGAAATTGAAGCTTCATCAGCACTTATAGCCATTTATTCAGTATATATATAAATGAAAATGTATGATGTTATATAATTAGAAGATGGGGTCAATGAAGGCAATATCAGAAGTAATGAGAAAATTCGGAGATGAAAAGAGCACATTGCTTGATGAATATGAAAGGATTACATTTGAAATACAATTGAACCAAGCTATTCTTGCTAGGAGTTTATCTGAGCCTGGTAGGAGTACTAGTACCAGTACTACCCAATTAGCATCACCACCACTAAAGGTCGCCGGAGATACGGAGCAAGGGCCGTGCCGCCATCATCGCCGCCGTGGTTACTGGTTCCAAAAGGTGATGAAGAAGTTGCTCAAACCAATTCTTGGTAAAATGAAAGGAGATAATAATAGGATCATAGAAACTCCTCCAGATCCTAAGGACCCCAGGTTTTGGAACAAGTTCAGTAGATCCTTACGGGTTTAATTTTAATATATGGTTAGATATACATGATTATAGTTATTTCATTTCTATTGTGAAAAATCTCATTGCTGTATACTGCATTTTGCAGCCAATTTTAATTTTCCCCGATAATGTTGAAAAATTTGTAGTATACTATGTGCGTAGTAAAAATGTTCAATAAACTATATCTCATTTATTCGAAATTATATGCAACTAGTATACTATTTTTATTTGTATTTTATCCGCTATGTACAAGTCTACTTCGTCAGTTCATTGTGAATACTAAATTTTGTATTTTAAGACAAATTTTTTTTTTTGTAAAATTGAAGATTTTTTGTCATCCTTTTTCCTACATGAACACAGTGCTGGCTTAACCCTAAGGTAAGTAAAGTACCTGATTTAGGCCCCAAGAGTTTGAGGCCTAAAAATTATTAGAGTACTATAGTAACGCCCTATATTGCAATTTTAATTCGTGTTATTTTAACTATAAGTTGAAATAAATAATTTAAAGCTGAAAAAAAGTAGGGCTGGCCAGTGGGCCGGGACGACCCGACCCCGTCCCGACCCCGCCCCGGTCCCGACCCGACCCCGCTCTAAAAAAAAAAAAAAAAAAAAAAAAATTAACGGGGCGGGACTCGAACTCGGGACGGGACGATGTCTCGTCCCGCCGGACCCGAGCCCGCCCTGAGCCCGCCGGACCCGAGCCCGCCCCGAGCCCGTCCCGACCCCGACCCCGACCCCGACCTTACCTTTGCAAAAATAGCCGTTGCACCAACGGCCATTTTAGATTATGGCCGTTGGCCAACGGCCATTTTAGGCCCCCCCCCTCCCCCAACCCCCCCCCCTACCCCTTAATATTTATTTTTAACCCATAAGTTATTATATTTACACTTTAACCCAATTTTTCAACTATAAATAACTCATTTTCTCTTCATCTTTCTCACAAATCTTCCTACAATCTCTCTAATTTCTCAATATATCTCTCTACATTGTTTGCTAAATATTCAATTTTATTAATTCATTTGGGAATTGGGAGTGAAGTTGGCAACTAGCTTGAGGATCTTCCATCGAGCAAAGTTTCAATTTTCAACCTCTCGATTACACGTCGACGTTACGTCGGCGTTTGGTACATTCGTTCCTTCATTAAATTATTATTGTCTCCGTTTATTTTATTTAGCGCACTTAATTTCATTTACTTTAATTATTTGTTAGCATATAATTAAAATGGAAGGAATTAGAGGTATGTTTAAGGGTAAGGGTAAGACTTCTTCTAGTAGGGGCAATCGGGGCAAGGGTACTTCTTCTAGTCATCTTATTCCTACACGGGATGATTTTGTTGATACTCATCATTTTCCTACAATACCATTAGATTTAGACGAGGAGTTATTTTTTCGGAACTCAAGAAGACTTTAATTTAGACGATGATCTAGACGATACACCCACTAATATTGATGACAACACGCCCACTAGTGCACCTTCAACCGAAATACCTCCTATTCCCCCTAGTATGAGACGAGGTCCAAGCAAAACGACCATTAAAATCAGATGCATGGACATTTTTTGATAGGGACGTAGAGAATCAAGTAGCCATATGTAAAATTTGTAAAAATGTTTTAAAATTTAAAAAGCGGAAAAGGTCACGGTGGGACGGGGGTTTAATTAGACATGTAGTAAGTGCTCATCCAGCTAGGTATGCCCAATACCAGGCTTCAAAACCGGGTGCGCAAACGGCCGCTCCATCGGGACAAGGTTCACATACCGATATCTGGTCCCGACCAAGTACGTGGTCAAATTAACCCTATGACGGGGGGAATTGTAGGCTCTAAATACAACAAACATAGAGATAGGGAAGCAATATCAAAATTAGTTGTTGTGGAGGGTTTGCCTTTTTCATTTCCTTCATCTCCCGGTTTTATTCATTACATTAGAGATATATATAATCCTCGCTTTTAACGGTTTTCCTAGGTCAACTGTTAAGAGAGATGTATTTAAATTTGCGCATGAATATCAACAATATTTACGTTTTTCATTATATCATTTTAATGGCAAAGTATCTATCACGTCGATATAGGTCGTAGTACTAACGGCCATGATTATTTAACTCGTAACTTGTCATTGGATAGATTATAAATGGTCTATGCAAAAACGTATTTTAGCGTATAGATATATAGATGATAGGCACACCGGTACTTTTATTGCAGAAAATATTTATCAAGTGTGCGATTATTACGGAATTACCGATAAAATTATGACTATTACATTAGATAACGCTTCTAATAACAATTACGCAATTACAATGTTAAAAAATAGTTTAGCTCCATCTTTTCCAGACCATTTTCATATAAAATGCGCGTGCCATATATATAACTTAATTGTAAAGGATGGTCTATCACTTTTTGAAGACATTCTTAGTAAAATACAATTTGCTATAAACTTTATTTTTAAAAGTAATAAAGTACAACGTAGAAAAGAATATAAAAAAATTTGTCATGATTGTGGACTACCTTTTAGAAGAATTCCACAAGAAGTATCCACTAGGTGGAATTCTTTATACGAGCAACTACTTGTTGCTTATGACTATAAATTACCTATAACTTTATTTTTTAACTCTCATAATAAAAAGCCACTGATATGATTTTAGATAGTGATTGGGAAAAAATTTCCGAACTTATTGTATTTTT
The DNA here is from genome assembly GCA_034509755.1 of Anisodus tanguticus. NCBI lineage: Eukaryota > Viridiplantae > Streptophyta > Magnoliopsida > Solanales > Solanaceae > Anisodus > Anisodus tanguticus. The sequence continues at coordinate 26,015,390 of CM067559.1, forward strand.
AGAGAAATTTTTTCAAGCAACAAAAGAATTTTCCGGTATATATTATCCTACTATTTCAACTATGTTATTTTATATAACTCTAATATTTTTATTACTTAGTGAATATATGAAAAAACCAAAGCTTATAAGGCAAGCTATTAAAAAAATGTTTGTCAAAATAAAAAAATATTTTATTCCTATTCCTTCTATTTATATTATTGGTTCTGTATTAAATCCTACTATTAAAATAGACGGTACTAAATCACTAATTGAAACTATTTACGATTGTATAGAAGTACTACCACCTCCAAGTCCCAAAAATCTAAATCACCCACCACCTATTGAACAAACTAAAGAAGAAGTGTTGAATAGCGTAGAACACCACCGCAAAAATATATATAGATTTTATCAACAAGAAAATGCTAGTAACGTACCGGCTACCATACCATCTTCTTCATCTTCAACACAACCTCACAAAAGACATGTCTTGTTTCGCGGCTAGTATTGAAAGCCTCGAAATAGAATGTGCGGCCGTACCTCTACTAACCAAATTAGCGAGTTGGATATTTTTGTTTTGCGGGGTTCGTACCGTATCAAGAAGTTATCAATGAAGATGGACAAGAAGACTTTCGAAATCTTTGGAGGGGAATGAGAAGACCTTTCCGACACTTTCAATGATGGCTCGAGATGTTTTGAACATTCAAGCGTCGTCAACTGCGTCGGAAAGCGCTTTTTCTCGCAGTGCAGATATCAAATAGGAGACCACGTACACACTCATTGGCCGGAGACGACTTGGAAATTGCGGTATTATTCAGAGATTGGATACGAGCGGAGCGGAGAAGGTGCGGTCAACCGGAGATCAACGAAGAAGATGATGAAAACTACAACGAAATCTTAACCGAAGGTAGTGGAAGCGACGTGGATCAATTTGACCAACAAATACCTATTCCAACCGAAGAACCACATGAAATCATCAAGCAATTAGAACAGATTTTTTTTGAAAATGTAATTTTTTTAATTGCAATTTTATTATGTAATTTGCAACTTTTGGACAACACCATAAAGTTGCAATTTAGATTTTAGACAATTGTATTTGTATTACAAAAAAATCATATGTCTATTAAATAATATAAGAGGCACAAAAACAAAATTTTGGGATGTTTTTATTACACTATCTTGTTTTATTTATTGAGTTTTTTTTTATACATATGTTATTTAAAAAAAAAAAAAAAAAAAAGGAAAACCCGAGCTCGCCCCGCCCGACCCGAGCCCGCCCCGACCCCGCCCCCGCCCCGATACCGACGGGATCGGGATCGGGACGGACCGGAGCAGTCCCGCCCGGACCCGACCCCGCTAGGCCCGATCCCGACCCCCCGGATCGTCCCGCCCCGACCCCGACCCCGCCGGACCCGGCCCGCCAGACCCGAGCCCGCCCACTGGCCACCCTTAAAAAAAAGTGAGGATATTCCAAGTGAAATTCATGTCTAAAAACAATTCCAACTTTCAAATGCTCTTTTTCAATTTCAACTTCAAAATACATATTTTTTTTAACTTCAACTAATTAAATAGTGTCCAAACAATTATAAATAATTTCAAGTACACATTATTCTTTTATTATTTTTCACGCTTTTTCATCAGACCTTTATGTCGAATATATATATATATATATATATATGAGTCTAATTAAATACCATGTAAAATCTCGTCTTATATTAGGTTTTGGCTTAGTACTAGTTGGGTAGATAGAGGCAGTGAAGCCGTTCATCCCCTTTGTCAACTCTTTGATCGGGACACTATTACCTAGGTTCTTAAATTTGAAATGGATGATGGAGCGTAGGTGACAAGCAGTACTTTCCCGTAGACACTTCTCCAAAGTTCAAGAAGTAAAGAGGTGAATCAAGTAAGAGAAACCACCGAAGATTGTGGTGGAGCGCTAAATACTCCTCCATTCTTAATCAGGTGTCTGGATTTGAGCCCTAGGCATGGTGGGCAGGAAGCATTTTACATTTGAAATGATAATTTCCGGCAAAAAAATGAATTAGTCGAACCCCAAAATAGATACCAAACCCCTAATAAAAAACAACAACAAAAAAAAGGAATCAAATAAGAGAATTCCTTGTCCATTGATATAGAGCAACATAATAAGTGTCAGTTTTCACTTCCATATTGAGGCTGGATTTTGACAGAGGAACATTCAGTGCTTCAAGCAATCGATAGGTGGATTTAAAAGTGTAAGGAGCTTTCACAATGATCCAATATTTAACTTTATGGTACTATGAATTAATAACCTGAAATACAATCGGTTAAATTATATTTGTAATGAAAATAACTAGTATTTACAAATATTAGTTCTTTTTTTTTATAAGCAATCAAGGACTAAAATTCTTTAAACAAATAACAGAAAGTTTTATCAAATTCAAGTCACGCATAGAATGAATAGCGAGAAAATTAATTTAATTTGGAACTGGAGTTTATTTTGTACCTTCTGTACAAAAGATACCAGTGAAATAATAGTGACTAGTTACAAACTTTATCACAAAACCATATAAAAATTAAATCTGTTCGTGAAGTACAATGGAGGGAGTGAAAATCTTTTCGTGAAAGTCCTTTGTTACCACTGGCTAGATCGTTGTCCAAGCCAAAAGATTGATTCACATATCGCTCAACTGGGATAACTTAGTACCTGGCAATGAAAATTATTTATTTTTTACGGAAACTTTTTTACATTAATATTTGATCATAAAAATTTCAAATACAACTTAAAGTTGAAAATACCTAAAATCATATTTTTATTTTTTTTCACTTCAGTATATTCAAAAATCAAATATTTTTTATAAAAATTATATTCAAATACAATTCTATCTTCAGCTCCAACTTTCACTCCAATTTTAAAATTTTTTAAAAAAATATTTAATTTTTATGGCGAAACTCTACTTTGAAAATAAAAAGAAATTACGTATAAATGTACAATATCTGTTGATAACTATAAAAGGTGAAAGTCTTAAATTCCTCCTCCAAGGCAGCTCAAACTTTTCCAATCAGTTATCACTGCTAATCTGCAATGCCTTGTTCAGTTCTCTCCCTTAGCCAGCAACACTTGGTTTTCTCTGTTACGCCTATAATCTCCACTCTTCGAAACATTACACCCAAACCCTTGCATACAAAAAATCCATTCGTATATATATATGGAACCCATATTCACTTTCCTCAAATAAAAACTCAGTCCTGGTCCTGGACCAAACAAAGTTGCAGTCTTTTTCTTGATAAGGATACTATTAATTCCCAGTGGCAAGATGTTGTTGAAGCTATCAGAGCCTTACCCACTTCACATTTCACTGAGAAAAATGGTGGGTTTATTAGAACCATATCTGATTTCAATCATCTACTTGCATCTTTAGTTCTAGCAGATGAGTTCGAGCTAGCCTTGAAATTAAGCTCACCATCTTATGCATTGACACCAGATGAATACACATACTCAATTTGGGTCAATTTGTACTGCAAAAAAGATGACCCTCAAACAGCCAAATCCATTTTAACTCACATGTTGGAAGATGGGTTTCAACCCAAAGTTGCAACTTTTACAACTCTCATCAATTCATTCTGCAAAGGTGGGAAATTACAACAGGCTTATGAGGTTTTTGAAGTTATGGGTCAAATTGGATGTGAACCCACAATTCATACTTACAATTGCTTGCTTAAATGTCTGTGTTTTCTTGGTAGAGTAGAAGAAGCATATGAGTTGCTTTTGAGTATCAAGAAATCGAAGAAAAAACCTGATCTTTATACTTATACTGCTGTTATGGATGGTTTTTGTAAGGTGGGTAGGTCAAATGAGGCATTGGAATTGCTTGGGGAGGCTCTAGAAATGGGGTTGACCCCTAATGTTGTTACTTACAATACTCTGTTTAATGGGTATTTCAAAGAGGGTAGGCCTTTAGATGGGGTTGCTTTGTTGAGGAAAATGAAAGAAGAAAATTGTGTGCCTGATCATATTACTTACAGCACATTGTTGCATGGGTTGTTGAAATGGGGAGAAATTGGTGCTGCATTATCTATTTATAAAGAGATGTTAAAACTTGAATTTGAGGTGGATGGGAGAATGATGAATTCCTTGTTGAGAGGGTTATGCAGGCGAGCGAGGAATGAGAAAGAGTTCTTGGAAGATGCATATGAAGTGTTTGTGAAAATGCGGAGCCGAAGACTGGTTGTGGATCCTGTTGGTTATGAGTTGGTTATTGAAGCTTTTTGTAGTGGTAACAAGTTGGATAAAGCTATGGAGTGTTTATATGAGGTTGTTAGAATTGGGTATTCTCCTAAGGCATTTACGTTCTCTAATCTTATTCGTGTACTTTGCTTGGAGGGAGAAGTTGACAAGGCATTATTAGTTTTTATTCTTATGGTGAAAGATGGAAAATCTCCCAGTAAAGTTCCATTTAACTTGTTGATCAGTGAGCTGAATCAACAAGGAATGTTATTGAATGCTCGTTACTTGTATGGTTTGGCATTGAAATGTGGGGTGGTGCCAAGAAATAAACCTGAGGTATATTTGCCTGGGGACGAGGTTTTCAACTGGTGAGATGTATAGATTTTTTTTAGCATGAGCTTTTTCACGAATGCAAGAGATCTGAATAGATATAGAGGATTCATATAGTCGACTCAATTTGTTTGAATTGATGCTTAGTTCGTTATTGATGGCAAGCTTTGTTGTAAAGAGCTTTCTAGTGTATTTACGATAGCATAGGAAAATTGCTGCAATTACTGGTCTCATCTGCCTACACTTGAAAATGGAAATGTATAGCTTTCTTCACCTTGTAAACCGAAGAAATGATTTTGTAGCCTTTTACAAAAAAAATTTAGTTTTATGATCTTTTTACAAGAATTTTTTCTTTTTAATACATCAGAAATCTGAAAATATCATTTTCTTCTATTCAATTTGTAAGAGGGCAAAAAATCTCATGTATTTTTAAGTTTTAGAAAATTAATGATACAAGGACTCTTCCACATTTACCAGGGTAACAGCTTATCTCGTATAAAACATTACTGATTTTGCTCTTTCTTTCTAGTAGCAAGCTTGCAGTAATGCACTACTGTCAAGCAGTAAAGCAGATAATCTCTCTTTTCATGGGAATTGTAAAATTCTTAACTCTTTTAAGATATCCTTATGCAAATTACATTATTTTTACAGCATTTGGATTTTTCCATCATGTTCTCTTTCTTTTTCCTTTTTCCATTTCTTTTCCAGGAAGGATTCAAACAAGAAAAACAATAATAAGCAATATTAACATCTCCCTCAGGATCTCGATTAGGGAACACGCCTCAAACCAAATGGAAACCATATCTACAAAATGGCATTCCCCACATCTTCCATGAGGAAAGGAAAGGTGGAAAACCACATGCTTATCTTCTAGTATATCTTTTCATGTAATCACCTGTCAAATGGGAACACCCAAAAAGAAAAAAGCAATTTGAAAAAAAAAAGATGCTCTACAAGGGATCAAAATCCTTCGACACTAGACCTCCGAACAGATGAAGATGATGGCCTCCTGCTTTCCAATCTATCAAAGTCCTCCATGGAGAGGGTGGAGGAACATGAAGGTAGAGACAAGAACGGAGCAGCTGTCCTTGTGGGAGAAATAGATAGAGGGTGGGTTGGTGGTGAAGGGGAGAAGCTCAATCTTGGCCCTGGGGTAATGATTCCATTTAGGCTCGGAGACTTTGACATATGTTTTACATCAACTGCTCCTGGCTCTTGAAGAGGAAACCTAGAAGGGTACTTCATCACTTGTACAGTCTTGAGTTGCTCCACTACAGTTCTCATTGTCGGCCTTTCAGATGGATCCTTTTGCAGACATCTTTGAGCAATATCAGCCACTGTCCTTGCTGCTTTTATGGGGAACCGACCTTTTAAGTGGGGGTCCATGATTAGCGATAACCTACAGTCATCAGCTAGGAAAGGTCTGCTCCACTTCACTAAATTCCTCTCTTCCTTTGGATGCCGACTGTCTAAATTCTTCCGGCCAGTTAGCAGCTCAAGAATAACAATCCCAAAACTCCAAACATTGCTCTTTGGAGTTACCAATCCTCGCTCCAGAGTCTCCTCAGAGAGATTTCCCAGGGCCTGAAAAACTCAAGGTTATTAACATGAAAGTTTTCAGACCTTTGAAGAGGTCACAGACTGTGAACAATTGCAAGCGAAACTCATGCTAAAATGCCAATTTGACCTAGAGTGGCTCAAACACTTTTTTTCTATTAAAAAGCTGTAAAGAAGAAATGTTTCTCTAACAAATACTAGGTAGGAGTTTGGACAATATTTTGTTGAAGTTGAAAAAAAAGAGTATCTGGAAGTTGAAGCCACGTTTGGACATGATTTCACTTCGGAAAAAAATTGAAGTTTCGTGAGTGAACTATTATTTCACTTGAAATACTCCATAACAAGTTTTTCAACATCAAATTCTTTATATCAAGTTGAAAGATGAAGTAATGGACAAAATAGTAAAAACACATACATCGGTTTATTTCAAGTTTGAGTTGAACTTGTGAGTGAAATTATTAAGACCAGGGTTTTTGACAGAGAGATGTTCTGCAACTGTGAAGATAGGAGAACTTACAACTGAATTGCATGATATGTCTGTCTCTTGTATATGTGTAATGCATCCATATCCCGAGAGCTTTGCACTAAAATCCTTATCAATTTGTATATTTGCAGTGGAAAATTCATGGAACATTGCCTGTTACAAGAAATAAGAAACTTAGCAAAATATGTGACTAGCACAGGCCTACCCCAATATAAAAAACTGGAGATTCCTCAATAAAGCCACACATGGAATAGTACAAGGTTCCATACGGAAAATAAGGGTAACCATGATTAGACTACAGGTTTAGAGAGCAGCATTGACACCTGGAAAGGTCCTTCCTCATGCAGGAATGTGAGACCTTGAGCAGCACATAAAGCAATTTTCATTCGAGCATTCCAGTCTATAGGGGGACCATCTGACCTCACAAACAAAAGCCGGTCTAAACTTCCATGGAAAAGCCTTTCATAAACCAACATTCTATGCTCGGAACCTTCCCGTGCATGAAAACCAATGAGTTTACAAAGTGATGAATGTTGCAAAGAAGCTAGTGTGTTCACCTCGGTCACAAATTCCTTCAACCCCTGAAAAGCCAAAAGACAGTCAGTCTTCCAAAACTCATAAAGAATTGCAAAACCAAGTAACCTGTCAAATTGCATCCTAAATTTAAACCATGAAAAATCAACCTTTGTTTCCCTGATATGATCTACAAATGAAAATTTTCAATACAGTGTGAAGTAGGAGTTGCCTCCCTGAAATTCTACCTCCGGATAGCAACTTTGCTTCTCTAAAATTGCATATGCAGGATGATGAAGAAACAAAGCCACTAATCTAGCCAAAATATGAGCCTTCCCAATCTTAGATATCACATGGCAATCAGACGAAAGATGCCGCCCCCTCCTCACCCAAACAAAAAGAAAAAAGAGGGGAAGCAAAAAATGATAGACAGGCAAACAATTCAAAGTCAATAAATCATACTGTAATTACCTGGGAAGAAGGATGAAGGCGGGTTACAGTGGCTTCAAGCTTCTTCGTAGCAGAGGCATCATCTCCAAAAGAAGCTCTGTAGATAACAGAAGAGAGACCTTCTGACATACATCGCTCAGGAGAGAAGCGATGGCAGGCAGCAGCAACTTGTTCAAATGAGAAGTTCCTGAGTGCTCCTGTAGAAGGCAACGTAGGAGGCAGTGGCAGCGGTCCAGAGCCATTTAGAGGACCGCTGGCATTGCCAACTTTAAAGCTTCCCATAGTCTTGAGAGTGGCAGAAGCACTATGAGGAAGAGGAAGAGGAAGAGGAAGAGGCTGAGGACTTGGTGACTGGTATTCCTTGATTGAACCAACACGAGTCCTCAACTCATCCTGGTATTCCTCACATTCATTCGATGCTAAAGCATCTTGTTCTGCTGCGTCTAGGCTAGATGGGGCGGAGAGTGCCCGTGTCCTACTGCTTGTAACTCTGTTATTATTCGACTGTACAGGTTTTACTCTAGTTCTAAAACTTGGAGGTGCCGACTGCAATGACCGTTGGGGCTCGGGCAATGCAGTGGGAGAATGTTCCTGAGGATTCACACGTTTGATGTGGATACTCTCTTCCCACTTCTTCTTCTTACTTTTTAAAACTGTGAAACAACCCATCTTTGTTTATATCCTCCTGCCAAATCAGTAAACTTATAATTCTTTCTGAAATATTACACAACTCAATTTCCTTTTAACGGTTACAAATGATCAAATCTAGAGGATTACATAATTCCAAATACAATAAAATTGTTTCATTGAAGTTAACATGGGGACTGATTAATATGTCTGAAGTAGGATATATATAAACTTCAACAGTACTGAATTATATAACAGTTAAGTATCTAGGTTTCAAACACATGAGGCACAATATCAACAAGAGAACAAACGGATATACATAAATAAAATTATCTAAATCTCAACAAAACAAAAGGTGACATGTCATTAATTATGACGTACTGGCATTAAATATATGAGCTGTTGAATTTTCAAATAAGAGAAGGGCAAAATGGAATATAATGACAGATCAAGTATAATTATTATTTTTTTCAAAAAAGCAGAAATAACAGTAAACCAATCTAAACAGCTAACACAAAGATCTCTGCCAAACTGAATTATCAATTCACAAAAAAAAAAAAAAAAAAAAAAAAAGAAGCCAAAAATCAACCTTGAAAAATTGCGGCCCAGCAAATTGTATTGATGTTTGAGGTGTTATAAGCTTAAAGTTTCGATCTTTACTGATATGTTGAGGTTAGAAATGAAATTTGCAAATCTTTTGATGAGCTAAGAAACCCTAAAGAGATGAGTCAAATGAATACAAATGAGAAAGCAGATTTTTGAGAGAGAAAAGAAATGTGAGAAGAAAAGAAGAAGAAGAAGTAGTAGTAGTCAAACACTCAAACCAACCAAAACCCCATGAGTAAATTTCGATGTCCCTTTATTGTTATCCCCACATACCACTATCACAATGACACTTTTGCCCCTTTAAACAAATTTTCAATACACTTTCCCTAAAATAAACTATATCAAATTTCCAATGTAAATCGATCTATGCTTCTTTTTTTTTTTTAATTTAAATTTTGCGAGATAAAAACAATACTAAGGATAAAGATGTAATTCTGATTAAGTGAATTTGTTTTCATAAGGAGATTAGTTGAACTTAATGACTTCTGATATATTGATCACAGATTTTTCTTATTTCAGAATAATAATAATTCTTATCAATAAAAATAAAAACATTCCGTCAACATTTAAGATGAAAACAATTATTAAGAGGAAAGAAAATAATAATAAAAGATGTTGAAAAATGTGATTGTTGACTTAAGTGATCATATGAATTAAACATCACGTAAAAACTAAAGAAAATAAAAGAATTTTCATTAAAAACATTTAATGTCCGTTTTTTTACGAAGTATTAAAAACCCTATTTAAGCTAACTTTTAAAAAATAAACTATAACCAAGTATTTTCAGTCAACAACATGTCATTTAGTTCAATTTAACTATTATCATGACTATGACAATTTAAAAATGATTTGTTAGTCAATAAACTTGGATAATTTAGGTTACTTGTACCACTAAAATTGATTGAAAGATAAGAAAATAAAAAATAAAAAGGTTGTAGGGGCATGATTGTCAATTAAAGGTGCTATCAGAGAAAAAGTAGCTCGAAACTCAACCAAGAGGAGGAACCCTCGATTAAAGTGACAGCCCCGGTCAAAGTTTGGAAAATTATTAGTAATAGCAACAGCAACAGCAACAGTGTAATAATAATTATTTTTTCTTTTTGGGAAAAAGATGGTTTCTTTTTTATATTTTCTTGGCGGTCAAAGAGACCTTAGTGATGAGTCTTTGACTCTCCTATTGATTGGCTTATGGAGGAGAGATCCACGGCTACTGTTTCCATTCAAAGCAATCCTTAGGTCCCACCGACATCTACGTTTTTGTCCTTTTAAATTTTGCGGTGCAAAAACGTGGGCCCGCTCTTAGGGTGTGTTTGGTATGGAGGAAATACTTTACAGAAAATTTGTTTTTCAATTTTTTCAGATTTGATTGTCCAATTTTTTTTAAAAATATTTTCTCTTGAAAAATAAATTATTCAAAAATGAGGAAATTACTTTTTTAATGGAAGTAGGGAAAACAAGATCTCATCTCCACCTCCAACCCCACCCTTTGATCATCCCACCCCATCACCCCCAAACCCCACTCCTTACTTCATTCCACCCCATAGTTTTTTGCTAGATTACATACAAATGCCCTTGAGATGATTTTTTTTGTTAAACCAATCGACGGCCGTTGTTCCATTTAGACGCATGGGTAGGGTTCGACTGTGTCATTTAGACACTTTTGGCTGAATATGTGAAATATGTAATGTGTGCGTAACACACTCGCCGATAACATAATAAAATGACAAATTAAATTATGACATGTGTCATTTGATGACATAATAATATAAAAAATAAAATTTGAGTAAAACTAGAAAAGAAAAATCTATTATATAAACCCTACACATTATTAACACAAAAAATACATTTACTAACAAAAAAAAAATTGAAATCATGTTCTTGGTGTTTTCACCATTTTCATGTGTGTTCTTGTTCCAGCAACGATCTTAATCCAAAATTTTAAGAAATACTTCTCCAAATTTGTTATAACTTCAGCTAACAATTCCCCATGAAGACCCGAAGACAACATTAATTTCTCAAAGTTTTCATCAAATGAAGTAACTCATTTTAAACCTTCAAATTTTCTAAAGAACCCTTTAATCGTGTTTCGATAAGTTCCTTTGATTTTTTTTATTTTTACTAGGAGAGAGAGAGCAAGAAATTGAGTTGAATTAAAAATATAATTGATTTGTTTTCTATTAGTGATAGTGGCGGCGATGATGTCGGTGATGGTAGAGAAAAGAATGAAGAAGTAGGAGAAAATAAAAAATCTGAAAAAAATAATGATGAAGAAAAAGGAAATTTAAAATAAAAAATATATAATTTTTTGCCTTGTCACGCGCCTGTTTGGTGTGAAATCCACGCAACTTGCAAAGTCAGTGAAAAGTGTCTAAATGACACAGTGGGAGTCCACATCAGGTGTCTAAATGCAACAAGGTTTAGTTGAGGTGTCTAAGTGAAAGATCTTGACGACCACGAGGGGCCGCCGATGAATTTGACCTTTTTATTCTTCCATACCAAACTCTATTAAGGAAGAAACTTACTTGTTTTCCAAAAAAACATTTTCTAGAAAAATATTTAATGAAAAACATTTTCCTTCATACCAAACACACCCTTATTACCTCCTTCACAAGATCTCTACCTATTTTTCTTAATAATGTGAAACTGTTTTTAAAGAAAATGTCAAGTTTAACTTCAAATATTATTATTTTCTTTTAATTTTTAATAAACTTATAGTTAAATGCCTATTCATTCATGACATCTGTTAATAGACCAGATTAAATTTGTCTTTATCACTACCAATTTGACTGATTGATTAGCATCATGACACGTATAACATGTGGCTTAAAATAAAAATGAGAGGACATTTGAACCGAAGTATTAATGAAGGGCATGAATAATCCATCTTACAATCCAAGAAAATATTGTAAATGTTTTTTCTTTATTTTATTTTCAACGACATTTTAAAAGATGTCTATAACACGGTAGGTTAACTATTTATATTTTTGACTAAAAGTTACGTGTATTCGACTATATTTTTATGAGATTCTTACCATTATATTCGTCCATCAAAATAATAGTCAATGAATATTTATTTTTTATATATTATGTATAACATGCATAAAATGTACATATTTTATATATAATTTTGTATGACTTTTTCATATTCAGCTAGCGAATATAATTATTATTTATTGACCGGTCATATGTGTAACTTGCCCTATTCCTATTGAATGTAATACTAACAAAAGCAATTGTGGCAGTGATTAAAACTCAAAGTTCTTGCATTTAGGCCTATGCAAGCTTTCAATTACCTAGTCGACACTTCGTTGGTTTCTCTAAACGTAGAGACAATTTTGAAATGACCAATAGAAAAGCTTTATCATAAGTTTAACCGATCATTATTGAGAAATAAAAAATGACTTACTTTTGCGTTATATAAGTAGTTTGAATGTACAGTAGTGCGATGGATGAGATTAGGGATGACAACGAATCGGATCTCGACTGGATTCTACTAGATCCAGATCCAGATTCAGATCCGTTTTCATACCTGGATCCAGATCCATCGGGTCCATAAAAATCATATCCAAATCCGGATCCATCGGATCCACATGTAAAAACAAATCATGTCAACACCTTAATCTATTTTACTTAGAACCAGAATTTAAATCCATCACATGAAGCAACTTTGAATTAGCTATTTTATGATTAAAAACCATTGACCTAAGAGGTGTAGCATAGACTAACATATTAACCTCAAATCATCCTACTTGACTAGATCAAAGCGAAATTCAGTCACAAAAACATTTAACTCTGAGACAAAGGCAGTACCAAATCAAACTTGATTTATTAAGCTTATTTAGTCTAAACAGGATGTGCACATGACTTAGATGAATTGTATGTATAAGATAGGTTATGCAATTTGATTGACTACAAACAGGGCTCAAACATGCTATTTAGTCTTAACCACAAATAATGATAATTACTACTCCCTACAACATTTTGTATCTATGTGAATAAATAAATATTACATAGCTTAAGTTCAAGCAAGATGAACACATTCTAATCTAATCCATTAACCAACTAACATAGTTAAGATCATAATATGAATTTAATGTATGATGAACTCATCCTAATTCTAAACAGAATATGATCTTGGGTGCTTTATGGACTTGGGTCTGGCCGAGAAAACAACAGGAAGACCAAAATTCATTCTAGGTTATGGATATATTTAATAAAAAACGGATACACGGGTCGAATCTGGACCTCAAATACAAGATCCAGATCCAGATTCGATCCGTCAGAAACGGATCCGGGTCCGATCCGGATCTGTCGGGTCCAAATTTTAAAGATTCATATCCTATAAAACGGATCTGGATCCACCGAGTCCAGGATCCACTGCCATCTCTAGATGAGATATTATCATCCTTAAAACCAACCTTCCCTCAAAAGTAGAGATAGGGGATCCAGTTAACGAAAAGGCAGGCTACGGCTGTAGCTGCAACGAGGAATGCTTTCTCGGAAGCTCTTTCAACATCTGATAGAAAGTGCTTCCTTATTCTCGGCACCTATCAAAGTCATGTAATCCTTGTGTACTTGTTATCGAAGCAGCATCCAATTAGAAATCTCAAATTTGAAGCTTGGTAGAAAGGATGTGTCTTTTAAATGGATCATATGGAAAATTTGAAATAGTCTAAGATAGGCATGTCCAGTGGGCCGGGTCGGCCCGATCCTGACCCCTCCCCGTCCCGATCCCCCATTAAAAAAATTAACAGTGTCAGGGTTTGAACTCGGGATGGGGCTTGGGTTCGTCTCGATCCCGACCCGACTCGACCCAGCCCGATAGGGGTGGGCAAAAAACCCGGAGAACCGGAAAAACCGAACTGAACCGAAATTCGATTCAGTTTTTATTTGTTTTTAAAAAAATGATTTTTTGAAAAACTGAACCGAATCAGGATTTAGTTATTCGGTTCGGTTTTTAAATTTTGGATACGAACCGAACCGGAAAAACCGAATTAAATATATAATTATTCTTATTTTTTATTTTAGGCTACTACTATCTCTGGAATCATAGTCACTGAAGCCAATCTATGAAGCTTTTATGGAAGTCGAATGCGGCATGAACTTGATTAACATATCACGGAAGCATTGACATAAAATGTAGGGAGAGAAAGTAGTTGTAAATTAGTGAAACTTTAAATGGTCATAACTCTGCGCTCGGATGTCCGTTTTATCCGATTTTTTTTTATTTTGCCTATTTTTTTTAGATGGGGCCAGTCAAACTACCACAAGGCAGTTTGGCACAGCCAATTTTTAGAAAAACGTCCGTTTTCTCAATCGATTTGTGTTTTTCCCCAAATCGGTTTCTAATTTTCTTTAGTCAAGATCTCATGATATACAATACATTTCAACGTCGAAATTTTGTGGTAATGTAGGGGTGAATGCCAATTTCTGTTTTGGAAATTTATTTTTTTTTAAAAAAATCATCGACCCAACCCGACTAGAAAAAACCGATATAATCCGATACATTCCGCGATATAAACCAAGCATATCATTTTTTTTTAAAAGTTGGATTCATTTTTTTAAATGATTTTTATTCAGTTCATATTTTTCGGATACAAAACCGATATACGCCCACCCCTACAACCCGATCCCGACCCGTCCCCCTCCCCTTTTGCAAAAATAATCATTGCAACAACGACCAAATATCGATTTTGGCCGTTGTGCAACGGATATAACGACCATTTTTACCCCCCCCCCCCCCCCCACCATATAAATCCTCCTATCCCTTAATATTTATTTTTAACCCCTAAGTTAATATATTTACACTTTAACTCTATTTCTCAGCTATAAATACCTCATTTTCCTCACAAATCTTCCTACCATCTCTCTAATCTAATCTCTCTACAATTCTACAAATCTTTCTACTATTAAATATCATATCAAAGTAAAAAAATTGGGAGTGAAGTTGGCAACTAGCTTGAGGATCATCCATCGAGCAAAGTTTCAATTTTCAACCTCGATTACACGTCTCGTACCTTCGTTCCTTCTTTAAATTATTATTGTTACTTTATTTTAATTATCACACTTAATTTCATTATCTTTAATTATTTATTTTTATAATTAAAATGGAAGGATTAAGATGTATGTTTAAGGGTAAGAGTAAGGGTAAGGCTTCAAGGGCAGGGGTATTTCTTCCAGAAATCCTATTCCTAGTCCCGATGATTTCATTGATTTTACTCATATAGATGAAACTATTTTTTTAATGATATACCATTAGATGATGAGGTAGATGACACACCCACTAGTGCACCTCAACTTCAGGCTCAGACTAAGTCTCAGCCTGAAACTGAAACTGAAACTGAAATGCCTCATATTCTCCCTAGTATGAGTCGAGGCCCCACGCAACAAAAATTAAAATCAGTTGCATGACATTTTTTTGATAGGGACCAAGAGAATCAACTAGCTAGATGTAAATTTTATAAAAATGTTTATAAATTTAAAATTGGAAAAGGTTAAGGTGGGACGAGGGGTTTATTAAGACATGTACTAGGCGAGCACACAACTAGGTGGAATGAATACCAGACTAAAAAATGGGGTGTGCTAATGTCATATGAGTCGGGACAATGTTCACATAGTGTCCCCGACCTAGTACAGGGTCAAATTAACTCGACAACGGGAGGAATTTTTGGTCATAAATATGATAAAAACAAAGATAGAGAAAAAATGGCAAAATTAGTTGATGTGGAGTTTGCCTTTTTCATTTGCTTCCTCTCCTGATTTTATTCATTACATTCGAGAAACATATAATTATGCTTTTAATGATTTTCCTAGATCAACTGTTAGAAGAGATGTTTTAAAATTTGTAAGTGAATATCAATAATATTTACATTATGCATTGTATCATTTTAATGGTAATGTGGCTATCACTTCTGACATAGGCCGTAGTACTAACGGTAACATGTCATTGTATAGATCAAAATTGGTCTATGCAAAAACGTATTAGCATATAGATATATTGATGATAGGCACACTGGAAGTTTTATTGCACAAAATATTAATGAAATTTGTGATTAATATGGAATAAATTATAAAATTATGACTATTACATTAGATAATGCTTCTTCTAATGATTATGCTATAAGACTTTTAAAACTTCGATTAACTCCATGTTTTCCTGATCATTTTCATATAAGATGTGCGTGCCATATTTATAACTTAGTTGTAAAGGATGACCTAAAACTTTTTGGAAGCATTCTTGAAAAAATACAATTTGCTATAAATTTTATTTTAAAAGGTAATAAAATACAAAGACTTGCAAAGAGTATAAAAAAACTTGTCATGATTGTGGATTAACTTATAGAAAAATTCCAGAAGAAGTTTCAACTAGGTGGAATTCGTTGTATGAGCAACTACTTGTTGCTTACAGTTATAGACAACATATAACTTCATTATTTAACGCCCATAATAAAAATTTAAGGGATATGCTTGTAGATAATGATTGGAATTTTTTTTTAGAACTTAATGAAATTCTAGCGAAATTTTTTCAAGCTACTAAAGAATTTTCCTGTATTTATTATCATACTATTTCAAATATGTTATTTTATATAGCTCTAATATTTTTGTTACTTAATGAATATATGCAAAAACCAACTTATAAGACATTATTGAAAAAATGTTTAAAAAATTTAAAAAAATACTTTTTTCCTATTCCCACTATTTATATTATTGGTGCGGTATTAAATCCGACTATTAAAGTAGACAGTTGTAAAACACTAATAGAAACGATTTATGATTGTATAGAAGTACTTCCAACAGACCCAACTGAAGAACCAACACACAAACCAAATAAAGAAGAAGTTACGTTTAACATACACACTGAATATAAACAAGTATATACGCATTACCAACAAGAAAGTGCAAATAATCAACCGGCTTCTGTACCATCTTCTACTACTTTGCTGCAACCTTATAAAAAATATGTGGTTTCTGCTGCTAGTATTTAAGGTCTTAGACATAAAATGTTTAGTGGTTCAACTTCTTCACAAGTTAGCGAATTTGATATTTATGTTTTGCAGGGTGTTGTACCGTACGAATTAATTGTCAATGATGAAGGACATGAAGACTTGCTGAAATACTGGAGGAGAATGAGAATACATTTCCGACACTAGCAAAGATGGCCCGAGATGTTTTGAACATTCAAGCGTCATCAACAACGTTTGAAAGCGCTTTTTCTGCTGGAAGATTTCAAATAGGAGAGCGCAGACATTCATTGGCGGTAGACGCATGGAGATTGCAGTTCTTTTCAGAGATTGGATTCGAGCGGAGCGTAGAAGGTGCGGTCAACCGGAGATCAACGAACAAGAAGACAACAACTATAACGAAATCTTGTCCGAGGGAACATGAAGCGACGTCGAACAATTTGACCGACAAATTCCAATTCCAACCGAAGATCCTCTAGACATTGTGAGAAAATTAGAAAAAGTATGGTTAACTATGTAATTTTTTTAATTGCAATTTTACTATGTGATTTGCAACTTTTGAATAACACCACAAAGTTGCAATTTTGAAATTGTATTACCAAAAATTAATATTTCTATTAAATAATATAAGAGGCACAAAAACAGTCTTGAGATGTTTATATTACACTATCTTGTTCAATTATTGAAGTGTTTATATATATTATTTTTTAAAATTAAGTGGCAAAAAAAAGGGTCAAATCTCGATCCCGACCCGTCCCGTTCCCCCAAATCCCGGCCCCTCTACCGGCAGGATGTGGGACGGGACGGGACCTCTTCCCATCCCGCCTATCCCGGCCCGCCAGAACCCGAGTCCCGACCCTCCCTCATCCGCTGGGTCCCGTGCCGCCCCGCCCCGTTGGACAGCCCTAGTCTAAGCTGTGAGTTCGGATAACATATGACTATAACAGATAAATTATTTGAATGTATGACACTTCTATAAAAATAATCTGCAACACTTTTGTTCTACATTAAATGCCAAATGCCGCCCACGCCATTTGGATGATAACTAAAAGGGAAATTAGTTTTCCCTCGTCTCCTCCAACAAGTAATGGAAAGAGGCCAAAGTAAATACTATATTTAAGTAGCTCGGTCTAAACAGCTTAGTCTAGTCTTACATATTATTTTGCAAGCAAATAGTAAAATAAAATATTTTAATGAAATTGGTCTAAACTAAGCGTGGCCAGTGGGCCGGGATCGGATCCGTCGGGTCGGGACCGACGGGATCGGGTCGGGGCGGAACGGGGGAGGGGCGGGATCGGGTCGGGTTGGGACAGGCGGGATTTGCCGCAGTCCTGTCCCGTTTCCGATCCCGTCGGAGTTGAGTCGGGGCAGGATCGGGATCAAGTTTTTTTTTTTTTGCACTTAATTTAAAAAATAACATATATATAAAAAACTCAATAACTAAACAAGATAGTGTAATAAAAACATCTCAATGCTGTTTTTGTGCCTCTTATATTATTTAATAGACATGATTTTTTTGCAATACAAATACAATTGTCAAAATTGCAACTTTGTGGTGTTGTTCAAAAGTTGCAAATTACATAGTAAAATTGGAATTAAAAAAATTACATTTTGAAAAAAACCTGTTCTAGTTTCTTGATAATTTCCTGTGGTTCTTCGGTTGAAATTGATATTTGTTGGTCAAATTGCTCCACGTCGCTTCCACCACCTTCGGATAAGATTTCGTTGTAGTTTTCGTCTTCTTCGTTGATCTTCAATTGACCTCACCTTCTCCGCTCCGCTCGTATCCAATCTCTGAATAATACTACAATCTCCAAGCTGTCCCCCCTAATGAGTGTCTGTGCTCTCCTATTTGATATCTATCGGCAGAAAAAACGCTTTCAAACGCCGTTGATGACGCTTGAATGTTCAAAATATCTCGAGCCATCATTGTAAGTGTCGGAAAGGTCTTCTCATCCCCCTCCAGTATTTCAGCAAGTCTTCACGTCCTTCTTCATTGAGAACTGCTTGGTATGGTACAGAACCCTGCAAAACAAAAATATCAAACTCGCTAATTTGGTTAGTAGCGGTACGTCCGCACATTCTATTTCTGAGGCTTTCAATACTAGCCGCATAAACAACATGTCTTTTGTGAGGTTGTGTTAAAGAAGAAGAAGATGGTATGGAAGCCGGTAGGTTGCTAGCACTTTCTTGTTGGTAAAACCTATATACTTTTTTGCATTCGTCTTCTACGCTAGACAACACTTCTTCTTTAGTTTGTTCAATAGGTAGTGGGTGATTTGAATTTTTGGGACTTGGAGGTGGTAGTACTGCTATACAATCGTAAATAGTTTCAATAAGTGATTTAGTACCGTCTATTTTATTAATCAGATTTAATACAACACCAATAATATAAATAGTGGGAATAGGAATAAAATATTTTTTATTTTGATAAACATTTTTTTAATAGCTGCCTTATAAGCTAGTTTATCCATATATTCATTAAGCAGAAAAAATATTAGAGCTATATAAAACAACATAGTTGAAATAGTAGGATAATATATACCGGAAAATTCTTTTGTTGCTTGAAAAAAATTCTTTAAAAATACAATAAGTTCAGATTTTTTTCGCAATCACTATCTACAACCATATCAGTT
Organism: Anisodus tanguticus; assembly: GCA_034509755.1. Lineage (NCBI taxonomy): Eukaryota > Viridiplantae > Streptophyta > Magnoliopsida > Solanales > Solanaceae > Anisodus > Anisodus tanguticus. Next base: position 26,034,737 of record CM067559.1, read on the forward strand.
GGATTTTAATTATGAGAGTTAAAAAATAAAGTTATAGATTTTCTATAGTCATAAGCAACAAGTAGTTGCTCATATAAAGAATTCCACCTAGTGGGTACTTCTTCTGAAATTTTTTTATAAGATAGTTGGCAATCGTGACAAGTTTTTTTATATTCTTTTCTTCGTTGTATTCTATTATTTTTAAAAATAAAGTTTATAGCAAATTGTATTTTACTAAGAATGTCTTCAAAAAGTGATAGACCATCCTTTACAACTAAGTTATATATATGGCACGCACATTTTATATGAAAATGATCTGGAAAATATGGAGTTAAACTATTTTTAAAAATTGTAATAGCAAAATTTTTAGAAGAAGCGTTATCTAATGTAATAGTCATAATTTTATCAGTTATTCCGTAATAATCGCACACTTGATAAATATTTTCTGCAATAAAAGTACCAGTGTGTCTATCATCTATATATCTATATGCTAAGATACGTTTTTGCATAGACCATTTATAATCTATCCAATGACAGGTTACCGTTAAATAATCATGGCCGTTAGTACTACGGCCTATATCAGAAGTGATAGTCACTTTGCCATTAAGATGATATAATGAATAATGTAAATACTGTTGATATTCATGTGCAAATTTAAATACATCTCTCTTAACAGTTGATCTAGGAAACCGTTAAAAGCAGGATTATACATATCTCTAATGTAATGAATAAAATCGGGAGATGAAGAAAATGAAAAAGGCAAACCCTCCACAACAACTAATTTTGCTATTGCTTCCCTATAAATATGTTTATCGTATTTAGGGCCTACAATTCCCCCCGTCATAGGGTTAATTTGACCCTGTACTTGGTCCGAGACAGTATGTGAACCTTGTTCCGATGAGCGGACGTTTGCGCACCCAATTTTGAAGCCTCGTATTGGGCATACCTAGCTGGATGAGCCCTTGATACGTGTCTTATTAAACCCACCGTCCCACCGTGACCTTTTCTAGTTTTAAATTTTAAAACATCTTTACAAATTTTACATCTAGATACTTGATTCTCTACGTCCCTATCAAAAAATATCCATGCATCTGATTTTAATGGTCGTTTTGCTAGACCTCGTCTCATACTATGGGGAATATGAGGCATTTCAGTTGAAGGTGCACTAGTGGGTGTGTTGTGATCTACATTAATGGGTGTATCATCTAGATCATCGTCTAAATTAAAGTCTTCTTGAGTTCCAAAAAATAGCTCATCGTCTAAATCTAATGGTATTGTAGGAAAATGTTCATTATCAACAAAATCATCATGTGTAGGAATAGAATTCTGTCTAGAAATAGGACCCTTGCCCTTGTTGTCCCTACTAGAAGAAGCATGACCCCTACCCATAAGCATACGTTTAAATCCTTCAATTATAAATTTATACTTATACTAATAAATAATTAAAGTAAACGAAATTAAGTGCGCTAAATAAAATAAACAGACAATAATAATTTAATGAAGGAACGAATGTACCAAACACCGACGTAACGTCGACGTGTAATCGAGAGGTTGAAAATTGAAATTTTGCTCGATGGAAGATCCTCAAGCTAGTTGCCAACTTCACTCCCAAATGAATAAATAAAATTGAATATTTAGTAGACAATGTAGACTTGTAGAGAGATAGATTGAGAGATTGTAGGAAGATTTGTGAGAAAGATGAAGAGAAAATGAGGTATTTATAGTTGGGAAATTGGGTTGAAGTGTAAACCACCCTTTCTCTTGACTTTCCTTTGTCAAATAAATCCCACGTATGAAGCTCTCGAATTACGTACGAATCAATTAATCAATATAATAACTTATGAGTTAAAAAATAAATATTAAGGGGGTAGGGGGTTTGGGGGAGGGGGAGGGCAAAAAATGCCCGTTGCACAACGACCAAAATGTAAAATGGTCGTTGGTGCAACGGTTATTTTTGCAAAGGGGGGCTTCGGGCGGGATCGGGGCGGGACCGGACCGGGACCGGGTCGGGATGAGACATAGTCTCGTCCCGGTTCGAGTCCCGATATCGCAATTTTTTTAAAAAAAAATAGTCGGGTTTGGGGCGGGACCGGGGCGGTGTCGAGGCGGGACCGGGCCAACCCGGTCCACTCGCCAGCCTTAGTCTAAACACTTATTTCGACTGAATATAAAGTAAAACTTTGTGCCAGAGTACATTATGATACTTGAAAATTATGTTGAGACTTTTCGACTAAGAGGTCACAACTTTGAAAATTCTACAGTCGTTATCCATATATTTGTTTAACTTATATACTACTCTTTCTGTCCCAAAAAGATTAGCTTAATTTGACTGGCACACACTTTAACACACTTTAAAAAATAAAGGAAGACTTTTGAAATGTGTGGTCCAAAACAAGCCTTATAAAGAAATATGTTCCTTGATCTTTATTGATGAATGATTTACAATATATATAAGGTTACAAGAATATTTACTTTGATACAAATTAGGTAACTAATTAACCTAATTACAAAAGGATTATAATTCTATCTAAAATAAGAGATATACAATTAATACAATTAATGAAAGAATATTGCGAAATATTTGATTACACCCCCGCAGTCGAAGCGAGAGGTTCACGAACACTGAGACTGGCTCAAAAATCATCAACTAGTATGCGCGGAAGTCCTTTGGTGAAGATGTCGGCAATCTGGTATCTGGAAGGAACATGAAGGACACGAACTTGACCATGAACCACTTTTTTGCGAACGAAATAAATGTCCATCTCAATATGTTTAGTGCACTGATGTTGGATGTAATTGCCGAAAAGATATATCGCAGTAATATTATTGCAGTAGACCAGTGTTGCCTTTTGAATGGGGAAGTGAAGCTCAAGTAGAAGGTTACGGATGCAATAAGACTTAGAGACGACATTGGCGACACCCCTATACTCTGTTTCTGCATTGGATCAGGATAGTGTAGGTTGCCTTTTGGAAGACCAAGACAATAGATTATCTCCGAGGAAAACGCAATAACCAGAAGTGAAGCATCGGATGTAAGGACATCCACCCCAGTCAGCATCAGAATAAGCAGTGAGACTAGTAAGCGAAGACCTGTATAGATGTAATCCGAAGTGAAGTGTACCTTGGACGTATCGTAAAATACGTTTGAGGGCATGCATGTGTGCTTCCGTCGGACTGTGCATGTGCATGCAGATTTGTTGCATAACATATGATATGTCTGGTCTCGTGAATGTGAGGTACTGCAGGCCCCAGTTAGGCTACGATAGTGAGTTGGGTCTGAATATGAAGGTTCAAAATCATCGCTGATCTTGAAATTGGTGTCTACATGCGTGTGGGATAGTTTACAAGATGTCATGTCTGCACGATCAATGGTCTCTTTGGCGTACTTCTTCTGACATAGTAATAGGCCGCTAGAATGTCGAGTGACAGAGATGCCCAAGAAATAACTTAAGGGGCCCAAATCTTTCACATCAAACTCAGAGGAAATGAGAAACATAATGGACCAGCAGAGAGCATCAGATGATGTGGTGAGGATGATGTCATCACCATATAATAACAGGTAAGCCACATTTGTACCATTGTTGTAGATGAACAGAGAATGATCAGGTCTGTTGTGTGAAAAACCGATAGAGGAGACATAATTGGCGAACCACTGGTACCATGCTTGAGGAGCCTGTTTTAGTCCATAGATCGATTTTTGCACTAGACACACATAATTCGGATGAATAGGATCCCTGAAACCCATAGCCTGATGCATATATACCATTTCATGAAGATCCCCATGTAAGAAGGCATTCTTAACATCAAGCTGGTGAATATGCCAAGACCTGGATATGGCAATGCTGAGGACGGTCCGGATGGTTATGGGCTTTACGACCTGGCTGAACATTTCATCACAGTCCACTCCCACATGTTGAGACCTTCCATCACCTACAAGACGAGCCTTGTACCTTTCAAAAGAACTATCCGATTTCTTTTTATGTCTAAATATCCACATAGAACGAATAATGTTAGCATCAGGTGGATGGAGCACTAGGTCCCACGTCTTATTTTCAATAAGAGCATTATATTCGTCAATCATTGCGACTTTCCAATTAGGGTCGGACAAGGCATCATTCGGGTTACGAGGGATAGGAGAAGGGACAACTGAAATGAAAAGGTTAAACATCCATTTAGGTTTATGAATTTCGTGCATGGCACAGGTTTTCATGGTCCAAGAGTGTGTCTCGGGATGCGGGACTGGAGGGGGGTTTGCTGCGGGACTACCGAGAAGAGGAGGAAGGACAGGGGTGACGGTACTAGCTGGCTGAACCTCGGTTTGCCAAGAGGTGGCTGCGGAATCACCCTGAGGTGGGCTGTTCGGGGCCACAATCGGCAAAACCGGGTGGGCAGCTAGTCCTGGACTGGCTGAGGTGGTGGCGGGTGCCGGTGTCTGGGACGACGGACTATGTAAATAGTGAATTAGAAGAGGGTTTAGGCCATCATATAGAAAGTCGTAGGAATGTCGAGGTGACGAATGTAGAGAGGCAAAGGGAAATTGAGACTCATCAAATAGGACACGACGTGAAATAATAATTTTATGGCTTGACAAGTCATAACACGAGTAACCACGATGATTGGTAGGGTAATCCAGAAACACATACGGGGAAGACTGGGGTTGGAGTTTGTGAGTGGTCAGATGGAGAGGATAACAAAGACATCCAAAAATACGCAAGTGTTGGTAAGAGGGATTCCTATGAAACAGAACTTGGGTGGGCGACCATTGAGCTAGAGACTTGTTTGGGATTATGTTTAGGAGATATGTGGCTATGGAGAGTGCATAATGCCATAATTGAGGCGTGAACAAGTAGGGAACGAATGAGGCTGTTTATGGTTCAGATTTTCCGTTCGGCTTTACCATTTTGGGAGAATGTGTGAGGGCAGAAAAATCAAAAGGTAAGACCGTTTTTGGAGCAAAACTGTTTGAATTGGTTATTATCAAATTTCCTGTCATTGTCACATTGAAACATTTAATGCTCTTTTTAAATTTTGTTTTTACAAAAGCACTAAATGAAGAAAAAATGGGGTAGATCTGGGATTTATTTCCAATTGGAAAAGTCAATAGAAAGTTGGAATAATCTTCCAAAAATAATATATAATATCGATGGCCAATCATACTCAAAATATGGGATGTCCACAAATCAATATATATGATATCGAAAGGCATTAAAGTATAATTTGTGAATGCAGAAAATGGTAATTTGACATATTTTCCAAAAATGCAAGATTCACATATAAGAGTCCTAGAAATACGGTTGCAAATTAACAAAATTATTTTTTCTAAGGGAGCGTAAAATAAAGTCTCCCGGATGTCCTAATTTAGAATGTCATAGGGAAGACGAAAGAGCAGCAAAGGTTGATGAAACTGAGGCTGGATTGTTGACGGCGTTTAAATAGGGTAGAGATCTCTGGTGCTGTCACATCTCATTATTCGTCTCCCTGTCGTAAAATCCTTTACAGTAAAACCAAAAGGATCAAAGTCAAGGAAAACCCAATTATCAGTTGTGAAACGTCGCACGGAGATTAGATTCTTAATGAGTTTAGGGGAATAAAGGATATTTTTAAGATTAATGGTGAATGTTGTGGGGATAGAGAGGAATGACCATAACCACTGTCGCGCCCTATTTTCGACCCGCTCCGAGGTCAAAAGCGGAGCACGGCGTGTTCAGGTGATTCCTGGGTAAATGGATTGTGGAGTCGCCACCTAATTATTTTTTTACGGTGAATTAGGACACCTAAATATTTAAACTAATGTTGCAATGTAAACTCCGATTTTAAGGTCTGCGAAACTAATGAGATTCTAGGTAAGGGTTCTTTATTATCCTAAAGGGAAGGGGTTAGGCATCGTTTAAGATCTGCTAACTTGCGGTTATCCGGTCAAACTCAGGTTTAATTATTGTAAGAAAATACATGTTTTAAAAATATAAAGTTAAACTAATATTGCAAGTATTTAGTAAAAGAATGCATTTTTGTACAAGTGTGCATTTGTATGGTTTTTAAAGAGAAATACATATAAAGTTGAAAAGTATGCATTTTTTAACAATTGATAGTAAAACAAATTATTTATAATGCCTAAGAAGTAAATCTTTTGGAAATCATTGAGTTGCAAATTAAAAGATAAACTTATTTGTATGATTGATAAAATGAATAAAAGATAATCAAAGTTGTTTAGAAAATTTTGAACATGCATCACGAGCCTAAAATAAATAACTAGCGAAGGGTTTCTAAGTTTGAATTAACCGAGCTTACAAATAAATAAGCTAGCGACGGGTTTCCAATCTTAGACTATCCTATGAATTAATTCTAAGTCTACGTATTCTAAGCATTTCAATAATTACATAAGTGCGGTAAATAATATTACAATACAGAGCGGGATAAAAGCTGAATTAAAGAAAGTAAATAAAATAAATAAACTCCGAGAAATATCTGCCATCATTGACTTTGTTCCTTACAAGCTGTCAAGAACAAACGGTTAGAAACAGTTAAAAAAACACAAATAACTTCGGATTCGTATCCAAAACAGTGAGCGTTTTGGTCACGGAGGGCTCAGACTTAAATTTTGAAAAGACCATCCAATCACGCCGTGGCTGCAAACATATGACTGAGTAGTTATTTTGATTGCCTCGCCTACTAAACGTATTGGTCTCTCGGATGAAAAAGAAAAGATCACTATAATCACGTCGTGGCTGCGAATATATAAGTCACCTCGCCTACTAAACATGTTGATCTTGGATGAAATAAAGGTTTAAGCCTCATCCTTGCCCAGAAGTTATATTTCCGTCTTTACAACTGTGGAGGCCTCAAAATCGACGGATATTTTTCATCGGCCAGTGTAGTATCGTGTTCAAATCAAAGCAAAAATTAAATTGGAAACAAGAAGAAGCGAGAAGGGCAAGTAAACAAAGAACAAGAAATGAGGCGATTTTTGAAAAGACGCGATGTTTAGTTTAGAAACAGTAAATATCCGTTGCCCGGATGTTTAACCCAGTGAACAGAAAATATAGAAACGAAAGAAGTAAATAAAGGCAGATGAAATGTTGAGTTAATTTCGAAAACAGACCCGAATGAACAAGTGACCCGAATGAAACAGTGAATTAATTTCGAAAAAAGACCGGAATAGTGACCGTAACCGGAATAAAAAAATTCAGATTTTTCAGATAACCAACAACAGATAAAAAAAATGCCATAATCCGGAAAATACCCAAAACGGGTCGACCCGACCCGAATCAGGTGTCAAACCCGAAATCAAATATTTCACCAATTTCAGATAACCAACATACAAGAATATGAAATGCAAGAATTCTGGAAAATAATACCCAAACCGGGTCGACCCGACCCGAGTCAGTGACCCGACCCGAATCAGATATGCAACCCGAAATCAAATATTTTCACCAATTTCAGATAACCAACATACAAGATATGAAATGCAAGAATTCTAAAAAAATTATCAACCCGGGTCGACCCGACCCGGCAGTGACCCGACCCGAATTGGACCAAAAAATAGTGAAAAAATAGCTAAAAATTCAGATTCTTCAACACTAAAAAAAACCAATAATTTCGACCTATATTTCAGAATCTTTACGTTGAAGAACACATGCAAGAACAAACAAAGATTTCGGACTGCCTTTTTTTTTAGTGAAGAACAACACAAACAAAATATAATGCCAAACCTTGAAGGAGATTTCGGATTTCTTCAATTTCGGACCTAAACATGACCCGAAAATTCTAAGAATCGACCTCCCAAATCAGTGAGCAAGGGGGGTTTTTATAGATACTCACCCCAACATTCAACCCCCTCATACCCCCCTTAAAACGAATTCAAATTTCAAAATAAAGGGGGAACAAAATCATGATTTTTTGGGGCGTGTTCTTGGGGCATGTGTTGCAGAAATGTGATGGGGTAGATTGGTGGTGTCAGGCGGCGGTGTGGCGACTGATGGTGTCAGGCGTAGGGGTGTAGGGTGGCGGCGTGGGGGGTAGGGGTGTAGGGTGCAGCGGATTGGTGGGGTTTTTTTAGGTTTAGGTTTTTTTTTATTTTGTTTTGGGTTTTGGGGTTTAAAGGGGGGAAGATGGGTTGGTCGACTGGGCCGGTTCGGGTTGGGCGGTTGGGCCTGGTCGAGATGGGTTTTGGGTTTTGGGATTTGGTTTTGTGGGTTTTGGGTTTAAAGGAGGATAAAAGGTTGTGGGATTTTATTTTGTGGGTTAGGTTTAAATGGGATAAGAGGTTGTGGGGGTTGGGCTTGGAATATGGGGTGGCCGATTGGGCTTGGAAAAAAGGGTGTTGGGTTTTGGGATTTGGTTGGGGGAATTTGTATTGGGTTGGGAAAATGGAATGGGTTAGAAATTGTTTTGGGTTTTAAAAAATATGAAAGGGGTTTAACATTAAAAATATATTTTTTTGTTTTGTAAAAGATGTGAATTATTTAAAAATAACATAACGATGTGATAATAATAAAATATAATATTTGCGAAATGTTTAATGCTTAAAGAAAAATGGAAATGCGATGCAATTTTGTGAGAATAAAATAACATAGAATTTTCGGATAAAACTTATGATTATGATAAATGATAGTGAAAAATGCGAATAATAATAATAATAAGAGAATAATATATATATATATATATATATATATATATATACACGCATGTATGCATATAGATTAAAATTGTTTTGAGGTGTTTAAAAATATTTAAAATTGCAAATAAATTAGAAAAGACGGGACAAAATTGGGTGTCAACAGATGCCCCTCTTTGGCCGGAGATGATGAAAGAGTTTTTGGTCAAAGAAGTTGACTGAGTAGCCAATTTTGTCCTAATCAACGGGACTTGAAGGAAGATTAGGGGTGCACTTGGTGGAAATAGAATCCCGAGGGGAGAGAAGTTGTAGAAGATGGTGCAGATTCCAAAAATAATGCCCCAGTGTCGAGTTATGATGACACTGGTTGCAGATGTAAAAACTTATTGGGGAAGTGCGGAACGGCGTTCGAAGCAGGTCGTTGACCAATTTGCCTCGGTTCGCCATAAGAGATAGTTCCACGCCGTGATGAAGTTTCTGCAAATTAAAGCTCCTGCAAACTAAAGCTTAAGATAAAATTAGTGTATAACTGCTGAGAAAATTGTAGAGAATATAACTTGGAAATACCCGCATTAGGAGGTGGGCGCCTGACTGAAATTAACCCGCATTAGGAGGTGGGCGCCTGACTGAAATTAAAATACCCGCATTATAAGGTGGGCGCCTGAAATGACGTCGTTGGATTGACGTGTTGTGTTGAAGACGTCGTTGTAATATTGTTGACGTCGTTGTAATAATGTAAAAGACAGTTGTTGTGCTGCCTGTAACGTCGAGGACGTTGTTGTAATGTTGTAAAAGATAATTGTTGTGCTGAAGACGTCATTGTAATGTTGTTGACGTCATTGTAGTGCTGTAAAAAATAACTGTTGTGCTGAAAACGTCGTTGTAATGTTGTTGACGTCGTTGTAGTGCTGTAAAAAATAACTGTTGTGCTGAAGACTCCGTTGCGTAGGTGTGTTGTTGATGACGCCGTTGTATGGGCGTGTTTCTGATGACATCATTGTAATATTGTTGATGTCGTTGTAATGCTATAAAAGATAATTGTTTTGCAGAAGATGCTATTGCGTAGGCGTGTTGTTCATGATGCCGTTGTATGGGCGCGTTGTTGATGACGTCGTTGTATGGACGTAATGTTGATGTTGTCGCTGCATGGACGTTGCTGATGTCGTCGTTGTATGGATGTTGCTGTAAGAGATAGCTGTTGTGCTGTCATAATGTTAATGACGTTGTTGTAATGCTGTTTGCTGATGACATCGTTGTAATGCTGTAAAAGATAATTGTGGTGCTGCAGTAACGTCGATGACATTGTTGTAATGATATTTGTTGTAAGAGATAGCTGCTTTGCTGAAGACGTCATTGTAATGCTGTTGACGTCGTTGTAATGCTGTAAAAAATAGTTGTTGAGCTGCCGTAACGTCATGGACGTTGTTGTAATGTGTTGTGTTGAAGACGTTGTAATGCTGTTGACGTCGTTGTAATGCTGTAAAAGATAATTGTTATGCTGCAGAACGTCGATGACGTTGTTGTAATGTTGTTTGTTGTAAGAGATAGCTGTTGTGCTGAAGACGTCATTGTAATGTTGTTGACGTCGTTGTAATGCTGTAAAAAATAGTTGTTGTGCTGCCGTAACATCGTGGACGTTGCTGTAATGTGTTGTGTTGAAGACGTCGTTGTAATGTTGTTGACGTCGTTGTAATGCTGTAAAAGATAATTGTTGTGCTGCAGTAACGTCGATGACGTTGTTGTAATGTTGTTTGCTGTAAGAGATAGTTGTTGCGCTGAAGACGACGTTGTGATGATGTTGACGTCTTTGTAATGATAATGCTGATGACATTGTTGCAATGCTGTTGATGTCATTGTAATGCTGTAAAAGATAGTTGCTGTGTTGTCGTAAAAGATAACTTCTGCGCTGAAGTCGTCATTGTAATGTTGTTGACGTCGTTGAGATGCTGTAAAAGATAGTTGTTGCGTTGCCGTAAAAGATAGCTGCTGCGCTGAAGACGTCATTGTAATGCTGTTGACGTCGTTGAGATGCTGTAAAAGTTAGTTCCACGTTGTGCTGAATCTTCTGCCGAATCAAACTCATGTAGACTGTGAATTGAAATGTCATCCTGGCACGGGCGAAAAATGTGATGCGGCGTCTTTGCCATCGGGTTTGCTGTAATAGATGGTTCCACGTCAGTTTGCTGTGTTTAAGCTCCCTGTGATTTGAAATAACATCATTGTGCAGACATAATGGTTGGGCCTCTGTAGGTCAAGACGATGTCTTTGTATAGATGCAAAATAGGAGCGTGATCCTTGCGGTGAGCCGTAATGCAGAAATTCTTTGTGAAGTTGATCATAAGTGATGTGGCTTCCCTGTTTCTTTCAACCTGAAGAATCTGTACTCAAAGAAAATTTGTGAGTTTGGGGGAGGGGCGGTTGATTCGCGTTGACTTTGTAGCTTTGGCTCTTGATAGTTGCATGTCCTGCTGATTCGGACCTGTAGCCCCTATCTAGTTCCCAGTCTTGGCTAACCGCTAATGGAAACATTTGTTGAAAATAATTTGTTTATGAGAAAGTAGGCATATCAATAAAAAGTTCTTGTCGAACTCTAATGGAAAATATTTGTTGAAAATAATTTGCTTATAAGAAAGTATGCATGTCAGCAAAAAAATCTCGTCGAATTCTAATGAAAAATATTTGTTGAAAATAATTTGCTTATAAGAAAGTAGGCATATCAGTAAAAAGTTCTTGTCGAACTTTAATGAAAATATTTGTTGAAAATAATTCGCTTATATAAGAAAGTATGCATATATGTAAATGTCTGTCGAGCAGTGACATGCGGTGAAACAAAGCAAACGTCTTATCCAAAATCCTCTTATGGCTGAAGACTTAGTTTACCGATGCTTTTCCATGTTTATTGGCGTCCTCTGGTAGTGATCCTTTAAAAATGCCCCAGTTTCCGATATGTGAGGATGATGAACTTTCGAACGGACAACCGAGTCTTGTCTGGGTTGCTTGCCTGTCCTATCAGGGTGATCAGATGGGTGCATTTTGTCATATGTGATATAAAGGAGAAAATATTTCCTAATGGTGGGACCGAAGCCGATTTAGGCCGCCTATGTATCCCCATGAGGGAATCAGGTCATAACGTAGTTCATTACAAGCAAAAGGGGATCGTAAGGATTTTCTAAAAATGGGACCGAAGCCGATGTGGCCGCCTACGTATCCCGCCGAGGGAATCAGGTCATAACGTATTTCATGTACAAGTAGAAAATGCGATTTTGGGGGGAAATTTGTGATCTAAAGAATCGGAACCCGACATGGGTTCTTTGCGTATCCCGCCAAGGGAGCGCAACTTTTACAACATAAGAAGTATTACATAGAAAATTATCAACCATCTTGATGTTTCATCCAAACCTGGCTTTGGCTTATGCCCCAGTTCTTCCGATTGTGAGTCTTCCTCATATTCTTCGAAGTCTTGTTCGTTGTTTGAGACTTTGTTTGCTTGTTTCATTATATGTCACATATTATCGACAAATTTATTAGTTTGCATGATGAAAAAGAAAAGAAAATTAAACAAAACATATTTTAAAATAGCAAAAGCAATGCAGATTTGTCCTTTTAAGCTTTCAAAATGTGGAGGCAAAATACACTAAAATGCATAAATGCGATTCAGGCCTCAATTTAAATCGTATTGTTTCAATAAGTTTGCGCTAATACGATATGATTGGGGAATTAAAAGATGGGGTGCTCCGCCAATTTTAGTCAACACGAATCAACCTTTGGGGGGAAATAAATTAAGCAAAATAAACCTCCTGAAAAAATGAAGAAAACCTAGTTAGTATAAGGTGAGTAATTATTGCTTCAAATAATATGCACATAGTGAAAAGTATGAGAAAATAGTAACAGATTGTATGCAAATTATATGCGCGTCCTAATATACATGGGGCCTCTCTTATGCCGGAGGTGGGCCTAAACGCCAAATATGCGAGATTACGACAGTTTGATCCAAGCTGTTAAACTGTAATGCTTTGTTGGAAACGAGACAAAATGAATGTACATTTTCCAATTTCAGCATGTCATGATTAGTCTTTCATTATCACGCTACACGTAATATGCCGATTGGTCGTTGGGTTGCGAGACCCGTTGACAATTTTGGTAGATTTCTTAATTGTGGAGTCGATACCAAGGATCGACCCACCTAAGGTGTAAGCATGCATGACTTAAAATAAAGGGTGTTATAGCTCTATCCTAAATTTTCTAAGATTTGGCTGACTAGACTCAAGGTTCCCGAGCGGACTACTCGAGTGAGAAGGCTACGCGGCCAACCGGATGGTCCGGACGCTCCGCGCATATACCAACTCTCCTAAAAATTTAGAAATTTGAAAGAAGTTTGCGGGTGCGCAAAGCACACCTCGCGTGTAATGTGTGATAGTGTCAATTTTCCAGAGTGGAAGAAATATGAGCGAAATGCCAATTTAAGGAAAGCAGTAAGAGAGTATAGCAATTAAAGCAGTTATGCATACAATATTTCAAAAGGAAACAATTAAAAACAATAGATCAAATAAGGAGCAATATAAAGCACAATAACAATTAACCTGAATTTGCTATGGTTAAGCACCTGAAATTCCGCAGCGGAGTCGCCATGCTGTCGCGCCCTATTTTTGACCCGCTCCGAGGTCAAAAGCGGAGCACGGCGTGTTCAGGTGATTCCTGGGTAAATGGATTGAGGAGTCGCCACCTAATTATTTTTTACGGTGAATTAGGACACCTAAATATTTAAACTAATGTTGCAATGTAAACTCCGATTTTAAGGTCTGCGAAACTAATGAGATTCTAGGTAAGGGTTCTTTATTATCCTAAAGGGAAAGGGTTAGGCATCGTTCAAGATCTGCTAACTTGCGGTTATCCGGTCAAACTCAGGTTTAATTATTGTAAGAAAATACATGTTTTAAAAATATAAAGTTAAACTAATATTGCAAGTATTTAGTAAAAGAATGCATTTTTGTACAAGTGTGCATTTGTATGGTTTTTAAAGAGAAATACATATAAAGTTGAAAAGTATGCATTTTTTAACAATTGATAGTAAAACAAATTATTTATAATGCCTAAGAAGTAAATCTTTTGGAAATCATTGAGTTGCAAATTAAAAGATAAACTTATTTGTATGATTGATAAAATGAATAGAAGATGATCAAAGTTGCTTAGAAAATTTTGAACATGCATCACGAGCCTAAAATAAATAACTAGCGAAGGGTTTCTAAGTTTGAATTAACCGAGCTTACAAATAAATAAGCTAGCGACGGGTTTCCAATCTTAGACTATCCTATGAATTAATTCTAAGTCTACCTATTCTAAGCAGTTCAATAATTACATAAGTGCGGTAAATAATATTACAATACAGAGCGGGATAAAAGCTGAATTAAAGAAAGTAAATAAAATAAATAAACTCCGAGAAATATCTGCCATCATTGACTTTGTTCCTTACAAGCTGTCAAGAACAAACGGTTAGAAACAGTTAAAAAAACACAAATAACTTCGGATTCGTATCCAAAACAGTGAGCGTTTTGGTCACGGAGGGCTCAGACTTTATTTTGAAAAGACCATCCAATCACGCCGTGGCTGCAAACATATGACTGAGTAGTTATTTTGATTGCCTCGCCTACTAAACGTATTGGTCTCTCGGATGAAAAAGAAAAGATCACTATAATCACGTCGTGGCTGCGAATATATAAGTCACCTCGCCTACTAAACATGTTGATCTTGGATGAAATAAAGGTTTAAGCCTCATCCTTGCCCAGAAGTTATATTTCCGTCTTTACAACTGTGGAGGCCTCAAAATCGACGGATATTTTTCATCGGCCAGTGTAGTATCGTGTTCAAATCAGCAAAAATTAAATTGGAAACAAGAAGAAGCGAAAGAGGAAAGATAAAGAACAAGAAACGAGGCGATTTTCGAAAAGACGCGATGTTTAGTTTAGAAACAGTAAATATCCGTTGCCCGGATGTTTAACCCAGTGAACAGAAAATATAGAAACGAAAGAAGTAAATAAAGGCAGATGAAACATGTGAGTTAATTCGAAAACAGACCCGAATGAACAAAGTGACCCGAATGAAACGGTGAATTAATTTCGAAAAACAGACCCGAAATAGTGACCAGAACCGGAATAAAAAAATTCAGATTTTTCAGATAACCAACAACAGATAAAAAAAATGCCATAATCCGGAAAATACCCAAAACGGGTCGACCCGACCCGAATCAGGTGTCAAACCCGAAATCAAATATTTCACCAATTTCAGATAACCAACATACAAGAATATAAAATGCAAGAATTCTGGAAAATAATACCCAAACCGGGTCGACCCGACCCGAGTCAGTGACCCGACCCGCATCAGATATGCAACCCGAAATCAAATATTTTCACCAATTTCAGATAACCAACATACAAGATATGAAATGCAAGAATTCTAAAAAAATTATCGACCCGGGTCGACCCGACTCGAATTGGACCGAAAAATAGTGAAAAAATAGCTAAAAATCCAGATTCTTCAACACTAAAAAAAACCAATAATTTCGACCTATATTTCGGAATCTTTACGTTGAAGAATACATGCAAGAACAAACAAAGATTTCAGACTGCCTTTTTTTTTAGTAAAGAACAACACAAACAAAATATAATGCCAAACCTTGAAGGAGATTTCGGATTTCTTCAATTTCGGACCTAAACCTGACCCAAAAATTCTAAGAATCGACCTCCCAAATCAGTGAGCAAGGGGGGGGTTTTATAGATACTCACCCCAACATTCAACCCCCTCATACCCCTCTTAAAACGAATTCAAATTTCAAAATAAAGGGGGAACAAAATCATGATTTTTTGGGGCGTGTTCTTGGGGCATGCATTGCAGAAATGTGATGGGGTAGATTGGTGGTGTCAGGCGGCGGTGTGGCGACTGGTGGTGTCAGGCGTAGGGGTGTAGGGTGGCGGCGTGGGGGTAGGGGTGTAGGGTGCAGCGGATTGGTGGGGTTTTTTTAGGTTTAGGTTTTTTTTTTGTTTTGTTTTTGTTTTGGGTTTTGGGGTTTAAAGGGGGGAAGATGGGTTGGTCGACTGGGCCGGTTCGGGTTGGGCGGTTGGGCCTGGTCGAGATGGGTTTTGGGTTTTGGGATTTGGTTTTGTGGGTTTTGGGTTTAAAGGAGGATAAAAGGTTGTGGAATTTATTTTGTGGGTTAGGTTTAAATAGGATAAAAGGTTGTGGGGGTTGGGCTTGGAAGATGGGGTGGCCGATTGGGCTTGGAAAAAGGGGTGTTGGGTTTTGGGAATTTGTATTGGGTTGGGAAAATAGAATGGGTTAGAAATTATTTTGGGTTTTAAAAAATATGAAAGGGGTTTAACATTAAAAATATATTTTTTTGTTTTGTAAAAGATGTGAATTATTTAAAAATAACATAACGATGTGATAATAATAAAATATAATATTTGCGAAATGTTTAATGCTTAAAGAAAAATGGAAATGCGATGCAATTTTGTGAGAATAAAATAACATAGAATTTTCGGATAAAACTTATGATTATGATAATATATATATATATATACACGCATGTATGCATATAGATTAAAATTGTTTTGAGGTGTTAAAAAATATTTAAAATTGCAAATAAATTGGAAAAGACGGGACAAAATTGGGTGTCAACAACCACGGATGCCTTGTCCACTACCAACAATAATATTCTGATTTAAATTACTCAAATTGAAAAAAGATGAGAGAGTACTTTGTGATGCCGTCATGTGAGATGTGGTGCCTATGTCCATATACCAATTTTCATATGGAGTCGGTGTATAAGTCGATGGCGGGGGGCTATGCTGTGTAGGCCTGTTGTGGATGTGAGCCAAGTATGCCAGGTTGGGCATGTCGGTTATGAGGTGGAGTCCACAAAGATGTCGGATACGGGCAAGGATGGAAGGCCCAAGACGGTGGGGCCCACGTGGCCCATGACGAGTAGGCACTACCATGGTCGCTGATGGTTATTTTTGGCCGACGGGGACTACCCTTTCCCGCTGCCGTTGTTGTTGGAATTTCTTCTGTCGCGGCCCTTGCCGGACTGCCTGCTCCGGTGGTTGTTACGGGAGGAAGCGGACTGTTGTGAGTCTTCTGACCGACGGTTTTAGTTGCCGGAATGGGAGGCCCTGTCGTCAGTAGAGGGCTCGACGGTGGTGGTGAGGGAGGCGTCGACAATTCTGGCCAGAGTAGTGCTGTGCTTGATTTTTTGGGTTTTCTCAAGGATGAGCTTTGAACGGGCCTCATAAAATGGAGGTAATGGCGTGCATTGCAGAAGGATTGTGACAATGCCGTCATAGGATTCGTTCAAACCTGCAATAAGTTGCATGACCAATCGATGATTAGTGACTAGTGCGTCGTCGTTGGAGAGTTGGTCGGCAATCATCTTGAGTTCTTGACAATAAGCAGACACGTTTGGGAAATCATCCCGATGAACGTCTTTGAACTGATTTTAAAGGTATAACGCTCGTTGAGTTTTGTTGTCATGGAAAATACTTTCCAAATGCGGGCAGTGGCATCGGTCTCAATGATGGTGTGCAACAGATCATTAGATATCGTACCGTATATCCATTGGAAGACGGTTGCGTCCAAAAGAGACCAGAGTGCATCATCAGAAGTCGAAGCCGATGTTATGTATGTGGACTTCGACGTGGGAGGGATGATGTGGTCGATAACTTTATAAATACGATAATGGATCTTAAAAAGCTCTTCCCACGAGGAGTATTGACCATTTTCCATCTCAAGAGTCACATGGATGAAGTTTTTAATATTGTTTACGCCAAGTACAGGATGAAATTTGGTTTTGTCAGCCATGGAAGAGGAAATTTAGGAGGAATAGGGAGGAAGAATGGCCGGAAAAACTAAGGTTCCGTCGTGGGGAAAAGAGGGGGTGGGTGGCCGAGAGAGGTCGGCGGCTAGGGTTCCGACATGGACTAGGTGCCGACGTGGAAAAAAGGTGGCGACCGAGAAGGTGTATCAACGACTAGGGTAGAGTTTGTAGTTTTAGGCTACTGATACCATAAAGAAATATGTTCCTTGATCTTTATTTATGAATGATTTACAATATATATAAGGTTATAAGAATATTTACTTTGATACAAACTAGTTAACTAATTAACCTAATTACAAAAAGATTATAATTCTACATAAAATAGGAGATATACAATTAATGAAAGAATATTGGAAAATATACTATTACCGTTAGATATTTGTGTGACTATAAATCATCTCATAAAGTTAAATTATTTTAAAATATAAAAATATGCTAATCTTTTTAGGACAAACTAATAAGGAAAGTAGGCCAATATTTTTGGAACAGAGGGAATAGTTAATTACTTATTGCAACAAAACTTTTATGTTGGTTGGCTACATGAATTTTCACCTTGTTAGTGAGAGTTTGAATCCCGCGTTGTAATCCCCTCCTTCATTTCCCCTTCCCGCCCCTATGTAATAAAAAAAAATTAAAAAAAAGTAATGTCAACTTTATACATATTCCGTAAGTCATTACATATAACGAGTAATTATGCTGAGACTTCTTTGTGGATCTAGTTCCTCATGGATTTTGTAGAATAAAATCTAGTGGCTTTAAGTCTCTAAGTACCAAAACATTTTTCACTATAACTGTAAAGACAAATTTTGTCTGAAATATTAAAGACAAAAAAAGGTTTAAATTACAACGTTATTATGAAGAGATAATTTAGGTTGCAATATCTAGAAGGTCGCTGAATCAACAAATAACATCCTCTGATTCTTCTCCATACGAACATCGATCAAAGATCTCGAGAACTTGATATTGAATTTGATGGTATTTCAAGAGGCTTGATTTTGGATTTTCTTGTGCGTCATGAACACTTCAAAGTCTGTCACAAACAATTTGATGATCATCACAAATCAAATTTGAGATTTAACTATCACAAATGGAAGGTTTGGAACTGTGCGCTCGAAATCTTGACGAAGACATCAGTTTAGTGAAATACTTTGAATCTTTTTCTTGAGAGCTTCTCTAGCTTTCATTCAGCTTTCTTCGTGTATTTTCGGTCTTCTTTTTGCCTAATGCGTAACAACCGAACTCCTCATTTTGATCAATCACATCTAATTCCATGTTCTAAGACTTCCTACATGTTGATCGGGTGAGTTTCAGCGCATTTTGAAATATTTTGGAGTTGCAGATTTTTCTAGTGCAAAAGTACACCTTCGCATTCGCGATCCAAAAGGTGCGATCGCAAGGGTTAGATTGTGCTTTGCGAACGTGCCCCCTAGTCCGCGATAGCGAAGGGGAATGTTGCGGTCGCGACAGTCAGCTAGTTCATGTATAAATATCAGATTTTGGGATAATAATATTATTTTCACCATTTTAAGTTTGTGAGCTCGGTTGGGGCGATTTTTGAGGGGGTTTTCATCTACAAACATCGGGTAAGTGTTCTAAACATCAAATTTGATTTATGTCTTGAGTTCCCACAGATTATTACACCTAAAAACATAGTATTAAAGAGGTAAAATTGGAAAATTTTGAGCTAGGGATAAAATCATGTATTTTGGGGACGTAAAATCGATTAGAAGTCGGATTTGAAGTCTAATGATAGATTTGAACCCGTGGAATTATGAGTAACTCATATCCGTAACTTATTTTGGAGTTTGGCCAAAGGGTTTGGGTTTAACTTATTGGTTGACTTTAACTTCAATCTCACATAAAATTCTTAAATGGGTATCAATGAATTCGTCTAACCTCGTAGAGTAATCTTTTGAATAGATTGGAGTCATTTGATGAATTTCGGATGTTGTAAAGCTATTTGGAAGATTAAAGTTTTGCCTGGACCGAGAAAAGTTAAAACTTTGACCTTAAAAAGATTTTTTTTCTAGATTGACTTGTTTGACATATATGTTGGGTACAAAGGTGCAGTTAACGGAAATTACAAGTAACTGCTAAGACTTACAAGAACTGAAATTACAATAGGGGTTCTTTAAATAGTTGAAGGAGAGGCTAATGAACTGCCTCCATAAGTGCCATTACTGGCCAAGTAATGGCAATTATGGAGGTAGTAATTCCTCCAAAATAAATGGTGAAGATGTGCAACGGATTGGTCATTTCAGAAGAGTCATTCAGCCAAAATAAATGGCTGAATTGAGTGCTGGTGGACGTTTCTGATCTCTGCCTAATTCTGACTTTCTTGAAACTTCAGGGACCAAACTGTGCATATGAAAGAATTCTGGTCCAAACTATACATATGTAACTTCAGGGATCAAACTGTGCATATGGCAAAGTTCTCTGGTCCAAAAAGATAATATCAGAAGAAGCATAGCCCACGACCCGTGAACCCGGACCGGACTGGCGGGCGGCGGCGGCGCGCGTGTGGGCTTTCCTCGAACCGAAGCACATCTAGGTCCTCCCTCCTTTAAACACATGGGATACCCCTTGGGGTCCCAAACCCCAAGCCAACTTTGAGACTTATAAACAAAACAATTCTTTCTTCCTCCACCGATGAGGGAGAATTGATCACATACCACACTTTTCCATGCTTCAAACACCTCACTTCGTGGACCAATATATCTTTCATTTCTCAACGAAATTTGACGATCCTTGGCCCTACGGTTATCTACTTACTTAGTAGATTATGCACGTGTGAAGAACTGGATTCTCCAACATGCGTAATACTAGTGTTTAAGCCGTTAAAGTTGGTCGGACGCCAACTCCCGCCAAAGGCAAATTTCCAACAATATATAGTATACATATATATGGGAGTACCGTATATGAGTGATGATGAGCGTATATGCAAAAATCATATTTGAAATTGTTCTACAAGGTGGTGTTGTAAACATACATATTGTGCTACTTTTCGTGCCAAGATTACTTACTTTATGTGTTATTCGTGCCATGAGTACTTCACATCCAATCATGCTAGAAATAGTGTTATAGGTATTGTTGTGTTTCATGCTAGTCTAACATTATAAGTTATGTGCGTATAGATTGCTTAGCTATTGTCATGCACTGAATACATATCTATCAATGTGCATATGTGATACATATATTGATATGTGTTTTAAGTTGGTGAGTCTGGTAGGACCATTACTAGGTGTCAGGAGTTATAGAGTATAGCACTCCGATTTTGGCACATGATTTATATGTACATATTATGATACGTGAAATATTCGTGTTGCGCGTGGATATGGATTTGTCCATCTAGAGTCACTGTACTTCCTGGCACCCCAGGTAGTGTGCGTACAGTTGTATTGAACACATGTTTTGAGTCAATTTTGAGTCTTTATCTTTGTGAAGGGGAAAGTCCCGAAGGCGAAACTCTCTATCTGTACCAGAGGCCCCTTGGCCATGTGGAATGTAAATCGAGGGATATGCGCGAGTGGCAGCCCTGCAAGGGAGAGGACCAACGGGACACGAACCCAGCAACAGCCCTTGCAATATTTCAGCAAAGACTGTCACCACACGGATTCGAACCCGCGACGTCGGAGTGATTGTACCCCAATCACTTTGCCACTTACCAACTCGCATGTGCCCCTGGGGGCCAATTTTGAGTCTTTATCATGCATGTTGATTTTTAGCTCATGTTTATGCATTTCATATAAATTCTGGGTTGTGCATGTCACTGTATATGCTGTTTGGATGAATTCAGTAATTGCATTGAACTTGGACGGTTAAGATAGTGTACAAAGTTTACAAACTATTACATGCTGTGCATATCCTTATATCCTTTGATTGTGCATATTGTTTGTTTATGTACATCATTATTGTTGTTAGCGATATAACTCCAAAGGTTGACAATGTGTATTTTTCTGTAAACCCTCGCCATATTTTATTGGAGACGGTCAATGATACTTACCAGGTGCACGCTATTATTATACTCATACTACTCTTATTGCACCCATGTATTCAAATGAAAGAAATAATCACTTGATTATTTTCATTAATTGAAAGAATATAAATACAAGTTACATATTTTCATAATAGAAGAATCCTATTCCTATTTTATTCCTAAAACCTTATTCTATTTGGAGACTAACTATACAATTATGGTAAGTGTACAATACTAATTACACTACAATATTACATTACATAATTGTACAAAGTAGAGGATAAGGAGGAGACTGCCCACGGGTGGGCAGTGCACTTGGTAATTTCGGGATACATAATATACACAATATACACTATGTATATTGTGTATATTATGTATATCTAACACACCCCCGCAGTCTGAGCGAGCGGTCTTCGAACGCTGAGACTGTCCCTAAAATCTTCAAAAAGAACCGAGGGAAGACCCTTTGTAAAGATGTCGGTAATTTGATACCTGAACGGGATATGGCAGACGCGAACGTGCCCCCGAGCAACCTTTTCACGAATAAAGTGAATGTCCATCTCGATATGTTTTGTGCGCTGGTGCTGAACCGGATTACCAGAAAGGTAGATGACACTAATATTATCACAATAAACCAAAGTCGCTTTCTGGATAGGACAATGAAGTTCTAACAACAAATTACGTAACCAACATGATTCAGAGACCACATTAGCTACCCCTCGATATTCGGCCTCTGCACTGGAACGGGATAAAGTCGACTGACGCTTCGCAGACCATGAGACCAAGTTATTACCAAGAAACATACAATAGCCAGACGTAGACCGTATGGTGTCTGGACAGCCAACCCAATCAGCATCTGTATACGAGACAAGTGTTGTCGTTGATGAAGGATATAGATGCAAGCCATAGTCAAGTGTACCCTGAATATACCGAAGGATGCGTTTGAGCGCATTCATGTGCTCAACTCTGGGATCATGCATAAACAAACACACCTGTTGTACGACATACGTAATACCAGATCTCGTAAATGTAAGATATTGAAGGGCCCCTACAAGACTGTAATAGCGGGTGTGATCCTCGTATGGTGCGTCGGCCGCAGCACCCAATTTGGGTTTAGTATTAACGGGAGTAGAAGTGGACTTACAGGATGACATCCCAACCCTTTCAATGATCTCGGCGGCATACTTCCTCTGTGATAAGAACAATCCACCTGCATGACGAGTGACAGCAATCCCCAAAAAATAACTCAAGGTCCCCACGTCTTTCATAGCAAACTCAAAGTTGAGCATTGTCATGATAGACTGGCGTAAGACATTGGAAGAGGCAGTCAATATAATATCATCCACATATAGAAGTATATAAGCCAAAGATGAACCATGACGATATATGAACCAAGAATTATCCGACCTGCTGTGAGTGAACCCAATAGTCGAAACATAATCAGCAAACCTCTTATACCAGGCCCATGGAGACTGCTTAAGCCCATACAATGAATTCTTTAATAAACAAACATGGTGCGGATATTTGGGCTCCCTAAACCCCAAGGGCTGATGTATATAGACTGTCTCCTTGAGATCACCGTGTAAGAAAGCATTCTTTACATCTAACTGATGAATGTGCCATGCTTTCGAAAGAGGCAAGCTGAGCACAGTGCGAATGGTAGCCAGTTTGACCATCGGATTAAACGTCTCATCACAGACCACACCAACTTGCTGAGTCTTACTATAACCCACAAGCCGAGCCTTATGACGTGCAAATGAACCGTCTGAATTGTCCTTATGAGTAAAAATCCACATAGACCTAATAATATTAATACCAGATGGACGGGGCACCAACTCCCACGTCTTATTATCAATAAGAGCATTATATTCATCGGTCATAGCAATTTTCCAATTCGGGTCGTTTAATGCAGACACAGGATTACGGGGTAAGGGTGATTTAAGAGCATTAGAATGTAAATTAAAATGCCTTTTAGGTTTAAAAATACCCCGTTGACTACGAGTGACTGGTCTATGACTCGGGGAAGGATTGGGCAGAATTTGGGAAGTTGCTGGAGTCGGTATGGACTGGCCAGTAGGCAGTGGGCCTGCTGGCCCATTTTGGGAAGCTGAAACAGTGGGGGATGCAGGGCGGACTAGTTCCGTATTGGCCTGGACCGGCCCAATCTCGAAACCGGCCCGGTGACAAACCGGGAAGAGAGGGCTGTGACGGACCAGTGGGACCAGCGGGCAGTGCGCCCGCTGGAGAATTTTGGGTGCGGGACATGTCCAAAAAATGGTGAATAATATACGGGGATATACCATCATCCAAAAAATTATACGAACTAGGCACTGGATTACTCACTTTAGCAAATGGAAATTGGGATTCATAAAAATGACATGACGACTAATGATGATTTTATTAGAGGATAAATCAAAGCATTTGTAACCACGATGAGTAGACGAAAAACCCAAAAATACACATGGAGTAGACCGAGCCTGAAGTTTTTTAATTGTGGTGGACGGAAATAGCGGATAACACAAACACCCAAAGACCCTAAGATGTGAATACGAAGGGGTTTTATTATATAAAATGTAAAGGGGGAAGAATATGTCAAGCCTTTGGAAGGAATTATGTTAAGGAGATATGTAGCCATTTGTAGAGCATGATGCCATAAAGACGGGGGTACGGAAGCATGAATCAATAAAGTTCAGACAATGTTATTAATGGTACGAATTTTGCGTTCGACTTTCCCATTTTGTGAAGAAGTATGAGGACAAGAAAAATGAAAATTGATCCCATTATTAGCACAGAATTACATTGTCATACTCTTTTCCATTATCATATTGAATATTTTTAATTTCCCATTCGAATTGGGTTCTAATGAATGCTCTAAATTTTAAGATGGAAAAAACTTGGGATTTTTTCGCTATCGGAAAAATCCATAAAAACTTAGAATAATCATCCAAAAAGAGAACATAATACCAATGACCCAAAGAACTAAGAACAGGAGACATCTATAAATCACTATGAATAATATCAAATGGCATTAAAGTATGAGAATTGGATTATACAAATGGCAACTTAACTATTTTTCCTAAAGAACAAGATTGACAATTCGGAGTACTACGCACTCTCATACAAGAAATAAGTTTGTTTTTATCTAAGGAAGACAAAATAGATGATCCCAGATGACCTAGATGAGCATGCCACAAGGAAGGAGCTAGAGCGGCAAACGTGGATGTCATCGTGTGACTCGAGAAATTGGAACGTGGCGTGATAGGATAAAGATCACCCTTACTATCACACCTCATGAGAGGACTCCCCATTTTGAAATCCTTACAGAAAAACCGAATGTATCAAATTCTATGGACACATAATTATTAGTGGTGAATTTTCGGACAGACACCAAATTTTTAATCAATTTTGGAGCGTGAAAGATATTTTTCAAAATAAGGGGTGGATGGGGGGGGGGGGGAGACAATGTTTTCTGACCATACCCACGAATTGGAATTGAATTACCATTACCAATAATTATACCACGGTTGTTGCTCAAATTGGAATAAGACGAGAGAGTACCTGAGTCGGACGTCATGTGAGTAGTGGCGCCGATGTCCATGTACCAATTTGGGTCCGAAGGATTTATTCCAATCGTGTGCATCACGACTTCAATGTCGGAAGGAGTGGGGCCCACTGCATGATGGTCCTGAGGTGGCTGGGGCCCGAGTACACCGGGTTGCTGTCTCGGCCCAGAACTCGAGCGAGAACCAATGGGCCAAACTGGATTGGGCATGAAAAAATATTGTTGGGCCGTCAAGTGGCCAGAATGCGAAATTATTGGGT
Source organism: Anisodus tanguticus (assembly GCA_034509755.1). Taxonomy (NCBI): domain Eukaryota; kingdom Viridiplantae; phylum Streptophyta; class Magnoliopsida; order Solanales; family Solanaceae; genus Anisodus; species Anisodus tanguticus. The sequence goes on from CM067559.1 coordinate 26,059,994, forward strand.
CGTAGGGACTGTTGGGCTACCGCCCATTGGTCTAGGCCCACGGCCAGGGGGCCCAAGGCTGGGACCAGTTGGGTGGTGGCCCACTGTCGGTATTTCGAGACCTACGGCCACCGTGACCATCTCTGTAACCACCGCGTTTGCCCCCGCGATTTTTGGTATTATTTTTCCGACTATTTTTGCCGCCACCATGAGTATGGTTTTGTCCGGAATTATCAACACCACCCAGAGATTTTGTAGAGGACGTCATGGGACTAGCACCGATAGCCTCCTTTTTGCCCAAGCCTGTTTCTTCGAGAGTAAGAATAGAACGAGTCTAATAAAATTGCGGAAGAGGGCTGCTCTGACGAAGAAGCATGCCAACACCCCTATATGCCTTTGGAAGGCCTGGAACCATTTTTAGGACCAAACGATTATTCGAAACAGGCGCGCCAACGTTGCGGAGTTGGTCTACCAATTCTTTTAACCTTTTGCAATATGCTGAAACGTTTGGGAAATTTTCCATATAGATGTGGGAAAATTCCTGCTCAAGGGTAACATCACGAGAATTCTGATTATCTTTGAATATATCACGTATTCTATTCCATGCCTCCATCGCCGTAGTGTCGGGTTCGATAATCGTTTGCAAGAGGTCGCTAGAAATAGTGTAGTAAATCCACTGAAGAACAGTCGCATCAAGGGTCGTCCATAACGTAGGATCATCATCTGGTTTGGGCATCTCCATATCTGTAGGAGCCGCGGGGATAATATGATGGAGAACTTGATGCGAGCGTGCATGTATTTTGAACAGTTCGGCCCACGTCGCGTATTTGATGTTTTCTATTTCAAGAATGATAGGAATGTGATTCTTGATATTAGAAACAGTACGGGCTGTGTAAAACATGTTCCTAGCCATAATAGCAACGCAAGACGTGACGTAGGGATTGGGGAGAAAAAAATGGGAAGAGAAAAATAATTTCCGGACACGGAAACCAAGGAAGGGCTCGGATTCGGTGGTTGGACGGAAATATGAGGGAGAGAGTGAGAGAAAATATTAACCTAGACTCTTGATACCATGGAATAAATAATCCCTTGATTATTTTCATTAATTGAAAGAGTATATATACAAGTTATATATTTCCATAATAGGAGAATCATATTCCTATTCTATTCCTAAAACCTTATTCTATTTGGAGATTAACTATACAATTATGGTAAGTGTACAATACTAATTACACTACAATATTACATTACATAATTGTACAAAGTAGAGGATAAGGAGAGACTGCCCACGGGTGGGCAGTGCACTTGGTAATTTCGGGATACATAATATACACATATTATGTATATCTAACAGCAAATATGGATTGAGGTTGTTTGTAGAGTTCGTGAGTGTGATAACCCAATCATTTTTAATTTTAAAGTTTGAATCATGTTCCAGGACTTTTAATAGCTCAGGGTAGATACTTGAGACTTTTCTGCAAAATCTGGTTAGATTCTGAGGTGGTTCGTCCAGGTTTTGAATGCATTTACTTAAATAAAAAGTTGTTGATCTTAGCCATATATTAGGTGCTTAATTTGGAGACTATAGACAAATGAAGAGTCATGTTACCACAAAAGCTGAGAGAAATAAATTTTCTCAATACTTGTGCGACAGATAACACAAAAGCTGCTAAAATGAATACTTTAGTTGCTACAGAGGAAGCAACTAAAACTTGATTAGAAAAATAAATTATTGGATATAGAAAACACCATAAACAGTAAAAATAGCAAGACAACTAAGTCACATTGAGCATACACCAAAATATCTTACAATACATGATTAATATAAGAGTTTCATTCTTGAGACCTACTCTCTATCTAGTATTGCACAAGATAGAGCTCTTGCTAATTTTTCTTCCTTCGGAAAGCAAAAAGGATTATAGTTAAATGGATGCACTCCATCTTAAGGTTCAACGTTTCCAATTTCAACATGAGATTACAATCTTGGTGCACTAATTCCATTCATCTAGTGCCCATGAAAAGACACTGCATTTCAGTGTGATCAACAACCACAACCTACAGAAAACACTGCATTTCAATGATCAACAACAATTCTCCATTCCAACAGCAGTGAAGCAGCTCAGAAGCATACTAAATACAACACCAAAAGTCAAAATTCCAGCAACTCAGCACCAACATGATATAACCAACTAAAAAAACAATTATGTGTTAACTATACTATTTGACAGTGATACATGTTATTTGAATGGCCATAAAAGCTTCAGCAGAAACTGATATAACTAATTCTATGGTAGATAAAGAGCCGGAGATGAGTAAATATGTAGAATGAATAGAAAATGAAAACTTAGTTGCGGGTTAATCCCATAACTTCTACTTATTTATTTATTCATTCATTGTGATATATTGTGTTATAGAGGTTCGATAGATAGACTTGTATTATTTTGAGTTATGAATATTCGTATGGCTTCGTGAATGACACCTTTATATATTATTTTATTATAACTTATCAACATGCATGTGGAATTTAAAATTAATAATATTCAGTTCGATTTAATTATTTGACATTAATGCTAATTAAACTAACTTAGTTTGACGTAATTATAGGGTGATTGAATTTTTTCCGCTGATGATCTTCTTTCTTTCATCAATCTAATAAAAGTAATATATTACCACAATTTTCCCCCTCTATTCTCTTTTTGTCTTCTTCTGGACAGTTTTCCTTCGTTCAATCAAAAGCATACTTCAAAAGTTTCTCTGTTTGTCATGGCTAAATGAGTTTAATTACTCGTTGTTTCTTGCACCACTGGTCCACTGGTTCACTATTCAGTGTATACACTGAGTGGTGACCAAAATTTCTTCTCTTTTTTGGCTCTTCAAATGATCTCATTTTCACTTTGACAATTAGATCGAGTAAACTTCTTACACAGTTTTTTAAAAGAGTTTAGGAAAGACCATGTAATTGTGATGACTAGGTGGAGCTAGCGAGTTTTTAAACTTAAAGGGCGTAAAAAGGCAGTGGTCCCATTTGAATGGAAAACCGTGGCATAAGTTCCATTTAAGGGACAAAAATTAAATACCACTACAAAATAGAACAAAAGTGCAAATGACCCGTGGAGAGAGTAGTGAGTCTAAGAGAATTTGCATTCGCACGCTTAATTTTGCCCTCTTTGCACCTCGTGCTTTACAATGTACAGTCTCATATATAGGTTTATGTAAAATCATTCAAATACTGGTTTTAACCATTTGACATGAGACCCCCTGGAATTTGACTTTGAAAAGAACTGAGATACAATAAAGAGGACGACAATTTGACTTTGAAATTTCTAACAGAAGAGTCAGATGGCAAACAAATAAAAAAAACAGACTTTGAACATGATAATATAAAATGAACACAGTTTCAGCATTAATGCTCCTGAAAATTCCAGGTTATGCATATACACAATGTGCCAATGCAAAATTCATACTACTCTAGATATAGCAGTAAGCAGCTGAGACCAGTATATATAAACAAACAGAGGAGGCAGCATTTTTGAAAGCCCTCAAAAAGAATCCGGACAGATAGTGTTGATCAAAGTGGCTTCTGAATCTGAGATGCATCACATTTGAGCAAAAAACTGCGGCAATAATCACAAAACCCAACAATTTCCATGGTTTTCTTGCCATGAAATTTTTAAATAAAAAAGTAAAGCAAATAGATACAATGGAACCAAGTATAAAGATTCCATATTTGTCCCCTTGATAGATTGATTGAATGAAAAGGGCTAGGTTTCCTAACACCACTGAACTCTGAGAAATCGTTGCCTGCATTAGATACAACACTTTGTCAATTATTTAGGAGAAAATGGAACATGAGGGGGTCAAAAGAAAAATGTTAAGTCAACAGCTCGTACTGTTCGACAGTATTCCTGCACCACTGAACTCTGAGAAATTGTTGCCTGCATTGTGAAAAGACAACAAAGATACCACACTTTGTTAATTATATAGGATAAAAAGGATCATTAAGGGATATATGATATCATGTCAATAGGTCATAATGGTCGACAGTATTACTGCCATACTAAAATTCCTATAGTTTTACTAGAAGCTTCCCAAAAAAGCAAATTCCAATAGTTTTACTAGAAGCTTCGCAAGAAGAAAGCAAGATGATGTCCCTTATGCTTCATAGACAAGGTTCGTCTATAGTACTCACCCATATCTCTAAAGGGATTTATGCAATCTATGTTGGAAATTTACTAATGTGGAATTAAGTATATCCCATTAATTTATGACTTGAACAATTGGGGCCCGCATGTCGGAAACGTCATTTCCACACACGTACACATGTAGTGCCAAGTATCGCAAATTTCATTAGTGAAAGAGATATTGGTACGTATGTAATACGTTTGAGACATAGAATTATGGACGGTTATTGGTCAAATGACAATGTATTCCACTTTGGTAAAAGAAGGAAGAAGTGTAAGATGAAACGAGTTGGAAATCGCCGCGGAGCCACGAAGGGCCGCGGCGCAGCCCCGTCAGAGCCGAGGCGCTGGAGAGCCGCGGCACCTCCCAGGCAGCGCCGCGGCGCTAATTGGGTGGCCAGTCACTGGAGCCGCGACGCTAATTCACAGAGCCGCAGCGCTTCGGAGGCAGAATGTTGCGACGGAAAGTTGGAAAGTTCTGACCTTTGGGCTGGTTTTGGAGCATTGATTCTCCATTACTTGGCACATGAATTCAGCCATTATTTGGCTAAATGTAACCTCTCAATTAAGTGACATTACATGGCTATTGAAGGCCATTAGTTGGCTAGTTGAGGGGTCTTTTCCTTACACTATAAATTGAGGCCTTTGGCTCAATTGAAGACACAACACAACACTTAGAAAATACTCCAGAATTTTCTGAATTCATCTTCTTCCTCTCTAGCAAAGTTACTATACTCAAACTTTGCTCAATTGTTAAGTTGCTATTGTATCTTGGGAGACTATTGCCCGACAACATAAAAGGAGATATACGGGGCAATCTTGTCTTAAAGACAGAGTGCCATCACTCGACTCAGCAAATTACACAAGCAAGTTTGTTAAGTTCTTGATTTCCGTTTATTGTAATATTTAGTTTATCCTTTCTTACCATTGTAATAGTTACTTACTTCCCGTTCCCTGCAACAATTGTATCCCAACAATTTTAAGACAAGATTTGTTGTAAGTACTTAGAAAGATGACTGGAACATAACAAATTTCTTCTGATTCTGCTGCTGCTGCTACTTAAGGCAATCCATCTGCCTTCCCCACTGCTCAAGGCACACCTAATGCCTTTCAAGTTGCTCAAGGCTCATCCAACGCCTTTACTGTTGCTCAAGGGAACGTTGTCGTTCCTCCACCCGCTGGATTCCACCATGAACGCCCTGAAAGTTCATGGGCTCCAACTTCAAGAGATAGCAACAGAAGATGCTATTCTATCTGACTGTTATGGGAATGACTCATTTCATAACAGAAGATCCTCCACAAGCTGGAGATGAAATGGACCCTTCGCCTATTGAAACGGCTGAAGGGGGCCTAGGTATCCTTGTCATTAATGGCATGAAGATGGTTCTTGATGCATGGAGTCATAGTGATTTCATCTATAAGAACTATATATTGAACTACTTGTCAGACCCTCTCTACACGGTGTATTGCACCGTAGCACTGCCAAAGAGTTATGGGAGAAACTGCAGAAGAAGTACAACGCACAAGATGCAGGTACTAAGAAATTCATCATTGGGAAATTTCTGAAATTTCAAATGGTGGATAGTAAAACAGTGATGTCCCACGTCCAGGAATTCCAAATGATTCTACATCACATGGATTTGGAAGGTATGAAACCAAATGAGCAGTTTTTGGTTGCATCACTGATTGAAAAGTTACCTCCCTCGTGGAATGAGTTTATGAGTTACTTAAAACTCAAAACAAAGGAAATGACATTTGAAGAACTTATTATCAAACTTCAAATTCAGGAAGATAATAAGAAGGCCTTGCCTAGGGGTAAACAACCCACTGAGGCAAAGGCAACCCAAGCAAGAAGTGCAAGTTCCAGAAATACGGCAAGACCCAAGCGGCGGAGAAGTTCAAAGGAAACTGTCACCACTGTGGGAAACCTGGTCACATGATCAAGGACTCCCGCAAGCTCAAGACTGAGCAACAAAAGAAGGGCAAGGCACACGTTAACTTCGTCAAAGACAAGTTTCTGTACGACATGATTGAGGAGTTCTCAGCGGTGGTGCTAGAAGCAAACCTTGTTGAGAATTCCATGCAATGGTGGATTGACACAGGTGCTACAAGACACATCTGTTCCAATAGAGATGCCTTCTCCACTTATACACCGGTTACAAACAAGAAGTTGTTCATGGACAACAACGCTTCCTCTGACGTGCTGGGGGTAGGAAAGGTGGTCCTGAAGATGACTTTTGGAAAGGAGCTCACTCTGAAGGAGGTGATGCATGTTCCTGAGATTAGAAGAAATTTAATTTCAAGTCATTTATTGGTTAATGCTGGTTTTAGGCTAGTGTTTGAGTCCAATAAATTTGTAATCACTAAGAATGGAACGTTTGTGGGAAGAGGATTTGTCTGTGAAGGCCTCTTCAAAGTTAACACCATGTTTGTATTACGTACAAGCAATAATATTGAAGCTTCTTCTTACTTGCTTGAGTCTTCTAATTTATGGCATCATAGATTAGGACATGTCAACTACAAGTCCATCCAAATGTTGGTAAAATTGGAGTTGTTGCTGTCTATCGACGTAAACCCTCAACATAAGTGTGAGGTGTGCGTAGAGGCAAAACTCACAAAGCTTCTTTTTCGATCCGTCGAAAGGAATACCCCTCCTCTTGAACTTATTTACACAGATATATGTGATTTGAAATTTGCACAAACTAGAGGAGGGAACAAGTACTTTGTGACATTCATTAATGATAGCACAAGGTATTGTTACCTTTACTTGTTGAAAAGTAAGGATTCAAGCCTTTGAAGCGTTCCGACGTTACAAAGCAGAAGTTGCGAACCAACTAAGCATGCAGATTAAATCCATTCGTAGCGATAGAGGGGGAGAATATGTAGCGCCATTTGAGGAATATTATGCCGAATCGGGCATTGTTCATCAAACAACGACTCCATACTCACCTCAGTCGAACGGTGTGGCGGAACGCAAGAACCACACATTGAAGGAAATGATAAATGCCTTGCTCATCAATTCCGGTCTTCCACAAAATATGTGGGGAGAAGCTGTCCTTACCGCTAATACGATTCTTAATAGAGTCCCACATAAGGGTAAAGACAAAACCCCATATGAATCATGGAAGGGAAAGAAACCCACTTATAATTATTTAAAGGTGTGGGGTTGTTTGGCAAAGGTTGAAGTACCCAAGCCAAAGTAGGTCAAGATTGGGCCTAAGACTGTAGATTGCATATTCATCGGATATGCAAATAACAATAGTGCTTATCGCTTCTTAGTGCATAAGTTAGATATTCCAGATATCCACGGGGGTACAATCATGGAATCAAGGAATTCTCAATTTTTGAAGATCATGGAATCAAGGAATGCTCAATTCTTTGAAGATACCTTTCCTAGAAAGGAAAAAGACATAACCTCTCGCAAACGAAGTTATGAACAAAGCTCTCAGGAACCGGGAGTCGTTAACGGCTCGAATTTAGATGGTTCAGATCTAGTGGACCTCGAAGTGGCTGAATATCCGAAATCTAGTATTCCAGACTCTCAGAACTTGGAGACTCCAGAGATGGAACTAAGGCGAAGTAAAAGGGCCAGAAAGGATAAATCCTTCGGTCATGACTTTGTAGCTTATATGGTTGATGATGAACCAAGGACAATTGCTGAAGCATTGTTAACTCCAGAGGCACCACTCTGAAAAGAAGCTATTGAGAGTGAAATAGACTCCATTCTGCATAACCATACTTGGGAGTTGGTTGATCTTCCTCCGGAAAATAGACTGTTGGGTTGTAAATGGATACTCAAACGAAAGTATAAAGTAGATGGGTCTATAGATAAGTACAAGGCCAGGTTGGTAGTCAGGGCTATCGACAGAAAGAAGGCCTTGACTATTTGACACGTACTCCCCGGTGTCTCAGATGACGTCCACATGGGTATTCATTGCGATCGCAGCGTTGCGTGACCTTGAGATACATCAAATGGATGTCAAGATAGCTTTCCTAAATGGTAATTTGGAAGAAGAAATCTATATGGAACAACCCGAGGGGTATGTGGTTCTAGGGCAAGAAAAGAAAGTCTGTCGGCATGTCAAATCTTTGTACGGGCTGAAACAAGCCCCAAAGTAATGACACGAAAAATTTGATAGTACTATACTATCGAAGGATTTCACTAGTAATGAGTGTGACAAATGTGTCTACATGAAAGGTAACTCTGACTCGTTTGTCATGATATACCTGTATGTAGACGACATGTTGATCACATGGAGCAGTCCTAGTTTGATTCTAGAGACTAAGAACATGTTGAAACAATGCTTCGACATAAAGGATATGGTATCACAGATGTCATCTTAGGGATAAAGATCTCTAAGACGTCTGACAGACGGGTCTTATCTCAGTCTCACTACATCGAGGATGTGTTGAGAAAGTTTGAGATGTTTGACAGTTCGCCTATAAAGGCACCACTGGATAGAAATCAAAAGCTTGATAAAAATCGTGGTGCACCCGTATGCCAAGAGCAATATGCATAGGTGATTGGTAGTTTGATGTACATAACAAACTACACCCGACCTGATATTGCTTATGTAGTCAATAAGTTGGCTAGATATACCCGTAATCCGAGTAATGATCATTGGAAGGCGTTGAATCGGGTACTACGATACCTGAAATACACGCTAACTTACGGGTTGCATTATTCGAGATATCCAACTGTACTAGAAGGTACAGTGATGCAAACTGGATATCTGATATAGAGAACACCAAGTCCACCAGTGGGTATGTATTTACAATTGGTGGTGGGGCTGTGTCTTAAAAATCCTATAAGCAAACTTGCATCGCCCGATCCACGATGGAATCAGAGTTTATCACTTTAGACAAAGCAGGAGAAGAGGCTGAGTGGCTTTACGACTTCCTAGAGGATGTTTCTTGTTGGGACAAACCCGTACCTTCTGTAATGATCCACTGCGACAGTCAGTTGGCTCTAGGAAGGACACGGAGTTCTATGTACAACGGCAAGTCACGTCATATTCGACGGAGACATAAGACCGTTAGGCAGCTGATCACCACAGGTATAATATCCATTGATTATATAAAGTCAAAGGATAACATAGCGGACCCGCTAACAAAGGCTTACTCAAAGATCAGATGTTCTGCATGTCTGGGGGAATGGGCTTAAAACCCAAGGTATAAGGACCAATACGGTGGTAACCCAACCTTACTGACTGGAGATCCCAGGAATTAGGTTCAATGAGAAAACTAAGCTGTAAAGGTTCAGTTGATCGCTTCGGTGGAAGCATGAGCACTTCAGATAGTGATTTCTGTAAAGAAACACCAAATCCAAAGTCGTTCCCGTGATAGACTATAAGTGCTATCTGCAGTGTGGGTGAAGGTTAAATTTTCAAAACCTTTAATGATCCTCACCGGTTGAGGTTAGGTTTGGGGAAACTTTTAATGGTTCCTACAACTTCTAAAGTGGGGTATAGAAGGAGACCACCTATTTAAGTGCGAGGACAAGCCGCCTCAAATGAACGCACTTAAGAATCCAAGAAGTGTCCACGGCCACAACGGACAAAATATTACGAAGAACTGAGTAAATAAAGTTGTTGTGTTGGTACCGTTGACTTGGCTTAGACTAAACATGACGGTTAAAGACATCACGTTCACCGCGCAGTAAGTAAGTCCGATGGTACTCAACTTGGAAGGTTCAAAGCATATGCTACATATCCAAATGCAACATCGGTCCGCTGAAAGATTACTGGAAAATACACCATGTGTGTGCGCCAAAATCTCATTCAAGAGGGGATTGTTGAAAATTTACTAATGTGAAATTAAGAATATCCATTAATTTATGACTCCAACAATTGGGGTCCGCACACATGCACACGTAGTGCTAAATATCGCAAATTTAATTAGTGAAAGAGATATTGGTACGTATGTAATACGTTTGAGACATAGAATTATGGACGGTTATTGGCCAAATGACAACGTATTCCATTTTGGTAAAAGAAGGAAGAAGTGTATGAAGTGTAAGATGAAACGAGTCAGAAATCGCCGCAGTGCCGCGAAGGGCCGCGACGCAGCCCCGTCAGAGCCAAGGCGCCGAAGCTTCGCGGCGCCGCGACGCTAATTCACAGAGTCGCGGCGCTTCGGAGGCAGAATGCCGCGACGGAAAGTTCGAAAGTTCTAACCTTTGGGTTGGTTTTGGAATATTGATTCTCCATTACTTGGCACATGAATTCAGCCATTATTTGGCTGAATCTAACCTCTCAATTAAGTGTCATTACATGGCTATTGAAGGCTATTAGTTGGCTAGTTGAGGGGTCTTCTCCTTACACTATAAATTGAGGCCTTTGGCTCAATTGAAGACACAACACAACACTTAGAAAATACTCCAGAATTTTCTGAATTCATCTTCTTCCTCTGTAGCAAAGTTACTATACTCAAAGTTCTAAAGAGTAACACTTGAGTTTCCTTTGCTCAATTGTTAAGTTGTTGTTGTATCTTGGGAAACTATTGCCCGACAACGTAAAAGGAGATATACGGGGCAATCTTTTCTTAAAGACAGAGTGTCATCACTCGACTCAGCAAATCACACAAGTAGTTTGTTAAGTTCTTGATTTCCAGTTTATTGTAATATTTAGTTTATCCTTTCTTACCATTGTAATAGTTACTTATTTTCCGACCTGCAACAATTGTTTCCCAACAATCTATTCTATGTCTATAGACCAAGAAAATGAAGACCTCAAATTAGTGGCTTCTCACCTTTAATCTTTTCTAGTAACAACTTCTAGGACAAATAGGGACAGATGTCACCTTTTGGCTATGAATTCATCCGATCCATAACTTTTGACATGGACTATAAACATATATGTAAAAACCTTCTAAAGTTTCAACAACAACAACATACCCAGTGTGATACCACAAATCGGGTCTGGAGAAGATGACATGTACGCAGACGTTACTCATTATAATTTTAATACTACAATGAATTTAATGCTTAGAATTTTAAAAATTGAACCCATTATATTTAAATTGTGAATGCACCTATGAGGACAATAGGGGCAGAATACAGTTTTTCCCACCACTACTTCAGTCTTCATACAGTAGGTGAAAACATAGTATAAACACTAGATGCAGCCTTTAATTCCTGTTGGACGCACCCACGGCCAATCATACCATAATTTCCATGTTAATGGAGGTATAAGAAACTCATACCTTGTTCTTTGGTACGGAACTGGTAACTACTCTGTTGTTCACGGGACGTCGACGACGAATACGAAGTATTTCGAGGAATCGACCGAGTTTTGATTTCAAGGATTTTGGTTTATGGGGATTCGGGGAAGTGAGTGTTTCAAATTTGAGACGGATCAAGAATTTCGAGTACTTGAACTTGAGAGAGAAGGGGAAATACTTGGAATTGGGTAGAAAGTTGGAGGCTACAAATTTGAAATCCAAGTTCTTGGCCTTGGCCTGGACATTCAGTTTCCATGAATGGTATTGTTGCTGCTGCTGTTGCCCTGCCTCCATTCTCTCGCCTCCTCCGGAACTTGGTTTACTAGCCGTTAGGGCACTTTTAAAACCATTTTGTTTTCGTTTGAGTGGTTATGCTTTTACTTATTTTATTGAATCAACCCTTTTTAAAATATAATTAAATGCATATCAAAATATAATAATTACTTACCAAAAAAAGGTCTAACACAATCTACTAGTAGGCTAATTCATGAACAAATATATAATTCTTTGAATAAGTATATAAATTAATTGACACCTACAGCAATATATATATATACATTAGATAGATATTATACAAAAAATATTATTATATTATACGTTATATATAATATACAAACTTAAATATATTAATTCCTACCATTATACTACACATATTTTACTCCTTCCGCCCAAAAAAGATTGACCTAGTTTGACTTGACACAAAGTTTAAGAAATAAAGTAAGACTTTTGAAATATGTGGTCCAAAATAAATCTTAGATATTTGGGTGGATGTAAATGATTTCATAAAGTTAAATTGTTTCTAAATTTAGAAAGGAGTCAATTTTTTTGCGACAAACTAATAAGAAAAGTAAGTCAATCTTTTTGGAATGGAGGAGTACCATCTTTTCGATGACACTTACCCAATATGAATATACCATATGTATGTTATTATTATATTATATATTGAGTATAATATACAAACTTAAGTATATTAATTTCTACTATTATACTCATAAATATTTTATTACCATTTTTTCAACTACACCTAATTTGAATATACCATATACATTTTTAGTGTTTTGCCCTTAGAAAAGTATTTTTTTTAGGAGAACCACCCAGTTCTAAAATCAGAACCTGTGTGGTATTTTATTAAGTGTTAAAAAATACATGAAAGGGGAGGGGAGGTGCGGGGAGGGCTTAAACCTGACCCCTACGCAATATAAAAATTGGAGATATCCAATTTTTATACATGCCGGCCGAAGCCTATGTACAAGAATCTAGAGTAAGCTATATGATGCATGTCCTAGAGGGGAAGGGCTGAACCTGCATGGGAGATGAGCTAGATGATGCATGCTTACCTAGAGTAGAAAACACTTATCACTTATCTTTAGTTAGTGATAGGTGTTACCTATGATATAATGCTACTACCCTACTATTCTTACACTAGATAATAGTCACTTTGATTCAAGGTGGATCAAAGGTGAAAGAATTGTTGGAAATTTGCCTTTGGCGGGAATTGCGACGACCAACTTTAACGGCTTAAACACTAGTGTAACGTATGTTGGAGAATCCGGTTCTTCACACATGCATGATCTACTAAGTACGTAGATAACCGTAGGGCCAAGAATCGTCAAATTTCATTGAGAAATGAAAGAGATATTGGTTCACGAAGTAAGGTGTTTGAAGCATGGAAAGTGTGGTATTGTGTGTAATTCTCCCACATCGGTAGAGGAAGAAAGAATTGTTGTGTATATAAGACTCGAAATTGGTTTGGGGTTTGGGACCCCAAGGGGTATCCCATGTGTTTAAAGGAGGGAGGACCTAGATGTGCTTCGGTTCGAGGAAAGACCACACGCGCGCCGCCGCCGCCCGCCCGTCCGGTCCGGTCACGGGTCGTGGGGCGTGGGTTGTGGGCCTTCGATATTATCTTTTTGGGCCGAAAACTTTGCCGAAGTACGAGTTTGATCCCGAAGTTTCAGATGTGCAGTTTGGACCGAATTCTTTCGGATGTACAGTTTGGTCCCCGAAGTTTCAAGATGTACAGTTTGGTCCCCGAAGTTTTCGAAAGTTGGAATTTCGACAGTCAAAGCGAGAAACGTCCAAGCTCTCAATTCAGCCATTTATTTTGGCTGAATTACTCCTCCTATAATGGCCAAAACGGTTGGTCTTTCACCATTTATGTTGGTGACTTTACTACCTCCATAATGGCCATTATTTGGCTATTATGGAGGCGATTTTCAGCCCCTCCCTCACCTATATAAACACACCCTTACACCATTGTTGAGCACCACAAAGAACAGAAAAATAACGAGTTCATAAAGCTCACGAAAATACACAACAAAAACAGTTTTCTTCCTACAACTTCCAAGCATCATTTCGTTACTCAATATTCTTCACGGTAGCTCTTGAGTTTCCTTTGCTCAAGGGTTCCATTGCTTTGTTTTATCTTGGGAGACAAATTGTCCGGGACGTATAAAGGATACATACGGGGCAATATTGTCTTAAGGACAGAGTGCCACACTCGACTCAGAAAAACCAGTTTCCATTTTTTCGTTTTCAACAAAATTGTAATTTCAATTTTGTGGTTATCTTGTAATTTTCAGATTACTAGTTGAACTATTGAATCTTTGTTTATCCTTTCGAATACTTGTAATAGTTAAATACTTCCCGTACTGCTTTATAAAGTACCATAAAGAGAAAAATCTCCCAACAACTTAAGACAATATTTGTATTGTATTACTATTAGTATTCGAAAGATGTCGGTCAAAAATTATGTGACCAAATCTGGATATGGAAATGGTTTTTTGGTAGAAGAGAGTGATGATGATGAACGTGTTCATGGTGTCACCGCTACCAAGACTGGTGGGAACAAGCGCTCTCGAGAGCCCGAGGATGTCAAGCGGGACAAGAGGAGAAGAGTGAAGATGTTATTCTATCTTGTAGCGAAGGCCTATATCTGTCCCGGACAAAGGATCCGAATAATGGTGAGAAGGAAATGGACACTCGGTCTGATGAAGTGACTGAAGTGAGCCAGAATCCGAAATTGGGATAAGTATTTTTCTCACTTGTCAAGAATAAGGATTAAATGATAAGTAGTTTTTCTTACTTGTCAAGAATAAAGATTAAATTATGTCTGATTAAAAATGGATTAAAGTAAGGAGGAATATGAAAATAATTTATATTCCTTATGCTTTAACAAATCAGAAGTTTAATCTCATCTTCTTTTCCGTTTAAAGATTGGATTTTGTAAACGACTTAAGAAGATCCGTTCTTTTAAGTGTAATTACTAAAGTGTGTAAAGTATGGTCGCACATACTATGGAGAAAGATCCACTAACTGTGCGAAAACTGTTACCACTCTTAAGTAAGCGCCAAAAATTATCTGGGCACCAATCATAACGGAAGAAGTCTAAAAATTGATGACGTTGAGCCTATCATATTATTTGGCAGAAGATCCTTCATAGGATGATATTGGACACTCGATCATACAAAGCCTCCGGCGATCGAAGTGGGCCAAAATTCCTTTGATATGATGATATTGGACACTCAGTCATATAAAGCCTCCGGGCGACTGGAGTGGTGCCAGAATTCATTTCATAGGAAAAGTAATGGACACCTAGTAAGGTGGCCCAGAGTTTCCAGGTCTTAATGATCTGAAGGCCTAAAGAAAGGCAGTAAAGAAATTGGACACTCAGTCTGCCAAAGCAACTGGAGTGGGCCAGAGTATCTGGATCATATATGATCCGGTTACGCCCTAACCACGGGTAAAAGGTTGTTCATGTGAAGCAACGCCACCTCTAAAATCAAAGGGGTTGGAGAGGTTGTCCTCAATAGGACTTCATGGATTGGGATCACTCAAAGATGAGGTGATACATATTCCTAACTTGGTTTAAGGGACGCTGTTGGTCAAGCTGGTTTGAGATTAGTCCAACAGGTCTGTGATAACTAAGAATGTTACAGTATGTCTGTAGCCAAATGAATGATATATTTGTAATCCGTGCGTCTATGCCATCATAGATTAAGACACGTTAAATAGCCAGTCATTCAAAAGCTAACGATGTTGAGATTGTTGCCTTCTTCGACATAAACCCTCAAAATAAATGTGAGGTAGATGAAGAGGCAAAATCACCTTTCCAAATTCCGTCAAGGGAATAGCGAAAGAAGCATGCTCCTCTAGAACTTAGTCACACCTACTTGGGTGATTTGAAGTTTATACAAAATAGAGGGGGAGACAAGTACGTTGTGATCTTCATTGATGATGGTACAATGTATGGAATCCTTTGTTTGTTAAAAAGCAAAGATGAAGTTGTTGAAGCGGATAAGCGCTACAAAGCGAAGTTGAATATCAACTAAGCCTACGGATTGAGAAATTCGTAGTGATAGAGGGGAGAATGTGAAGCATCGTTCATTAAACGACCGCTCATTACTCACCTCTCGTCTAACGGTGTTAGCCAAGCGCAAACCCGTACGCCTAAATTATGTAGGGCAAGGCGATCCTTACCGCTAATGCGATTCTCAACGAACTCCGCATAAGGATAAGGATAACTCTCCGGTGAGACATGGAAATGATCTCACATACAAAAGTTGTGATGTGGGATGGCTTGGTAGAAGTTGGACTACCGAGACAGTCAAGTTCGACCTAAGGCGTAGATTGCATATCCACTTTGGATCGAAAATAACGAGTAGTGTTGATCGCCTCTTGGCATCAAAGAATCTTTGAATTCTTTTAAGATAGCTTTCCTTGAAAAAGGAAAAAGGAGTAATTGCTCAAGGTTAACAAGAACCCGCGAGGGCTCGATTGTCCGGAAGCGGACGTTCCGTATCTACGGGACTCAAAAGTTCTTTGTCTATCCGGAACTTAATATTCCAGATCTGCAGAACTCAGGGATTCTAGATGTTGAACCGAAAAGGAGCAAAGAGGGGACAAAGACTTGTTCCATACCTTCTAGCTTGTATGGTTGAGAACGAACCATGGACAATTAATAAATAATTGTCATCTCCAAAAGCGCTGCTTTGGAAAGAAGCTACAAAGGGAGAAATAGATTCCATATATAGAACCATACGTGTGTAATAGTTAATCTTCCTCCGGGAAAAGAACCTTTGGGTTGTAAAAAGTGCTCCCCTGTGAGTAGCTTCACATCCAGGGCCATTGTAATCTTACATGGCATGGGTGTTGAAACGACCTTCCAAACCGGAGAGTTGGAAGAAGAGGATCGAAATTGGTTTCTTTGAGCTGTTGGGCTTCTTCCGAACTTTCATGTTGGTCCCCGAAATGTTAACATTTTGGTCCCGAAAGTCTCGGATAAAATAGAAACAATGAATCGATCACGAAACATTGACTCGAAGTTAGAAAGCCAACAGTTGGAAAACCAACGGTCTTAGAGTGAAAATCATATTGAAACAAAGTCTCGATATGAAAGATATGAGTATCACAGATGACATCTTAGGAATTGGATTTCTAAGACATCTAACGGATCGGTCGATAGTTGACAGTCTCGTTGAAGCCACCAATGGATATGAATCATAGAAGCGATTGGAATCATGGTGCACCCATAGACAAGGAGCGATATGCTCGGGTCACGTGTAGTTCAATGTATTGTACACACTACAACCGACCGGTATCGTCAACAAACGAGATCGGTTGAACTAAGGTTCACCGATGATCTTAATACATGATCAATAGAAGGCGTTAAGTCGGATATGACGATATCCGAATTATTCGCTTATCTACGGATTATAGTATTCGGATGTCCAGCGATTACGAGAGAACACGGTGATGCAAGCTGGACATCGGATCCGAAGAACACCAAAGCCACAAGTAAATGTGTATGGTGGTTCTTGGAAAATCCTCTAAGCAAACTTGCATCGACCGATTCATGATGGTATCGGAGTTTATCGCTTTATACAAAGCATGAAAGAAGTTGAGTAACTTCACGACTCATTAGAGGACGTCCCTTATTGGGAGAAACCCGTGCCTTCAGCAGTTCTACACTGCGTGGCTAGCCGGTCGGCTTTAGGAAGGACACGGATGACGGCGTCTGGACATATCCGTCGGGATCCGTCGGAGACATAAGACCGTATGGCAGTTGATCATCACGGGTGTCACTAAGGGACTACCCGGAGATCAAGTGTTCGCTTTGTCTAGGGGAATGGGCTTAAAACCCAAAATATACGGACCAATACGGTGGAAACCCAACCTTACGAACCGGAGATCCCGTAATTTGGTTCAATGGGAAAACTAAGTTGTAAAGGTTCGGTTGATCGCTTCGGTGGAAGCATGAGCACTTCGGATAGTGATTTCGAAAAGAAACACCAAATCCAAAGCCGTTCCCGCGATAGACGTTAAGTGCTATCTGCAAAGTATGGGTAAAGGTTAAGTTTTCAAAACCGTAATGATCCTCAACAGTTGAGGTTAGGTCTTTGGGAAACTTTTAATGGTTCCTAACACTTGTGAAGTGGGGTATAGCGGGATACCTTGTAGGAGACCACCTATTTAAGTGCGAGGACGGGCCGCCTCAAATTGAACGCACTTAAGAATCCAAGACGTTGTCCATGGCCAAAACGGACAAAACATTACGAAGAAGAGAGTAAGGGAATTTGTTGTGTTGGTACCGTTGTCTTGGCTTACACTAAACACCGACGGTTCAAGACATCACGTTCACCGCGCAAGTAAGTAAGTCCGATGGTATTCAACTATGGAAGGTTCAAAGCCGAGGCTACCTCTCCTTATGCAACATCGGTCCGCCGAAATATCTTTGGAAATGAAAAGACACCATGTGAGTGCGCCAAAATCTCTTTCAAGAGGGGATTGTTGGAAATTTGCCTTTGGCGGGAGTTGCGACCGACCAACTTTAACGGCTTAAACACTAGTGTAACGTATGTTGGAGAATCCGGTTCTTCACACATGCATGATCTACTAAGTACGTAGATAACCGTAGGGCCAAGAATCGTCAAATTTCATTGAGAAATGAAAGAGATATTGGTTCACGAAGTAAGGTGTTTGAAGCATGGAAAGTGTGGTATTGTGTGTAATTCTCCCACATCGGTAGAGGAAGAAAGAATTGTTGTGTATATAAGACTCGAAATTGGTTTGGGGTTTGGGACCCCAAGGGGTATCCCATGTGTTTAAAGGAGGGAGGACCTAGATGTGCTTCGGTTCGAGGAAAGACCACACGCGCGCCGCCGCCGCCCGCCCGTCCGGTCCGGTTCCGGTTCCGGGTTCTGGGTTCCGGGTTCCGGGTTCTCGGGTTCTCGGGTTCTCGGGTTCACGGGTTCACGGGTTCACGGGTCGTGGGGCGTGGGGCGTGGGTCGTGGGCCTTCGATATTATCTTTTTGGGCGAGAAAACTTTGCCGAAGTACAGTTTGATCCCGAAGTTTCGGATGTGCGTTTGGACCGAATTCTTTCGGATGTACAGTTTGGTCCCCGAAGTTTCAAGATGTACGAGTTTGGTCCCCGAAGTTTTCGAAAGTTGGAATTTCGACGGTCAAAGCGAGAAACGTCCAAGCTCTCAATTCGGCCATTTATTTTGGCTGAATTACTCCTCCTATAATGGCCAAAACAGTTGGTCTTTCACCATTTATGTTGGTGACTTTACTACCTCCATAATGGCCATTATTTGGCTATTATGGAGGCGAGTTTTCAGCCCCTCCCTCACCTATATAAACACACCCTTACACCATTGTTGAGCACCACAAAGAACAGAGAAAAATAACGAGTTCATAAAGCTCACGAAAATACACAACAAAAACAGTTTTCTTCCTACAACTTCCAAGCATCATTTCGTTACTCAATATTCTTCACGGTAACTCTTGAGTTTCCTTTGCTCAAGGGTTCCATTGCTGTTTTATCTTGGGAGACAAATTGTCCAGGACGTATAAAGGATACATACGGGGCAATATTGTCTTAAGGACAGAGTGCCACACTCGACTCAGCAAAACCAGTTTCCATTTTTTCGTTTTCAACAAAATTGTAATTTCAATTTTGTGGTTATCTTGTAATTTTCAGATTACTAGTTGAACTATTGAATCTTTGTTTATCCTTTCGAATACTTGTAATAGTTAAATACTTCCCGTACTGCTTTATAAAGTACCATAAAGAGAAAAATCTCCCAACATGAATTGGTATTCTGGATTCTAGATTTGATATTTGGTAAACTCCATCTATCAATGTTAAGAATACCTTTTACTGCCTATGGTAGATCCTGTAAAGCATTATAAGTGACAATATCATCATGAGTGTGGCTGAGTTGAGCTAGTTTATTTTGCACATTGATTTGCCTCTCTTAGGCAGTGTCTGATTTGGATTTGATTCTGAATCAACAACTTTTGGACTCAGCTAACTACTTGAGAGATGTTCTAGAGGCATTTCATTTGATAGACACCATTTTAATCCATGTTGCAATGCCTTCGCTTCAGCACAGTTGTTAGTGCCTTTTCCTAGATTAATGTTATAGGTTGATATGCGTTTACCTTTGTCTGTTCTGATTACACCACCTCCCTCATAGTCCTCACATTTACAACTACTATTACTATTTAATTTGATGAAGGTGTGGGGTGGTAGGTTCCATTTGACAATTTTGATGTTCAACCCGTACTGCATGATATTCAGTTTTCTGCACATAGCATTCCAGTCTGGTTCTTCTTTAATAAAGGGGATATGAGATGTGACAATCTGTAGGATGTGGGAAGTGATATTCTTCATAGAGTATGCACTGTTGAACCGTATAAAGCTGAACCTAATATTACATTTTGCTTTCCATCCCAAACATACTATCTGAGGTAAGGTCCCTTTGACCAATTTTACTACAGGGGTTTGAGCTTGTCAATTCCAATAATGGACCATTATTTGTCTCAGAGGGGTGTTATGCACATTTACTCCTAGAGTTGACATACTCTTGACAAGAGATCTTGAGCTAGATCACTTTGGCCAAATAAATGTTATATTGTCTCTATCCTGTGGGCACTACAACAATATAAAATTGAAGGACCATGTATATTAAACCTCCTTATTTTGTTGCCAATTGATAGTCGGTCCTTAACTATTCTCCAAAAATGAAATTAACTTTCAGAGAGAAGTTCTTGTGCCATATCCTCTTATCATGCCAATCACATTTTGCTCTTTTTTTGAGAATGTATATGGTGAAATTTCCTTCAGGATTGGGGGTCCCGGTGGCTTTATCTTTTTTGTCAGCTCTGAAGTGTACTGTATTGTGTTGTATAGTACTTCTCACTGCTTATGGTACTCTGAATCCTGCTCTATTCCAATGGTAGGTGCCATCTTCATGTACTTCATTGAGCATTACTTTGCTTGGTATGTCATCATCTGGTAGTAGTTTATATAGGGCCCCTTCTCTGGACCAGTTGTCATACCAAAATGAGACTTGGCCTATTTGTCATATGATGTTGTCTTCAAACTGGACTTTATTTTTGCAAATTTCTCTCCAGGTCTGTGACTGCACTCTAGTTGACTTTCTGATGACTGGATTTAGCCTTGAACAATACTTTGTTGTGATGTAGTCTTTCCACAAAGAATATTTAGTTCTAAGGGTCCACTATTGTTTAGCTATGAAAGCTTTGCTAAAATCTCTTAGACATCTAAATCCAACTCTCCCTTCTACAAATGGAAAACACATTTTTTCCCATTTTCACCAATGATATTTTCTTTTGGATTCATCTCCACTCTACAAGAACCTAGCTATAGCACCTTCCAGCTGTTCAAAAGTGCCCTTAGGTGGTTTCATGACAGCTAGCATGTGGGCAGACATTGCAGGAGCACATGTTTTACCAAGATGATTCTTCCTCTTACTGAGAGGAATTTAGTGTTGGAAATTTGCCTTTGGCGGGAGTTGCGACCGACCAACTTTAACGGCTTAAACACTAGTGTTACGTATGTTGGAGAATTCGGTTCTTCACACATGCATGATCTACTAAGTACGTAGATAACCGTAGGGCCAAGAATCGTCAAATTTCATTAAGAAATGAAAGAGATATTGGTCCACGAAGTGAGGTGTTTGAAGCATGGAAAGTGTGGTATTGAGTTCAATTCTCCCACATCGGTAGAGGAAGAAAGAATTGTTGTGTATATAATACTCGAAATTGGTTTGGGGTTTGGGACCCCAAGGGGTATCCCATGTGTTTAAAGGAGGGAGGACCTAGATGTGCTTCGGTTCAAGGAAAGACCACACGCGCGCCGCCGCCGCCCGCCCGTCCGGTTCCGGGCTGTGGGATATTATCTTTTTGGGCCAGAGAACTTTGCCAGAAGTGCAGTTTGATCCCAAAAGTTTCAGATGTACAGTTTGGACCAGAATTCTTTCATATGTACAGTTTGGTCCCAGAAGTTTTAAGATGTACAGTTTAGTCCCTGAAGTTTCAAGATGTACAGTTTGGTCCCTGAAGTTTTTCAGAAAATCAAAATTTCGACGGTCAAAACAGAAACGCCAAAGCACTCAATTCAGCCATTTATTTTGGCTGAATTACTCCTCCTATAATGGCCAATTCCGTTGGTCTTTTCACCATTTAATTTGGTGGCTTTACTACCTCCATAATGACCATTATTTGGCCAATAATGGCTGTTATGGAGGCAGCTAAACAGCCCTCCCTCACCTATATAAACACCCCTACACCATTGTTGAGACACACAGAAAATATACTAGCTATATACACGAAAATACACAAGAAAAACAGTTTCTTCCTACACCTTCCTTGCATCATTTCTTGCTCAATATTCTTCAAGGTAGCATTTGAGTTTCCTTTGCTCAAGTGTTCCATTCTTTGTTTTATCTTGGGAGACAAATTGTCCGGGACGTATAAAGGATACATACGGGCAATATTGTCTTAAGGACGAGTGCCACACTCGACTCGACTCAAAAAAAGAAAAACAGTCTTTCATTTTCATCTTTGTAATTTCCAGTTTTCTAGTTGAATTGTAATTTCAATTCTTACATTAGCAGTTGTTTGTAATTTCCGTTTCCTGCAACTTTTGTAACAACCAACATTTAGCATGTGATATGGATTTTCTTGGTGATTGAGTGTATCATTTATGAGAAGTATATGATTTTCATTCTTCCAACAAATAAAGGGAGTACACGATATTTAATTGGCCAGTCTTTCTTGTTCATTTGAGAAAGATGCATAGCTTTGTGGATAAGCTCAACACTAGCCTTCAGGAAAAATGCTAAGCAGCTCCTTTGTTTATTTATGAGTTGACCTGAAACATGTTCATAAACTGTTAGAGTTTTCAGAACTTTTCTAAGATCTGTAGGTTCACCTGAGGTGAACATGATGACATCATTTCCAAATGCTATGTGTGTCGTCACGCCCCAAACCATGGCCTGGGTGAAACACGATACTCGGTGCATGATTGCATGTGACCGAGTGAACCACATGGATTACTGAATCAACAAGGGCATCGAAAGCATGAAATAATGATTATAGTAACTTATGTAAAATATAGTCTGAAAATTATACTGCAGAAATATCTAAAAATATAACAAGTCTGAAAATAATGCTGACATGCTAAATTAGTCTAGTCTATGAAACCTCTGACACATTAGTCTGACTGCGAAACTGTTTACCAGGATAAGGCCCTGACATACCTTTAATAATAAGCATGACTTGTAAAATGACTGACTAACACCCCGAAGGAAATGTGGCTCACCAATAGCTGATGCTGAGTCAAATCCTAACGAACAGTTCCGTTGTCTTGAAACTCAGTACCTGCATCGTGAAGTGCAAGCCCCATGCAAAGGGACATTAGTACATTTGAATTGTACCGTATGTAAAGCAACTGAAAGAATAAATAGTTGTGGGGTGCTTGAAAAAGGGCAACCCAAATCAATAAATAGATAATATACTGAAACTGAAAACTGATAACTGAACAAGGTAGCAAAGAATATGAATACTCCCTGTACTGAAATGAAGAATCACCTATTTAACTGAAATAATAAATAATTGTGGCCTTAGGCCCAATATATGTGCACAAATTTGTGGCCTTAGGCCCAAGTATACGTATATAAAATATGTGGCCTTGGGCCCAAAATACAAGTGCTCAACATGATACTGGAATACTGATATGAAATATTGAACATGAATTCATGAACTGATTATGAGTACTGAAGCTTTACCTAATTTACAAACATGTTGAATGTTCTAATCTGAGACTCGTGGATATCAAACACAAGTCTATATTGATTACACGTTGAGTTCACAATAATCAAAGGGATAATTATGAACAACTATGAACTTATAATCTTGAGGGTAAACATTCTAGTCTTTTCACGAACTAGGGCATAATCTCAAATTCTAAAGTAATTCGCAATTATCTTGATGATGATTAAAGACATTCCCATATGTAGATAAAATCTCTACATACCTTAATCGCTCCAAAACATGTATTAAAAATCTGAACTTTGAAGAAGAATCCCAAGACTTGAACTTTAATCTTTTAAATTAGGTTTTCTTGAAAACCCTAGGTTATAAATGGTGAATTTCGCTTACGAATTGATAATAATCTATTAGAATCGCATGTAAACACATGGAAAGGACTTACTTTGGCGTAGGTGATGGTTGGGAAGAGAGTGCATTCGTTTTAGGGTTTGAAAGAAGTAAAAACTGATTTTTACAACTAAGTCTGCATATTTATATTGTTTACTGTCGGAGGAGTTTGACAGGACGTTTGATAGTCCGTTGATTATTCGACGGTCTGAGTCTGGACCGTCGATAATTTGACGGTCCAAATTGATGGTCCATCGATAATTGTACGGTCCATCGAATTGGACAATATTGTTATTTCTGAGAAATTTCAGAGAGTTGTAAAACTGGAGTTCTAGGATGATGGAGATTGACGAGACGCTAATAATTTGACAGTCCGTACAATTGACCAACATGCCATTAATTTTAAAAGTGAAATTGACTGTTTGCTTTGATAGGCCATCGGACAATTGACGGTCCGTATAATTTATAGGCTGACGGTTCGTTTGACGGGCCATAAAATATTTTACGATCCGTATAATCTGCCATCAAATTACATCTGTAGAACTGGACCTGATTTTTCAACTTAAACTCCCCGCTTTAGTTTTCTACACTCATGGATCATGAACAAGGCTTAGTTTAAAGGTACGAGGTATTACAATATCTCCCCCTTGAGATCATTCGTCCTCGAATGATAGGTCATGGTTAAAAATTAGACTGGACAGAGCATGAGTACATGGACGTGAAGAAACATGAGAACTGAACAACATGATTACATGAAAACCTGAACATGGGGACATGGAACATGAGTATTGAATACATGAACGTGAAACATGAGACATTTGTCCTCAATTGATGAATAATGGTTAAAAATACTACTAACTCTGAAATTTTATAAAATTTTTGATAGAACTTCCTTTGTAAATCAGACTATCACAACATATCTCAAACACCTGCCAGTTAACCAGAGTATCAACACAAGCCTCACAGAACATCTTGATATGCATGACATGCCATAATGTAGTAACTGAAATATGGACGTGACTAATATGAATACTGAGCTAGCATGAACATATAGATATTGGACTGAATGAATACATGAATACTATATATGGTATTTGGAAAAGAATTTGTAGGCACAAATGATATGAGTACCAGAACATAGGCATGAACATGACATGATTACATAAATGTGAGAAGCATGACGTGGGACATGAATACATGAGGATTGGATGACGTGGATACATCAGTGCTACACTGACATGAGGTATGAATATGTATAAACATGGATATCGTAACATGATATTTTATTGTTGGAAAGATAAATGTTACAACTTGAGATCTGAATACTGAGCGAAGATAGGACCTGAACATCGAACTGACATAAGGTCTGAATACTTGAGGTAGTTAACTTGCGAACTTAATAATCTTTTGTAGGATCCAGTATGGTCTAATATATTTGGGACAACTTCTCTTTCTCCTCAAATCACATAGTGCCTTTATAGGCAAAACTTTCTAGAAACACAAAATCGTTAACATTAAACTCTGAATCTCTGCATCACACATTCGCATAGGACTCTCGCGACTATTAGCCATTTTCAAATGCTCATGAATTAATTTAACTTTCATAACAGCCTAATGGACCAAGTCTGGTCCTAGCAGTTCTGTTTCGCCAACTTCATACCATCCAATAAGTGATCTACACCTTCGCCCATATGAGGTTTCAAATGGTGCCATCTTGATACTAGCATGATATATATATTTAAAAACAACTCAATGAGAGGCAACTGATCATCTCAATTACATTTTAAAGTTTAGGACACATGCGCTTAATATATCTTCGCATGTGTGGATAATGAGCTCTGCTTGACATCTATTTGAGGATGAAAAATGGTACTGAGATGGTATCCAATCCTTTCTAAAAAGACTTCACAAAAAATCACTTTGAACTGGGAACCTCGAGCTGATCCAATGGAAATTGGAGCCCCATGGAAAGCTAGAACTTTTTTGAATATATAACTTGGCGAAATCTTCTGTTGAATCGGCTTGCGCTTGCTACCAAATAGAAGCCTAACCACAAAATTGGCTACATTTTTTTTTCATATCATTCCACCAATAAACCTTACTCGAGGTCATGATAGATTTTTGTGTAGCTTGAGTAGGTAGAATATTTGAAATTGTGCCTCTGCCATAATCCTCTCTTTGCATTTATCTACAACCGGAATGCAAAAAGTTTCTTGAGTACCCTAGAGTACCATAATCTCCCCCTTGTTTGGAAGCCATGAGGTTACATCTGTGAATCCTCTCCTTTAGCTGCGATAGATATTGATCATGAAAATGTTCTCATCTTTTACTCAACTAGAAGGATTTGTCTATGTTCCGTACAATAACTCTACTATCTTCAGGGTCCGAAAGTTGCATTCCTAGGTTTCTTAATTAATGAACTTCTCCCATCATGATTCTCTTGTCTGCCTTAACATGAGATAAACTACATATACTTGATATCTTTCTGAGATGCTTCTTGAAATACTCATACTACTGTTGTGCACTAAGTCTTTGACCTACACCCTAAAAATGGAGTCTCATGCGATGTCACTACCTTTGAAGACTATCTCATTATGCCCTTATTACTGAACTGAGGTTATGACCCTTATTACTGAACTGAGGTTCTTCATATCTCATGTTAACCCTTCGGGTTCTTAATATTCAACTACACCTATTGACAATTTACACATCTTTATCTTAGACCAAATGATAAGATCTTATATTTGGGAATCCTTCTCTCTCGTTGGATCCAACCAACTTTCCTTATCTTCTGCAATTCTTTGCACTTTATATCATTGATGGCTCATCTGTTGACTCACTTCTGAGCGATCTACCTTACTAGGGAAAAATAAATTACTTACATTGAGGGGGAACTAAATTACTTACATGGACTGAAATACTGGCATAATCTGTCTTAACAACTTAACTACGCTCACAATGCTAGTTTTATAGAGACCCCTTTTTGATAACTCTAAAAGACCATTCTTCTGTAATTTCTTCTCTTACTGCCTAACTGATTTTCTTCTCCCACTATCACTGTACTTCATACTTATCTTAAACTCTTTAGGTTCTAACACACATTTGGTGTATTCAAACTGCTACTCAGTCACTAGTGTCAACCTGATTAAGGAAATTAAATCTTACCTCTACCGGCTCTGCTGAAATTGCTAATTCACTATATTTACTCAATACTTATTCAGTCACTAGTGTCAACATGATTAAGGAAATTAAATCTTACCTCTACTGGCTCTGCTGAAATTGCTAATTCACTATATTTTCTCAAACACCTTCTAGCATACTGGTTCCATGGTTATGTCCTAAATACTAAAGTGAAACGTAGATTATTTATAACTTCCCTCATCATCCGATCCTATTATGCGGTCGTATACTAATTTTTTATACTGTAGACATGGATCATACTTAGGAGAAAATTTCGTCAGTCTTAAATGAAAAAAAATGAAATACCTAAACCCGAACTTTCTATACACTTTAAAATTATATCATACTAGACACATCCGGAGGTATACACTTAATCACTTAACTTTAGAGGGAACTGTCGCATCTTATCTTCTCTTCTCATAGTAATATCTACTTCTTGTAGTAACTTACTAATGTTCTACTCTCTGGTTCTGATCTGAATAAACTTAAAATAATTTAAAACTATTTCCAGAAATTCAATATTGTCTGCTCGTGGTTCTCATGTCATATACAATCTCTTCTTAGTCGTGCGCATGGGTCATATGGCAAAATATACCTTTGAAAAATTGAGACATTCTAGAATCACATGTGGTTTTCTCTTAGCCAATTTCCTGCTCAAAACTATCATGGGCAGTTTATGCCTGCTGTGGCTAACTTCATAACATGTTACCTTGTAGGGTCTTAAATCTGAACTATCATCCTCACACTGGTAGCTCCATGGTCCAAAAATTCAAATAAACTTATTATGTAAGGTATAGAACATACGTATATTATCATGCCGAAACTTGTCCTTAAAATGGTACTATTACATGATAAATACATCATGCGCCATTTGGCGAGTCTTGTGTCTCAACCTGGACTCAACATATGCGAAGGTTTCTCTGTAGTCATCATCACTTACATTTTCTTTTAACACCCATAGGCATCACTGTATACTTACGAGTTAAGTCACAAGAATCTGGATACACTGGAAATTAAAAATGTGATAACTACATAACCGAACACTAGTGTATTGAATAACCATGATCCTGCTAACTGAGACACTGTATAACTGGTAATTGAGATTAATGATAACCATAAATCATGCTAATTTCTTTCACACTTTCTGTTAAGTGTTATGATCTAGTCTGTAGTAACCATGCACTTTGTCCCATTTTCAATATCATCTCAGGTCTCATCTGTTACCAACATTTACATCAAAATCTATACCCCAATGGGTAATCATCCTCACTAGACCTTGAATTTCCTACTCATCGCATGCATATTCGATACGTTCAGAAATTGATGGAAAAAGAATGTTATGTACTGATCTAGGCTTCATGGCACGAGTTAGAAGAATTCCTGAAAGTACCACTCTAATTGCACGATCTAGAGTATGAAAGAGATGAGACAATCTTAGATGTCTTGGTGATCAACTATTTACATGTGTGGGTGCCTCATAAATATAAAAGAGATCCCACTAAATATGGCTTCATAGACTCCTTAAGACACTTGAACCTAGGCTCTGATACCAAGCTTGTCATGCTACTTACCCGACTTGACACAATCAATAATCAAGTTGACACTTAGTAAACAACATCATTTTAAGAATATTTTCTGAGGGTTTTATACTTAGACTGACCATAGTAACCATTTTAGCTCTTTACTTACTTTAACCTTTAGACCCAATTATGACTCTATGTGTCCACGGGTATAACACATATTAGTCCATTATACGCCCTCATTATATTCGAAGTATAAGTCTACACTTTACTCCCTTGTAATTAAGGAGGATGGCCTACACTCACACATCATACGAGTCCACAATAACATATACCACCGCATACTTAAACTCATAAGTTGTAAACCACAACACCTAATTCACAGAGAACAAGCCCAACATGGTAACCAATCCAATTTACTATAATCAATTCAATCATTCAAGCACAGTTAACCACAAGAATCACCCAAGTTCCAATCACTATCATGATTCAATCATTTATCCAAATAAAGAGTTTACCATTAAAGGTTCAATCTTTTAGTTCTTATACTAAGGAACACGTAAAGATCCCATCTCTATATCGTTCTTAACAATCCAAATCATAAAGATCCCATCTTTATTAGAATTTCGAGCAATCAAGGTCAAAAGATCCCATCTTTATTAGAATTTCGAGCAATCAAGGTCAAAAGATCCCATCTTTATACCATTACCATACCTTTTCATATTTCAGTCTTACATCAAGAATAAGTTACAAGGTGCCAATATTTATTTCCTTAAATGTTACATGATCACAAAGTCTATAGTCTTGCCATCCCCGAACAATGAAAGGGCAGTTGTTGACACCTAATTTTTACCCTCCAATAATTTTATTTAATTATTCAAGGGTCCTGGGTCTTAGACGGAGTGAGATACAATTTTTACAAGATGAATGTGAGTTTGCAAAATTATTATGGGAGTATTTTATTATTTCATTTGACAAAATATCATCCGGTATATATATATATATATATATATATATATATATATATATATATATATATATTGTATATATATATTGTTTAGCATGTCCTAATCTTATAATATTTTGATCATTAATTATAATTTTGGAGTTTTAACAGATAATTATAAATTTAATTTTCTTAAAGATTCTCATTTAAATGAATTAATGTTCCACTCCATCAAAATTGGGAAATTGTCTAACCAAATACGATAATGGAATTATATCTCATTTTAAAGTATATTTTAAAATTAGAAGGACTTTTGCATGATTTAAATTTCTTAAATCCTAATTAGTATTAAATGCAGGCTTAGAACGAAGCTTTTAATTTAATTAGGTTATTTATGGAATTATTTGGTCCTTTTTTCATTTAAAATATGACCACATTTGTAAAATATGGTCATATTTGTTTAAACTCGTTTTAAA
The DNA here is from genome assembly GCA_034509755.1 of Anisodus tanguticus. Taxonomy (NCBI): domain Eukaryota; kingdom Viridiplantae; phylum Streptophyta; class Magnoliopsida; order Solanales; family Solanaceae; genus Anisodus; species Anisodus tanguticus. Next base: position 26,089,968 of record CM067559.1, read on the forward strand.
ATCGTTTGGGCCCTTTTCTTTTTATTGGATGAGCCCAAGACTAAAGTCCCAGACCCGGTCTTTGTTATTTGGACGAATACGGGTCTTGTGAAACCCTAGCCGCTCTCGTGGACCCTTTCACTTGCCAAAAATGGCGAAGCAAGAGTAGTACGCATGCCATTGCCAGTGGTTGCTCGACCAAATGAGGCAAGGGCATTAATGGCCCTTGCCCTTGCTCCACATAGACCACGCCACCGTACCACCACCTTGAACAAAGGTGAGGTCGACCCTCTCTATTGCTTTTTCTGCGAGTTTTAATGGATTTTGTCCACTTCTGATTTCAAACAATCGATTTTGATTTGTTGAAGAACTATTTGGAGGGAAATTTCCCCCCAATTTTGTTCTCCCGCATCGATCCATGACCTAGATTTCTATGGTTTGGGTTCTCTATAAATTAAGACCCATTTCTTCATTTTTAATGGTACGAAACTTGATATATGTATTCACAGTGTTTGAGAGCCTTAATCGAGTTTAAATCCGACTAATTGTGCTTAAGTTGGGATCGTATCCTTTGGTGGAACCCAGATTTAGTGTAATTGGTCATCACAACTAAGTTTTTTTCATTTTTCGTGTGATTTGCGAGATTGCGAGGTTCGAAAGTGAAGAACAAGCCACCTTCGACCTTTTGGCTACCTCCACACAAGGTAAATGTTCTTCCTTTAAGTCCCTTTATTTAATTTTTACTGTTTTATATATGTTGGGTGATTAGTAGCCTAAATAAAGTGTCTAATATGTTGGTTTAAGACTAGTGTTAGCTAGGTATGTTTGTTTAATCAACAGTGTTCAATATACTAATTTGGAGCTTATTTAGTTACGTAAACCAATTTAAGAAGCTGTTGTAGTGGTTTTAGAAGCATGATCAGTCTCCCTGGGACTGTGTTTTATTAATCCCTGCCTTATTATGCTTATTATGTCACTTAATACTAGTTCACAGCTTAAAAAATGAACAAACATGTTGGTATCTGGATCAATAAACCTCTTTTGTTTGTTTTTTTTAAAAAAGGTTGACACCTAAAGTTGTAACACTCAAGATATGGCTGTTAAGGCCTATAATTGGTTAAAATAGGAGAAATAATTGAACTTAAATGTGTTTGTGTGTTTCATACCCCCCAAGGAACAAACATGATGCTCATTTGGATATCTGTTGTAGCTGGGATTAACATCTAGGATCAAACATAGTAGAGAATAGATCTCCACATGACTAAGAAAGGATTTTCAGGTTTTGAAATAGTTAAGTAGATTATTAGGCTGACTGTTGGACTGTTGGTGTGCTTGTAATGATAATTGAAGGTCTGTTTTGGTCCAGATTTGGATCTGAATGAATTTAAGATGTAATGACTAAGCATGGTGTAAGTGAAGGTGTCTAAACATTGTAACCTTGACATATAGGGTCTGTTTTAGCCTCTTTTGCTTTAGAATGAGACTTTCTTATTTGTTTTCTTGGTTTGAGACATGTCTAATCTTGAATCATGAATGGTCTGCATATTAAGTTTGTCCAGTTTAAGGTCTTAAGTTATAGTTTAAATTCATGAAACCATCTGCATGCCATATTAGGCCATGTCTTGTGCATATTGTTTCCATATGTGCTAGCTTAGCAACATGATAACAGTGCCCTGCCTTCACATGTGAATTTTGAACTTTAGTAATTGTTAGCCTAAGTTAGTGTAGTAGGAAACCTTACTGAATCTTGAACGAGTCCATGACTGCCTATTCTGAGATTTGTTGAACTAAATAATCTCAAATTGAACACCCAACATGCCTGTTGAAGTTTACCTTACCTATATTGAACCATGCTATGTATTTTGAGTCACATTGTTAGATCCTTAACAGTCTACAGTCATGCCATGCTCCCTATTTGTGTTGATTTGAAACCCTGCTGAGTGACATACCTATGTTAGGTTTCACAGTTTAGAAGGATCTGTAGTGATACATGTGATATATATCCCGTATGTTTGCCTTTAGCTTCCCCTGTTTTCTCTGTACGTTTGGTTGCTAAATGACCTTAGATAAGACTGGTGTGTCATGAGAAGATACCCCTTAGGTGTTTCACTTAAATGCTGCGACCTGAATCCTGCCCTTATCTCATATATTCCCTTCTAGGAATAGCCTTTCTCCTCTCCTTTGTGATTGCTTGAAATGTGTACTGATATATTGCTGATATACCACCTATATATCAGATATACTCTGTATATTAGATGGTATAGGTATGTATATCTTAGTACATAGCTTATGTATATCATTTATGAGACTACTCTATGAACATGCTGGGCCTAGCCCATTTGTGGCACTGCTTTTTATTTCTTCCTCTTAATTATAACGATTGGTATTGTCCCGTTTACATGGTTTTCTTTTCTGTTTCCTTCTTCTGATTGGGGACAAGTTATTGGGCCGAGCCCATTTGCTTATTTTCCTCACATTGTTGTGTATTGTTAAGTTGATTTGCTTGCAATAGGTTGATTTAGGCCTTAAATATGTTTCCCTTTCATGTGTTTGTTTATTTCATGTTTAGTATATGATAAGTCCAGGATGCTTTCTAACTGGGCCTTTTTCCTCTCTCCTTCCACTGTCGAGGTACACAGAGACAGCCCCTTTGGGCCTGTCACTTCCTTATTCATCCAGTTGGGTTGAGGCCTAACTAAAACATTCTTGATCGAGTCTGATAGCTTGTAGCCACGCATTGAAGGCCCAATTATGGGTGAAAATAGCCAACTGGTGGGTTAGGTAGGCCCACCAGCCTAAACTCAATCGCCTTTAAATTCTTGTATGTATTATATGTGATAAAAAACACACTTTACATATATTGGAACACTTATTACGGTTATGAATCTAGGATAGCAAAAACAATACGTACATCATTTATTTAGGATCACCTTAAATGATTTTCAAACTTGGTTGATTCTGAATTTGGATGAAAATGGACAGTTGTGACTTCAAAAGAACTCTAAAAAAACAAGAAAAGTGAAAATGAATCTTCATACTTTGGATGAAAACCGTTTTGGATTTCTCATGAATTGGATTTTTTATAACTGGGCTGGACATCTTAAAATGATGTTGAATGGACGCCTTGTTTCATAAGGTTGTAAAATGGGCTGTTGATATAGATTTTTGACTCAACTTGGACAAAAATAACATTTTAAAAGTTGATTTTTTAAGGTTGAGTTCAACTAAGATGAATTTGAAAAGAACCAAAAGATATCTATCTTGGACTTGGGTCATGATATGGGTTTATGGCATTGTAGACTATAAGACCTTTGGACAGCATGAAAAGAATGAAAGAAAAGCTTATTTCCTACTTGTATCAAAAACCAAAACTTATTATTTCAAATGAATTACACCTATTTTAAAACTTTGAAAAGATATTTTCAAAAAGATACAAGTGTTATTGGGCAACCTATTGAGCTAAAGTAGAGTTTTACTCAAATTGATCCTTCAGTGTTCATAGTCCGAAAATAGGTTGACTAATTTACCACTCTGCAAGCCATTGCGGAAGCCTAACTCTTTTATTTTTTTTAAAGAAAATATTTAAGTTTTGAATAAATGAATGAAAAGTATTTTGTGGATTTTTAAATACTTAAGGCAATTTAAATCATTTAAGCATGATGTAGAATCCGAAGGTCAACCGTATTCTACGGATCTTTAATACCGGGGTGTCCAACACCTTCTCAGGGGGATCACCAGAACCCTTACCTCGATTCTAGTTTAGATAGGATTTTTGTCAAGCATTTTGAATAAACCATTTTAACTTGGTTTTCCTAATTTACCCATAAGTTAGGTGGCGACTCTAAAATTAAATTATCCGACTTAGAGCACCATCACAAACTCTTAGCGGATTTTATGCCTCCACGTAAAAGTGAAACGTAACATGGTCAATTTGCTACCACGACATCGTTGAGACCATAACTCTTCTGATTGGGGGGGGGGGGGGGGGCATTATAATTTATATAATATATGAATCAAGTCTTACATATACTTCCTACGTATCCCTCCGCGGGAAATTAGGCTCTTCCGTAGTTCAGATTACATAGAAATTATCCCTAATTTCACCCTACCAGAACCATTTCCTAGACTAGGCCCGATAAAGGCTTCCTACGTATCCCCTTTGGGACATCAAGTCGGACGTAGTTTCTTTTACAAAATAAAGGGGAGAGATAACATTTGATTGAAAGGAAAGGGGACGCCTAAATTACCCAAAAGATGACTTCTCCCTGAAGCCATAGAGGGTCATCATCCTTACGACCGCGCATTCTCCTAGTGGCTTTTTGAGTAGCAGCGGGCTAGAACTACCCAGATCTGCCCGATATTGATCATATGCTCCAGCTCAAACATGAAAACCTCGCATTCTTCGATGTCGTGTCCCGGTTTCCTTGAGTGGTACAAACAGATCTTCCTCCTTTCTAAAGTACTCGCGGAGGGTTTCCTTGTCGGTGCTAGCTAATGTAGAGAGAGGCTTGCATAAGAGTCATCAAAGATAGTGAAGTCGTAACGCCAAAGGTGTTAGTAGTGATTTCTTCACCAGGCATGATGGGATCGTAATCCACTAGGTATGTGGGCCCCACAGGTTTATCAATCTTATGATATTTCTTTTAAAGCGAAACACTCATCTACGGTGTGGCCTGCTTGATTCTTGTGGAAATGTCACCTATTGTAAGCATAAATGGATGCACAAGTCGGGAGGCCATCGGGGCTGAAACACGATGCTCCGGTGGCTTTCAATCATTCATATACTTTGATATTTCTCACAGGCCTAGGTGCGACCCTAAAGGGTGAAGTGCAGACTTTGAGGGAATTCACCCATTAGATGGGAGATGAATGTCCGGGATGGCCCTTGTGGCATCCCGTAGTAGTTAGCAGCTTCGTCAGCATTTGGGGTAACTCCATCAGGTGGCCCACTTGATTCCTCATCGTATATCACATGGTCTTCCTTGGACTCTTGTCTGGGTGTCTTGAACAGTGGGGTGTAGTCGTTGACCTTTTTCTTGACCTCATTTGGAAGGTTCTAGCAGTGGTGCCTTCGCTCGGTAGCCTCTTCGGGGAGGTTTCCCACCAAGTGTAGAATTTTGTCGACCTCTTTCATTTTGGCTTTGACCAAGTCAATCTTCTGCTCTATTTTGCGTATCTTGGCTTAGAGCAATTCTTTTGATTCCTCGTCGCTGACCAAATCAACAACTGGTGATGTGGCACTTTGGCTATCTTGAGTATCCATTGGTAGCAAATCAACCTTTAAAGAGGCGCAAATTTTAGTTAGATTTTGGCATTTTCTTTTGGGTTGGTGTCCGAAAAGTTGAACCAATAAAGAGTTCGAACGGAACACATGAAAGCATATAAGCAGATATATCACATAATCATATAATTAGCAATGGTAATATTCACGTTCCCAAGGTTTTCAAATCGTTTCGAAACATAACTGTGCCAAATGTTTATTCAAACCATTTCCCCCATAATCATATTTTCATTAATAATAAGGTTTTTTCCAATGGTATTACAAAATATGATAAAGACGACAAGGGGCTACATAAAGCAATAATAAAATCAGCAAAGTGCCCTCCAGTGGGATGATGAAGATATGTATGTCCGATCTTTCTTGACCCTTCGAAGGCGGTCTGAATCTCGAGGTGCGTAGATATCAATAGTGAATCAACCTAAAACCCTTTCTCTATGAAAGTCATAGGTGTAGTCTCATCCATCGCTCTCCTCATCCGAGCATCCAAATCCTCTAAACACTCATGAGTAAAGTCTAACTTCTCTGTCAAACTAGCTATGACAGTCTGGTCATGCTTTATTTTTTCCAGATATTTGGCATCCCGATCATTAGCTTGCCTTTGGATGTGATGGGCTTTGATCTCGCTTTTAAATCATTGTCATTGCTACAATGATAGCCGTTGGGCCCCGGAGTGAGGGTAGACATATAAATGTGCTCTCAACCAGTCGACATAGTCTTCGTCACAACTTAGACGAAACCAATCTTTGTCTAGAGCCTTTGTACCCCATCTCACTTGACCATTTCACTATCGGATCTCGGACAATGTTAACAACCCCTTTGATCGTATCTTCCTCATAGTCGACTACATACTCCCCATGTTCCCTACTTGGGGTATCACTTGTCTCCTACCGAACTGTCTTAGGACCCTAATAAGTTTATAAAGATGGATTCCCGGATTCCCATAAGTGGCCAAAAGGGCATTTTCTACCTCTCACTACAATGATCTCGGATATAAAGTTAGGTAACCTCCACTGGAATTTATCCACTTGGAGTCTCGAAAAGATAAAAACACATCCATATTTGGTTTGGTTTCCGAAATTTGGACAATTGGCTTGGAGGTTATCTTTCCTACACTCTGGGTCTAGGTATGAGGGACCCTCGATTTTGTTGAGAAGTTTGAGGATCCACCATTGCACTAGTAGGTTTCACCCTTGGAAATACCTACGAAGGTTTCGACATTGACCTAAAGCTCGGTATATGTCGGCAAGGATAGGGACTAGGTCGAAGTATTTGGTTTCTCCATTTGAGGTTATGCCATGAAAGATAGCATGAGTGACATAAATGACACGGGTATCTATGGCTAGGGATGTCAGTGGGGCGGGTAAATGCGGGTACCACCCCGCACCCGCTCCAGTTGGGTCGGGTATGGGGAATGGTTTGGTGGGTGGTTGGGCGGGTATGGGTAACAAAAGTGCTACCCGCCATGGGTAGTGGGGCGGGGGTGGATTTCATATAAGATCCGCACCGCACCTGCTACCCGCACCGCCTAAATAATGGGCCTGCAACTTGTTTTCTTAGCCCTAAGTCCAAAAATGGTTTAAAAGTAAAAAAATCATTTGAAGAAGCCATATATCCGCCAAATAGTGTTAAATTTTTAAATTTCTATATTTTAGGTGAAAGAGGTTGATGTATGATAAGGATTGATTGAAGAAGCCATGGATGCAAATGTTGAACTTCAACAACTGAAGAGTTGTATCAATCAATGTAGAATGTTTGTTTTTTTTAGTTGCTTTAAAAAAACTTGTGGGAGTTGTTTTTTTTAGTTGCTTTGTTAAATGAACTTTGGTACATTGTGGTATCAATCAATGTAGAATGTTTTAATCAAATGTTGAAGAGTTAACTTCTTCATGCAGGATTTGAGCTTTGTTAATTTTATTGATACAAGTGGTGTAGAAGTATAGAACATTGATTAGTTGAATATTTTAGGTGGGTAGGTGAGGCGGGTAGACGGGTATGCGGACGGGTGGTGAGGTGGGTAATGAGTACTCGCCGGGTAATGGGGCAGGGGCAGGTGTAATCCTATACCTGCTAGGCGGGTACGAGTAGAGGAATTACTACCCGTGATGGGTGGTGGGGCGGGTATGGGAGTGGGTTTTAGGTGGTGGGTACGGGTATGGGGGTACGCTTCCCCCTCCCTTGCCTCGCCCCGTTGACATCCCTATCTATGGCAAAGTGTCGATCTTTAGCAAACACCATAGTATCTAAAAGGCATATGGAAAAGGCTAGGGGTTGGGTGGCTTCCCAAGTAGCGTAAGACATAACCTCCATGGAGTGTTCTAAATACTCATTTGGACCTAAAGCAGTTATAGAGATCCTTAAAGGCTATGGTTGGATCGAATATCCAATTGGCGTTGGCAAGAGATATAAATTTTATTATCTCATTGGGAGTAGGCTTATGGGGTACTAGAAGGTTATGGTCGGGTTTCGTTCTCCTTCTTATACACTTCTAATAGTTCCATATTCTATTTCACGGTCATAAGCGAGGGTATCTCCTAGACAGTTCGTTACTTCTATCTGGTGTGGGGCATCTAGTCATGACCACCAAAGTCTCAGTAGCTCGGGTGCTTCTAAAATCATATCAAACTTGAGATTGGTATGCATCTACGAAACAGAGCACGATTAGTTCCCCCCCAAGGACAATGATTTATCACATAAGGCACTATTATGTTTCCACATAGCAAGTAGTTGGATACAATGCCGTCGGGTCATAGAGAGTCAAGACACGATATAGTCAGCTTAATGGGTCCAGATACGTCTAAAATATCCAAAGACGTCTAGGTAAGCAACGCTAGTGCAGTAGGGATTTAGCTTTGCTCTATCCTAGGCAAACTAGAGTGGTTTTTCAAATGACTGAGGAACCCGAGCGGACTACTCAGGATGAACAATTGTCGACTGTTGGACGACCGCGAACCAACCCCGTCTTCAACATGTTCCTAGGAAATAATTTTGGTTTTTTACTGGAGGACAATTGCGAAACCGCATAATTATCTTTGTGCACTGATGTGTGTGTGTGCGCATGCCATTTGGCGGAATTATCAGATGCATGAATGATAGTTATAGTTTGCGGAAAGTAAACATATAAACAATTTATATCATTTAAAACATGTTGTATTGGAACCATTATGGTTAGAACTTAGGTTTATCCCCAGCGGAGTCGTCATCTTTTACGGTTCACTTTTACGTGGAGGCATAAAAGCTACTAAGAGGTTGTTGGTGCTCTACGTGAGATAATTTAGTTTTAGAGTCGCCACCTAATTTATAGGTAAATTAGGAAAACCAAGTTAAAATGGTTTATTTCAGAAAAATCCGTAAAAAATCTTTTCAAAACCAGAGTCGAGGTAAGGGTTCTGATGATCCCAGGGGAAAGTATTAGACACCCCGATATTATGGATCCTTAGAATACGGTTGACCTTCGGGTTTTATAGCATGTTTATTTGTTAGAAATTGCTTTAAAATGTTCACTTTCCGCAAAATTATTAATATGTCATTCATTTCAAATCATAAGGGTTTTCGAAAACCAAAGAGTTAGATTTCGCCTAAAATGATTCGTATAGGGATAGTTTGTCAATCCATTTTTAGATTAAAGTACTCAAAACTTTATTTGAGTAGAACTATACTATTTTAGTCTTACGGCTGCTGTCCAAACATACCTTGTACATTTTAAAAATCTTTTAAGTCAAAGGAGTATAGTTCATTTGAAATGACATATCAAAGTTTTTAAAATAGATATGTTTTATTTTATTTTTTGATGCTACTCTCAAAGGTCAATCCATATAATACATTTTTCAAACCCACACTTCAATTCAAGTTTTCAAAGTTTTGTCTTTCTTTTAAAGGTACCTTAGTTGGGCTTCCCCCTAAAACAGTCCACAAAAGAGATTTTATGGATTAAGTCCATCTCAATTAACTTTTGAAAAAAAACAAATTTCTTGTTTGAAATTTTCACTCCGATTTTGTAAAGAAAAAACAGTCCAATTTCTTCTTCAATCCAGTTTTTAGTCAAATTCAATTCAAATCGAACCCTTGAAATCATTTTCAAACTCAAAACGTCCAAACTCTTTTAAACCTTTTCTTTTCAAATCAATTTCGTGACGATTCTAAACTAAACGATCTATATATCATTTGCCTATTTTAAGTTATAATTAGACCTATCCAAAGCTCGGGTCGGGCCGGGTCAGGCCGGGTCAGGCCAAGTCGGGCCGGGTCAGGTCCTGGTCAAGTGACTTTTTTTTCCTGCTTGCCCGACCCTGACCCTATTTTTTTTAATTTTCCGATCCTGGCCCTGACCCTGACCCTGACCCTTCGGGGACCCTACGAGTCGGCCCTGACCCGCTCTACAAAACAAAATAAAAATATTTTTTTATTTTTTATTAAAATAACAGTCGTCTAACTTTAATGTTTATCACACAAAATCACTTTTCTATATCTTTTATCACATAAAAGGCATTCAACTTTAAAATTTATTACTTATTTTTTAAGTTGTTAATGAAATTTACTATACAAATGAACATATTAGTAATGAAAAAATAGTCAAATCATATTAGTAACGAAAAGATTCTTCTTCGTTTGTCCCTTCACATATATTAGTTATCAAAATTATTAATTATAATCTTTTAAGTGCACAAACTGGGAGTAAAATGTATAAACAGTTTATTGAATTTCGTAATAAAGTGTTAAACTCATATTTGTATTTCATTGTCACTTTGCAAAGGAAAATAATAATATATTGGGATTAAACCAAAGAGAATTTAGATACATTTCAGTTTATTACATAGACATTGTATGATCAAAATTTTGACTCTAAAATCACAATCACCTTTAAAAATATACCTTAAATAAATATTAATAAAATAAAAAATAATATGAACGGGTCGGGGTCGGCTCACTGGTCGAATCGGGCCAGGCCGGGTCAGATGGATAAAAAATTCTGACTCTGGCCCAATCCTGACCCTGATCGGGTCCCCGCTTTTTTGACTCAGGTGGCTCACGAGTCAGATATAAGCTGACCCTGACCCTAATTTTTTTCGGATCGGGTTGAGCCGGGCCGGGCGGGTCCCCGACCCGATGGAAAAGTCTAGTTATTTTTTTTTCTTTTATTTCTTCTCCTGACTAATTTCTTTATCCTAATAGTATTATGCAAGGAAATAGCTTACTGATTTAAGTTTCTTGATTATCTTAATTTCTTTAATCTTTTTTCTGTCTAAATCTTCCTTATAACCGAGTATATAATTATTAGACAACAAAATGTTCCATTACATTTTGGAGGAATTTATAAAGGTTTTATTAATTGAAATAAAATGGCATTTGGTGCACAAGCATTCGGCGCTATTAAATGAAATGTTTTTCCTAAATTCCTAGCTAGGTTATGACAATAATACTTAAAAAGTTTCTATTACTCCCTCTTTTTCATTCTAGGTGACATGGTTTATTCATTTATTACTTCTCTCAAATTGTATATCGGGGTAATAACATTTTCTTGTCTTAGTTATTTGTAAACCGCATTTGATCCTTGTGATATATGACGTAGCATGTTTAGTCTTCAATTAAAGAAAGTGTCTTTTTTGTCCTTTCATGTAGAAAATGTGTTATATTTGAGTATCTATAGAATTATATTACCGTCAAATATGACGTAATAGTATCATCTAATTAACATAACACATGAATAATTAAGTGATGGGACAATTAATAATTATGGTAAATTAATAAATATTAATAAGCAAAGGGATAAAAATACACAATACCAGATTGATTGAAGGTTTAATGTACTTCATCATTTATATCATAAGGACCAAATTAAGAATTTACCAATAACCGAGGGACTAAAAGTTCTATTAACCTTGTACATTTGAAAATTTATTAACTTTTAAAAAAAAATTCATTAACTCTTAATGCCATGATTTTTATAGTAAAAACAAATCTTATTGTATGTTTAAGAGCACAAGTTTCTAAGTATTTCTTTCGTAAATTTCGTATGCAGTCAAATCATGCCACATAAATTTATAACAATAAAAAATGCATGGTATATTTAAGGGAACGAGTTCCAAAATCTTTCTTTCTTAAATAACATACTCAATCAAACTCTGCCATATATATTGAAATGGACCGAATGTCCCTTTTCAGTACTCCAACAATGAGTGTTTATACATCACATACGATTGTGGGAAGACCCATTAAGTCTTTCCAACCGTATATAATTGTATGTAACCGAAATATATGTATGCATGGTGTGAAATTCGGGATCAGGAGAGGGACTAGTTAGAGTTTGCCATGTGGAAATATGTGGTCAACCGGATCCAAGGTCGTAGAATGGCCCATGGTCGAAGCCCGGAGTAATACCAATGTCATCACCCTTGGACGTATTAGATCGTTGTCACCCTGGGAAGACGAAGGGCGTCCGAGGATGAGCGGAGAGCTGTTTCCACAGTGTAATTCCACACGAGCATGGCTCCGCATCACAGCTAGATCACACTTCCAAAAACTCCCATCACACGTTAGTCCGTATCGAGCCTTGTGACATTGTGAGATGGGATATCGACATTGTAGGCTAGTCTTGTACTTTCATATTAAAAAGTCTAGGATTTGTGTAAATAAATATATCTTCCAAGGGAAGGAACAACATATCATCTCTCATACTTGTAATCCTAACTCTATTCTTGAGCTCAAATATCACAAGCTTCTCTTTACCTTTCTCTAACACTTGACTCATTTCTTTTAGTCATTTACATTCTAGCATTTACATATCATTCTTGATTTATGTACTTCAAAAAGAGTTTGAGATCGAACATGATTTACTTGTCTTTGAATCCTTTTAACAAATTTAAATAATTATCCTAAAATCATTTTAGCGGTAAAAAATTTGACGCCGTCTGTAGGGATAGATAACTGTGATTTTTTCACCATCCGTTCCTTAAATCTATTTGTTAAACCACTCAGAACTCATACCAAAAGTCCTAGCCATGTCAGGGATTCAAAACAAAAACCCACTCGAGGTTGATCAGTCCAACATCATGGTAGACCAGCATAACACCTTGCCACTCATAGATCTGGCTATCCAGGAGAATCATCTGAACGAGCAAGTCTCAGAGCATGCTAGTAACCTAGAGCGCGAACATGGAAGGGAATATGAAAAGGGACGGGCCTCTCCACAGTAAGTTAGGGTCAGACATCCTAGTGGTAATAAGACACAAGGCATCCAGTGAGAACGATAATGATTATTATAGGGAACGCTATCCAACGCAAGTGTTGGTAATTGGGCAATACCACTGGAAGGATTCCTCTTTGGATAATAGGTACTGTAGCTGGTATTCTTGAGATCACTCCAGTGCTTCGGGTACTACGGACCCTCTGCCATCCATTGCAGCAGAGCCGTTTCATGAGCGGAGAGGGGGGGGGGGGAGGGCTAAGCGCAGTTCTTTGAATCAAAGGTTGAATGAAATCGATTCTTGTTCGTCCCCACCCTTTCGCAGGGGTACCTTTCCTTTTAATTGAGAGAAGGACTCAAAATTGACTCCCCTCGATTCGAGATCCGAAAGAAGTGTCGACCATCTCATTCCAAGGTAATAGGTATGTATCGAAAGTAAGGCCTCAATCTTCAACAAGTCATAGCGGGCATGATAACCGCGCAAAATATGTTCATGCAGCATCGCAGGTCGTGACTTCCCTCACCAATAACATACTCTTAGGGACGTTCGTACGTGTAAACCCTGGTGTGATCGAAACACCATATATTATTATAATCTGCCTGGGTACGGGAAGACATCGCATAAACTAAAGGGTCAGATACATGGGTATGGAGCAATTCAAACACCGAATAATTCATATAGGGCAGAGCTCCTTAGCATCACAAAAGAAATCCATTCTCACATGGACTAGATACCAGGGCCCCACATCTTATCAAAGGAGAAGGTGCCAGAAAATATGAAAATCTGCCATTGGAACTAAGTGCGGCCCCGACCTTGATGCTAAGGAGAAGGTGCCAGAAAATATGAAAATCTGCCATTGGAACTAAGTGCGGCCCCGATCGTGTGGGCCTAGCCTTGAACCTAAGCACACCTAGGTCCTCCCTCCTTCAAACACATGGGTTACCCCTTGGGGTCCCAAACCCTTATCCACTTTTGAGGCTTATAAAATGAGAAATTCTTCCTTTCCCCACCGATGAGGGAGATTTGTTCCACACCATATTTTTCATGCCTCAAGCACCTTACTTTGTGGATCAATATCTCTTTCATTTCTTAATGAAATTTGACGATCCTTGGCCCTACGGCCGTTTACTTACATAGTAGATTATTCACGTGTGAAGAAACAAAGTCTCCAACATGCGGAACCCTAGTGTTTAAGTCATTAAAGATGGGTGGATGCAATCCCCATCAAAGACAAATTTCCAACAATTCCCTCTTGAAAGAGATTTTGGCGCACTCACAAGGTGCCTATTTCCAGCATTCTTTTAGCGGACAGATGTTGCATCTGTATAGGTAGCTTCCGCTTTGAACCTTCCATAGTTGAGTACCATCAGACTTACTTACTGCATGGTGAACATGATGTCTTGAACCGTCAGTGTTTAGTGTAAGCCAAGTCAACGGTACCAACACAACAACTTCCCTTACTCTGTTCTTCGTAATGTTTTGTCCGTTGTGGCCGTGGACACTTCTTGGATTCTTAAGTGCATTCATTTGAGGTGGCCTGTCCTCGCACTTAAGTAGGTGGTCTCCTATAAGGTATCCTGCTATACCCCACTTTAAAAGTGTTAGGAACCATTAAAAGTTTCCCCAAACCTAACCTCAACCGTTGATGATCATTAAAGGTTTTGGAAACTTAACCTTTACCCACACTGCAGATAACACTTAATGTTTCTTTACAGAAATAGCTATCCGAAGTGCTCATGCTTCCACCGAAGCACTCAACTGAACCTTTACAACTTAGTTTTCCCATTGAACCTAATTCCTGGGATCTCCAGTCACTAAGGTTGAATTACCACCATATTGGTCCTTATAGCTTGGGTTTTAAGCCCATTCCCCTAGACAGGAAGAACATCTGATCTTTAGTAAGCCCTTTGTCCGTGGGTCAGCTATGTTATCCTTTAATTTTATGTAATCAATAGTTATTATACCCGTGGTGATCAGCTGCCTAACGATTTTATGTCTCCGTCGAATATGACGAGACTTGCCATTGTACATAGAACTCCATGCCCTTCCTAGAGCCAACTGGCTGTCGCAGTGGATTATTACAGAAGGTACGGATTTGTCCTAATAAGGGACATCCTCTAAGAAGTCGTGAAGCCACTCAGCTTCTTCTCCTGCTTTGTCTAAAGCAAAAAACTCTGATTCCATCGTGGATTGGGCTATGCAAGTTTTCTTAGAGGATTTCCAAGACACAGCCCCACCACCAATTGTAAATATATACCCACTGGTGGACTTGGTATTTTCTATATCAGATATCCAGTTTGCATCACTGTACCCCTCTAGTACAACTGGATATCTCAAATAATGCAACCCGTAAGTTAGCATGTATTTCAGGTATCGTAGTACCCGATTCAATGCTTTCCAATGATCATTACTTGGATTACGGGTAAACCTAGCCAACTTGTTGACTACATAAGAAATATCAGGTCGGGTGCAGTTTTTTATGTACATCAAACTCCCAATCACCTGTGCATATTGCTCCTGGCATACGGGTGCACCACGATTTTTATCAAGCTTTTGATATCTATCAAGTGGTGACTTCATAGGCGAACTGTCAAACACGTCAAACTTTCTCAAAACATCGTTGATGTAGTGAGACTGAGATAAAACCAGTTCGTCAGACGTCTTAGAGATTTTTATCCCTAAGATGACATCTGCGATACCCATATCCTTCATGTCGAAGCATTGTTTCAACATGTTCTTAGTCTCTAGGATTAAGCTAGGACTGCTTCCTATGATCAACATGTCATCTACGTACAAGCATATCATGACGAACGAGTCAGAGTTACCTTTTGTGTACACACATTTGTCACACACATTAATGGAGAAACCCTTCGATAGTAGAGTACTATCAAACTTTTCATGCCATTGCTTCGGGGCTTGTTTCAGCCCGTACAGAGATTTGACAAGTCGACATAATTTCTTCTCTTGCCCTGGAACCACATATCCCTCGGGTTGTTCCATATAGATTTCTTTTTCCAAATCACCATTTAGGAAGACTGTCTTAACATCCATTTGATGTATCTTAAGGTCATGCAACATTGCAATCGAAATGAATACTCATATGGATGTCATCCTAGACACCGGGGAGTACGTGTGAACATAGTCCAAGCCTTCATTCTGTTGATAGCCCTTGACTACCAACCTGACTTTGTACTTGTCTATAAACCCATCTGCTTTATACTTCCGTTTGAGTATCCATTTAAAACCCAACGGTTTGTTTCTCGGAGGAAGATCAACCAACTCCCAAGTATGGTTTTGCAGGATGAAGTCTATTTCATTCTCAATAGCTTCTTTCCAGTGCGGTGCCTCTGGAGTTGACAACGCTTCAGCAATTGTCCTTAGTTCACTATCAACCATATAAGCTTCAAAGTCAGGACCGGATGTTTTATCCCTCCTAGCCCTCTTACTTCATCTTAATTCCATTTCTGGAGTCTCCAAGTTCTGAAAATTTAGAACACTCGATTCTGGATATTCAACTACTTTGGAGTCCACTAGATCTGAACCATCTAGATTCGGTCAGTCAATGACTCCTGGTTCCTGAGATATCTGTTCATAACTTCATTTGCGAGAGGTTATGTCTTTTTCCTTTCTAGGAAAAGTATTCTCAAAGAATTGAGCATTCCTTGATTCCATGATTATACCCCCGTGGATATCTGTAATATCTGACTTATGCACTAAGAAGCGATAAACACTACCGTTATATGCATATCCGATGAAAATGCCATCTACTGTCTTAGGCCCAATCTTGACCTGCGTTGGCTTAGGCACTTCGACCTTTGCCAAACAACCCCACACCTTTAAATATTTATAGGTGGGTTTCTTTCCCTTCCATGATTCATATGGAGTTTTGTCCATACCCTTATGTGCGACTCTATTAAGAATCGTATTAGCCGTAAGGACAGTTTCTCCCCATATGTTTTGGGGAAGACCGGAATTGATGAGCAAGGCATTAATCATTTTATTCAATGTACGGTTCTTGCGTTCAGCAACTCCGTTTGACTGAGGTGAATATGGAGCCGTCGTTTGATGAACAATGCCCTATTGGGTACAATATTCCTCAAATGATGCTACATATTCTCCCCCTTTATCGCTACGAATTGATTTAATCCGTATGTTTAGTTGGTTTTCAACTTCTGCTTTGTAGCGTCAGAACTCTTCAAAGGCTTCATCCTTACTTTTCAACAAGTAAAGGTAACAATACCTTGTGCTATCATCAATGAATGTCACAAAGTACTTGTTCCCCCCTCTAGTTTGTGCAAACTTTAAATCACATATATATGTGTGAATAAGTTCTAGAGGAGCGGTATTCCTTTCGACAGATCAAAAATGAATCTTTGTGAGTTTTGCCTCTACGCACACCTCACACTTATGTTGAGGGTTTACGTCGATAGACGACAACAACTCCAACTTTACCAACATTTGGATGGACTTATAGTTAAAATGTCCTATTATATGATGCCATAAATTAGAAGACTTAAGCAAGTAAGAAAAACTTCAATTTTATTGCTTTGACGCATTATAGACATAACGTTAACTTTGAAGAGGCCTTCACAGACGAAGCCTCTTCCCACAAAAGTTCCATTCTTGGTGATTACAAATTTATTGGACTCAAATACTAGCCTAAAACCGGCATTAACCAATAAAGGTCCTGAAATTAAATTTTTCCTAATCTCAGGGACATACATCACCTCCTTCAGAGTGAGCTCCTTTCCAGAAATCATCTTCAGGACCACATTTCCTATCCTCTGCACGTAAGAGGAAGCGTTATTACCCATGAACAACTTCTTGTCTATAACTGGTGTATATGTGGAAAAGGCATCTCTATTGGAACAGATGTGTCTGGTAGCACCCGTGTCCATCTACCATTGAATGTGATTCTCAACAAGGTTTGCTTCAAGCACCACTACCAAGAACTCCTCAATCATGTCGTCAAGAAGCGTGTCTTTGATGACGTTAGCCTGTGCCTTGCTTTTGGCCTTCTCTTTTTACTCAGTCTTGAGCTTGCGACAGTCCTTGATCATGTGACCAGGTTTCCCATAGTGGTGGTAGTTTCCCTTGAACTTCTCCACCGTCTAGGTCTTGCCATCTTTCTGGAACTTGCGCTTCTTGCTTGTGTTCCCTTTGACCTCAGCCAGATTTGCCTTTGCCTCAGCGGATTGCTTTCCCCTAGGCACGACCTTCTTATTATTTTCTTGAATCTGGAGTTTGATAATAAATTCTTCAAAGATCATTTCCTTTGTCTTGAGTTCTAAGTAACTCATAAACTCATTCCACGAGAGAGGTAACTTTTCAATTAGTGATGCAACCAAAAACTACTCATTTGGTTTTATACCTTCTAAATCCAGGTGATGTAGAATCAGTTGGAATTCCTGAACTTGGGACATCAAAGTTTTACTATCCACCATTTGAAATTTTAGGAATTTCCCAACGATGAATTTCTTCGTACCTGCATCTTGTGCATTGTACTTCTTCTGCAGTTTTTCCCATAACTCTTTGGCGGTGCCTACTGTGCAATACACCATGTAGAGTAGGTCTGACAGATAGTTCAAAATATAGTTCTTACACATGAAGTCGCTGTGACTCTATGCATCAAGAACCATTTTCATGCCATTAACGACATGGATATCTTGGCCCCCTTCAACCATTTCATTAGGCCGAGGGTCCATCTCATCTCCAGCTTGTAGAGGATATTCTGTTAGGAAATGAGCCATTCCCATAACAGTCAAGTAAAATAGCATCTTCTGCTGCCATCTCTTAAAATTGGAGCCCATAAATTTTTCTGGGAGTTCATGGTGGAAACCAGAGGGTGGAGGAACTGTCACGTTCCCTTGAGCAGCAGTAAATACATTGGATGTTCCTTGGGCAGCAGTGAAGGCATTAGATGTGCCTTGAGCAGCAGTAGGGAAGGCCGAGGGGTTTCCTTGAGTAGCAGCAGGAGCAGAATCAGAAGCGAGTTGTTCTCTTTCAGTCATCTTTCTAAGCACTTACAACAATCTTGTCTTAAAATTGTGAGTTACAACAATTGCAGGAAACGGGAAGTAAGTAAATATTACAATAGCCAGAAAGGATAAACTACTAACGGTTACAATAAACTGGAAATAAGAACGATTACAGCCACTTTGAAACTTCGCTGAGTCGAGTGATGACACTCTGTCTTTAAGACAAGATTGCCCCGTATATATCCTATTATGTTATGGGCAATAGTCTCCCAAGATAAAATAGCAACTTAATAAATGAGCAAAAGAAACTCAAGTGTTACTCTTGAAGAACTTTGAGTAATGAAATGATGCTAGAAAGGAAGAAGAAGATTTCTGAAAATTCTCAGTCTCGAACAATTGAGCCAAATGCCTCAATTTATAGTGTAAGGAGGATGACCTCTCAACTATCCAACTAATGACTTTCAATAGATACATGACACTTATTGAGGCGTTACAATCAGCCAAATAATGGCTGAATTCAAGTCCCAAGTAATGGAGATTCAATGCTCCAAAACCAGCCCAGCCTAGTCCAGTCTGACCCGACCCAACCCGAACCGGGCGGGTGGGTGGTGGTGGCGCGCGTGTGGGCCTAGCCTTGAACCTAAGCACACCTATGTCCTCCCTCCTTCAAATACATGGGTTACCCCTTGGGGTCCCAAACCCTTATCCACTTTTGAGGCTTATAAAATGAACAATTCTTCCTTTTCCCACCGATGAGGGAGATTTGTTCCACACCATATTTTTCATGCTTCATACACCTTACTTTGTGGACCAATATCTCTTTCATTTCTTACCGAAATTTGACGATCATTGGCCCTACGGTCATTTACTTACATAGTAGATTATTCACGTGTGAAGAATCAAAGTCTCCAACATGCGAAACCCTCGTGTTTAAGTCATTAAAGATGAATGGACGCAATCTCCATCAAAGGCAAATTTCCAACAGTCTACACAATAAAGCAGCGTGAAAAAGAATTGCTCTGGAGCTTTGTTGAAAGGTTCCAACGCAAGAGAATGACATTGTAAATAATCCCAAAAGATTCGGTTATGGCTGCTTTTCACGGATGGCCTGATCCCAAATAGCTCTAATGCTTCACAAAATCTAAAGAAAGCTTGAGAGAATTCCAACCAAAAAAAGGGAATGAAGTGAACCATCACTACATAGCTAAAATGCGGATTGAAGACGACCATAAGGCCATTGCACAAATTGAAGTTAGAGGTCATTTCCACAATAGACCTAAAACACACTACCTATTAGGTGGAGAAACCTGAGATATTGGTTTGAACCTTATTCGACCTCCAGACAAATGGGGATAGGTTCAAAGTCGGATTGAATCAAAGGTAACCAGGGTCAGCCAAGAAAGTAAGTCGCGGGGCCTTCTAGGATAACATCAATAGATTTAGGGACCCGAGGATATCTAAATATATATTTAATGTAGCAACTACAGTTCTAGTGATGTCCATGTGAGACATCAAAGAAGCCAAGTTCCCCAAATAAACTCACTCCAGCCCGGATCGAAAGGATGTTGACATATGGTGTGACTTCTATAATATGCTGGGACATATGACCGAGGAATGCAAACACCTTTGATACGAGGTGGAACACATGTTCTGAGCTGGACACCTGAAGGAGTTCCTCAGCAACTGGGCTAAGAGATATCAAAATAAGCTTCCAGGTGTTAAGGAAGCAAAAATGCCACCATCACGGAAGCAAACGATCCACCTGATTTTTGGTGAGGAAATAGTCGATACATTCACTTATTTAGCTATTGAAAAGACCAAATTCTTTGCCTCTACCAGAAAACGACATTGGTAATATTGGGATTCCCTTGAGTATAATGCAATTGCCCTTACTAATGAGAATTGTACCAAAACGTTATTCCTGCACAATGATGTTCTAGTAATATCCTTTTATGTTCTAAATTCTATAATTAAGCATGTGTTAATTGATCCAAGTAGCTTGGCCAACATCATCGAGCTTTAAGTCCTTAAAGAATTGCAATTGATAGATAAAGTAACTCCAGTCACCATATTACTGGTCGGATTTAACATGATAAGTGAGATGACTCGGAGGGAGATAATGTTGTTAGTTTACGCTGAAGGGGTCACTCGGGACACGATGTTCGACGTCATGGATAGTGATATGCCATACAACATCATCATGGGAAGACCTTGACTCCATCTCATACTTGAAGTCCCATCAATGTTTCACCAAACTATAAAGTTTCCCACTCTGTGGGGGATAAAAGAGATCTGGGAAGAGCCATCTGCAACCCAAGAAATGAGCATTTCTGCCATAGCAGTTGTACATAAGGGTGTCCAACGGGGCGGGTTCGGGCGGGCGGGTCCCGACGGGACTGGGGGAAGATTAGGATCGGTCCTCCGATAGGACCGGCGGGACAGGCCGATGTCCCATCCCGTCCCTCACTCCATCGGAAAAGGGAACCGGTCTTAGCCGGCTGGGCCGGGGTGGGGTCGGGATCGGGATTTCCGATATATTTTTTTTGGCACTTAATTTTTTAAAAATAATATATATAAATACTTCAATAATCGAACAAGACACTGTAATAAAATAATCCAATGCTGTTTTTGTGCCTCTTATATTATTTAATAGAAATATGATTTTTTTGTAATACAATTTCAAAATTGCAACTTTGTGGTGTTGAAAGTTGCAAATAACATAGTAAAATTGCAATTAAAAAAATTACATATTTATAAATACCTTTTCTAGTTTCTTCACAATGTCTTGTGGTTCTTCGGTTGGAATTGGAATTTGTTGGTCAAATTGGTCGACGTCGCTTTCAGTTCCGTCGGATAAGATTTCATTGTAGTTTAAATCTTCTTATTCGTTGATATCTGGTTGACCGCACCTTCTACGGTCCACTCGTATCCAATTTTTGAATAAAACTGCAATCTCCAAGCTGTCTTCCACTAATGAGTGTTTGTGCTCTTATATTTGAAATCTTCTGGCAGAAAAAGCTCTTTCAGACGTTGTTGATAACGCTTGAATATTTGATACATCTCGAGCCATCTTTGCTAGTGACGGAAATGTCTTCTCATTTTCCTTTCAGTATTTAAGCAAGTCTTCACGTCCTTGATTAGCAGTGGAACCACTAAACATTCTATTTCTAAGGCTTTCAATACTAGCCGCAGAAACTTCATGTCTTTTATAAGGTTGTACTGAAGAAGAAGAAGATAGTATAGAAGCCAGTTGGTTTCTGGCACTTTCTTGTTGGTAATCCGTATATACTTTTTTGCATTCATCGTGTATGCTAGACAAAACTTCTTCTTTAGTTGGTTCCTTAAGTGGTTGTTTATTTGGATTTTTTGGAGTTGGAGGTGGAAGTACTACTATACAATCATAAATAGTTTCAATAAGTGCTTTACAACCGTCTATTTTAATAGTCAGAGTTAATACATCACCAATAATATAAATAGTGGGAATAGGAATTTTTTTTTTTTTAATTTGATAATTTTTTTTAATAGGTGCCTTATAAGATGGTTTTTCCATATATTCATTACGTAACAAAATTATTAGAGCTCTATAAAATAACATAGATATAAGATAGTTTTTTCATCTAGATTATCTTCTAAATTAAAGTCTGGTTCAGTTGCAGAATATATCTCATCATCTAATGGTATATCATTAAAAAAATCAGTTTCATCTATACGAGTGTAATCAATCAAATCATCCTGTCTAGGAATAGGATGACTAGAAGAAGTACCCCTGCCCTTATTACCCCTACTAGAAGTAGCACCCTTACCCTTACCCTTAAACATACCTCTTAATCCATCCATTTTAATTATGCAAATAAATAATTAAAGATAATGAAATTAAGTGCGATAATTAAAATAAATTAACAATAATAATTTAAAGAAGGAACGAAGGTACCAAACACCGATGTAACATCGACTTGTAATCGATGTTAAAAATTAAAATTTTGCTCGTTGGTTGATCCTCAAGCTAGTTGCCAACTTCAGTTCCAATTTTTGAACTTTGATACAATTATACAAATGAGTAAATAAAATAAAATATTTAGTAGGCAATGTAATTGTAGACTTGTAGAGAGATAGATTGCGAGATTAGAATTAGAGAGATTGTAGGAAGTTTGTGAGACAAATTGAAGAGAAAATGAGGTATTTATAGTTGAAAAATTGGGTTAAAGTTTAAATATAGTAACTTAGGGGTTAAAAATAAATATTAAGGGGGTAGGGGGTTTATGGGGTGGAAGGCTAAAAATGGCCGTTGCACAACAACCAAATTATAAATTGGCCGTTGTGCAACACTCATTTTTGCAAAGGGGGGGCGGGGGGTTGGGGGCGGGGTCTAGGTCGGGATGAGGTTGGGGTTGGGTCGGGGAGGGACGGTCCTGGGCGGGACAAGCCCAGGTCCCGTACTCATTTCGAGTCCCGACACCGTTCTTTTTTAGGGGGGATCGAGGCAGGACCGGGGCGGGGTCGGTAGGGGCAAGACCCGGCCCATTGGCCAGCCTTAGTTGTACATAACGATACTGATCTCAAATAACAATTACAAAAACATGCACCCTCAGCTGATCCTAAATCATAGGGAGGGGACCGGGAATAAGGATGATGAAATGGAGGAATCAGAACAATATGGTGTGCCAAGGAGGTTCGTTGCGCCAAACGACACCGATGCAACGAAATCAACGATGGAGGAACTCAAAGAAGTCATACTCTTCGTCAGCTTCCCAGAAAGAAAGGTATACCTAGCCTCGAATCTTATCCTTAAGTTTATGCTCAAACTCATTGATGTTTTAAAGACTAATGCAGACTACTTTGTGTTATACTATTTAGCATTACATGTGTTCTGCCATAGGTAGCCAACCACAACCTTAGCTCTGACCCGGACCACTCTCTGATAAAGTAGAAAAGGCAACAACTTTTCTTTGCTCAAAACCAGTTTGTAAAAGAGGAGGTATCACGACTACTCAAAATAGGATAAATTCGGGAGGTAAAATACCCAAATTGCTTGGCTAATTTTGTTGTAGTATCTAAGAAGCCCAACAAATTTCAGATATGCATAGATTTTAATGATTTAAATAAAGCATTTTCGAAAGACTTATTTCTCTTGCCTCATATCGATCAAACACTCGATGCGATGGTAGGCACGAGGTTCTCAACTTCTTAGCCTACTCCAGATACAATAAAAACAAATTGGACCCAAGGAATTAGGAAAACGTATGTTCATAACAAAGTATGACACTTATTGTTATAATGTCATGCCTTTCGGCCTTAAAAAAGCCAAAGACACATACCAAAGGCTAGTTAATAAAATGTTCGAGTAATATCTATGAAACTCTATGGAAGTGTATATTGATGATATACTTGTTAAGTCTCTAAAACAGAACAATTTAAAGAATTTAAAGGAAACCTTCAGCATCCTCCAAAAGAACAATTTGAAGCTGAACTCGGAGAAGTATACCTTCGGGGTTGGCTCTGAGAAATTCCTCAATTTCATCATATCCAACAATGGATCAAGGTAAATTTAGAAAAGATCAAAGTCATTGAAGAGATACCGAACATGTTGGAAACGCAAAAGCCATACAAAGGATGACCAGAAGAATAGTGGCCTTTAGGGACTTGATGAAAAACTTATCTAGTCCCCCCTTGATAACAAAACCAAAGAATGGGGAATAATTGCTTGTGTACCTAGTGGTGCCCGAGGTGGTGGTAAGCGTTATTCTGATATGGGTGGTAAAAGGTATGAAATATCCAATTTAATATATCAGCAAACCTTTGTTGGATGCCGAATTTTGATATCCTCATATAGAAAAATTGTACCTAGCACTGGTTACAACCGCCCGTAAGCTCAGGCTATATTTTTAATGTCACCTTCTATGCATTGTATCCACTTTCCTGCTAAGAAGCATCCAGCATTAGATAAGAGCTCTCGGGATGACTGGCCAAATGGTCAGTCAAAATGTGTGAACATGATATAACATATCAACCCCGAATGGCCATCAAGTCACAGGTCTTAGCTGACTTTGTGGCCGACTTTGGTCAAGGTATGCTGCCTGACGCAGATAAAGAGGCAATACTTGCGTCTGGGATCATTCCCAGGTATGGACCATGTATATGGATGTTATTATAAATATAAATGGCATCGGATTGGGCATAGTCCTTAGCATACCCTTCGGACATACAATCACACAAACTATACAATATGTTTCTTATACTAAAAAAGAGGCAGAGTATGAGGCCATAATTGTAGGACTAGAGTTGGCTCGTGGGCTTAAGTTAGAAGCCTTGGAGTTCAGAAGTGATCAACAACTCATCATTAATCAAATCCTTGGTATTTGCAAAGCCAAGAAAGGGAAAATGCGAAGATACTTAAGCAAGGTCTTGATCCTACTATCCCAGTTCAGAAAATAGAAGGTGACGCAGATCCCCCAAGAAAAGAATGTTGAAGAGGATGCTTTGGACAACCTTGGTTCATCAACTGATATCTCAAAGTCAGGACAAAATTCTATCGTTCACCTCCTGAACTTCGCCATAGACACGAACCTGAGCGAGGTAAACTCTACAAAATTATCTTGGGAAAGGAATAATGATATCATGGGCTATTTGCATGATGGAACCTTGCCCAAAGATAGCAAAGCCTCTTCAACCATTTTAGCCAAGACAACCCGATATTATATATTTAAGGGGCACCTATTCCAGTGGTCTTTTCATGGCCCATTATCCAAGTGCCTAGGACCATTAGAGACCGACTAGGTAATAAGAGAGGTATAAAAAAATAGTTGGAGTAACTATTTCGGTTATGAAACGCTGGTACGAAACCTAGTAAGGTCTGAGTACAATTGGTCCCTGATGGAATAAGATGCCAAAGCCTTCATACGGAAATGTGATAATGCTAGTGACATGGCACGATGGTTCATCAACCTATGGAACCCCTCCATTCAGTTGTTTCTCTGTGGCCCTTCATGAAGCGATAAATGGACATAGTGGGTCCATTACCACTAGTGTTTGACTAGGTAAAATTTCTATTAGTTTTATATGACTACTTCTCAAAGTTGGTGGAAACAAGTGCCTAAAAGAAATTTTAGGGCAAAAAGTTATCAACTTCATATGGGACCACATCATATGTCAATTCAGGGTCCTAAAGGTAATTGCACGTGACAATAGGCCAGATGTCATCGGCTCGAAAGTGACAAAATTCCTTGAGGGGTTGAAAATCATGAGAATAACTTCTTCCCCTTACTACCCATGCGCAAATAGTCAATCCGAATTAACGAACAAGACAATGATCCAGAATATCAACAAAAGCTAGAACATGCTAAAGGCAAATGGCCTGAGGAAATGCCTGGTGAGCTCTGGGTTTATTGGACAACCTCGAAAACTAGCATTAGATAAACACCATCTTTTCTCATCTATGGTGCAGAGGCTTTAGTACCAGCCAAAATTGGTGAGCCTAGCTAAACGTTCACCCAAGCCACCGAGGAAGCTAACTCCGAGGTCTGACTATCGAATTAGATTTACTCGAGGAATGACGAGACATGGCTTACATCCAAATGGTAGCCCCGAAGCAAATGTAGAAAGATACTTAACAGGAGGGCTAACCTGAGACATTTCAAAATCAGGGATTATGTCCTCCAGAAAAACAACGGTCGCAACAAAAGAAATCAACACCGATAAACTGAGATCAAATTGGGAAGGTCCATATCAAGTTATTAGGATCTCATGAAAAGGTGCATATCGGTTATAAGACGGGATCGAGGAGGATTTGAAGAGCAATTGGAATTTCAACCACCTAAATCGATATTACCTCCGAGAAAAAAAGGCATGATTTAAAATTCACTTTATCTTTTTTGCTAACATGGTTGTCAGACATGGACCCTCCGAACGTCCACTTATGCTTCATCAAAAACTGAAAATTATGTGTTGTACTCTTTTTATTAGCTGATAATTTTATCTCCAAATGGTTTCTCGGTAAGGTTTGTAATGAGGCAACAATTGTAAAGTGTATTACCAAAAAATAGGCACTAGGAGATCAAAGATGAAGGCCCCCTAAACTAAGATCCAGTGCCGTAGTCTTTCTTTCTTGCACTCAAGCACTGAGTGGAATAGGGATGGATTATCCCCAGAGGTAAGGAGCAGGCCAGTATAAATGCTCTGGTTTGTCAATAGAACACTGGGGCTGCCCAGATGATAGGAAGCAGCCCACAACACAAGAATTGTGACATCACATTGGGACTGATCTAGATGGACTAGAAGTTTACTTTTCAAATTTGTTCCTTGTAAAAGTTTATAACCTCAAAAGTGTTTATGTACCTCTAGGGCCGTTTTCCCCATTATGATAATGAGATGAGATATATTCTTTTTCTATCATTTACTTATGTTATAAATAAGTCTCCGACTAAAATGCACAAACTTCAATATAACTTGAAAAACAAGCTTACGAGCTTTAAATTTAGAGTCTACGGAATCTAAGACAAGTGATTTATGCCTCAAACACACGACATACCTAGGCTCAAAGCGTGAAGGTTCTACAACGAGCCTTGTGCCTAAAAATTAGGTTGCGACATCCTCCTCCTCAATACCAAATATAAAAGTCCCTCTTTTATTATGAATCGGATGTCCAGTTCTCAATCATAAAACACGTATCTGAAAGTAACATACTCGGAATGGGCAAGAGAATTGGTTCTAGTAAAAGGAAATAAAAACAAAAAGACCTTTGAAGACTAACCAATCTCCAAGTTTAAACACATACGCCCTAATAAAGAACGTAGTTCCGGAAGAAGGGTAAGGCAGCCAAACCCTGACAATTAAGTGTTATTATTTTAAAAAGGGCTCCTTACAACCTGATCCTCTATTTTTGGTCCATAATAAGTTTTCGTCGAACAGTTAATGCAACACAAAAAATTCGAAAGTGTTGGAAAAAATCAAGACAAGACTTAAGAAAAAGCGAATAGTATTTATTAATTTCCAAACAAGAACCCGGTATTACATTAGGAAGTTTGGATTATAAAGATGGGAGCAAGATATTGTCATACATAAAATAGGACCAATACATCTAGGTCTAGCATCTAACACAAAAAAATAACGAAGGGCCCAATGGCCCAAATAACTCGATCATCATGCAGGGGGACATCTCAAACTCTAGGAGGGTTAATGGGGCCTTTGCTCTCATAGATATCTCATTCATAACTGGGAAACTCCTCCAAGGCTTGCTTTGATGCCCCCAAATCCACTTCAACATCAATAATGGTTTGTTAAAGATCAAGACTACCACTGGTGACTTCCTGGAGGGTGTCCACTCGAGTCTGAATGATTACTAGGTGCTGCCTCTTCATCAGCTTCATGACAAGTTTACATCTTTTTGTATTGATGAGTAAGGTTCATCCTGGAAGCCTTCTCTAGTGTCAATGCTCCTGGGAAATGGATAACCCGAACTTGAACTGAGCCATCCTATCCTATAGGGAGTCATTTACTGATAAAATGAGGGCATGCTTTGTCATACCCCAACCTAGGTGAGGCATGACTAGCACCCGGTACATTGCTAGGTCCGAGCGTACCAAACTGAACTCCTAACCTGAGCCTTAAAAGAATGCTGAGCCATTGAGGCCCTACTATAAAAACAATCTCGACTTAAGCCGACAAGGCCATATTCTGAAATATATGTAAATAGAAATCAACTTGACTAAAACAGGACTATCCCCGCATATATATATATATATATATATACATGACAGGGCAGCCGCCAAGACCTACCCTAGTCCCTACACTCAGCAAAATCCAAAATAGACTATATACAAGGGCCGACTAGACCACTACACTGACACTACTATGTACAAACACATGTATAATCTTCTAATGAGTTATAACTGTATCATGACCGGGACAGGGCCCCGTCCTACCTATGATCTATAAACATACCAAAAACTAGACTTGGAAACTCTAAATAATCTGGAACTTTCCACAAAAGCTAATACTCGGTGGGTCCTACTGATGTGATCCCTCCTGCAACCTGTCTGAATTTGTGGGCATGAACACCGTGTCCCCAGGCAAAGGGACATCTGTATGAAATAATGTACCGAGTATGTAAGGAGATTGAAACTGAATATAAAGCAATCTAAATATAAACTGAAGAGCTAATAAAGGAAGAATTGGCTACACTTACTTATCTATGTTGTCTACTAACTATGTAAACTAATATCTATTACTTAGCTTCATATAAGGCACTTAGGTGTGAATGCATAGCTCCGAAGGCAAGTTGTACTTATATAGCCCTGAAGACAAGCACGTATCTATTTAGACCGAAGGCAATATGTGTAGCTCTGTATACAGACTGTATGACCAATAGCCAAGAAGGTAATCTGTTGTAGCTCCAAAGGCAATCAGCATAGCCCCGAAGGAAACATCATGTTGTCTATTGTTTTTAGGTACTTCGCTAAACATGTCTTACTGTAACTCATTCTAACTGTAACTCATTATCGATAAGGAAGGACTACTAGGATAGGGTCATGATAACACAATTACGGTTCTTGTGGCTTGCATATCTGTAGCGCCGAAAGAGGAACTAGCTTGTTAAAGGATTCATGCCAAGAACAAAGAAAATGATAGCCTTCACATACTTTATGTTGATAACACACGAGCTCTCAAATTCTACGAGCGATAGTCTACATTAAATGAATGACTTGGGTCAATTTTGGAGCAATAACTAAAGATAGCCTTCTCTTAGGCATTTTAACAAACACCTTAAGTGCATAAAATCTTAAACTTCTCAACAAAGGGTACTTATGTAATTTAATCTCACGATCCTCTGAAATATTCTTTCTTAGTTTCATAATACCAATAATCAATTTACTAATCAATATAAACTCATAATTCAAGCAAAACATCCCACGACTCATCTCACCATGACTTCATAGGTTTACGAGTTTGGATTATGAAAATTCCATCACAACTTACTCCAAATCATCCATAAATCACAAATATAGTTAGAGGAGGATAAATCCTACCTCTATGTATCCAAACCCTCTCAATACAACAAGTTACCCCAATATCAAGGGTTTCCAAAATTGCTTCACTCTAGGGAAGATAATTTCTATGATTACCATGGGAATTATCATGTTAACCTTGCGTGATTTGCCTTTGGATTGACGTTGGGTGTTATGGAATCCTTAGAGAGTATTTAGGAGGTGTTTAGGGTCTGATGTTGATGAAAAATGAGTTCTAATTTGCGTGACTCGCTTATAAACCCGACTGAAATTTTCCATCGCCGCAACTTGATGGTTGGATTGACGGTTCTTCAAACATTTAACGGTCCATCAGTTTGGATCGTCCTTCAAACAATTGATGGTCTATTAATCTGTATCGTCAATCTGTCTCCCAAGATTCCAAAAATGCAGAGAAATTGACGGTTCACCTTAGAAATTTGATGGCCCGTCAGTTTCTATGACGGTTTGTCAACCTTGCCGTCAAAATTCCCAGTTTTCAGATTTCGTCGAAACGTATTTTCTTTGATCTGTTTAGCTTCCGTACACTCCAGAACTTCCATAAACCTGTTATAAACCTTTATTACCCTTCCATAAGGTCGTACCTCTTCCCACGACATTGGTATACATTAACGACATGACGAAACACAAAGTTTATGGGGTGTAACATCCTTTCCCCCTTTGGAACATTCGTCTGCTAATGTTGAAAATATTCTTAACTCCCGAGGGTTCTAAAAATTTTGGCAGAGTTTCCTTTTTAATCATGACTACACAAAACCTGCTAAATAGCCCAAACAATATATCCAACGCCACACATGACAACATATAACAAATAAATCAAATTGGCCTCAACATTAGTACTTGAAGACTGAAATAAGTAAGGATATCTGTATCTTTTATCTTCTTCGGCCTCCCAAGTCATCTCTTCTATATTGTTATTCCTCCATAGTACCTTAATAGAGGCGACTTTCTTAGTCCTCAGCTTCCAAACTTGCCGATCTAAACTGGCTACTGGGGTTTTTTCATAGGTTAAATTTTTGGTGATCCGCACATCCTCTACGGGAGTTTGAAGGTTTCTAGTTCCCTCTCAGATTTGTTCTTATTCCAAGATTTTAACACCATCTTTCTATAAGTCATGTTAAGTCTAATCAAGATGCTAGCCTATCTTTAACATCTAAAGTGACTATGTCTAACCTTATAAAATCAACTAAGGCCTGATGGCTACATATCATTATCGCACAATCCTACAAGAACTATATAGAAATAGCTAACTCAATACTTAGCTTAAATATTACGAATGACTTAGTTCACAACTCAAATAATATATCGACTCTTCCATAGCTAAATAGGTGCAGAACTTGTCAAAGTATAATTACTATATAGGTGTAAATTCACTGTACCTGCAATATCATCTGGAGGAAACTCAGGGTCTTATCAACCAGCTAAAGCATAGATGCGGTTCTGACCACCGCCTGAACTAGAGGTTCCACCTGAACCTCGACCTCTGCTAGTAGAAGATTGGGACCCTTGACCTGGGAGGCATACCGAAGTAGATGATCTTGCTACTGAGTCTGTTGCCTGCACCATGCCACCTTACCCTCTATCCTGTAATATCTTATCATGTGACCCTCATGAACACACGTGTAACAAGAAGTCGATCCTAGCCTACACCTTTCATAATGCCCTCTACAACAAGTACCACAACGTGAAGGGGCAGATCTCATATGATCTGAACTCTGCTGCCTCTACGAGCATGATGCTTGTGAGCTTTGACCTGGTCCCGATGGAAAATAACTCTGTGACTGGGAGGGCTACGTTTTGGGTGGGCATCTAAACTGTTGTAGCCTGGAACCAATATAGGTCTCTTCCTGAGTCTCAGTAAGTCTTGCCCTTTTATATTGCTCTCTTTCCATCCATTCAGTAATCGATTGCTGAAGGAGACACTCTTCCAAATTCTGAGTGAAAGCTTGTATGCGAGAAATATCCATACTTTCATATACCACAACTGTAGTACATGCCTCAAAGTACTCCAGTGCTAGACCTAATATGAATCGGTAAATCCGAGCATGTATAGTATCAACAAAAGCTGAGGCATACCTTGCCAAGGAATCAAATCGGAGACTATTCTCTCGAACGCTTATATTCCCTTGCTACAGAGTCAAGAACTGGTCGACTCAGGCCTCTCAGATATGTAAAGGCAGATAATGGTCCAAAAAGGCCTCTACAAACTCTTCCCAAATAGCCGACTGGGCATCCTCTTCCGTAGATCGCTCCCATGCCTCATACCAGATGACAACAATATCTCACAATTTAGTTTTCTCCTTGTTCTTTGCCATAACGCCCATTCTGGGACGAGTTGGAAGAGGAATTCCTAATTCCTTCCGTTCAGAGGTAGCGAATCAACTTTCTTATGTTTTCTGGGGGGATCCCTTGCAAGTCTTTCTTCTAGGCTTCTGATTGAACTTGTTGGTAATGGGAGAGAAGGCAATCGACAGATAACTGGTAAGTAAAGCTATGGACTGGGTTCTCACTCTAAGCCAGTACCAGTAATTTGAAAAAACTATTTTGAGGATCCTCGTTCGCATTTGACCCTGTGAAATTTAGAGGGTCCAATAACATAAACTAACCCTCGAACTTTTAGGTCCTTCAAGAACTCTGGCGCTAGTTGGCACTCCTGATTGTCTATGTGGTACCACGATCTGAGTTAGAAAGTATACCACACTCCTGATATCCTGGTTAGAGGGTGTAAGAGGAGGGACTGGGGTGTAACATCCCGTAGTTTTAGGTCATGATTTGAATCGCTAGACGTGTGTAAATAGACCCGAGCATTGGAGAATTTTTGGTCATATTCACGTACGCAAATGAAGAGCTATAAAAGGATAAAACTCTGGAATAAGTTTAGACGTAACAAGTGTGATGACGGGGATCAAAAATAATATTTGGTATGTGCATAAAGAGGCTATGGACTAGTGCTATATCGCACGATTATGACATTGAGTATATGAAGGTTTTATAAGTCATCAAGATTTAAGTGAATTGAGATCAAGAAATTAATTATGCGTGTAATCGGCTAGGTAGGAAAATGTAGTGGAAGATGAGATATATTAATTTAGAACATTGTATATGTACTATGTGGACTATCTTATGAAGTGGCAGCATATGGAAGGTGATATATATGCATGTGATGAGGTGTGTAGAAAGTGAGAGATGGCAAGGAATAAAATTAGTAGGTAATAGTCATAGATAGGGGTGTGAGACTCATCAAGTGATAGAAGTGAGCTTTGACCACGTGTAACAAGAAAAAGTTGCAATTAGTCCATTTTTTATGACTTAGTAGACAATTCGTGAACATAAAGAAATGGTCCAGTAACATTTCCTCTTTAGGCAACATATTTACTTTCATTTATAGGAGGCAATGTGAGTTCTTTCTAACAGAGCAAAATATATATATACCTTTCTCAAGAACACTATACGTATTTTGTTGACTGCTTGATCTCGTTATTCCATTTATCATGTTATTGAATTCAGGCTTTTCTTGACGTGAAGTAAGGTGGAGGAAGAGAGTTTCTTGAAAAATAAGATTCGCATTACGGGCTGCTTTAGTTGTATTGTGGACACAAAACGACTAAGGTATGTTAAGAGAAATTATTTCTTCTTTTGGCATGTTCCATGTAATGAAACATAACTGTAATATTATTCCATAAATTGTTCTACTTTTAGTAGTTAAGGATGTTCATGTTATTGATTCCTATGTTAAAAAACATGTCTATATATATTTCTAAATCCTTATTGAGGTATATGGGAAAGATGTTGATATTCCCAATGTTAGCCGAAGGTACATGTTAAGGCTCACAGTGTTAGCCGAAGGTACATGTTAATGCTCACAGTGTTAGCCGAAGGTACACGAATATTATGTCACTCAGGATGTGTCATTGTCATTCATGCATTTTAGTCATGTACTACCCTGGACCCACATATGTTATATACACTACTATATGGTATGAATTATATATATGTAGGGGATGGGGAAAAGGGAATGACGTTATATACGCATCACCATCTATAGCTGGTACAGATTATCACGAAAAGGAAGATGCCCACAGAGGTCAATATAATATGATGCCCACAGAGGCTGTTATATGAAGGAAGATGTCCATGTGTGGCCAATATATATATGTATACCGCATTTGCATTATGCATGACATTTTGGCATATTATGGCCATCAGAGGCATTCACTACTGGTTGGCTGTTTCTGTCGGTTGTGGTTGATGGTTATTTCTGTCGGCTGTTACTGTTTCAGTTTATTCTTGTAACTCTGTTATGATATTTTTCATGCCTGACATACTCAGTACATCAGTCGTACTGACGTCCCTTTTGTCTGGGACGCTGCATTTTATGCCCGCAGGATCAGATAGACAAGTGACAGTTCGCACTAGTAGGTGGCTGGTTCAGCTGATATTGGAGCACTCTACTTATTTCAGAGTTGCAGTCTGGTCGTGGTATGATATTTTTCATATTCATATTGGGTATGGCGGGGCCCTATCCTGACCTTAGGATGTACGTATTCTTTAAAGGCTTGTAGACAGTTGTTCTGTGTATAATAGTCGTGTATGGCCATGTCGGCCTTGATATGTGTGTCAGCAGAATATTTGATGACGGTCCTTGAGGCCATGAATGATAACGGTTAGCTGATAAATATGTGAAGAGTGGTGCCCGGCAGGTAGGGTCCGGGTGCCCGTAATGGCCCTCCAGTTTAGGTCGTGACATGGGGGCGGAACTGGTGGTGCTGCATCTTTGGGAAGCTCCTCTAGTGGGTGTAACATCCCGTACTTTTGGGTCACGGTTTAAATCGCTAAGCGTTTATATAATCGCTAGGCGTATGTAAGTAGACCCGAACTTTGGAATTTATGTCGTTTACGTATGCTAATAAAGAGACTAGAATATAAAATGATTAAACCTCGAAATTATTTTGGACATAAGAAGTGTGACGACGGAAAGCGGAAATAAATTTGGTGCGTGCACAAAGAGGTTAGGGACTAGTGGCATATTAGGAAATTATGACATTGAGTATATGAAGGTTTTATAATCTTTAATTTTAAGTGAATTGGGATCAAGATTTAATTGAGTGTATAATTGATTAATTGTGGGATTGATTAATTATTAGTGGGGACAAAATTAGGTGGGATAACACGTGTGGTCTTCAAATTAACCTCCTAATTGACTAAGCCTAGGAATTAAGTGGTGTCATGTGTAGGGAATAAGTGGGTTAGGGGTCCCTAATGAAATTACACGTTTTAGCTGATATAGGATATATAACATTTGATCTTTAAGATTTTCATGTTGTGCGATTAAGGCACTGTCCCACCCTTCCCCATTCACACTACTCTTTCTTTAAAAAAAAAAAAAAGCCTATAGGCCTAAAGAATAGGGATAAAGTTTCAGCTCATGGTAATAATAAGAAAATACCTACAGAATACAATTAAAAAAAAAGGAGAATGAAGCTAATAAGAATGAAATCACCATTGATCAGTAGTTTAAAAAAAGGAGGCAAAACGTTGTAAACATTTCTGGAATTGGCAAAGCTGCAGCCAACGATTCTTATGCTCTTTTTAAAAATTGAGGTATGTTAAGACAAATTATTTCTTTCTTTTGGCATGTTCTATGTAACGAAATATAATAGTGATATTGCTCCATAATTTATTCTACTCCTAGTAGTTAAGAATATTCATGTTATTGATTCCTATGTTAAAAGCATGTCTAAATATGTTCCTAAGTCCTAATTAAGGCATACAGAGAATATGTTAATATTTACGACGTTAACCGAAGGTACAAGGAAATTACGTCATTCAGGATATTTTATTGTGATTCATGCATTTTCATTTGCATTGCATTCATGTTTTACCCAAGACCGTATATTGGGAACGGGAAACGGGAAACACAGACCACCTGATATGATAAATGATAAAGCCTGTGTGGCTTAATGAAGGAAGATGCCGGATTTAGGGCCAATATATATGATATGGGGAGGAAGATGCCCTTGTGTGACCAGTATATATGTATTTACCGCATTATGCATGACATTTAGACATATTATGGCCACAGAGGCCGACATGAAATGATGCCCACAGAGGCTGTTATGGTAAGGAAGATGCCCAATGGGCCGATGTTTATGTATACTGCATTGTGCATGATATTTAGGCATATGTATTAGGACCCTCAGTGGTACTTACTATTGGTCGGTTGTTTATGCTTGAGTTGTTGTTATATCTCTATTATACTATTGTTCATGCCTGACATACTCAGTACATCAGTCGTACTGATGTCCCTTTTGTCGGGGGACGCTACGTTTCATGCCCGCAGGTTCACATAGGTAGGGTGATGGTTCACGTTAGTTGATTGCGGTTCCAGCGGACTTTTGCAGCACTCCCCTTGTTCGGAGTGTTGGTCTAATTTTGGTATGGTACAATTTCGCTTGTATATATAGGTATGGCGGGGCCGTGTCCCGACCTTTGATGTTGCTACTCCTAGAGGCTTGTAGACAGGTGTCTTGTGGTTAGTTGCCATGTGTGGCCTTGGTATGTATATGTGTATATATAAGATGGTTACCTGATTTTCATAATTTTCTTTCGGCTTAGTCCGTAATTTAAATACGGTTAGATGTTAGATATACGAATGGTGGTACCCGGCGGGTGGGATTCGGGTGCCCGTCGTGGCCCTCCGGTTTGGGTCATGACAAACTTGGTATCAAAGCATGTCTGTCCTAGGGAGTCTACAAGCCGTGTCTAGTAGAGTCTTGTTTATGGGTATGTTGTGCACCATACTTATAAACAGGAGGCTATCTGACATTTAGGGATGGTTTCCATTCTTTCATATCATAGATCATGCTATAGAACTGAGTTATAAGTATTTCGCTCCTAATCTATTTCGTATTTACGATTCCAACAATGCTTATTGCAAGGAAGAAGTCCAAGAGTATAAGGGAGTTGAATAGGTTGTGGGGGAAGGTGCCATCCGATTGCCACCCGCTAGCAAGGGCCAGAGTGAGACCCTCGGTGCTGGTGTGACCACTTCGTATGATTCTCTTAGTTCGTCACCATAGGAGGAGAGTAGTAGAGCTGCAGTGCCCCCAGTTCCTCTACTAGATACTCCAGGCGTGGATCTTGATATGCGAAGTGCGGTCCAGTTATTAACACGATTGGTGGCCGCTCAGGCCCAACGTCAGGTTCCCAATCCTTCTGATAGAGCTGCTAGCGCAAGAGCTCGGGATTTCATCAATCTAGACCCTCCGATATTCACAGGAACACACTTGAACGCGAACCAACATAATTTTTTGGATAAGGTACAATGCACTTTGCTGGTGATGGATGCTACCGATATCGAGTCGGTAAAGTTTGCTTCTTATAGACTGCGGGATGTCGCAGTAGCATGGTTTGATACATGGGAGCAATCTAGGGGATCTCGTGCTTCACTGGCTGGATGGAGAGAATTTTCAGAGGCCTTTTTACAACATTTTCTGTCAGTCGAACTTCGATGGGCCAGGTAGGACAGGTTCTTACGTCTTGAGCAGGGTGACCTGAGTGTTCAAGAATATAGTTTGCAAATTAATTCGTTAGCTCGATATTCTTCTACGATTGTAGCAGAGATGAGTGACCGGGTACATAGGTTTGTTACTGGCTTGGGGCTGCACTTGATTAATGAGTGTACTACAACTTCTTTGAATCCGAGTATGGATATCATTCGCATTCAGGCTTATGCACAGAACTTGGAAGATCGTAAGAAGCAACAACGGGAAGATCGAGAATGTGATAAGGGCTAGTATAAGAGGGCCCGATCCATCGATGACGTGGAATATTTCAGAGATGGGCCCAGGACATAGCCTCATGGACACCCATCTTATCCGGTAGCTAGCGCATCACTACCGTTTTTAAGGATGAGGGTTGATCGGATTGTTCAATCGGGACCAAGTCAGGGTTCACACATGTCAGGATCTTGTTACAGAGGAAACTCTATTCAGAGGAGGCCACCGTTGATTCGATGTGAATAGTGTGGAAATACCCATCTAGGACCATGCCGACAAGGAATAAATGTGTGTTATTCTTGTGGTGAACCTGGTCATGTTATGCGAGACTGTCCGACAGGAGGCGAAGGTGTTCGGGTCTGGCCGGTCGAATCTGTAGTAGCTTCATCATGGTCAGTACGCCCGTCAAGGCAGAGTCATTACACATTATCCGGTCAAGATAGAGGTAGGGGCAGAGAAACTAATTTTAGTGAGGGACAGAACCGTACTTAGGCATTGATGGGATGACATAATTGAAAGTCCTCACTTGATGTCGTTACAGGTACGTTATCGATCATTTTACATAATATGGATGTGTTGTAAATACGGATCTATTAAAATTATGCAATATTAGTTTGTAGCCATTAGACCCTAGCGGATTTGGTGGGACTAGGAACAATTGTATTTTGGGCTACGTAACAGGGATTAGATACGTACCCAACATCCGAGGACGAATGTTTCTAAGGGGGGAGGATGTAACATCCTATACTTTCGGGTCACGTTTTAAATCGCTAAGCGTTTATAAAATCGCTAGGCGTATGTAAGTAGACCCGAACTTTGGAATTTATGTCGTTTATGTATGCTAATAAAGAGACTAGAATATAAAATGATTAAACCACGAAATTATTTTAGACATAAGTGTGACGACGGGAAGCAGAAATAAATTTGGTGCGTGCACAAAGAGGTTAGGGACTAGTGGCATATTAGGAAATTATGACATTGAGTATATGGAATTTTTATAATATTTAATTTTTAAGTGAATTGAGATCAAGATTTAATTGGGTGTATAATTGATTAATTGTGGGATTGATTAATTATTAGTGGGGACAGAATTAGGTGGGATAACACGTGTGGTCTTCAAATTAAGCTCCTAATTGACTAAGTCTAGGAATTAAGTGGTGTCATGTGTAGGGAATAAGTGGGTTAGGGGTCCCTAATGAAACTGCACATTTTAGCTGATATAGGATATATAACATTTGATCTTTAAGCTTTTCATGTTGTGCGATTAAGGCACTGCCCTACCCTTCCCCATTCACACTACTCTTTCTTTATAAAAAATATATAGCCTATAGGCCCAAAGAATAGGGATAAAGTTTCAGCTCATCGTAATAATGAGAAAATACCTACAGAAAACAATTAGAAAAAAAAATGAGAATGAAGCTAATAAGAATGAAATCACCATTGATCAGTAGTTTTTAAAAAGGAGGCAGAACGTTGTAAACATTTCTAGAGTTGGCAAAGCTGCAGCCAACGATTCTTATGCTCTTTTTAAAAATTGAGGTATGTTAAGACA
The DNA here is from genome assembly GCA_034509755.1 of Anisodus tanguticus. NCBI lineage: Eukaryota > Viridiplantae > Streptophyta > Magnoliopsida > Solanales > Solanaceae > Anisodus > Anisodus tanguticus. The sequence goes on from CM067559.1 coordinate 26,128,735, forward strand.
AATTATTTCTTTCTTTTGGCATGTTCTAGGTAACAAAATATAACCGTGATATTGCTCCATAATTTATTCTACTCCTAGTAGTTAAGAATATTGATGTTATTGATTCATATGTTAAAAGCATGTCTAAATATGTTCCTAAGTCCTTATTAAGGCATACGAAAAATATGTTAATATTTACGGCGTTAACCGAAGGTACAAGAAAATTATGTCATTCAGGATATTTTATTGTGATTCATGCATTTTCATTTGCATTGCATTCATGTTTTACCCAATACCGTATATTGGGAACGGGAAACGCAAACCACCTGATCAGTTGGGATATGATAAATGATAAAGTCTGTGTGGCTTAATGAAAGAAGATGCCTGATTAAGGGCCAATATATATATATATATATATATATGATGTGGGGAGAAAGATGCCCTTGTGTGGCCAGTATATATGTATTTACCGCATTATGCATGACATTTAGACATATTATGCCTACATAGGTCGACATGAAATGATGCCCACAGAGGCTATTATGGTAAGGAAGATGCCCAATGGGCTGATGTAAATATATACCGCATTGTGCATGATATTTAGGAATATGTATTAGGACCCTCAGAGGTACTTACTACTGGTCGGTTGTGTATGTTTCAGTTGTTGTTATATCCCTGTTATACTATTGTTCATGCCTGACATACTCAGTACATCAGTTGTACTGACGTCCCTTTTGTCGGGGGACGCTGCGTTTCATGGCCGTAGGTTCACATAGGCAGGGTGACGATTCACATTAGTTGATTGCGGATCCAGCGGACTTTTGGAGCACTCCCCTTGTTTGAAGTGTTGGTCTAATTTTGGTACGGTACAATTTTGCTTGTATATATGGGTATAGCGAGGCCCTGTCCCGACCTTTGATGTTGCTACTCCTAGAGACTTGTAGATAGGTGTCCTGTGGTTAGTTGTCCTGTGTGGCCTTGTTGGCCTTGGTATGGGTATGTGTATATATAAGATGGTTACCTGATTTTCACAATTTTCTTTTGGCTTAGTCCGTAATTTAATTACAGTTAGATGTTAGATATACGAATGGTGGTTTCCGACGGGTGGGATCCGGGTGCCCGTCGTGACCCTCCTGTTTGGGTTGTGACAGTGGTGGAGGAGGTGGGGGTGGCTGAGGGGGTGTTTGTTCCTGGGACTCATATCTATTCGTATTGTTAGGCGGTGCCCGACTCGTACCCTCTCCTACCTCTACATCAATTCTCCGAGTATCTGAAGCTTGCCTAGTGTTGGTCATCTCTGAATGATCTGTATCGAAAACATGGATTAGATTTGATTTGCTTATACTCAGGTCTATATCACGATCTGCGATCAGAAAGAAGGTTAACCAACTCTTTAATGCCATGTAGCCTCATGTATATAAATATGGTGCACAACACAATATAGATAAAACTCTACTAGACACAGCTAGTAGACTCCCTATGATGGACCTAATCTGATACCACTTTGTCACAACTCAACCTAGGTGAGGTATGGCTGGCACACGACACCTTGCTAGGTCCGAGTGTACCAAAATGAACTCCTAACCTGAGCCTTAAAGAAAGGAAGGCCAATCCAGAACACACTATGTACAAGGAATGACTAGGTTACCACACTGACACTACTATGTAAAAACACGTCTATAAGCTTCTAATGAGTTATAACTATATCATGACCGGTATAGGGCCCCTGCCTACCCATGATCTATAAATATATCAAAAACTAGACATGACAACTCCAAATGATCTACAACTTACCATAAAAGATAATACTTGATGGGTTCTACTGATGTGATCCCTCCTGCAACCTGTCTGAACATGCGGGCATGAATACCATGTCCCCAGGCAAAGGGACATCAGTATGAAATAATGTACCGAGTATGTAATGTAACTGAAACTGAATTATAAAGAAATTTGAATATAAACTAAAGAGCTACTAAAGGAAGAACTGGCTACACTTACTTATCTCTTTTGTCTACTAACTATATAAACTAATATATGTTACTTAGCTTCGTATGAGGTACTTAGCTGTGAATGCATAGCCCCGAAGGCAAGCTGTACTTATATAACTCCTGAAGGCAAGCACACGTCTATTTATCCTTGAAGGCAATCTGTGTAGCCCTATAGGTAGACTGTATGGCCAATAGACCTGAAGGTAATCTGTTATAACCCCGAAGGCAATCATCATGGCCTCGAAGGCAATCATCATAGCCCCGAAGACAACTTTATTTCTCTATAGTTTCTAGTCATACTATCTATCATTTTTAGGTACTTGGATAAACATGTCTAACTGTAACTCATTGTTGATAAGGAAGGACAACTAGGATATGGTCGTGATAACCCAATTACAGTTATTATGTCTATCACATCTTGTGCGCCAAAATAGGAACTAGCTTGTTAAGGAATCATGCCAAGAACAAAGAAATTGATAGCCTTCACATACCTTATGTTGATAACCCACGAGCTCCCGAATGCTCTACGAGCGATATTATACATTAAATGAACGACTCTGGTCAATTTTGGTGCAATAACTAAATATAGCCTTCTCTTAGGCATTTTAACAAACACCTTAAGTGCATATGATCTTAGACTTCTCAACAAAGGGTACTTGTCAAATTTGATCTCATGATCCTCCGAAACATTCTTTCTTAGTTTCAAAATACCAACAATCAATTTACTAATCAATATCTACTCATAATTCAAGCAAAATAACCAACAACTCATCTCACCATGACTTCATAGGTGTACTGGTTTGGATTACAAAAATCCCTTCACAACTTACTGCAAATCATCCATAAATCACAAATATATACAGATGAGGATAAATCTTACCTTGATGTATCAAAACCCTCTCAAAACAACAAGTTATCCCAATATCAAGGATTTCCAAAATTGCTTCACTACGGGCAAGATGATTTCTACGATCACCACGGGGATTATCATGTTAACCTTGCGTGATTTTCCTTTTGATTGACCTTTGGTGTTATGGACTCCTTAGAGAGTATTTAGGAGGTGTTTAGGGTCTGATGTTGATGAAAAATGAGTTCCAATTCACATAACCCGCTTATAAACCCGAATGAAAGTTTCCACTGCCGCAACTTGACGGTCCGTCAATCTGGACCGTCAATCTGCCTCTTGAGATTTCAAAAATGCAAAGAAATTGATGGTTCACCTTTTAACTTTGACAGTCCGTCAATCACTTTGACGGTCCATCAACCTTGCCGTCAAAATGCCCAATTTTCCGATTCGATCAAAACATATTTCGTGTGATCCGTTTAGCTTCCATACACTCCGAAACTTCCATAAACTAGTTATAAATATTTATTATCCATCCGTAAGGTCATACCTCTTCATGAGACATCGGTATACATTAATGACACGACGAAATGCAAAATTTATGGGGTGTAACATGCTTGGCCATTCTTGAGATGCTATGAGCCCGGAGTTTCTGATTAGACTTAGTAAGAATAGAAAATAAGCCTCTCGTGCCTCCAGCACACATCGAGTATCCTCCCACTGCAATCCCAAGGAAATTTTGAAGGCTTGTAACTCTTTATTTTCATCCCGAAGCTAGTTAACTTCCATCATTGTATGCTCTACTTCCCTAGGGAGTAACTTAGAAAACCCTTGGACTTATCTATAGCGGAGACAACAAGTGAGTGACTCTGCACAAAGAAAATAAGGGGAACAAGCCTTTGATATACTAAAAAGGTAAAGCAAGGAGAAGAGTTATTGTACCTGAAGAAGTGTGGATGTCAGCTGAGAAAGAGAGGTCTCCAAGTTAAGATCCTGAGAAAGAGAGGTCTCCAAGTTAAGATCGGGATGCCTCGGCTGATGAGAGGAAAGATCCGACGGACCTATTTTAGCGTTTAGAACTCTGGTAGCCTCTACCAGACAATACCCCTATGTCTGGCCCTCGGGTATGTTTAGATCATCGACTTCTCCTTTTAGGGGTTCACCATGCTCCCCAACAACTAGGGATGAGCACGGGTACAGGGTACCCAGATACCCGACCGGAACCGATACTAACGGGTAGGTTCCGGGTAGATATATTATAATAACGGGTAGGGTCCGGGTAGTAAAATTAGGAACCGATCAATGTCGGTTCCGGTTCCGGTTCCGGCAAATAGAGACAGGGTACCTGGACCTAGAACCGATACCCGGAACCTATAAAATATTAAATATTTTTACTTTTTTTAGAAACATTTGGACCACTTTTAACTTTCTCCAAAATTGTTTGTTGCACGCCTACACATTGATTTTCCCCACCCCAAGACGTAAATATTTTAGTTTTTTCACCCCTTTATTCTAGAATGTTCTTTGTGCCCAAAGAGAAAACACTCAAAACTCTCTCAATAACAATGGCGTTTTAGCTACACCACCGATCTTCATCGTCGTCGTTGTTGAAGCTTTCTCTCAGGTACTTTCATCGTTGTCGTCATTGAAGCTTCACCTTTGCCTCTTTCTCTCCCTTGGTTGTGTTCACGTCATTCCTAAAATGCATATGGGTTCATATCTAACTCTTCAATTTCTTTTTAATATCATATGCTTCTGTTCTATTTCAGGCGATACTCATCTTCAATTTGTATTACTTTTTTATTTGAAATGTAAATCTATTTTTAAAATTTGTGTATATTTTTGTAGTTGTGAAGATGAAATTTAGGGATTTACTAGTATAATAAAGCTTTTCTTTTGTATCGAAGAGCTTATGAACACGAAAATAAGTTTAATTCAGATATTTTCAAATTTATTTTGAAATCAACACGTTCAATTAATTGAGTGTCAAATTTGGCTTGCAATTTTAGGTTTTGGTTACAGAATTAGCTTTTTTACAATGAATAAGTTTTCTAAAACTTCTTATAAGGGTACTAAAAACTCCGATTGCAGGCTAAAAAACTACTTGATGAAATTATTTTAGAACTCCTTTTTATTTTCATAGGCTTAAAAATTGTTGCTTAATTTGTGTTTTTTATTTTAGGGTGCCGGGAACCTACCGGACCCGCGGGGTCCGGTAGGTTCCGGTAATGATTGCTACGGGTAGGTTCCGGGTAGTAAATTTAAGAACCGATCTTTTACCGGGTAGGGTCCGGGTAGTTAAAAAATGTTAGGGTACCCGGACCCGCTCACCCCTACCAACAACATTATCAGAATTACAAAAAAGAAGGCCTTCACCGGTCCTTTCATGAACATCTCATTCATCTTATCCTCTAAGATGACGACCCCGAGTTTTGCCTCGGCGTAGAAGACGAGCACTAATCACCTTTAGTATAGTTTTATTAGAATCATATACCCTAATTTTTTGACTTAACGAAGCCCTTACCGCAATATTTAAAATATTGGTGAGTGCGACCCTACAAGGGAAAGGCTTGCGGGAGACATATCTTCTTCTGTGTATGCCTATAGTAAAATTTTGGTAGGTAAAAAAAATAAGAATGAAAAAGATTGTGAGAATAGAAAACAATCACTTACCATGATTCTTTCCCTTACATATATCAGAATATATGAATCTCCAGGTCCTAACAAAGTAAGGAGAGACCTGCAAATTATGTCTCACCAAGTCAAAGATCCCCTGTATGGGCTCTGGGTCAATTGAGCTAGCTCCAAATTGATAAGCATCGTAAGAAACATGGTAATAGGAAAAACAGAGACATGAAAATTTACACGGAGACTTACGCAGAGCCCTCCAAGTCTCTAGGAAAGGCTAGAAAGATGGGCGGTGCAATTAGTCAGTGAATATCACTATAAACCAATCATGCCATCCTCGGTCGTGGTCATCTTTCACACTGGTAATTGATATTTCTTAGAATTACGACACATTTGATGCCTTTTGATGATAAGTTTTACTTGTTTTAAGCAAGTTTGTGTCGTTTTCCTGTGTTTTTGCCGCAACAACAAGGGAAAGGAAATCAGTATGAGTAAAATGGCTATAATGGTTCGAACCAAGGGAACTATAACAACAATAACTTCAGAAATCAGAGTTGAAATGCTTATATTCCACCGAAGGGTCAATCATCTAACTCACAACATTGGCGAAAGGGCTCTTCGAATGATCAAGGGAGTTCTAAATTGGAAAGTATGCTCGAGCGGATACTAGCCAACCAAGAAAAATCTAACAAGTCGATGAAGGGCTTGACTAAAGTGGTAGGTTCTCATACTGTATCTCAAAAGCTTGAGTCTCAAATGAGAGATCTTTCTAGAGAACAACATCCAAAACAGAGAGGTCAACTCTCGAGCTGCACAATTTAGAATCCAAAGAACAATGGAGGTGTGACTTAGCCGATTGTCATACTATCACCATTCGGAGTGGAAAACTACTTCAAGGTAAAGATGAGAAATTGATTGAATTAGAGCCTATAGAGGAATAAGAATAAGCACTACTTTATGTGTGAAGTCTTATTGACGAAGTACCTACTAGATCCTATTGTTGTTGAAGTTGACTATGTTCAAGAGAATTCAAAGTCTCAAGAGATGGGCAATGAAAAAGGTAAAGGTAAGGTGATGTGGGAACTTAGACCTTTGACACAACTCTTTAAATCTTCACATCCCTTTCCTTAAAGGTTGATGAAGAAGACCGAAGATGCTAAATGTCTAAGGATCTATGATCAGTTGAAGCAGCTTTCGATGAACAACCCGTTCCTTAATGCCTTCCACGAAATGCAAGGTTTTTCCAAGTATTTTAAGGAGTTGATAACCAAGAAGAGGCCAATTAAGCATGATATGGTGAATGTAACTCACCATGTTATTTCTATTATTTCTACCGCCAAGGTTCAAAAGAAGGAAGATCCGGGGGCCTTCACTTTTCCATGCACTATCGACAACATGACTTTTCTAGAGCTCTTTGTGATAATGGGGCTAGTATAAACTTAATGTCGCTTGCTATCTACAAACAATTAGGATTAGGGATGTTGAGGCCGACTAGTATGGGGTTGCAGATGGTTGATCGATCAATAAAGAGGCCGGTGGATGTGATTGATGATGTACTTGTTAATCTTAGTGATTTTCTTCTTCCTGCAGATTTTGTGATCCTTGATTATGCTATTGATAAAGAAATTTCAATCATATTAGATCGACCTTTCCTTGGTATATGAAGGACACTTATGGATTCAGAAAAGAATAAGATCAAATTTTGGGTAAATGATGAGGAAGTCACATTCCAAGCGAGCAAAAAGATGAAATTGCCAAGTAATTACAAATGTATTTCAGTTATTAATTCTATTGATGTGATTGAAGAGGCTGTTGAACTCAAGATGAAAGAAGAATGTCCATGAGAAGCTCTAGCAGCTATTTTGGTAAATTTTGATAGTGATGAAATGGAGGGGGTATGTAGAGACTCCGAATTTGCTGGTAGGATTAGGTTCATATAATTATCAACCAAAGACAATTTCTCTTGATCTATAGAATCGGGCGACTCCTCCTGCCAAACTGTCTATCATTGAAACACAAAACATTAAGCTAAAGCAACTTCCATCTCATCTGAGGTATGAGTTTCTCGGTCTGAATAACAAATTACCCATTATTCTTTCTGAATTGCTGAGTGAAGAGTAGGTTATGAGGGTACTAGAAGTGTTGAGGAAGTACAAATGAGCTATTGGGTGGACTATAACTGATATTCAAGGGATTTCCTCTAAAATTTGTGAGCAAAACATTCATCTTGAAGAAGATGGTTCACCATGCATGGAACATGAGAGAAGATTGAATCTACAAATGCAAGAGGTGGGGAAAAAAGAGATGATCAAGTGGTTGTATGCTGGAGTTGTTTATCCCATCACGGATAGTCCGTGGGTTAGTCCAGTACAATGTGTTCCAAAAAAAGGCGGCATCATAGTTGTAGCAAATGCAAATAATGAGCTGATTCCAATAAAAACAATCACTGGATGAAGAGTGTGTATGGATTATTGGAAGCTTAATGCTGTGACTTTTCGAAACTATTTTCCTATGCCGTTTATTGATCAAATGCTTGATCGGCTAGCGGGAAGGTCCTATTATTGCTTTCTGGACGGGTATTCTAGATACAACCAAATTAATATTGCTCTAGAGGATCAGGAAAAGAAAATATTCACATGTCCCTATAGGACTTTTGCCTTCAGCTGGATGCCTTTTGGGCTTTGCAATGCTCCGGCTATGTTCCAACGGTGTTTTCATGGATGACTTCTCAGTTGTCGGATATTCTTTTGATGATTGTCTTGACCATCTTGGTCAAGTGTTGATGCGGTGTGAAGAAACCAATCTTTCTCTGAATTAGGGGATGCACCATTTTATGGTGAATAAAGGGATTGTCCTTGGCCCCAAGATCCGTGAAAAGGGAATTGAGGTTGATCAAGCGAAAATTGATGTTATTACCAAGCTTCTTCCACCTATTTCTGTCAAAGGAGTTCGTAGCTTCTTAGGATATGTCGGTTACTATAGACGCATCATTAAGGACTTCTAAAATATTGCCAAACCGATGTGTAAGCTTAATGAAAAAAAGGCTAAGTTTGTATTTGATGAGAAGTGCCTTAAGGCTTTTGAAGAACTGAAGGGGCGGCTCACTTCGGCTCCTATTATTACATCTCCAGATTAGTCACTAACCTTTTAGCTTATGTGTGATGCTAGTGTGTTTGCTATTGAAGCGGTTCTTGGTCAAAGGCACAACAATATCATGCATCTGATCTACTATGCTAGCAAAACACTTAATGCTACCCAAATTAATTACACGGTGAATGAATAAGAACTGATGGCTATTGTGCATGTGTTCAAAATATTCCATACATATTTATTGGGTTCGAAGGTGGTTGCGTAAATAGATCATGCGACATTGAGATACCTGATGACAAAGGTGGAAGCTAAGACTAGATTGATTCATTGGGTTCTCTTGTTACAATAGTTTGACTTTGAAATCAAGGACCATAAAGGTTCAGAAAATCAAGTTGCAGATAATCTCTTTAGGCTTGAAGAAGCAGGTGGATAGAAGGAAGATCTAGAAATTGATGATGCTTTTACTGATGAAAGTTTTTTAGCCTTGTCTTGTGCAACTGCCCCTGGTATGCAGAATTGCTAATTTTTTGTCACGGTCTCATTCCCGAAGAGTTCAAATCCTATCAGAAGAATACGTTCTTACGAGATTGTTGCCAATATCATTGGGATAAGCCTTAATTATTCCAAACATTCGCTGACAACATCATTCGGCATTGTGTTCCTAAAGATGAGATGATGGCCATTTTGAAGGCATGTCATGGCTCTCCAGTTGGGGGTCATCATAGTGGAAATTGGACAACAACCAAGGTTCTTGAATGTGGGTACTATTGGCCCACCATATATCATGATGCGAATATGATGGCAAGATCGTGTGACCACTGCCAATGACAGGGAACAAATGCAAAGAAACACAAGATGCCCTTGAATTTTATCATGGAGGTGGAACTTTTTTATGTATGGGGGATCGATTTTATGGGTCCTTTGTGAGCTCATGCGAAATGAGGTATATTCTTGTTGTTGTTGATTATATCTTCAAATGGGTAAAAGTAGTGTCTTTACCCAATAATGAAGCTAAAAGTGTTACGGGTTTTCTAAAGAAGAACTTTTTCACCCGTTTTGGCATGCCAATGGCGATTATCAGCAATGGGGGTTCTCACTTTTGTAACAGGGCATTTGCAGGTTTGCTCGAGAAATATGGAGTTAAGAACCGAGTGGCCACTCCGTATCATCATCAAATGATTGACCAAGTAGAAGTTTCCAATCGAGAAATAAAGAGCATTCTAGCTAAAAATGTTAATGCAAATCAGACCGACTGGTCCCTGAAGCTAGATGATGCTCTTTGGGTATATATAATGGCGTTTAAGACGCCTATTGGAACTTCACCTTATCAATTGGTTTTTGGTAGGCTTGCTATTTACTAGTCGAGCTCGAACACAAGGCCATATGGGCATTGAAAAAATTAAATATGGAGTGGATGAGACAGCCAAACTTTAGTTGTTTCAACTTAATAAAATGGATGAATTTCGGTACCAAGCATATGAGAGTGCATCATTGTACAAGGAAATGATGAAGCATTATCATGATAAAAAGAACCTAAAGCGGGACTTCCAACCCAATGATGAGTCTTGCTGTTCAATTCACGATTGAAGCTTTTCCCAGCCAAACTGAAATCCAAATGGTCCAGGCCTTTCCAACTAGTAAGTGTTTCATCCAATGGGTCAATTGAATTGAAGTCTGGAGATGGAACTCAAACTTTTAAAGTGAATGGCCAAAGGGTGAAGTATTACCATGGTTTTATTGATTGTGACAAAATTGTTGATAGGCACCTCTTGAAGCATGGTTACACTCTTGATCCATACTAAAGTGGTAACACTGTCGTGCCGTGACATTAAATCAACCGCTGCTTGGAAGATAGACCAAGTATAATTTTGTATTTTTTTATTATTATTTTATTTCAGTTGTTTTCTTTGTTTTTTTGTTGTTTGATGCTTGGAAATGAGAATGACATGAAGCAAAATGATAAAGTGCAACACGTACAAAAATGTACGGACCGTACTTTGCACCGTATCAAGAAAGGAGGAAAACGATGATCACTGTTTTGTTGGGCATCCAACTATGCCAGGAATGAATGGGCCGTACAAATTGTATGGTAAGTTATACGACCCATACTTATTCGATTCCACATCATTAATGAAGCTAGGTAAGTATATAAAATATGTATCGTACATTTAAGGTCGGGGAAAAGTTTAAAAACCTTACCCGACCCTCACAATTCCCACTTTCACTCAAATTCAAACTTTCTCCTAAACTCTCTCCCATAACTGACTATAAATAACTCCTCATATTCTTCTATCACTCCACACACATCAATTCCCTATCTTTGCAGCCCTAATTAAAAGTCTTGAAAACAAGTTAAGGATTACATCATTTCTCCACTGCTCATCCCTTTTGTTCATCAATTTCATCACTCACAGGTATGTTTATGTTTTATTTACTCTTGCTTCTCCCTTAATGGTATGATTATGAATGAGACATTGAGTCTGTGGGTTGTTTATAGAAATTCAAATTAGGGTTTCCAATGTGTAGAATTTCGGGTATTCAATTTTGGTTGTGGGTTGGGAATTGGTATATTTGCTGTAATGAATGACTCGTGGGGGGAAGTATATCAGAACTCCCAATGACTCGAAGGGCATTCCGACAGACAACTTCAACCTTGAAGTTTGAAATTGTTATGCCCGCCAATTGTTCAATAAAATGCCAATAAGAGAAATTTGTGTAAAAAGGGTGAAGTATAAGTAACCTGAGCCCCAATACCCTATCCACAAAAGGATGAGATTGGGTAAAGTGCATGTGTGTTAGGTGTACAAGTCGGTGTAAAGAAGTCATGTCTGGTACCATACCGTTTCTTTACGTACCGTATACATTTTTTATGGACCATACAATTTTGTACGGTCTGTCAATTATTTGTACGGTCCATCATTTTTTGTACCACACACATATTGAACACAGTTTAACTGCCTGCAAGCAATCAAATTATGTTTGTTTTGTTTTCGTTCTTATTTATTTTGTGACTAATGTTGTCCCTCCATAGGTATGCCTTAGAGAAACACTGACAAGAGAGGTGGTGGGTCCCAACCAACAGAGAAGGGCAGGGGTCGAGGCAGGGAAACCATATAGACATGCCTAAGTGATGTGCCCTATGACCAAGATGAGGATGTTATTTCATTAAAGAAAATAAGGGCCTCCACAGCATCCGCACCATGTCAAGTGACATAATCATCCGATTCCTCCCAGACTAAAGAAGAGGAATCGTCCTCATCTCACTCTAGTGATGGGGAAACTGAACAGGGAAGCGAATCGACTGCTAAGTCCCCTGCCACCTCTCCTGACCCGGACGCTAAAGAAGAAGCGAGATTGAGAGAAACACGAAGTAAGCAACTTGAGGAAGATAACTTGGGGTTTTCTGTAGAAGGGTCCAAAGAACTGTTCGACCAGGGGTTAGAACTGACAAAAAGGGGAAAGAATCCGCAATGAAGCATAGGGGAGGAGCGGCAAATTAGCTTCTATGGGTTAGATGTTTTCCCACACATTGTTAAGACAATACAATTTTATGGTTTGAGAGTTTCAACAACCCCCTTGGTGAATATTGCCCTATCCTTATCGGGAGTTCTATACGTTATATGGCATCGTTCTATAAAAGATGTAGAAACCGAGCAAACAAATACAATAATTTCCAATATTGGATGAAGTTGAGGTCCGGAAGGTCAAGGTAGATATCTCTAGCAAAGCAATAAACCAGTTCTATTGTAGGGATGATTATGTCACACCATCAAATGAGACTGAACTTAATGATACATTGGCTCGAAGAACATCAGATGTTGTGCTTAAATGGGTGGCTATTGTAATAGCTAAGGATGACCCGCCATCTTGGCTAAAGAATAAAGAAAAGATCTACAAAAAGAATTTGACACTCGAAGAAAATTTTTGGTGGAGTCTTGTGCTTTACAGGTTGATTCCCACCCTAACCAACAATTCACTTACACCAGATAGAGTTATGATAGTCACATCATTGATGTCCTAATATCCAGTAAATTTTGGGAGAATCATCACTGAGGAGATTCGTGAGAAAGAACCACAGTCGGCCACCCCTTTGATATTATGTTGCCTTATCACTATGCTCTATCAGAGAGTGAATGTTCCGAGCTTGCCTTATGAAGATCACTGTATTCAGGCTATGCATGTCTTTGACCTAAGGAAGAGCAAGCATGAAACCCTCAAGGAATCCCAAGATATTGATAACATATTGCTAGAGTTGTATGGAGGACATGAGGAGACTCAGGCCGAGCCTATTTTCGGGGCCACAAATGATGCCACCACATAGTCATCTTCTGCTACTACCGCTCCGATCGCTGATACTGTTCCATCCACCACTACCGTTCCACCTACTCCATCTACATCTACTTCTTCAGTGGGAAAAACTCCTTTGGGTACTCCGCCACCAGCAGTGCCGAGGGTAGTAGATCCCTTTGGTTTCACCAAGGAAAATTTCAAATAGATTTCCATAAAAGTGGAAAGGGTTGATCAACAGACAACTATTATCATGGGGAAAATTTACAAGTTCATGGAGAATGCTATTTGTGAAGCTGTAGTGCCTTTGCGAGAGTCGACCGAGCTGTTTCATGAGTTACTAAATGCCAAACTTGATAAATTTGAGACTAGGTTGGCTGCATTTGAGAGAGTAGGACAGGGTGGTAGTATGAGGACATTCTAAGATGAGCTTTGGCAGTTTAGGACTGTTGTTCAAGTGGTGCAGGCCAGGTCTCAGATTGTCTTGGAGGATCCCACCCCGATGACACATGTGGATATATTATTGCTGATACGTGTTGAGAATTTGATAGATGATGATGATTCTCCGATAGATAACAAAGGCAAGAGGAAAATAATGAGATGGATCCATTGGGTGAGGAGACATAGGAGGTGATGAGGACTAGTCTGCGTCGAGAGAAGGAGCAGAATATACACATAGTCATGTATAATTTACTATTTGATAGTCATTCCCCACCGCTCACCAATGAGGCTATTGGTGCCTCTCCCAATAGCGCAACGGCTGAGTTGACTTTGCCTAGCCAGCTCTCCCTACCTGTTGAGTCCATTATTCCATTGTCCACTGATATTGATACTGCAGATCCTACCTTGAAGGTGGCATAGTCTCAAGATGACAGCGCACCTAGTGCGCCTCAGGTCGTACTTACCATCTCTTGTACTTACGTTGATGCATTGAGGATAGTCTATTATTTTTTATTAGGGATGGGGCGACTTGGATTTTTATTGTATATCGTGGTACATATGTTTCTAGGACCAACTTTTTTGTCATAGTTCTTTTACCGAGGGTTTTTTTTCTATTAAACCTAGTATGTTTAGGTTGTGTTTCAATAGAATAGAGTAATTGTGACATGGTGATGGTTTGAGTAATTTATGGCATGTATAATGGTTTGCAATCGAAATACCCTCCTCCTAATTAAATTACCTTGTGTGTTGAATACTTAATTGGAAGTCAAATTGAGTTAGTTGAATAATCCTTGTGCCAGTGTATGTGAGTTGTTAGTATGTGTTCACTTACTATACATGCAATCTAGAACTTTCCTGTTTAGTCATGCTTGGTTTCTAAGGATAGTTGGGTTGTTGAAATGATCTTAGGCTTTGTTTCTATGATTTTGAACCCTTTTTCCTTTCATGAGCTTAACTCGTGTACATAAATTATCCCTAGTCTCCCATTTTGAGCCTTTAAGCCTATTCCTTTACTAGCCGCTAATGAGCTTCTACCCTTTATTCAAAGTATCCCTATTTTTGTACCTGTTCCCTCCTTGATACTTTGTAATGATGCAAGAAGAGGATAAAAGCCTAAGTTGGGGGTGACATGCAAAATATGTGGAAAATGAGGCCTAAGCCTAAGTTTGGGATGAAACTGAGTTTCGCAGTACATGAGTCGATGTGGTTGTTGTAAATAATTAGCTAAAACAATGCTGAAAACATTGTACAAAAAGAGATAAATAAAGATGTTTGATAACCCACATCGAAGTAGCAAGATCAAAAGAAATGTCATTAAAGGTGAGTGAAGTGTAGTGTTTAAGGAGGGTGAATCCATATAATCCAGATATATATCCTACCCAGCCCTAATCCTACATTACAAGCCAGAAAAAGTCCTAGTGTGCTCATAGCTAAACTGTCCAAAGTCAAAGGCATTGAAAATAAGGACAAACATATGACATTTGCATGTGTAGTTTGAGAACTTCTTTGTGAGTGTGAGTGTTTCTCTTGTCTGTAGTATCTTGTCCCGTGTACTTGTACATATGTATGTTTAGAACTTTCTTTGGTCTATGTGAGTGCAAAAGGGATGGTAGATTCTTGATATTAATTGACTTTCTGGAAATTGAGATTTATGTGCACAATGGTTCCTCTAATAACTTAATGTCATTGATTGAAGCTTCATCGTGAGTTGCAACACTTTTGAGTCATACATCTTATGTAGTAATGCAAATATGAAGGGAGTCATTTTTGTACGAAGTATGTGCCTGTAGTTACTTGCCAAAACTATTGTAGACATTCTTACTTTGTGATATATGAGCATCTGTGTTAGTATTGTATGTTGTTTTTCTTTCTTAAGGACAAACAAATACTTTAAGTTGGGGGTGTTTATGTGCCGTAGAATTACGACACATTTGATTCCTTTTGAGGATAAGTTTTACTTATTTTTAAGAAAGTTTGTATTGTTTTAATATATTTTGTTGTGTCTCAGGTAACTGATGACCAAAAGGAAAAGACAAGAAAATTTCATCATAAGTCTACATAATTCAGAGAAGTATGGGCCGTATAAAAAAGGATGGACTTTGATGGCTTGAGACAGACTGCTTGATTTGTTAGAAAACTTGATACGACCAATTTGTACAAACTGTATAATCATGTATAGGTCGAACTTCATACCGTACTTTGAAGGCCGTTTCACTGAAGATAACTAAAGGAGAAATTGTACGGACCGTACTTCATAAGTACGGGCCATACAAATGGGCATATAATTTGACCTAGAAGAACAGTTGAGAGACCGTATAAAATTATACGGATTGTACTTAATTGTACGGTCTGTACTCGGTGCCGTCGGGGCAATTTTGTTAGAAGTTATTTCCGTGTTTTTGGACATGTATAAATAGTTTTTAGGGTTTTGTGGTTCAACTATCATTAGTTTTTAGACTTTACTCCATAGCATTGAATACTTATCATTTCTTGAAGCTTTTGAGGATAAGATTTCATCATTTCATCTACTTTATTCAATTGTAAGCTTTAATGAATTCTTTAATGCTTTATTTTATAATCAACATTATGAGTAGCTAATTTTAATACTAAGGTTATGGACCCAATGATGGGTGTTATGTAAATGAGTGTTTAATATTAATATATGCATAATGAGTTGTTAGTATTTACTTATTCCTTATTCATTCATGATTTGTTAATGGTTGAAAACATTAGCTTAAGCCATAAACTTTTACTTTACTTGAAAAAGTGATTACGGTTTGGTAGGGATAAGTAACAAGAAATCGGGACGTTAACTCTTGTTTAATAAACCCGCTTAGGAATAAGAGGAGTTTATTTGGCATAATTAACCATTCTTAATCTCAACTCTTTTACATTTTGGAAAATCATAAAGAGAAATACTTCCTAATTATTGGAAAATATTAGGAAGTCACTTGGAGATTAAGTGCATACAACACAATAATCCATTAGAAGTATATCACACTAACACCTATAGCATTATATCTTATCTAGAGGGGACACAACCTTGGTTTCTTAATCCAATTTAGTTCAATCAATTCAAAATAGCTAGTAGAAATACACAATATTTTACAACCTTACCGAAATACTAACATAGACCGAAAGTCAAGTATTACACTATAATAGTAACCTTTTCGCACCTTATTCCCTGTGGGATTTGACCCCAACCTAGTTGGGTTACTATATTTGAAAACGTCCACTTATGCCACTTTTTAGGTATTTGAGTGTATCAGTTATCAGGACCCGAGTACCTCACCCAAACAAATGGATGACTCCTCCCTAGAATAATCAGGGGGAGAATAGAAGAATCAAATGATCACGAGTGAATTCCAATTTGGCACAGTCGGCCAAGTGCTAGATGCAACGAACTAATCTCCAAACTTGGAGTGAATTGGGCCAGGAAAACTTGATATCTGTGGGAAAATGCTTCGATGATCACCAAAATGATGAGCCCAAAGCCAAGGCAGAACAGTTAAATATAGATCATGGAATACCTCTCCACATCATGGAATACCCCTCCACATGATGGATGATTCAAGCGTCCACAATCGATTATCACTTGGAAGAGATCACTCTCTCTAACTAGCTACTCAAAACCCTCCACTGAATCTTGGCGATGGTCAACCCAAATATCATCATCATAGACAAGAGTCTGCAGAACAATATCAGCTACAGGTATTCGATATCAACCTCATATGAGGTCCCACCTATGTGTGCATTTCCTTTATAATGATCAAGTAGCCGAGCCTCCCTCTCGACATATTCAGAGAGCATTTGATCGTTGGGTGGAGAGAAATATAATGCAGTAAAGAAGATGATGATAAAGAGGACATAATGAAGAAGGTTTTGCTAAAGGCAGCATAAGTTGGCTAATAAGAAAGAACACTTCCAATAATTTGTTTGAAGTGATAAACAAGGAAAAGAAGACCAGTTTTCCCTGAAAGGAATGTTGGATTAAATAGAGGGAAGAGTAGTCATTACAACAAAGGAAGCGCTGAGTCGCGTCCTGTTGAAAACGTCGTGTGTCATATTGGAGGGGTTTAAGAGACACTGCTGAATGAAATTCATGGGAATTAATTTCATCACTGACTTGCATCTTGTCACTGAACTGTCAGAAAATATATCGACTGTTTTTCCGCCAGAAACTTGAAAACCTTTCCACTTTTTGGGCTTGTTTCACTAAGAGCCCAAAAAGTGGAGGACTATTTATATGGGGTGAAATTCGGGATACAAACGAACCAATCATACTCCTCCACATGGAAATATGGGTTGGACGGTGTTCATGGTCATAGAGTGGCCCCTAGATAAAGACCAGAGAAATACTAATGTAATCACCCCAGAAATATTAGTTCATTACCACCCCAGAAAGACAAGACAAGGGGCGTCCGATGATGAGTGGTCAATAGAGTCATTGCCATAGGGTCATTCCACACGGGCATATCTCCGCTTCATAATTGGATCGCATTCCCAACAAGTCATGTCACAAGTCTGTCAGCCTCGAGGGTTGTGAAATTTTGCGATAGGACATCGATGTTAGTCATGTCACTTGTACTTTCATATATTAAAAAGTCTAGGATTTGTGTAAATAAATATACAATTCCAGGGAAGGAACATGATATCATCTCTCACACTTGTAACCCTAACTCCATTCTTGAGCTATTGATGAAGGAAATGCCACAAGCTTAAGCTCACAACATGAGCCGAGAGGTGACTTGCAAAGAGTTCCAAAGATTGCTATCCGTCATATGGTGATATGCATAATATGGAATGGAATATAGAGTGAAGTTGAAGATTAGACGTGACGATCCAAGAAGGAACATGTTTATTTTAGGCTTTTATGTAGGTCTTGGCCGAGACCATTTTATTTTAGCTTATTTTTCAATTCATAGCTTAACTACTAGCTCTCCTTAAGACATAATTAATAGGCCTTGTAATAAGATAGAGTGACTAAGCAATCCGTGCTGGGATAAGATGACTAGGCTGAAGAACAATTTAGAAATGGAAGCTTCCAAACATGCCCCAAGGAGATAGTTCATGAACTATCTAGTTCATGCACTTATCTACATGGGTGACACAAAAGGGTGGCCTAGAGAACACAAAGGGTTTGCCTATTCCTTTCCCCCAAATCGGCTAAGACCCTTCTCCCTTCCCACTTTCCCATTGTGGCCGAATGGTTCATGTATTGTGTCTATCTGCTTATCTTCTAGAAGGATCTAAGTACTAGTATAAATAGGACATGTAGTTGATTTAAATAGCATTGAAGTTATATAAAATATATTTGAGTTTTACTCAACTTGCTAAGTTATTCAACTTTTGTGTTGGTTAATTTAGTTGGTCCTTTTGTAGGCCATCAGTCCTTTTATGGTCCGAACCTCGATCCTTTTGTGGGTCAACCCCTCGGTGTAAGTCTAGTTAGAACTTTTATGATTTAACTACACTCAAGCTATGGGTCTATCCGGCCTTTCGGCCTACCTCACTTGGTTTGCACCCGAGTGTGTCCTTAGCAATGTCGTGTCTAATCCTTATCCCAATTCGGCCTACCTCACTTGGTTTGCACCCGAGCTTGTCCTTAGCAACCTCGTGTCCAATCCTCTTCCAAATTACTTCTTTTTTTTCACCACAATCAACTACAACATTTCCCCAACCCACACAGAAAAGGTTATTAATTGAAACATCCCAGAACCACCCGAACACCCCAACCATTTTCCTCGCCATCCCGGTCGAGTCCCTAAACCATCAATGTACTGTCCCGATCAGTTTCCACTACCTTACCACCGCCCAACCACCAAAATAACCCTCAACGTTTCTAGAACATCCCCGCAAAAAGCCTTAACCCATTTCCACCCAAAACTACCCATGCAACCGCCACAACACCCAAACAGTCCGCAAAATCTGAGAATCTGACAACCTCCATTTGAGTCCATTTTCGTGTCAACCCATTTCCACCCAAACTCTGACCAACCTACCCTCACAAACCCCTCCTTATATACATCAGTTTGGCATCAGAGCAATACAATCCGATCCCACGCCTTGACGCAATGACTTACACAAAAGAAGAACTTCAGAGAATCATAAGTGACTTATTTGTAGAAGAAGCGAAATCTTGAGAAAAGAATTTGTGGGGCATGCTGTGAGCAAAAATGCCAAGTTCAGGGTTGTACAAAACAACCCAAGGCCTGAATGTAAAGAATATCAAGAGTGTAGGGATTCCTTTGTTAGTAAGGAACCCGAAGTCAAAGAGGACCTAGAGGAAGATATTGATGTTGCAAAGGTGGGTGAAAGTTTAGTACTCCGACGTGTGTTGAATGTTCAACTTGAAGAACAAGAGAAGACACAGAGACATCAACTATTTTACACTCGATGCAAGGTGAATGACAAAGTATGTAATATGATCATTGATGGAGAAAGCTATACCAATGCGACCTCAGTGGAAATGGTTGGCAAATTGAACTTGCCTATCCGCAACCATCCTAAACCATATGCTCTCCAATGGTTGAACAAAAACAAAGGGCTAAAGGTAATGCAACAAGCTCTTGTTAGTTTTCGGGTTGGTAGGTATGAAGATGAAATATGGTGTGACATCCTACCTATGGATGCTTGTCATATTTTATGGGGTCGGCCATGGTAGTTTGATAAGAAAATGCAACATGATGGAGAAAACAATGTCTATTCTTTTCAAAAGGATGATAAAAAGATACGGTTGATAACATTGTCACCTAGTGAGGTGAAGAAAATGAAGATCCAAATTCCCAAGAACAGCAAATCCGAGACCCCCTTGCTTGATGCACGGGATATCGAAGAAGAATTAAAAAAGGGGAGTTCTATAGATGTATTGGTGCGCGAAGAGAAGAAGAGTCTTGTGGGTGATACGATTGAAGATGTCGGCTCGAAGAACTCTTGAAGAAATCCGAAGATGTATTGCCAAATGATCTTACACCCGGATTACCACCAATAAGAACCTATAGAGACAATCCAGAAGAGGCTAAGGAGTTGCAAGGCCAAGTGCAAGAATCACTAGGACTTTGTCCGAGAGAGCTTTAGTCTATATGTGGTACCCGCCTTGTTGGTGCCGAAGGAAGATAGAACTTGGCACACATGTATTGATAGCCGAGCGGTCAATAACATCACCATGTAGTGTAAGTTTCCTATGCCGAGATTGTCGTCCGTCATATGGTGATATGGATAATATGGGATGGAATATGGAGTGGAGTTGAAGATTGGACGTGACGATCCAAGAAGGAACATGTTTATTTTCGGCTTTTATGTAGGTCTTGGCTGAGACCATTTTATTTAAGCTTATTTTTAAAATTTCTAGCTTAACTACTAGCTCTCCTTAAGACATAATTAATAGGCCTTGTAATAAGATAGAGTGACTAAGCAATCCGTGTACCGGGATAAGGTGACTAGGCTGAAGAACAATTTAGAAATGGAAGCTTCCAAACATGCCACAAGGAGAGAGTTCATGGACTAGCTAGTTCATGAACTTATCTACATGGGTGACACAAAAGGGTGGCCTAGAGAACATGAAGGGTTGGTCTATTCCTTTTCCCCAAATCGACCGAGACCCTTCTCCCTTTCCCACTGTGGCCGAATGGTTTGTGTACTGTGTCTATCTAGTTGTCTTCTAGAAGGGTCTAAATACTAGTATAAATAGGACATGTAGTTGATGTAAATAACATTGAAGTTATATGAAATATATTTGAGTTTTACTCAACTTGCTAAGTTATTCCACTTTTGTGTTGGTTAATTTAGTTGGTCCTTTTGTGGGACATCGGTCCTTTTGTGGTCCGAACCTCGATCCTTTTGTGGGTCAACCCCTCGGTGTAAGTGTAGTTAGAACTTTTGTGATCTAACTACACACAAGCCAAAGTTCTATCCGGCCTTTCGGCCTACCTCACTTGGTTTGCACCCGAGCTTGTCCTTAGCAACGTCGTGTCCAATCCTTGTTCCAATTCGGCCTACCTCACTTTGTTTGCACCCGAGCTTGTCCTTAGCAACCTCGTGTCCAATCCTTGTCCAAATTACTTCATCCTTTTCTTCACCATCAACTACAATATTTCCCCAACCCATACACGAAAGGTTATTAACCGAAACACCCCAAAACCACCCGAACATCCCAACCATTTTCCTCGCTGTCCCAGTTGTGTCCCTAAACCATCAATCTACTATCCCGATCAGTTTCCGCCACCTTACCACCGCCCAACCACCACACACCAACCACCAACATAACCCTCAACGTTTCTAGAACATCCCCACAAAACGCCTTAACCCATTTCCACCCCAAACTACACGTACAACCCCCACAACACCCAAACAGTTTGCAAAACCCGAGAATCCGACAACCTCCATTTGAGTCCATTTTCGTGTCAACCCGTTTCCACCCAAACTCCGACCAACCTACCCTCACAAACCCCTCCTTATATACATCAACTATATTATCACAAGCTTCTCTTTATCTTTCTGTAGCACTTGCCTCATTATTTTCAGTCATTTACATTCAAGCACTGCATATCATTCTCAGATTAATTACTTCAAAAAGAGTTTGAGATCGAACATAATTTTCTTGTCATTAACCTCCTTTTAACAAATCTAATTGATTATCCATAAATTATTTTCAGCGATATTAAACAATATATTACTTACCAGTTACTCCTACTTTAGATGTTTGTAGTTGCACCTTTACGGCTTCTTTTTGTTGAAGCTCTTTTACATTTCCAAGAACTTCTTTCAGCTTTAATACTGACAGACAAGACGTGCTTTGAACCACAGTGCTTCGTAGCCTAGTGCGTCGAGGATTAATTCCTTGATGCTCTATTCATTTAATTGTATGTGAAATATGAACTGCAAAATCGTAATTCCCTCGTCTTAAATTTATTTTATATTTTTCATGCTTCATAAGGATATCTTCAACATAATTCTTTTTTATTTTGTTTAAAAATAATTTTTCAATACTTATTGTCTTACAAATTTGTAAAATCAACTAATTAATTATAGTTGGAACATCAATTAGTAGTTGTATAACATTAATTAGTAGTTGGGGAATAATTAGCCCCATGATTGATACTACTACTAGTTAGCTCATTGTTACTATTTAATCCTTCCCAATTTACGCGACATTTTTTAATTAATTTTTCAAAAAAATAACACATTTTTGTACTTAGTAACAATTTAACTTTAATCTTCTCATTTCACCTTAATGAGATTATATATAGCCACATAAATATATGTGACTTATTTTAAATTACAAATTTTAAAAGTCTTTATTTTCATTCTTAAACTGCAGTTGTTGTCATACACCATCATTAATTGAGATGAAGTGGGTAAGTAATACTCCCTCTTGACCCATATTATTTGGTTCTTTTGTCTTTAGCACACCTCTTAAGAAACAAGTTACTCATAGGAACTAAAAAGGATTTTATCTAAATTATTCTTAATTAAATTTTCATTTTAAGTTGATAAGTATAAAACGCATGCAATTTGAGGTGTATGATAGTTACACTTGCACTATCGAAGAGAATATTATTCTCAATGACTACCCTTTGAATCAACATACTCTTAAAAATACGACATAATATTATGTGCATATCAACTACTTTTGAAGAGATAGTAAGAATACATATTTAATATATTCATAGAAACTTATAATTGAGAAAGACTTTTCCGGAATGGGTAACTAATGATAAACTAAAGAAAATAAAATTAATACCTTCTTGATTATATAAAACACTATTTATTTTAGGCGAAAATAAAAAAAAATATTAAATAACTTAAACCGGAGGATGTAATTTAGTTTATGTTGCATTATTTAATGGCCTAACGACTATATGCTCTTTGTACGTCGTAGCGGTGCACCCCGTCTATTTTCTTACAGTTGAGCAAATGAAAATGTAAGAGCAATAAACATATTTTTTTGGGAAAAGGGTTAAAAATATCTCTTTCAATACTTTTTCTTTTATAAATATTCTCAATCTTCATTTTTAACTCATGAATACCCCTCAAACTAATGGTCTAAATCTGTGTTAACTTTGATTCTTTAAAATAATCATCTCGCATATTATAATTTGCCATATTTTTATACTTAGAATTAAATTAAACCCACCTATTTATTAAATTCGCCTCGCTCTTGACCCGTTTCTTATAACCCAACCCTCGATTGATCCTTCATCCTCATTAGAACACACAAACTTCCCGCACCAGATTAGCGCAAAAGTACTACTCTTTATCCGCAGGTAAATATTCTACAATTTAGAAATTTTTAGATTTTCGCATGAAAATTCGCAGGAATTATATGCGGAAAATTTTTCCAAGATAAAATTCCCATGTAATTTGAGTCTTTTTAGTAGTATTAACTGTCCAAAATGGGTTACCTTTATCATTTGTTACGTTTATGGCTCAGAAATACTATTCCTACTAACAATTGCTCCAAAAGGAAAAAAAAAGTCAATTTTATCATTTTTTTTAGGGGGGGGGATTGTGGTTAGGGTTGAATGTGTGAGAAATATAATAGCAACAGAAAAAAAAGTAGTATAAAGACTTAATTCCCATTTTAACAAATAAAAAATAACAATATATAAACTTTTTTTACTTCTTCTGGTTCCTTAAGCATTAGGTATTATTTCTGAACATGAACAAGAGATCATGTACCTATCCTTACATAATTATTTAGAAAATTATTTTTCTACACTGATAATAATGAATTTATTTTACTAATCCTAAGAATGACACAATAAAAGAAATCAAATTTAATTATACCTAGGTACGTTATATTACTTATTATAATTTTAAATCATCCAAGGTTTCAGTTGAAGGTATAATATTTTTGAAAGGAAACAATAGAATATATGTTTAATTGAAAAACTAATGCTGGTAATCAAATTTTATATTACATAAAACTTGCATTGTATAAAAGTTATCATTTACAATAGCCAAAATAATCTCATAATCTCCAAAATAAAGTTTTACTCAAGTCTTTACGATTAAGAGCATTTGTCTCAAACTTTAAATGGAGGACAAAAGTATCCCATTTTGAATATGTCGAGCAAAATTAGCCCTCTTTTCCCTTGTTTTGGAGTAGTCTTTAGTAGGAAGGGTATTGTTGACCAATTTCACTAGTTGAAGAGCATTTTTGAACTAGCTGATTAACTATGAAGGATAAACTTTACTATATTTCGGATAGTTCAAACGGTAGCCAAACAAAATACAAAGCAATACACCTTTTTATGTCACAATTATTTTTTATAATACTTTTTGTAACCAAACGTGCCCAAAACCATTAAATAAAAACTGAATTGACAGGCATTGAGACTTAGAGTACATGGGCGTTGGGTGTCGACCATCCGAATGAATATACTCATTAACGGCCAAGTAAATGACCCATAATAGGGTTTTCTTCTTACAACAACTCCGTAGCCAAGTGGTTGAGGTTCGTCCATATGTCACCCAAGAAATAGCGCCGGACAGTTTCATTATTAATGAACCTTCCAGAAAATGCTAACCAGTATACTAGTGACTGCTGTCGCTATGAATAAATCAAGACATTTGACATCTCAACTTATTTCCTCAGTTCCATATTACTTGTCAAAATTACTAAAAATATATATTTTAAATATTTTTATTTTTACAAATCGAAGATAAAATTAATTAAATCTTTTTTATCTTATCCTTAGTATTAAATGTTTTTATGAAAAAATAATAAGTAATATGAGACGGAGGAAGTACTAATTTAATGTTTTAGGAGGACGTGGCTCTTTCATCCAACAATAAATGAATTCACTTGTGCACCATATTTTTTCATCCAGAGGACAGTTTTGTAAATACATATTTGCATGTAATTTATCAGGTTCTCCCCTTCAAAAAGAATGACGGATTAGAGTATCAGAGATATGGAGGATCCGGAACTTCAAAATGTTAGAATAGTGAGGTAAGTTTTAGGCTTCAAGGCGTGTAAAATATTATTTTTAAAGTACTAATTGCCCCACTATGAGTGATTGTTGTTAGGATTTACAATAAACCTTATAGGATACAATAAAATCTTCAAAATCTACGGCAATAATTCTTGAAGATTTTCCATCAGAACATTTCTTCAGAACAAATTAAATTCGCTGAGAAATATATAAAAAGAAGAGGAAAAGCAAATTGACTAAAAGTTCTAAACAACGGAATTTTTATAATGTCGAAAGAAGTTAAAATTTTTAATTGCACCCGTTCTCATAAATCTGTTAGTAAAATATGGGACAATATTGATAAGAACAAATAAATCAGTAAAGAACAACTTATCGAACACAGCTATGTCGTGACAAGTCACTGCCTTGAAACCGATTTCGAATCGACTCCGGTGCAAATCGTTTAGCCCGATCACTCCCCAAGGTTCCACACCACTTCCGAACACTTGCATTAGTAACTGAAAATTTGAAGTTTTTACAAAGTAGTTTGTCCAGGAAAAAAAAAGAAAGAAATAGCTTTGAAGAAGATGACATATTTTTTGGTGTGTCAACAACTGAAGTCTCTATCGGTATATATAGGTAAATGTCAAGTAATGGCTGAAATCTGAAACGTCTCTAACATTCACAGAATAAAGAATGAGATCTGAAACGTCTCCCAACGTTAAGAGAAATAAAGATCACCATTAACTCAGAGTATTTACGGATAATGACCGTTGCAACAATTCACTCCGAAGTAATGAGCTTTGACCGATACCGGGATAATTGCGATTCCGGGAGAATAAGTCTTAACCAGTAACAACTAACTTCGGAGGTAGGAGAGCTACGTATGTCCGGACTTTAATCCTGAAGCATGAATTTATACAATTTCGGGTAGGATAAAAAATAGCAAAAATAATATTTTTTGCAGAACCGAAATTGAATTAGGCCTGACATATACCTCGCACACAAGAGGGGCAAATCGATCCATTTAGCCTATGAAGCCCATTTCTCATGTGGTACAAAGTGCATTTCACAAAAGTCAAGAAAGAGAAAGAAAATGGACAAACAATGATTGTTTGGCTTTGCATTATTTAGAATAAAAGAGTATAGGAAATGGTATAATTACTCCTATAATCCCCCACTAATGCAAATGTGAATAATAGGAATGAATTTCTTGGAAAAAGGGAGAAACATGTACTTATCTGTCAATATCTTTCTATTTGAATTAACACGTAGTGAAATGAGGCAACAACTAATATCCAAAAAGTGAAGTACTCTTGAACTGATTAGACATAAGTTCAGACCCCACAACACATACTATATCATTTAATTTATTCAAACACTGCGATACAAACAAAGTGTGTTTATGAATGCACACACACTTTGGGTCTAATGAGCACTCTAGAAAGACAACCTATGTCTTTCATAAAAGGCGACCACACATTTACACTCACGTAGGTGATTCCATCAAGTCTATCTCAACATAGACCACCTTAAAGCTACGAAATCACTAAGAGCTAATAAGCTCAACCTTATAAACACTACCACACACCATAATGATAGAAAATATAGTGTATATTGACGGCCTATATGGCTTCGTTTGATCATAAATGGATATCCGCCATATTACCTCAATCAATATGTTTCAGCCTATCCCTCTCGACATTTCAAGGATCATCTTTCTTGCTAAACCCTTGGTTAAAGGATCCGCTAAATTTCTTTCGGACCTTACAT
This sequence comes from Anisodus tanguticus, assembly GCA_034509755.1. NCBI lineage: Eukaryota > Viridiplantae > Streptophyta > Magnoliopsida > Solanales > Solanaceae > Anisodus > Anisodus tanguticus. Next base: position 26,155,683 of record CM067559.1, read on the forward strand.
ATTCCAAGAAAATAACATCATGCTTCAACATTTGTTTAACCACACCATATCTGATGTGAATATTTCTCCTTTTACCATTGTACACACTACTCTTTGCAATCCTAATTGATGTCTGTGAATCACAGTGTATGGCGACTGGAGAAGCTTGTCTTTCCCTCAATGGAACATCTACCAAAAGGTTCTCAACCACTTAGCTTCTTGCCCTGCCAACTTAAGAGTAATAAACTCAGACTCCATAGTAGAACGTGCTATACAAGTCTGTATAGAAGACTTCCATTACATAGCACATGCACCCAAAGTAAACATATAGCCACTGGTGGAGCTAACTTCATCATGTCAGTTACCCAGTTTGCATCATAAAAACCTTCTAAAACAACAGGAAATTTATTAAAATGCAACAATTCATAGTACCTCTCAAGTACTTGGACTATGTGTATATCTACTCAATCTACTAACAGCATAAGCAATATCAGGACGAGTATAGTTCATGAGAAACACTACACTATCAATTATTTTAGCATATTTATTTTGAGAAATACTAGATTCTTTATTCTTTCTCAAGTGTATGCTACGATCATAAGGAGTTCTCACTGAAGCAACATCAAAAAATCAAACTTTTTCAACATTTTCTCAATAAAATGAGACTGACACAAAGAAAAATCATTAACAGTTCTTTTGATTTTGATTCCTAAAATCACATCTGCTTCTCCAAGGTCTTTCATTTCAAATTTAAAAGACAAAAATTTCTTAGTCTCATTTACAACATTCATGTTAGGATCACATATTAATATGTCATCCACATATAAACATATAATCACACAATTTGATCCTATCATTTTAGAATAAATACAAATATCAGAAGCATTAACAATAAAACTATCATCCACTAATATGTTGTTAAATTTTTCATACCACTGCTTAGGTGCCTCTTTTAAACCATACAACGACTTCCTCAACTTACATACTTTATCTTTCTTTCATAGCATCACAAAACCCTCAGATTGAGTCATATAGATCTCTTCCTCTAAATCACCATTTAGAAATACCGTCTTAACATCCATTTGGTGTATCACTAAACTATGAATAGCGATTAAGGCAATAAGAGTTCTAATAGTCGCAATTTTAGTCACATGAGAATAAGTATCAAAGTAATCAATACCTTTATTTTGGTTAAAACCCTTAATCACAAGTCTAGCCTTATATTTATCAATGGTACCATTATGTCTCAATTTCTTCTTAAATATCCACTTTCTACTTATGAGTTTAGAACCTTTAGGTAAATCATGCAAGTCCCAAGTATGATTAGAAACTATAGAACCAAATTCACTTTTAATGGTCTCTTTCCAAAACATACCATCTATTGACATTATTGCTTCATCATAAGTCTTAGGGTCTTCTTCCATTAAGTAAATAGACACTAATTCATCATTTAAGATATCAATATCATAAATTCTCAGTAAAAAACATAGTAATAAAATTAGGACCAAAACTAGTCTCAAATCTGCATCTTTTACTCCTTTTAAGTTTATTTTCATGCTCATTATTAACAACATCAGAAGAAGGCACAACATGAGAATTAACAGGCACAAATATAGTAGCATTAATTTTCATATCACTAGACACATCAGTTTTCAATGGAAAAACATGCTCAAAAAATTCTGCATCTCTAGATTCACAAATAGAGTAATCATTCAAAGACATAAATCTATAAGCAACATTATTTTTAGCATAACCAATAAAAACAATGTCAAAAGTTTTAGATCCTACATTTACCCATTTGGAATTAGGTAGACCAACCTTAGCCAAACACCCCACACTTTCGAAATTTCAAGTTAGGGAAAAACCCTTTCCACAACTCATATGGAGTCTTGTCTAACTTCTTATAAGGGACTCTATTAAGAATATAACATGCAGCCAAAATAGCTTCTCCCCACTTATGTCAGATAGACCCGAATTTAAAAGCATGTAGTTCATCATTTCCTTAAGAGTTCTATTTTATGTTCAGCTACACCATTTTGTTGGGGAGTATAGGGAGAACTAACCTCATATATAATATCATTTTTCTCACAAAAGACCTCTAGAGTATTAGTACTATATTCACCCCTATCATAACTAAGTCTCTTGATTTTCTTGTCTAACTGATTTTCTACTTCTGCTTTGAATTTCAAAATATGCTTTCTGCCTCATCTTTAAACTTAAAAAGATATACCTTAGTGTATCTAGAAAAGTCATCAACAAAAGTAATATAATACTTCTTTCCACTTTTATTAACAATGTTCTTGAAATCAGCTTAAGTCTGAATGTACTAGTTCTAGCAATTCTGTGTTTCTACTAGTAACATATTTAAATGGTTTCTTAGCATGCTTTGCTTCTACACATACAGGACACTTAGAAAATTCATCAACTTTTATTGCAGGAAATAATTCTATTTTTCTAAGTCTTTTAATAGAAGAAATATTAAGATGACCTAGTCTACCATGCCATAAATCAACAGACTGTGTAATATAAGCAGAACTGGGAACATTATTATTGATAGTCTCTTGAACAATGTTCAATATAAATAAACCTCCACCAAGATATCCCTTCCCAACAAAGTCTCCTCCACAAGAAATAATAATTTTATCAGCTTCAAAAACAAGTTTAAGGCTGGCTTTGTTAAGAAGTGCTCCAGAAACTAAATTTCTACGAAGAGAGGGTACATAAAGAATATTGTTCAAGACTAATATTTTTCCAGAAGTTATCTTAAGAAGGATTTTTCCTTTACCCATAACTCCACCAGTAGTGGAGTTACCCATATAGATGCACTCGCCATTAGTAGACTTCTCAAAGGTATGGAATAACTCCTTATTAGCATAGAGATGCCTCGAAACGCCTATGTCCATCACCCAATATGCATTGTTAGCCACCAGATTTGCCTCTACGACTACCGCAAGAATCACTTCATTTCGTGTAGCAAGATTAGCTTGTGCAACACCTTGTCCTCCCGTCTTTAAGGTTTGCCCTTATCTTTGATAGCACTGGGAAGCCCGGTGACCGAATTTCCCATATACGAAGCAAGGTTCCTTTGACTTATGAATTTGGATTTTTCTCTTCTTGAGATGGTTCTTCTTCTTTCAATTTCCCTTTTTTGGGACTATTTCATATTTACCTTTGAACCTGTATTTCACAACAGTACTGGAAGTTTCCACAGGGTTTTAAGGTAAATACCTTCCATCTTATCTTTGAGACAATCCTCATCAGTCCTCATGTGACTGATCAGTTCCTAAAGAGTCAAGTTCTTCTTCATATGCTTCAGTTGGTTCTGGTAATCACTTCAAAATGGTGGAAATTTTTCAAGAAGAACATTGGCCTGAAAAATCTCACACATCTTCATGTCCTCGGTAAAAATATCAGTAGTCAAGTTCTCATACTCGTGAGCATGTTCCATGATTGCTTATTGTCAATCATTTGGAACTTAATCCACTGACCAACAACATACTTCTTATTTTCTGCATCATCAGCACCATATTTCTTTTTCAAACTGTCCCAAATTTCCTTAGCAGATTTATTAGTAGCAAATAAATCAAACAGAGGGTTAGTCATATGGTTTAATAAATGTCCTGTAATAGTTTTGTTATCCTTTGAAAATTTCTTTTTGGCATCATCATCAAGCACCATAGTAGCAGTAGTACTACCAGTAGCAGTAGTACTATCATTGGAAGTAGTACTACCGGTGGTATTAGAAACATTATTAGGAATAGAAACAGTTGGTTTGTCAAACAAAACATAATAAACTTCTAATTGTTCAAAGAAAATAAAAAGCTTTTGAGACCAACATTTAAAATTATTTTCATCCAGAGGCTCAAGTATTGATAAATCTTGAAGAGTTTTGCTCAAAGAAACAACCATCTTATCAATATTTTATACAATCTCTTTTAAATTGTTAGTAAAATAGGGACAGTATTGATAAGAACAAATAAAACAGTAAAGAACAACTTATCAAATCGTAGTTGTGTCGTGGTAAGACACTTCTTTGAAAGCGATTTCGGACCGACTCCATTGCAAATCATTTAGCCTGGTCGCTCTCCAAATTTCCATAAAACTTTCGGACACTTGCACTAGTAGCTTAAAGTTTAGAGTTTTTACAAAGTAGTTTGCCCAGAAAATAGAAGAAAAAAATAGCTTTGAAGATTATGATATATATTTTGGTGTGACAACAATTGAAGTCTCTACCGGTATATATAGGTAGATGTCAAATAATGACTGAAATCTAAAACTTCCCTAACATTCAATGAATAAAGAATGAGATCTGAAACTTCTCCCAACGTTCAGAGAAATAAATATCACCATTAATTCAGAGTATTGATGGATAATGACCGTTACAATAATTAATTCCGAAGTAATGAGCTTTGATCGGTACCGGGACAATTGCGGTTTCGGAAGAATAAGTCTTGACCGATAACAACAGACTCAGGAGGTAGGAGAGCTACTTTCAGATATGATAAATACGCCCGAAATTTAATTCGGAAGAATGAATTTAGATAATTTCGAGTAAGCTCAAAAATAGAAAAATAATATTTTGCGAAATTGGAATTGAATTCCGCCTCACGTATACCTCACGCGCAGGGGGGAGCAAATCGATCCGTTTTGCCTACGACGCCCATTTCCCATGTGCGCGAGGCTACTCTCTTTTCCCTCTTTACAACCCCAATAAAGCATATTTCAATATAAAGAGGAAGAGGGAACTTTCCACCACCAATGTGGTACAAAGTACATTTCACAAAAGTCAAGAAAGAGAAAGTAAAGGGACCAACAAAGATTCTTTGGCCTTTACATTAGTTAGAATAAAAGAATATAGAAAATGGAATAATTACTCCAATGAAATCATCATGTCCATTCCCTTTTATTTCAATGAGGAACCATTAGAGAAATTCAAAATAAAAAAGACATACTTTTATTTTATGCTACCAGTTGAATATGAGCAACATTGGGATGTTGTTTGACTGTGAGGTACCGGGAATCGGGAATGTCAAGTGAACAGTTTGAATCCCAACGGGGGGCCGTTACTTTTTCGATTTTGTGCCTTCCAATGGAGTATTAATAACATTAATGAAGTCACTAAATGTCTAATTATTACAACATTCATTTATTTGTATTAATGGAGGCATATATCGTGGGGTGTGTACCTGTGAGCTCAAGTATAAATAAGACTCATTATACCATTATAAATCATCATAGTACGTTATTACAATACACTTTCCAATATTATTCTCAATCTTTGTGCTTTCATACTAATCAATAATATTGTATGAAAGCTTTGCCAAGAAGCTTACAAAAGGCTCAGGCTAAAATTTCTTAACTTTGTCTTATTCTTATTTATTTACATCATATATTATCTAACATTCTTGCCAAATCAGTCACTTAAGACCTACGTATCCTTGACCATGTGATATTTAACTGTACCATTTCACGGGTAAATAGTTTGGCACCCACCGTGGGGCCTGGACAGTAGTGGTGTCACAAGTGACCCCTTATTCACTAATTTAATATTTTCTTTAAGTCTTATTTTTGTTCAAGAAAACAGATGACAGGAGTGAAAGAACGTGGAAGCAACCGCAACACCGGGAATAACATTGAAAACATCCCAATCGGACCAAATGGTGTACCGGTAGTAGACCATGTACCAAAGGATCTAACGGTCGCAGACGGAGCCACTTCTGGAGGCAGTCAAACTCGGGAAGAAGATGTTATAAATAATGAAATGCCCAAGGAAGCCATGCAGATCCTAAAGGCACCGAATGCTGCAATGAGCGGACATTTGGAGACCCTAAAGCACTTCTTCACCGAGTTCATGTCTAACAATGCTAACAACACACCACCGGCTGCAACCACGTCACCGACAAATGCTAGAAGTATTGCAGGGAACCGTCAGAACAGGCTGAAACTTGATGATGCTTCACGAAGTAAACTGTTCCTAAAAATTCTTGCCAGGATCATACTTTGAAATTCATGAAAGACATACCAAGCAAAGTGGATACCAACGAGAAGAAAGTAGAGAAGAATGCCAAGGTATTCCGACTCCAGTTAAACCAGATATTGGGGGCCCATTCTGTGATTGAAGGGACATATGCGAGAATATATATTCAGCTGGCATATAAGCCAGAGGATGTGCCTGAGTTGATCCCTTGACATGGTATTCACTTCTTCTTGAGAACTCAATTGGATCATTCGCTATGCTTGCCGACATGTTTATAAAAGCCCATACGAGGGCACGGAAGGTGAAGACAAGAAAGGCGAATATCATTCGCATTGTGCAGGGGAGAATAAAATCTTTAAGGACTTTTTTGCATGGTTCCAGAAGGAGCGCATGCTGCTACCCGCAGTCGCAGACGAATGGGCTGCATAGGCTTTCACAAAGGGTTTGAACCCCATGAGTTTGGATGCCTCATGTAAACTCAAAGATAATCTCTTGGAATTCTAGGCCACTACCTAGGAAGATGTGCACAACTGGTATGCGTCAAAGATTCGAATAGAAGATGATTTTCTCGGGACTCAAGTCGGATGCAGCTTTTGCAAATCAGATAAATGAGCCGGATTAGACCGTAACTCCTCAAAGAATCATTTTCAACCTTATCCCGCTCCGGAGAAGCAAGCGGGAGGACATGGTTTTCATTCCCTTGAAAAATTTAATAAAAAGGGAAACCCTGGAAGAAATAATCAGGGACTGGTGAATTACGATAAAGGGAATTCATCCAGCTCCTCTACAACTTCAGCATCAATGAAGATCAGATGGTGGTGGTGTTGAGAACTCATATGGCATCTCGACCACCAAAGCCACTATGACCCGATCTAAATTCTATAGATCAGTTCGTTTGGTGTGATTTTTATGGAACTCACGGACACAAAATCGTGGATTGCAGACACCTACAGGAAGAGGTGATAGGATGGTTGAGCAGTGGCCACCGATGAGAATATTTGAGTGAAAGAGCTCGAAACAACTATGAGCGGGGACCTCCCGCTGAAGGCAAAACTAATCTGGATGCCCCACCACATGTGATAAACATGATCTTAGGAGGATCTATGATCGCCGCTACATCTTTCACTGCAGCTAAGAAATTTTTTTTCCAGTTACCTAGGAGAAAATACCAGATAAAAATGCTATTACTTTCATTGACGAAGACGCTACCAGTATTATTTTTTCCGATAATGACGCTCTAGTCATTATGGTACTTATTGATTGCTTATAGGTAAAGAGAATTTTGATCGACCCAGGAAGCTCTACTAACATCATCCAGCTAATGTTTGTAGAAGAAATGAAGTTGGTAGACAAAATCATTCCTACTGCCAGAACACTCTCAGGTTACAATATATCTAGCTAAACCACTAAGGGTGAGATTTATATACACGTGGACGTTATAGGATTCATAAAGGTAACCAAGTTTTATGTAATCGATGGTGATATGAGATATAATGCTACATTAGGGAGGCCTTAGATACACGATATGAAGGTGGTCCCGTCAATATTGCATTTGCAGGTGAAATTCCCGACACCAAAAAAAGTCCAAAAAATTAAGGGGGAATAACGTGCTGCCAGGAAGATGTACGCCATAGAGGAACCAAAAGTAGTAGTGGACCAGAAATAGCATTAATAAGAAGCGGAACCCACATTAGAAGATGTCAATCAGGTTCCGCCAGCACATACAAAATCAACATATCCGAAAGAGGAGTTTTCAAAGCGGCACCAGGTGCCTAGATATTTTTAGGTACCAGATGAATCAGATGCTACCAAATCTACGATAGAAGAGCTTGAGCAGATAGCACTACACGAGGAAACTCCCGACAGAAAGGTATACTTGGGCACGGGGTTAACCTTGGAGCTTATTGATTTAATTCTTAATTATCTTACAGTTGATAGTGATTGTTTTGATTGGTCACATAAGGATATGACAGGCATCCCTCCAGAAGTCGCAACTCATAGGTTGGGCATGGACCCAACTTTCCTCTCGTGCGGTAGAAGAAGCGACCCATCACTAAAGTCTGCAACAAGTTTGTGAAAGAAGATGTAACTAGACTACTTATTATAGGATCAATTCGGGAGATAAAATATTCGGATTGGTTAGCAAACGTAGTTGTATTACCTAAGAAATGGAATAAATTTAGAATGTGCATTGACTATAAAGATTTAAATAAGGCATGCCCTAAAGACTCGTTCCCACTGCAGAACATAGATCAAATATCGATGCTATAGCCAGACACGGGATAATGAGTTTCCTCGATGCGTATTCCAGGTATAACCAAAGGATACATCCGGAAGACCAAGAGAAAACATCATGTTTTACTACTTTTGGCACTTACTGTTATAATGTTATGCCTTCAGGTTAAAAAACACCCGAGCTATGTACCAAAGGTTAGTAAAAATAATGATTGAAAAACAGATAGGAAAAACTATGGAAGTATATATAGATGATATACTTTCTAAGATTCTTCGTGCAGAGGATCATTTGAGTCATTTGCAGGGAACATTTGAAGTACTATGAGGATAAAACATGAAGCTCAACCCCGGGAAGTGTGCTTTTGGGGTAGGCTCTAAAAACTTCTTGGGTTTATTTGTTTCCCAGAGAGGAATCGAGATAAACCCTGACAAGATAAAAGCCATCGAAGATATACCATATACACTTGAAGACATAAAGGTGGTACAACGCTTGATTGGGCGAGTGGCAGATCTAAACAGGTTTATTTCTCGATCATCGAAAAGTGTCACATATTCTTTTCACTTCTGAAAAATGACTTTATGTGGATGCTCAAATGTCAACAGGCCTTGTGACACCTGAAGACTTACTTATCTACTCCTCCGCTCATGTCAATGGCTAAGGATGTGGAACGACTCATTATTTATCTTACGGTCTATGAGGTGGCGGTAAGTGCGGTCCTTGTACGGGAAGAAAAAGGTACGCAATTATCTATTTATTATGTAAGTAGAGTGATGTCAGGGGCTGAAACCTGGTACCCTTAACTCGAAATATTGGATTTCACTTTAGTTATGTCATCATGTAAGCTATGATCGTATTTGTTGTGCCACCCAATAACTATAGTAACTACGTTTCCACTTAGGAATGTGTTACATAAGCCCAAACTTTCAAGGCGATTGGCTAAGTGGGTGGTGGAATTAAGTGAATTCGATATTGAATATAAGCCTCGGACTTCGATAAAGTAGTCCTCATGGATTTTATGGAGATTTTAGTCCGGGAGTAATACCTCAGGCAGAAAAATAAGCCATTTTGGTCTCGGGGACTGCTCCGGGGTCTGGACGCTTCATATTTATGGAGCCTCCAATGTTAAGGAGACTGGTCTAGAAATAGTTTTGCATACTCCCACTGGGGAAGTCTTAAGGCAGGCAATTCATAGTTCTTCTTTGACTAACAATGAAGCTAGTATGAGGCTTTGGTTGCAGGTTTAGAATTAACCAGAGGCTTAGGGTCCAAAATAATTAAAGTCAAATACGACTCGTTGTTGGTGATGAATCAAGTTCATGGAGTATTTGAAGCCAAGGAGGAGAGTATGTCAAGTTACTTCAAAAAATTTCTAAAGTTGCTTGTCCAGTTCTAAGAATGGACGATGGTGCACATACCCAGAGAGGACAATGTGGAGGCAGATGCACTTGTGCACTTGGTGCTCCAAGACGGAAGAAGAATGTCCTAAATCTGAGTCAGTTGTTCAGCTTTTACATTCAGCGTTGGACTCAGAGGGGTATGATGAGGTGAACTCAACCATATTAACTTGAAATTGGAGGAATGAATTATTGGACTACTTCATGAATGATAAGCTCCCGGAGGACCCGAAAGCATCTAGAGCTCTGAGGACCAAAACTACTCGATATTGTGTAGTTGATGTAAAACTCTACCGATGGTGTTATTACGGTCCATTGACTTGATGCACTGGCCCTGAGAAAATGTATTACATGATGAGGGCAGTACATGAAGGGAAATACAATAACCATTTCATAGCAGAATCCCTAATGGGAAAATTCATGAGGGCCAACTGTTACTGGCCTTGGGTCGAGGAAGATACAAAGGCATTTATGAAAAAGTGCAACAAATGTCAGCGTCACGCGCAACTGCTGCACCAACTAGGGGAGGAATTGCATTCAGTTGTATCTCCATGGCCATTTATGAAATGGGGATGGATATAGTCGGACCTCTGCCTGCAGCTCCAAGACATGTATCATAAATATTTATGACTGGTTATTTCTCTAAATGGGTTGAAGCGGCAGCTTATACAAAGCTTCGGGAGAAAGAGGTGATTGACTTTATCTGGCAACATATCATTTGTCGATTTGGCATCCTAAATGAGATAGCTTGTGAAAATAGTCAAAATTTTATTGGGGCCAAAGTTACAAAATTCATGGATGACTTGAACACTAAACGCATCACCTCCACTCCCTATCATCCCAGTGAAAATGGTCACACGGAATTGACAAACAAGAGTATAATCCAAAACTTAAAGAAGAAGTTGGAAGCAGGAAAAGGAAAATGGCCTTCCATGTTATCGGAAATACTATGGGCATACAGAACCACGACAAAGACGAGTACCAGAGAAACTCCCTTTTTCTTGATTTATGATGCAAAAGCCTTAATCCTGGTAGAATTTGGAACTCCAAGCTTGAGATACCTCTGGATAGAAGAACAGACAAACTCGAAGTCAATGGTCGTGCATCTAGACTTACATGAAGAGCGTCGAGATCTTGCATATATTTCTATGTTGGCCCACAAACAACAAATGGAGAGATACTATAATCAGTGCACAAATCATCGACATTTCCAACTCGGGGACTTGGTGCTCCAGGGATTGACTCAGAGCACGCGATAACCTAATGCAGGAATGCTAGGACCAAACTAGGAAGGTCCATATACAGTCACCGGGATCGCCGTCAAAAGATCTTACCAATTGATTTATCAGAAGGGAAATAGACTTCCTAGCAATTGGAATGTAAGTTATTTAAAGAAGTATTATGTTTAGCAAGGTGAACATGCACTACACTCTTTTTCCCTTCGTCCGGTTTTTGTCCCTATCGGGTTTTCGGAAAGGTTTTTAATGAGGCAGCATCAATCAAAGCATCTTAAAAGACTTTCTACCGAAGAATGTTATCCAGTGTCTGGGTCTTTATAGCATAAACACCCAAACAATGGGGGGGGGGCATATAGACCCATATCAGGAGAGAAAATTCAAACTTCAAAGCTTTAAGGAAAAAATACATACCACTGGGGACTGCCCAGATCATCAAATATAGATGTAACCGGACTGACCACACCAGATGGATGCTGAATTATTCTTACACTTGTCTTTACAATTGTGAGTCAAAGGATTCAATAAAATTTTCCTTTTATAATTAAATAAAGCTTTGCCATTGAAAGCGTAAAAATGTGTGTTGTTATAAACATATTAAAAAAATTATACCGTAATGAACAAGAGACATCCGTTTCTACAGAACAATTAAAAAATAAGGGCCTTCCCTTATTATAAAACCTTAACAAAAAGTAAAAGGTTAATACTCCGGTTACTCGAAGCACCGGAGTAAAGAGTTGATCGAGACTAAAGAAAATCTGGAGTCAACTATAAAGGCCATGTGAAGCCCGAATGAAAGATAAAAGATACATCTTTCAAACAAAGTTCAAGTCTTATTAAGAAGTCATTAAAATAAATTTCAAAGACTTAGAATCCTTAGTAGAGCAGTTCGTAAGCTTTAGATTTTATTTAACCCGTTAAAGTATAGTAAAAAGTACAACTTCAAGATCAATTTGTAGAAGGGATACAAATTTGCTTCTATTAATTAGAGCTTTAAATGAAAACCTTAAGCAGAAATTGCGAAAAAAGGGAAATTTATATGCTACAGCACAAAAAGCTGACCCGGTTACAAAAATACTACTATACCCAAAAGTGATCCGGTTTTAAAAAAAAAACACACGAGAGGTTACGCTACGCTTGCTCCATGGTCCACCGGGGGCTGTTTCTCAAAAGATCACTAAAACAACAAGAAAAAGATCAAGCAGGGAGGATATCATCAACTTCCACATCCGAATCATCTCCATCTCCACGTAGCTCTTCCATGGTTAACTCCACCTCATGAAGTACAATCTCCGCATCAAGGATTTTTAAAGGTATATCAATCCATGGCTTACTAGCCTCTTCGAGGGTATCCTTGCGGGTCTTTAAAACAGCCAGGTCTCTGTGGACCATCCACCTTTGACATTTGGTTTGAAGGTTATGGTGTTCTCGGTGGAAGTAACTTGCTCTCGGGCTGTGGACAAGTCACCTTCTAGTCTAGTAGTTTTTCACTGTAAAGTCACGTATGAAGAAGTCAATACCTAAAGGGAATTCACTCGATCCCTCAGCGAATCAATGGTGTCATACCCCAATCATGGGGTGTGTGGCCAGCACCCGGTATCCTAAGGCCTGAGCAAACCAATTATGGTATGTGAACTTCATAATAGGAGGTTTGGGCCGACAAGGCTACCAAGTAACAATAACAAGATCAAAAGGTAACACTGCAAGCAGACAAATCCTAAACACAACACATATATACATAACTGAGGCCGAAAATGTCATAACAAATCTATCAATAATTTACAAGAAGGGCCGAAGTGAAATAAAATGAATACACACTAGCCATCAGTCTGTAAGCCTCTAGAGTGCTACAATACATACACTGGTTGGAACAGGGCCCCGCCGTACCCAAAGTGTTGGAATATATATACCACAGTACCTATCGACTCTTGTACAATAACTCCAGAGAAATGGAGTGGGACTTTCAATAGCTGGAATAGGTACCCTACTAAGGAGGCATGTCGGTCTATCTATCTGTACATGCGGGCATGAAAACAACGTCCTAGAAAGGGATATCAGTATGAAAGATGTACTAAATATGTAAGGCAGGTAAAATGTGTAAACAAGAGATGTAATACAAGAAAGAAGGGTGTAAAATCAACCTGAAACTTAGAAAAAGGGTCGTTAAGGGCATACAACTGATACAACAATGAGTATATGCATGTAAGTAAAAATTGGGCCACTCTATGGGGGCCATATACTATCATATCAAATCCATTTATAGGGTAAACCTATAGTAAACTGCCCGACCATATAAGATGCGGTAATATCTGGCCAACTGATTAGTGGTATGCACATATAAGTACCTGCCCAACTGATTATAGTGCGACGCATTAAGAAAATAGATACATATATATATATATATATATATATATATATATATATATATATATATAATTGAATGTGAGACAAGTCATAAAAGATGCCATAATCAGAGTCGGAGTCACCTATAGTCGTTATCCCTCGACTATCATTATTAGCGCTACGTTATTCAATCTTAAGCTAGTTATAAAGAGACATTTAGAATACTGAAAGTGCGACTAATAAGGAATTCACAAGAGATATGGATATCTTCAACAAGAAAGGCATAGTGACCTTGAACTTATCTAGGGATAATCATTTTAAGAAAGTGTTTGTATCAAATCATGCTAAGGAAGGAAGATTAGCCCTACATACCTTATCGATGACATTATCTATGTTCCATGAGCCCTCACACATTCTAGGGATGATTATCTACATCATACGAAGGATTTTATCAATTTCAGATTCATAACGCATAAGAAAGTTCATTTAGACATTTCATCAAGCAACTTGTGTGCATAAGTTCATGAGATCACTTATAGCTCAAACTCTATCCATAACATCACAACAATCTTCATACTACTTCTACCAATCACCACAATCCCATATATAACTCCACAACTTCATGTAATACCTTCAAATCTTGAAAAACAACCCACTCCAATACGACATATTTCAAAGTCTTACAAATACTTGATCTCTACGAAACCTTCAACAATTCCATCATAAACACTTGTAGAATCTTAGGTAGATGATGCAGGAGATGAAACTTAGCTTAAGTTACAAGAAACACTCTAATTCTAATCTTAATTTACAACCAAGATTCCTCCAAAATTGCTAGAACAATAAAATAGATGATCTAGCGATGACCACGGGATCCTCTACGTCGGATTTACATAATTTACCTTTGATTTTACCTTAGTTCTCTTGAAGTTCCTTAGAGAGAGTATTAGAGCTGCTTAGGGTTGTAATATAGAGTGGAAATGAGGTCCAAGTCATGGAGGGTCGATATATAGCAAGAACAAAAACATCCACCGACTCCACTATGTGGCCCAATCTGCGTTTCACATATCCTATTTGCGGTTCACAGATTGGGTTGCAGATTCAGCTAGAAACATGAAAGTTTCTGCCTCAATCTGCGGTGCAATCTGCGGCTCGTAGACTTGATCTGCAGCCCACAGATTACCTCAGGTAGTTAATTTTTTTGACTTTTCTTCGAAACTTACTTCCATTAATTCGATTAGTCTTAAACCTTTTCATAACTTACTCAAAACTTATAAACCTATTGGAGGGGCCTCCAATGTCTAAGTATATTCTAGCTAGGATACGATAGCGACGACGCATGAAAACATGAGGTCTAACAAATGGCATCTTGCAGACGTAGTATGAGGGAGGCTTGATGAGAGTTAGAGTCCCCGATATCGGCTCAAATACTTTCCACTTTAGCCGACAGGTGTTAAACTTCCTTTGTTATCTTTTTCCTATTATGAAGGGGCATAGACTTAGCTAAGTAAGCCATATAAAGAGCGGTTGTGTGCCCCTAATAAAAAAGATATGTCAGTAAGGAATTGAGTTTCTAAATACGGCAAGGAGGAAGAACGATTTGTACTTGAAGAAGCAAGTCTGCTAGGAACGAGAGGGAAACTTATAGGGTTTTGCTCGAACACTTTCGAGGAGAGGAGGCAGATGTTCCAACCTTAATACTGAAAGTAGGAACAGAGCTATTCTTGGAAGAATGGCCGTAAGAATTGCTGTCTCATTTTAGGGAGCATCGAATGAAGGATTCACAAGATTCATGCCTTCACCGGTTTCCTTCTCTTCATCATCAATTTGAATAACACCCATTTGTGCCTCTCTCCAGAGTTCTGTAAGCTGGCGGTAATTTCTAACCCTAGAACTGATCCCCGCTGGGGTCTTGGGATTTCCTTTTTCGGTTGTTGGAAGCAGATTAGTGTATGTTGGTCAAAGTGGCTTCACAGGAAGGCACCTTTTGGGTCGTAGGTCTTCTCGCCAGGAGTCCTATAGGAGAAACGAAGAGAATAAGAAGAAGTCTCGGGAGAATGAAAAAATAAACAAATATGATGGGACGTATTAGGGTTAGTCTCACTATGGTATTTTCACTTCCACCACTTGGAGGTAATGCTTTTCCATGACCGAGCAGTATTAGGGGAGGCACGGAAGAGACTAATAACCCACTCAACAATTCAATCGATCAGTTGTGGCTCGACTAAATAGTTGCAAAGATACAATATATATATATATATAAGTAGGGGATCCCCCTATTGACAACAAAAAGGCAAGTTTCTGATAAAAATACTTATGAGTATATTCTATTCTTCTGGAAAAGGATCGGAGGAAGGATGGTGAATTTGGTCAGTCCTGATCATTACGAACCTAGTTAACCATCCCTAGTGGAAGTTATTTTCAGCGTTAATGAGGCTATGAATCCCATGGGGGTATAAATGAATAATACCACCCAGGAACAACCCAAAGTAGTAAAGAAGGAAAATATGGTCGATTGTGAATGTTGCGTTAGTATTGTCAGCCAACATTGGGATATAATACACTAGTCTCCAAATTTGAGGAGCAACTTGCGCTAAGCAAACTCGATATCAACGATAGATGTCCTCAATAATCTTTGGAATTGGGAGTAAAAAACCGATAGTAAATGGATACGTGTGGACCATTAAAAACCCTTCAGCATGACGGTTCATCCGGTTAGTTGGATCTAATGTTTTGACGACTGTATTAGATTCAAAGTTTCAGTCATTAATACTTCAAAGAGGAATTTTGCAGTAATCAAAGACTCTATTTCTTCTACGGATTCAAAATGCTCTTCTACATGGAAGTCTACTGAAACGTCAAACCGAGCGAGAAGAATCTATATGGCAAGAGAATGTAGATCAATGTTTTGACTTTTGGGAGAGACATGCTCTTTTCCTGGTCGACGGTTAAGAGGAGATCCGTCGTTGTTATCAGGAGAATGTGAAGGAGAAGATAGGGAAGATGACATTATGGAAAGAGGTAAGTGGGAGGAAGGAGAACTTTCAATGTTTGTGAGTTTTTGGAAGAAAAACTTAGTTGCCTTTTATGAAATATTTCGGACCCCTATTTATGGAATGAAAACGTAACATTTGAAAAGTGAAAAGACATATATCATTATAACATTACTTCATGTCGATTGGAGCGGATGGATAGTTGCTGTTGTTTCAGAAGATTTAAAGGGATGTGACATTTGATGTTTTTGTAATCATTGCGTTTCAGTTTTCCCGCCAAAGTATATGGTTTTGATTGGTCTGGTGGTTAAATCTACTTTCCGGGCACGCGGAAGACACGCCCGAAAAGTGCGGGGACTATCTATATAGAGCAAAATTCATATACTACAACTGACCAAATTATGTCATGACACATGACATGTGACAATAAGTCAGATCCATCTTAGTCTCTGATGCTACCAGTTGAACAGGAGCGGAATCGGGGACATTGTTTGGTTGTGAGGTACCGGGAATCGGGAAGGTCAAGCAAACAGTTTGAATCCCAACGGGCAGCCGTTACTTGCCCAATGTTATGCCTTCGAATGGAGCATTAATAACATTTATGAAGACACTAATTGTCTAATTATTACAACATTTATTTCTTTGTATTAATGAGGACATATATCGTGGGGTGTGTATCCGTGAGCTCAAGTATAAATAAGACTCATTATTCCATTGTAAATTATCATTTGTAAGTTATTACAATGCATTGTCCAATATTATTCTCAATACTTGTACTTTCATACTAATCGGAAATACTGCATGGAAGCTTTGCCAAGAAGCTTACAAAGTCTCATGTTAATTATTTCTTAACTTTGTCTTATTCTTATTTATTTACATCATATATTATCTAACATTCATTCCAAATCAGTCACTTGAGACCTACGTGTCCTTGACCACGTGTACAAATTCAACTGTACCATTTTACGTGTTAACAAGTGAAATTACCATTTTCTTTTTATATTCAGTGAAGTTAAAAAAAATCTTTATCTTAAACCAATTAATATCAATGAAAATCAAACATTTCCTTTTTATTTCTTTCTCAACAAGTCTAATATACAAGCTACTCCAACACAAAAAGATGGTACATTACTATGAATTCAAGATTTAAAGTTGATAAATTTAATTTTTAGGTTTTTATCATTGAACAAATTACACTTTGGAAATTGTGAGTTCAATTTTTTTAAATTCTTTTTAGTGATTTTTCACATATATATATATATATATATACTCTGTATAAAAAATGTTGAGTTCAGGTAAACCCCATTGACTATATGTTAAATCCTTCCCTGCTATTACCAGTTTTAATATAGTAATTTGATTTAACTATAGAAAATGACAAATAAAAAGGGAAACTGGAATTTCAACGTTATTTTCGAAGGTGCACATACCTATATTTAAGTGTTTTTGAACAAATATAATAATGTTATACATAGTTTAGAATGAGGAGCGTGAATTCACTGTAGACAATAAAATTCCTCTCGATAAAATAATCGAGACAATTAATATCGCTACAATCATAATATTTTAGTATTTTATTTCAATATAGTTAGTGTCACAGTCTCCACAAATTCTCTGCTTCTTCTTTTCTAAAATATAGTCAAGGACTTTGATCCTTATCTTGAATTTACGTTGGATTTGTTCTGGATTTGAATTGTTTCATCACAAACACTTTGACGATGGTCACGAACAATAATTCTCCTACAAGAGAGTTAATTTGATCTTAAGCATCTTGGTATTTGATTAACACTCGTTTTTTTCACGATCCAAATCACGAGCGTCGTGATGGCACCTACACTATTTCCCGTTAGGCGAACCATTTCCAAAATCCTTTTAACATGTAATAAAATATTGCGGAATAATTTAAGGAATTATCAAGATATAAAAATTCTTCATTCAACTTATATTTATGAAAATCACTTACAACAAATGATGGTTTTTTTATTTCTCTTTCTATTGTATTCTTAGTAGTCCTTGTACAAGTCAGACCAGAATAAGAACAATCTAACTTTGACAAGACCAAGGCCCTGATAGGATGAATGACATGTTCTAATCTCCATGTGCTCCAGCTGCAACCTGAACCAACTATATACATGCATTTAAATAAAAGATGCAGCAAGTGTAGCATGAGTACACAATGTACCCCTGTAGGCATCATGGGCCGACAACAACAAAAGTACGTAACAGACATAAACATCAAGTTGAATCTCAAGTAGGTCCTATTCTAGGCAGTTCACATGGTCACATAAATCACCTTGTTCACATAAGAGTTCAATTACATTCAAGTACAATTCAATTCATATTGCACACATGGATCTTAGATTTATTACCCACCAATCAGTAAACTCTGTCTAAGTCATATTCATGTTGTCACCACATACCCAAGTTATCAATAATCAATGAAGACATGTTGACCCTAATACACACCATCGTACTACAATATTTTTCAAGGGGTATCACGATTAGTCTGATCATAGCAATATTAGCTTCTTATTCTCTCTAACTCCTGGATTTGATTACAGTTTTATACAAGTAAGAGCAGGACACATATTCGTTCATTTAATGTGCTCATTTTATTCTAAGTAGAAGTTTACGCCGTATATCCCTTGAGTACGGAGATAATCTACACATGCATAACATACAAGTAATTTAACTACAACAACACCTCTATCAATTCATTACTAAACTCTTTATCAAATAACGTTATCAATCATCAAGCAATACAAGACATACACAATTATCTATAATCAATATGATAGTTCTATCAATAGAATCCACCGATTATAATATAGTTCGATAGCCAGTACTCAGACCTATAAAAGGGTTAACACACAACCCAATTCATAGAGAACAAAACAATCATGGAAATCAATCCTGTAAATTATAATTAATCCAATCATCCAAATTCATTTAATCAGGAATTCACCAAAGTCCCAATAACCGATTCATAACACATTACCAATCCACAATTAATCAATTCATGATGAATGCAACCCATATATCAAGTACGTTTCATCTTCAGTATACAGGTGTTCAAATTCTAATGAAATGCACACTCATGGGGATCTGCGAAGTCCATATACTCATTCGGAATTTCTCAATGGATCCCATCTCTTGGCTGTAATAACATCTGTTATAGGCATGCAACCCGGTTCTGCGTATCATCAGTATCATCAAGCCAAGACCCCTTTGGAGTCATATCAATAATCTCAATGTTTCCAAACATCTCATAGTATTCTTACCTTTACGGTCTCTTGGACCTACAATATTTTCATACCACTCTCTTTTAAATATCATCATAACCATGAGTGTATGAATGAAAATGGCAATACAAGGTGAGTAATCAGAATGCCTGAGATGCAACAAAGTATAAGAGATGAATATCACATGCTTTCAGAAAGTCAATAATACGTAATCCACGTAAAATCAGGATATCATATCGAAAATAATGTGATGAATAAACACAACAATAGTAATTATGGCGACAAGCCCAATCAACAGCAATCGGAATCAACTTAGAGCTGATTCCCCAAACCACCCATCATCATAGTTCAAAACCGTTACCACCCAAGCATTCATCAATACCGCTAAGGTGGCACCCCCAAACAAGCCCAATATCCCTCAACATTTATCACTACTACGTACTTCTATCGAAGTCTATAGAAGAGAAACCATAGCCTACTTGAAAGCCGAGTAGGAGCCACGAACGGTTAAGCCTCTATGCACGCCTTTCCCTTTCGGAACACCTCGTAGTAATCATAGTCTAACAGACATAGACTCTACATTAATAATTAAGCTAATACACATATAAGGACTTAGTCCTTAAATATACCAAAAGACACCTAAAATTAAACCCAGGTCCACGGTGCCAAAATCCAGACACCAGCAACTAAAGAATTTATAAATCTTCCGCCAAACATCTGAAATGCTCCCGAGACCCCCCAGATACAAACCAAACATGTTACCCAAAGGTAAACAATTCTATACACTCGCTCGCGCCCTCAGATTTCTCATATAACCGATGTAAGAAATACTTTTCTAAAGAATCGTCTAAAGTATCCAAATATTACAATTCCACAAATAATTCCACAAAGTACATTCGATTGCCTCAGAAAGTGAACCAATGACTCAACTAAGTCATAAATGACCCTCCGGAACTATTGGAAGCGACAAAACCCAAAAATGAATCCATATATTTGAAAATCAACTTTGAGTCAAACTAATCAACTCTAAGATTCCTATTTTGGGGTTTTCATATGAAAATCACATAATTGAACCTCGGGATCCATGCCACCAATACTGCGCATTGGGAAATATAGTCAAATAAGAGTCTTTATCTAATAACGACCGGACTAGTCATTACATCAGATACCAATTAAACAAATATTCATCCTCGATGGAAGAGAAACAAAGTACGAAAGCCAGCAAGTAACCAAGGAATCCACATCATAACCTCATAAAGCCTCAACGGGCAAGAAATATATACCGATAGTACCGTTTGTTCATTGTATCAGTCAAAATTGTCGTTAACTTATGTAACATCCTGCATTTTTGCGTTAGGTTACACAGTAAGTTGAGATGAACTTGGATGGTTTATGATAGTGTTATTATAAGACCCCATAAGTTTGACAACCTTGAAACATTAGATATTATTTTGATGTGGTATTTTCTTTTAAGTGAAATACTTTTGTAAAACGTTTTATAAATATGATTCTGTATAGTTATTAATATTACTTCTTTTCGATACACTTTAAATTATATATATGACATGAGGAAGTTTTTAAATGTGATTTTATTTAATAGAAATTATTTTCTCATAATAAAAGTCGTCTTTTTCCAATTTGAGAATTTATAGTATAAAATTTATATTTTTGATATTAGGTTGAGAAAATTAGAATTTAATAAAATATATTTTATACAATATTTAGGTGAATTGAGATCACGAAATTAATTGAGGTTGTTTGAAAATTATTATGTGGACATGATCCACATTGGTATAATAAAGTGCATGCACATTAGTGAATGGTGGCATGATTAGATGATGTGTAATAAAGGGGTAGCTTGTGGAGTTATACGTGTAAACATAAAAATATTCCATAGGCTTTTAATTCATTACATTTTCGTTTCCAATTTTAGAATCTTTTCCATTTTAAAACTTAACAAAGCACGTGCAGCAACTCATGAAACAATATTGTGTTACTTCTCAAATTGTCATAGTCATACGAAGGTTAAATCGAGGTATGTTAATACTATCCTTTTTTTCTTTTGGCATGATACTAGTAGAAATGATGTAGAACGAAACGTCCCTAAAAAAAGACTCCACTATTGAACATTGAAGATACGCTTGTTCTTTATTCTTTAGAATATCTTTTGGACCTTATTTGTCCCTTTGGGGAGTACTCTTTTTCATATTATGTTATCTCTTATTATGCGATATTCTATACCCTTATTGGTTCCATGACAACTGATATATGGAGTTACAAACCAATAGTCGAAGGGTAATGACCTTATGTCACTCTGACAATGTTCATGATGTTCTTTTGAGGTCCTTCATGCATTATATCTATGTATCTATTTTATAACACCGATCCACGCTATAGTTGGTCGGGTACAACACTTATATTTGCACACCACTACAGTTGGATACGATAACACCCAGTCCTATTAAGGCAGGGTATGATAACACCGAGTCTTATTAAGGCTAGGTACAATAACACAATGTTCTATTAAGACCAGATACGATAGCACCAAGTCCCATTTAGGGCCGTATACGATATGATATTGGCATTTTCCCAAAGTCTGGCTATATATATATATAAACTGATTTTCAGTGATATTATGCATTTGCATACGCCACAGTGGTTTCCCGAGGTTCAGTGATATTATGCATTTATTGTCTTTACTTATGTTATCTGCCTTACATATTCACTACATTATTTTCTACTGACGTCCCTTATTGGGGAACTGTGTGTCATGCTTGAAGGTTCAGGTTGATAGTCCTCCACATTAGGCTGTCCCCAGATTTTAGCGTTGAGCTCCACTTCTTCCTGGAGTTAGCCGAGTCGAGTCTGTATGGTTATTTACATATCATATGGGTATGTCGGGGCACTGTCTTGGTAAGTACGGTGTCCGGTTTCTTAGAGGCTTCATAGATGTCTGTGGTCATGTTCAGTTATGTACAAATGTATGTTTTTTGTTATATAGACATAATACTTCAGGGTATCTTATTGTTCAGGTTTTATAGATTTTCAGATCTTATTATATTTGTAGTTTGCTATAGGTTCATAGTAGTTAGACATAAAGCATAGTCCGCCCCATTTGGATTCGGGGCGTGACAAAGTGGTATCAGAACAGTTCATCCTAGGGCGTCTATGAAGCCATGTCTAGTAGAGTCCTACTTATGGGTGTGTTTCGCGCCACACTTATAATTGGGAGGCTACATGACATTTAGGAAAATTTACCCTTCTTTTGTATTCTAGATCGTATAGTAGAGCTATATTTTAAGAAATTATTCTGCTTCGTATGAGTAAGACTAAAAGCGATACGTAATAGCAAGATCTTTATCAGACCGAGTGGTTTATGATAGTGTTATTATAAGACTCCATAGTTTGACAACCTTGAAACCATTAGATATTATTTTGATGTGGTATTTTCTTTAAAGTGAAATAGTTTTGTAAAACGTTCTATAAATATAATTTTATATAGTTATTAATATTACTACTCGTCGATACACTTTAAATTATATAGATGACACGAGGTAGTTTTTAAATGTGATTTTATTTAATGGAAATTATTTTCTCATAAGAAAAGTTGTTTTTTTTTCAATTTGAGAATTTATAGTAGAAAATTTGTATTTTTGATATAAGGTTGGGAAAATTAGAATTTGATAAAATATATTTTATACAACATTTAGGTGAATTTAGATCAAAAAATTAATTGGGGTTGTTTGAAAATTATTATGTGGATATGATCCACATGTGCTATGGACAAGTGGCATAATAAAGTGCATGCACATTAGTGAATGGTGACATGATTAGGTGACGTGTAATAAAGGGGTATCTTGGGGAGTTACACGTGTAAACATAAAAATATTTCATAGGATTTTAATTCATTACATTTTCATTTCTAATTTTAAAATCTTTTCCATTTTTCTCGGGCTACTAACCATTTTTCGCCTAAGAATTCTCTTTTTAACAGTAAATCAAAAATCATTAACATTGATTTCCAATCTGTTGCATGGCTTAAAACTTCTCCTCTTAGCTGATATGCTATTGATTCTATCCAATATGCTTCTTTTCCGATTAATGTCTTAGATATTAAATCATACATGTAATCTAGGTTTTCTGTCTGAGTGCTATTCATTAATGCTATATACATTCCTAAATTCCAGTCTGTAATTCTTCCTCCTATTTCTTGTTCATCATACACATTGTCTAATTCTAGAAAATATCCGTTATAATTTACTCCTTGGGTCATTGATCCTACAAACTCTTTAAATTCTGCTTGCTGTCCTATAGGTATATGATCTGGTAATCTTGTAGTCCTTCTATTTATGACTTCTATATTAGGGTCTATTAAGTCTTCTTCCGGATAATCATCTGCATCTTCATTAATTATATTTTCCGATTCAATTTCCGTTTCTATTGGTCCATTGTAATCATCTTCTACGTCACTATCCGGTTCTTCTTCTATTATTGCATTTACTCTTTTTCGTGGTGTAAAGCTTCTAATATTTGGTTATTTTCTTTTATTATTTTGTGTCTTCAGAGTCTTCTTCTTCTATGAATTCTACTACTTGTAATTCTTGGCTAGGTTGTTCATTATTATCGTACTACGCTACTCGAGTCGGTCTCATCACTTAATCTTATCTTTCGTACTTTTTTCTTTTTATTTTTTAATTCCGCTAATTGTTCTCTCAGATTTGTATTTCTTCTCGAGTTCTAGTACTTCTTGTTTCACTTCTTTTAATTCTTCCTTTGTTTCTCTTAATTCTACTTTTGTTTCTTTTAGAAGAGTATTCGTATTCTTATGCTTTCTTTTATACTTTTTGTATTTGTCATACCATTCTGCATTATCGCTTGATTTTAAATTTAAATTTTCTAGTTTTAATTCATTAATATGTCGTTCTTGTTTATCCAATCTTAGATTTAGGTATTCATAAGTCGTTTTTTTGTTTTCCTTCACGGGCATCTTTACTTCTTTAAGTTTTTCTTCCTTTATAGGTTTTGATCTTATAGGCTCGTATTTATGTCTTTCCTTTTCTATGATCTCTTTACCGTGAGTTTTTAAAAACGTGATCGCACTTGGCTCCATTAGAATTTTCCTTCCTTATTCAGTTTTGCTATTCCGTCTAAGGTTTCTATTACTTCTTTTGATAATCTAGGCTTTATTTTACTGATATCTACCATTATTGGTATTTTACTTCTTCTCCAAGCATCTATTGGTACTATCTCTGGTTTATGCGTAGTTGTTTTTGCTATAGTTGTTTTCTTGCTCGTACTTGCTTCTTCACTAGGTTCTTTTTGTTTACCTTTGCTTTTTTCTTCTAATAACATATTCAATTTTTCTAATATTAATTTAAACGTTGGTATTTCTGATACATTCCATAAGTTAGTTAATTCTTCTCTAATCATTTGTTGAGTTTTATTCTGATTATCTTTTACTTCATCCATTAGTAATAATATACTTTTCATTTTTTCTTTTAATATAATCTCTTCCCATAACGCATTTATTTTTCGTTATTACTCATAATCGGGTTGTTTATTCGTTTCTTCCATCCGTTACCTACGTCTATCCATATCTTACTAAACTTTTCGCATTGTTTTTCATTTGCTCTATGTCTTTTTCTAATCTCATTTCTTTATGTGTACTCTAGGTATTTTATTTGGCTGAATATTTCTCGACAAGGCCGTCTTTATAGTCTTTAATTTTGTTTCTTCTTTATTATTTTTAATGTATGTTCATATTTTATTGATAAATCTGGTTTTACCTTGATCATTAATTTCTATTCCGTTATTGTTTATCTTATAACTAATCATAGATAAAAAATCACTTCCTAATAATAATTCATTTAAGCTATCATATTCTATTACTCCAATATTAATCTTATATTCTAAGTCTTGGATCTTAAATCTTAAATTTACACTTTTAGTGATTATTATTTCTCTTTCATTTTCTGGGTAATTATAAGTCTGTGGTTCTATTATACTGCACTCGTTTTCATTAATCTTGTTTATATGTATAAAACTTTTAATTGCTCCAGTATTTATTTCTGCTATTCCATCCATAGTAATCATATTTTTGAATATTATAACTTTGATTTTTAATCTATTACTATCTACGTTTATTAAGTCGATAGTTCTAGGTTCTATTCGGGTAAACTACTGTAATGATTCTCTAGTTATGCTTAATCTTGATCCATCTATTCTTGGAATTAGTCTTTTTGACGGTGTCATTGTTCTGGTTTTAAAATCCATGAATATTTCTTCTGGTATAGTAATCTTAGAGTTTTCCTTATGCTCTATCTGCTCAAGTATTTCTTTATACATTCTTGGTACTATTATATTCATTTCATGTTGTTTTCTTATATGATGGTTTCTGTTAAGGCGTATATCATTTTAGTCTCTATACTCATTACTTTGCTTCTGGTGGCATTTCTATTCCATCTAATTTGTAATATAACGTTAAAGCTAAATCTTTATGTTCGTCTTTTAGCGATACACTAAAGTCTGGTTGTATAGTAAATTTTAACTTCTGATATATTAAATTTCCTTTAATTACTGATATTAATGCATCTTGCAAATTTCTTAGTATTCTGTCATCTAATACATATATCTGTATGGGTGTATCAATGTTCTTTTGAAAGTATGCTTTTATCGTAAACTCTACTCCTCCAAAGTAAATATTTCTATATTTCTTCGCTTCTTTAGTCGATAGTTTGGCTAATTCTCTTTTTATTACTTCATCACTTATCAAATTAATCTTAGTTTTTCCATAAACATGAAAATATAATTGATACAACGAGTAAAAATGGAAAAACTAAGATTAATTTGATAAGTGATGAAGTAATAAAAAGAGAATTAGCCAAACTATCGACTAAAGAAGCGAAGAAATATAGAAATATTTACTTTGGAGGAGTAGAGTTTACGATAAAAGCATACTTTCAAAAGAACATTGATACACCCATACAGATATATGTATTAGATGACAGAATACTAAGAAATTTGCAAGATGCATTAATATCAGTAATTAAAGGAAATTTAATATATCAGAAGTTAAAATTTACTATACAACCAGACTTTAGTGTATCGCTAAAAGACGAACATAAAGATTTAGCTTTAACGTTATATTACAAATTAGATGGAATAGAAATGCCACCAGGAAGCAAAGTAATGAGTATAGAGACTAAAATGATATACGCCTTAACAGGAAACCATCATATAAGAAAACAACATGAAATGAATATAATAGTACCAAGAATGTATAAAGAAATACTTGAGCAGATAGAGCATAAGGAAAACTCTAAGATTACTATACCAGAAGAAATATTCATGGATTTTAAAACCAGAACAATGACACCGTCAAAAAGACTAATTCCAAGAATAGATGGATCAAGATTAAGCATAACTAGAGAATCATTACATAGTTTACCCAGAATAGAACCTAGAACTATCGACTTAATAAACGTAGATAGTAATAGATTAAAAATCAAAGTTATAATATTCAAAAATATGATTACTATGGATGGAATAGCAGAAATAAATAACTGGAGCAATTAAAAGTTTTATACATATAAACAAGATTAATGAAAACGAAAGTATAATAGAACCATGACTTATAATTACCCGTAAAATGAAAGAGAAATAATAATCACTAAAAGTGTAAATTTAAGATTTAAGATCCAAGACTTAGAATATAAGATTAATATTGGAGTAATAGAATATGATAGCTTAAATGAATTATTATTAGGAAGTGATTTTTTATCTATGATTAGTTATAAGATAAACAATAACGGAATAGAAATTAATGATCAAGGTAAAACCAGATTTATCAATAAAATATGAACATACAGTTAAAAATAATAAAGAAGAAACAGAAATTAAAGACTATAAAGACGGCCTTGTCAGGAGAAATATTCAGCCAGCTAAAATACCTAGAGTACAGCGCCAAAGAAATGAGATTAGAAAAAGACATAGAGCAGCTGGAAAAACAATGCGAAAAGTTTAGTAAGATATGGATAGACGTAGGTAACGGATGGAAGAAACGAATAAACAACCCTGATTATGAGTAATAACAAAAAAATAAATGCGTTATGGGAAGAGATTATATTAAAAGAAAAAATGAAAAGTATATTATTACTAATGGATGAAGTAAAAGATAATCAGAATAAAACTCAACAAATGATTAGAGAAGAATTAACTAACTTATGGAATGTATCAGAAATACCAACGTTTAAATTAATATTAGAAAAATTGAATATGTTATTAGAAGAAAAAAGCAAAGGTAAACAAAAAGAACCTAGTGAAGAAGCAAGTACGAGCAAGAAAACAACTATAGCAAAAACAACTACGCATAAACCAGAGATAGTACCAATAGATGCTTGGAGAAGAAGTAAAATACCAATAATGGTAGATATCAGTAAAATAAAGCCTAGATTATCAAAAGAAGTAATAGAAACCTTAGACGGAATAGCAAAACTGAATAAGGAAGGAAAATTCTAATGGAGCCAAGTGCGATCACGTTTTTAAAAACTCACGGTAAAGAGATCATAGAAAAGGAAAGACATAAATACGAGCCTATAAGATCAAAACCTATAAAGGAAGAAAAACTTAAAGAAGTAAAGATGCCCGTGAAGGAAACAGAAAAAACGACTTATGAATACCTAAATCTAAGATTGGATAAACAAGAACGACATATTAATGAATTAAAACTAGAAAATTTAAATTTAAAATCAAGCGATAATGCAGAATGGTATGACAAATACAAAAAGTATAAAAGAAAGCATAAGAATACGAATACTCTTCTAAAAGAAACAAAAGTAGAATTAAGAGAAACAAAGGAAGAATTAAAAGAAGTGAAACAAGAAGTACTAGAACTCAGAGAAGAAATACAAATCCTGAGAGAACAATTAGCGGAATTAAAAAATAAAAAGAAAAAAGTACGAAAGATAAGATTAAGTGATGAGACTGACTCGAGTAGCAGTAGTACAGATAATAATGAACAACCTAGCCAAGAATTACAAGTAGTAGAATTCATAGAAGAAGAAGACTCTGAAGACACAGAAATAATAAAAGAAAATAACCAAATATTAGAAGCTTTACACCACAGAAAAAGAGTAAATGCAATAATAGAAGAAGAACCAGATAGTGACGTAGAAGATGATTACAATGGACCAATAGAAACGGAAATTGAATCGGAAAATATAATTAATGAAGATGCAGATGATTATCCGGAAGAAGACTTAATAGACCCTAATCTAGAAGTCATAAATAGAAGGACTACAAGATTACCAGATCATATACCTATAGGAAACAAGAGTAATTTAAAGAGTTTGTAGGATCAATGACCCAAGGAGTAAATTATAACGGATATTTTCTAGAATTAGACAATGTGTATGATGAATAAGAAATAGGAAGAAGAATTACAGATCGGAATTTAGGAATGTATATAGCATTAATGAATAGCACTCGTACGTAAAACCTAGATTACATGTATGATTTAATATCTAAGACATTAATCGGAAAAGCAAAGATATTGGATAGAATCAATAGCGTATCGCCTAAGAGGAGAAGTTTTAAGCCATGCAATGATTGGAAATCAATGTTAATGATTTTTGATTTACTGTTAAAAAGAGAATTCTTAGGCGAAAAATGGTTAGTAGCCCGAGAAAATGTATTAGCAGTAAAGGAAAAAAAGAGATTATTATGAACCTGAATAATATGAGATGTTGTAAGATTAACAAATTGCCAGAATATACGATTAGCTTTAGTAAATTCTTTTATGAAGCTAGATTTTTACCAGAAGAAGGAATAATTTATCAACAGCTATATTATGATCATTTACCTATACCATATAATGTCGAGATATCAAAAGAATACGTACAGTTAGAACCTAAGGAAAACACCCTAGGAGAGAGAATACGCGTCTTAAGAGCATATCTAATGAGAAAATGCGAAGAATATAGATTACAACAAAAAATTTAAAAAGATAAGAAAATAGGATTAAGAGAGATATGTGGATTTACATAAAGAAGATTAATATTCGGATGCGATGATAAAAGGAAAGAAAAGAAGTATAGAAAACATAAAAAGCATAAAAAATACAGGGATAAGTATGACGGAGACCATAGAGACAAGAAATATAAATATAAAAAGTATAAGAAAAGATCTTATTATAAACCTTATAAGAAAAAGAGGTTTAAAAGATATAGAAATAACCAAGATACGAGGAATAGATTCAGATATAAAAGAAAGTTTAGAAGAAGAAGAAATGTAAACCCTATAGAAGCAGATAAAACCAAGACTAAAGAAGAAAAGGTTAAAGAATGTAAATGCTGGAATTGCAATGAGAAAGGACACTATGCAAATAAGTGCCCAAAGCTAAAGAAAGCAGGAGTAAAATACATAAATACAGAACAGTTTATAATGAGTTTACAACAGATTAAAGAAGATAATAATAAATGGTATGATTATGAAGACTTTTATGTTAGTGAAACAGATGAAGAATCAGGAGCAGAAAAAGTAAGTTATATTAATCAACAATCAGAAAGTGAAGATAGCTCTGAGTAAGATGAATACATTAGAAAGACATAAAAGAGAACTGATAAGAGAAAGAGAATACTGGATACAATGCGAAGAGTGTACTAGACACAAACTAATTATAACTTCTACGATTAATGAGACTGGAAGTATGTACTATAATGATAGGTACAGAAAGATTACCCAGAGATTAGCAAAGATAAGAGAAGAAATGAATAAAATACATTGGAAACAAATAGAAATAGCTAGATTAATCGAAGAAGCTATGAGAAATGAAGAGATTAGACAGGAAGTACAGGAATACGAACAAGATGAAGAACTCAACCAGAAGATTAGATGAGCCTGACTAAATGGTAGCAATACATATAGAAGCCCATATAGAATATAAACCGAATAAAATGCTTAAGCAAAAGATATTCATTGATAGCGGGGCAGACATATGCTTAGCTAGAAAAGATGTATTAGAATCACATAGATGGAAAAGATCTAGAATCCATAGAGCTAAGGTATCAGGATTTAATGAGCAATCTAAAGAATTAGATATAATTGCAGAAAATATGAGAATTGTATTAGGAAAAACTATTTTCAAAATACCAATCGTATACCAACTAGACAATATGAAACAACAAGTTTTATTAGGAAACAACTTCCTAGATTATTTCAAAACTCAAGTGATTAATAAGAATACATTTTGTCTACAATCCCCCTGTAACAAATGGATTATACTGAAAAGAATATTACCAGTAAATACCATAAGATTATATGCCATTAAAATGGAAAGAAATAATAATTTAGAGCTTTTAAAAGAGAAGTATTTAGGAATGTTAAAAAGCAACTTTGGAGAAAATCCAATGCAACTTTGGGAAAAGGAAAAAATATATGGAGAAATAAAATTAATAGACCCAAGTGATTTAGTTAGAACAAAACCCATAAGATATAGCCCAACGGATCAAAAAGAATTCGAAATGCAGATTAAAGAACTATTAGATATGAAGGTAATAAGAGAAAGTAAGAGTCCTCATAGTAGCCCAACCTTTTTAGTAAGGAAACATAATGAGCTAAAGCGAGGAAAAGCCAGATTAGTAATTGATTATCGAGAATTAAATAAAAAGACTATTTTTGATGGATACTTTCTACCCTATAAAAGAAATCTCATTAACAGATTAGGAAATAAAAAATGGTTCAGCAAATTCGACTGTAAAAGTGGATTTTG
The DNA here is from genome assembly GCA_034509755.1 of Anisodus tanguticus. Classification (NCBI taxonomy): domain Eukaryota; kingdom Viridiplantae; phylum Streptophyta; class Magnoliopsida; order Solanales; family Solanaceae; genus Anisodus; species Anisodus tanguticus. The sequence continues at coordinate 26,186,849 of CM067559.1, forward strand.
GCAGATTAAATTGACTAATGAATCTAAACCTTTAACAGCATTCAGTGCTCCTCAAGGACACTATGAATGGAATGTACTACCAATGGGATTAAAAAAATGCACCGCAAATCTTTCAAAGAAGAATGGATCAAGTGTTTAGAAAGCTTGCAGACTTCTGTATCATATATGTTGATGATGTATTAGTTTACAACAGCAGCTTAGAAGATCATATTAAACATATAGAGCAATTCATTGAAACAATTAACCAACATGGAATACTTTAATCAGAAAAGAAATCAGAAATATTCAAGAATACTATTGAATTCCTAGGCTACATTGTGGATAGCGAGGGAATACAATTACAGGAACATGTGGTAACAAAAATTAAAAATTTTAAGGAAAGGTTAGAAAACAAAAAAGAAGTACAAAAGCAGTTTCTTGGGGTAATTAACTATGCAAATGAGATCATATAAAAGATCTACCATACCTAAGGAAACCATTGCAAGACTTGATTAAAAAAGATGTAACCTTTGAATGGAAAAAGAAGAGCATACCCTGTGCGATCAACAAGATTAAGGACAAGGTAAAATCATTACCAAAACACCGAGTACCAACGATCAAGACCAATTAGAACTCTTTACGGATGCTAGTGACATAGGATGGGAGAGCAGTCCTAATAGCATATGATAAAGAAGATGTTGATAAAGAAAAAATGTTAATTTGTGGATACGAAGGAGGAACATGGAAACCAAATGAAAAGAATTATCACATAAATGAAAAAGAATTATTGGCAGTAAAATTTGGAATTAAAAGATTTCATTACCATTTACTACCAGTAAAGTTTATTGTTAGAACTGATAATACTCAGGTGAAGGCGTTTATCACAAACATAATAGATCCATTACCGGAATCGAATAAAAGGAGAAAATGGCAATCATTCTTTTGTTGTTATGATTTTATTGTTAAGAATATATCTGGAACTAAAAATGTTTTAGCTGATTTTCTTAGCAGATATAATGTCAATTAACAGCGAAGACTTTGAAGACTACATAGCCAAGGCTATGGAACAGATTATTCATACCAATGAAACAATGATTACAAGATTACAGGAAAATACCCAGAGTATCAACAAATTTACGAAGCCATAAAAGACTTCTCAAAACTAAAAATCCTAAGAGTGAAGAAAAGCAAAAGAAGCCAACTACTATATCACCACCACAGAAAAAAACCTTTCAACCATTCTTGTCAAGATTAGCAACCATGCCATCAGCAATACCCTCAACATCGGCAGCGGTATCCATGGCAGACACACTGAAATACAGACCAGAAGTGATTAGTGCTTATGAAAAAATTAATAAATTTTATGATTATAAGACTAACGCTGATATTGTACGCAGTGCCAAGCTGAGTAAATATCCGAGGTTTATTTGCAGTGAAAAGGCGAATCCTACTATCGTGGAGCGATTATTCACATATGGATTCATTGACAAGATTATCACTGATGATAAGATGCTTAACCTTACAAAATTACCACAGATTATCAGCCAATCAACGAAGCTAATGATGGAATCCTTCGGAAGAGGAATCTATGGGATACAAATCCTAGATGCTTCAACAGATTTAAAGGGTAAGCCAATCGTCATATGTCAAATATTTAAAACAGGAAGGAATAACACCATTAACGGGGATGACAAAAATTTGAATATGAAAATTCCCTGTACATTGGAGAAGTTCCAAAACTGGATTAGTGAGAAAAGAGTATTTGGACTATTGACGTTAAAGTCAAGAATAGAGGACATGCTAAGAAATTGGAAGGCATCCGTAATTGGGACTTCCAAAGGCGGAGATGTAGAAGAAATAATGACCTTATATTATGACAATGATATAGAGGTTAAAGAGACTACTGAGCTAACATTGTTGTTAGACAAGATTACCAATCTGAAGCATACACATGCCGAAGAGACTATCCGTCATTACAAGATTATGTCCGAACAAAAGAAAAGACCGGTGATTACAACAGCGACGGCATCAACGTCTACCGTAAGTATGAAAAAAGAACAGAGTCCTGATCCTTTTGAATAAGGAGGGAATTTTGATTATTTTTGCAGGAACAATGTAATCCCTGGAGAAAGGCCTTATGGCCTGAAAAGATTATGGCTTCACAGCCCAAAAGATTATAATACTGGTAATCCAGGAAAAGAGGTCCATAGCGACCCAACAGATTATGGCCCAACGTAGTGTTTCATACTACGGTAAAGCCCGAAAAAATTATGGCCTTATGGCCCAAAGATTATGGTCTCACGACCCAAAAGCGATTAACTACGTTAACGCTTAGAAAAGAGGTCATAACGGACCCAAAAGAATATGGCCCAATGTAGTTTAAACTACGAAAGCCCAAACAAAAGAGGCCTTAGTGCCCAAAAACAGATTATGGCCTCACGGCCCAAAACGATTATTAAGTCACAATTGATTAACAAAGATCAACCGGACAGTTGGAAATTATTAAACAGACGACAAGAAAATGACAAGAATATGACGATTAAGACCATAACAAGATGGACAAAGCCGTAGCAGATTAGCCAAATAAACAGCCAAAAGCTTTACGGAAAGTACCAGACAAGGCACTGCAGCCTTTATGACTTTTTGGAAAGCAGAAGACTACACGACAAAACAACTTTACGAAAAGGAGCAGACAAGGCACTGTAGAAACTGTAGCCTTTAGGACTTTTGTAAAAGTATTTTGTCTGATTACTGTTTGATTACTGTTTACTTTACGACTTTTGAAAAAGTAATACTGTTTACTTTTAAAAAGTGATGAATAGTGAATAATCGAGGTTATCTATATAAAGAGCCTCTTGTCAAGACGAAAGATTCATTCGAAAAATTCAGGAATACAAAAATTCTTAAACAATACTCTCAATGTTTAGCTAAAAGCACCCTTTAGTCTATAATCCGATATCACAAAAGAACATCATAAGAATAATTGAATATCAATCCAAAGAACAACTTAAGATTAATCTTATATCAACTAAGAGTATTATAAGGACACAAATTATATATACTTTGATAATTTATGATTAGAACCATACTGGTAAGAGCACAACACCGGCGAGAAGACGATCAGAGGATACCCGTAATCGAACTCCCTGTGCTCCCTGTGCGAAAGAAGTACCCGCGGTGGAAGGCAAAGGGGAAAATACAAAGCCATAGGAGGGTGAGACTACTTCGGTGATCCGATTATCTCGCTCGCAGGTATGTGCTTAGACCATGTGTTTCTAATTATGATTTGGATAAGTATATTATCTCGTTGTTATGATACTTAGACGTTGATATTAGATTATGATTATACTGTTTCGATGATTGATATAGATTATACTGCTGATGTTTGGATGGCTGATAGGAGATTATAGACTTGATTATTAAAAAATGAAATTGAGTTTGAGATTATCACTTAGATTAGTACCTGATTATCATTCGATTAACTCTGAAAAAAGTTTGATTAAATAGATTACCATCTATGTTCTAGCCTCTAGGGGTATATAGATGATGAAAATACGTAACAAAGCATTCTAGCAACCATTTTATACTTTGGGGAATTCATTCTCACTTTGGGAACTTCTTTGAACACCAAACACGTGCAGCAACTCATGAAATAGTGTTGTGTTGTGTTCCTTCTCAAATTGTCATAGTCATGCAAAGGTTAAATCGAGGTATGTTAAGGCTATCCTTTCTTTCTTTTGAAATGATCCTAGTAGAAATGATATATAACGAAACGTCCCTAAAAAAGGACTCCGTTCTTGAACATTGAAGATATGCTTGTTCTTTATTCTTAGAATGTTTATTGGACCTTGTTTGTCCCTTGCCGGGAATACTTTTCTGTATCTTATGTTATCTCTTATTATGTTATATTTTATGCCCCTTATTGGTTCCAGGACAGCTAAAATACAAAGTTACATAACGATAGTGGGAGGATAATGACCTTATGTCACTCTGAGCTTGTTCATGATGTTCTTATAAGGTCCCTTATGAATTATATATACATGTATCTATTTTATGACACCGAGCCGCGCTATAGTCATCCGAGTACGACACTTATGTGTGCACACTACTACCATTGGGTACCATAACACCGAGTCCTATTAAGGTCGGGTACGGTAACACCGAGTCCTATTAAGGCTGGATACGCTAACACCGAGTCCTATTAAGGCCGAGTAAGATAACACTGAGTCCTATTAAGTCCGGGTACGATAACACTGAGTCCCATTTAGGACCGGGTATGATATGATATTGTCATTTCTCCAATGTGTGGCTATATATATATAACTGATTTTAAGTGATATTATGCATTTGCATACGCCACAATGGTTTTTCGAGGTTCAGATTGTTTCTTTTACTTCGCTCTGCTCTTATTATTGTCTTTACTTATGTTATCTGCCTTTCATATTCAATACATTCTTTCGTGCTGACTTCCCTTACTGGGGCGCTGTGTTTCATACCCGCAGGTTCAGGTGGACAGGTTGATGGTCCTCCACATTAGGTTGTTCCCAGATTTCAACGGTTAATTGGTGACATCCACTTCTTCCTGGGGTTATCCGAGTCGAGTCGGTATGGTATGTACATATCATATAGGTATTCGGGGGCCTATCCCGGAAAGTACGGTTGCATATAAAGCATGGTTTGTCCCATTCGGATGCGGCCTGTGACAATTTAGCTCAATGACTCGAATCTCCATTCCTTCATACCCAAAATTTCTTTCACAGTTGATATTCGAATGTAAGAACTGACTTCATTTGAATTCTTCGATTTGATTATATCGATACCTCTATATGCGTTCTATTAAATCAACAATTATCAAATAATCATTGCCATCCTTTAGTTATAGCCGCAACTATTGTACAACCCGTACCGATAACATATTCCGGTTATACTAGTCTTCTTTCTCAACTATCAATGCCGTCTTTCGCACCAAGATTCCTTAAAAACATATAGACACACGCCACATGCCCAAATCATGACTTCCTTTCGCTAGAAAAGACCCTTGCTTTATCTGGGAAAATTCAAAGTAATTCCATTCAAAAACTAATCTGATCCAAGGCCAATTGTGTGAATCCCAATCTCGTTAGTTCTGTACCCCGAAGTCGAAATCTCTTAGTCATAACCCACTATCCAAATCTGCTCAAATCTCCAAATCACCATACTATAGGCATACCTACTAATTATATTGCGGTGCCAAATCCGTAGAAAATCAACTAATCACTCTAAAGACTCCCCATAACAATTTGTACCTCTCAATACATAGCTAAGTACCTGTGTGAAGCATTAGCACTGTCAAAACCATTGTCATCCAAAAAATACCATCAATCCTACTTGTAAACTTCAATGAGAACCGATAACACTGTCATACCTCCATTCTGAATCAAAATCTATCGAACCCTTGCCGGTGGTTTACTAGAATACAATAAGTCCTCCGGGCAATATATACATAGGACAGCTGACGCTAATTGAATAATTCTAACCCAAAAATAAATGCTCAATTTCTAATCATCGATAGTCACTTGAACTGATTCCAAACATAACTGATAGGCTTTCCATAAGCATGCAGTGACCTCTTAAACCACTTTTCTCTTTAATAATCCAATATGTGTCATCACCCACGACTTCAAAGCTGGATTCTATCCAAGTCATCAACTTAGTACCGAGGAACTATACCTTATAATTGTAATCTTCATGTTTCTCAACTTTCACTCGATACGCAAATCTGGTAGAACCCCATGAACTTTAAATATATCAAATCCTCTTTGTACTTCCTCTTAACTCACCATAACTCCGAACATTTGACGTAAGGTCTGTGACCTCATTTACTACACCTCCACCCATCAAGTCTCTAATGGTAAGACCTCACTACCCTTTGTCAATCCAGACGATATCAAATCCCGCAACCTCGCGCCATACCAAATCCGAACATATCAGCCTTACGATTCATGAACCTTACCTTATGCAATTACTTATAAGTCTTTGATCTTTAAAATACTCATCCATGTTATTAATCAACAACGCTTCAATACAGTCTACCACCAGTCGACAGTCACGAACCCCATGGAGCAGTCGTCATAACATAGTTAATTACCATTGACCTACTCCCCGAGCATACTAAACGATTATACCAGATCTGAAAGGTGTGAAAATAATGCCACTATAATCCACATCTAGCCCAAGAATTTCCATTTTTTCAAATCAAAATCCTCTCATAATGACTGATCATTACTCAAACTTGCTCCAGAGTTTACTAAAGTCTAATGGGCCTCGCAAAATAACTAAACCTTTAAACTGGACGCTTCTTCCTATTTGGCACATCTTATGTATCATCCTTTATAAAATTTCTCCACTAGAAAAGGTATCGACCCACTCTGGTTACTCTGACCAACAATCATTTAGTACCCAAGTAATAACCCAAACCATTACTGAACTGGTCCATAATCTGAAAGTTGATCCTTAATTACCAATCATACACTCCTACTAACATTCTCATATACTTCCATCAAAATACCCTTGCAAAAATTCCTTATCATAAATAATACTTCTTTTATATTAGTTCATACGTTCACTGACAGATCATTATACCCGAAGCTTTTCACAACTAGAATAAGATCAAACTATAGTCAATATGTTACCGTAATATCTCCGTTGACCAACACCTTATTCGAGAGTCATATACGATGCTTGCTTGCGAAAAACCAACCCTAACCTTATTTTGTCGAACCATAACACATCCAACTAACCGTGAAATTGTTTTCTGTCCTTTGGTTAACTCCAAAGTCATTATACCAGTAATTATAGAACTTCTCAAGCACTAACCTTAATATACCATGCCCACAAATGTTATCCATGAACTAGATGCAACACTCGGTAATTCCTTAAATAGAAATCCACACTTGTCCAGCGCTATAGTAAAACCTATTAGTCGATCACTGGCTCCCATTAGCCTATGACGTAGTCCAATGTATCAACTTATATACAATCTCTTGCATTTACTCTATACTAAACAACTGCGAAATAACTCACAAGTCAACAATCTCGTAGTTTCAACAACCCCTTTTTATCACTAACTTTGAAACTTCAAGTGACCCTGCGAACACACTATTTATCTGAAGAAATGTAACTTTCTATTTCCATAAGCTTCACTCGTCACAAGTAACCTTGCCGCTTTGCTTAGAACAAATAGTCATTCCCTGAAGAAACCCACAACCACTAGTGCTTACTCTACTACTACAATTTTGTCAAGTTGAAGCCAAACTTAACTTTTCATAACTTATACGACAGCTACCCTCGTACATCTTGCAACTTATCCTGACAAGCACGTCAGATACCAATTTTTCCCTTCTCATAAAGGAGGTTGATCCATCCAATTTCTTTTCTTATGCCTCTGTATTATGATTTCCACTTCTCAAAATATCACAGAACTGAGGGGTCCCAATCATAACCACAGTAAACTGAGCCTCAAATCATAGTTGAAGACTGAACTTGGTCACGTGTTTGTATCACGGTAACACATATCATACCCTACCGCGCGGGATGTCATATCGAACTACTCACACACAAATTTATGTGTATGTTACCAAAGTCGGTGGTAGAATAGGATGAAGAAGTTTCAGATACCAATTTAAACGAAGTAGCAAGAAGGAATGAAAGAATGGAAGATTTTGTAAATTTCTTATAGCCTCTCGAGGATGGGTACAGACGTCTATGTACCTATCCGCGAGACTCTACTAAAGATTGTCCTTGTACTCATGAGACCGGTGAACCTAGAACTTTGATACCAACTTTGTCATGATCCAAATCACGATCGTCGTGGTGGGACCTACACTATCCTCCCGGTAGGTGAACTATTTCTAAAATCCTTTTAACATGTAATAATACATTGCAGAATAATTAAAGGAATTATCAAGATATAATAATTCTTTATTCAACTTATATTTATGAAAATCCATTACAACACAACTCTCCCAAAACCTGATTTGACTTGTACAAGGTCTACTAAGAATACAATAGAAAGAGAAATAAACAACCATTGTCTTGGATTAATAAGAATAGTCTAACTGAGACAAGACCAAGGTTGCCGATAGGATGAATGACATGCCGTAATTTCTATGTGCTCCATCTGCATCTTGAACCAACTGTATACCTGCATCCACGTAAAAGATGCATCAAGCATAGCTTGAGTACATAACGTACCTCACATGCATAATAGGCTGACAACAACAGAAGTTACGTAACAGACATAAACATCAAGTTGACTCTCAATTAGGTCATAGTCTAGATAGTTCAAATAGTCAGATAAATTCACCTTGTTCACATAAGAGTTCAATCATAGTCAAGTACAATTCAATTCATATTGCACATATGGATCTTACATTTATTACCTACTTATCAGTACACGTATTCATTCATATAACGCCCTCATTATACTCTAAGTAGAAGTATATGTTGTACATCCCTTAACTAAGGAGGGGATCTACACATGCACAACATACAAGTCATTTAGCTACAACAACAACAACTCGACAAATTCTTTACTAGACTCTCTATCAAATAACGTTATCAATCATCAAGTAATATAAGACATACACAGTTCTCTATAATTAACATGATAGTTCTGTCAATAGAATCCACTAACCACAATATAGTTCAACACGAGTACTCAGACTCATAAAGAGGTAACCACATAACCCAATTCACAGAGAACAAGCCAATTATGGGAACCAATCTGATCCAATACAATCTATCAAATTATCCAAATCCATTTAATCAGGAATTCACCTAAGTTCTAATAATTGATCCATATCATTTCACTAATCCACACCTAATCAATGCATGATGAATGTATGAGATGAATACAATGCATATGTCAGGTACCTTTCATCTCTAGTATACAATCATTCAAATTCTTTAAATTGCACACCTATGGGGGACCCACGAAGTCCATATATTAATTGGAATTTCTCAATAGATCCAACTTCTTCGTTGTTGTAACATATGTTGTAGACCTGCAACTCAGCCCTCCGTGTATCATCAGTATCACCAACCCAAGACCCCTTAGGAGTTATATCAATCATCTCAATGTTTCCTACCATCTCATACTATTATTACCTTTCCGGTCTCTTGGATCCGCAATATTTTCATACCACTCTCTTTTCAGTATTATCAGAACCATAAGTGTATGAATGCAAATGACAATACAAGGCAAGTAATTAGAATGTATGAGATGCAACCAAGTATAAAAGATGAATATTACATGATTTCAAGAAGTCAATAAGTCACGACCCCATTTAGGGACCGTGGTGGCACTTACCTAAACCCACTGGTAGGCGACAAGCCCATATAAATCAGCAGTCGGAACTAGCACACGGCTGATTCCCCAAATCACCCATCAACATAGTTCAACATCATTACCCATTTAACCGTTTATCATAACTGACTGAGTGTGACTCCAAACACGCCCAGTACCCCTCAATATTTATATCTAATTACACACTTCTATCAAAGTCTTGTGAAAGTAAACTGTAGCCTACCTCTAAGACGAACAGGAGCACTAACCAATCAATCCTCGGTGATCGCCTTGCCCTTCTACTGCGCCTCATGATAATCAAAGTCTAATCACACATATACTATTCGCTAATGAAGAGCTTACACAACATACAAGGATATAATCCTTATCAAGGCAAGACTTTAAATACCAACCTCGGGTCCACGTCAGCAAGACTCAAACTTTATTAACCAAAAAACAAGAACACATACTAGGGAATAAAATCCTTAAGTTAATCAGGAAACTATACACATTTGAGCCTTCAATTGAACAATACAAAAAAGCTCCATTTTGGAAACCCTAGAATTTTCCACCAATTGGAATAGGTTTCTATATTCAAATCAAACTCTACAACATGATAATATAACAATTCCATCACTAATTCATAATAATCAAGTAATTTAATCCATCAACACCCTTTAAAATCCATGATTTAACTCTCTTAATCTCATAAGAACTTACAATTGATCTTCCCCAAATTATAAACATACTATATCACCATTAAAGGACTTAGAAACATAAAATGAAATCACAAGGGAAGGAAATCCTTACTTCTAAGATGAATTCCACTCTTGAACCTCATAATACTCTCTTTTGCGGCTCTAAGTCAGACATATGTTATTTTAGGAAAAGAACTTGATATAGGGAATTAAATAGGACACCTACACAGTGATCCCGCCCCAGCGGAATTGACTCCGCTGGAGCAGATCTGCTGATGTGAAGCAATACCTCACTGAGGTGGTGTCACTTGACACCTCACCTCAATGCCACAGCATGCCCGACCTCACAGAGGAGGAATCACCCCTATGGACAATCCTTTCGCCAAGACGGAAACTCAAAACCTTTCCAACCCCGCTTCTGCGAGCCAACCTTATGCTGAAACGGACCCGCAAGAGCGGACAAAGGTGCTACCGAGGCGTATACCATACACCAGAAATGGAAAACTTCCTCACACTCCCATCAAACATCCAGAACACTCTTGAGACCTCACCTTACACAAACCAAACATGCTCTTCTAAGGTAAACAGTGCTATGAACTCACTCGTACCCTTGGATTTATCATCTAACTGAACTAAGGCATACTTTTCTAAAGAATCATTCAGGAAAACCAAATATCAAAATTTCACAAATAGCACCACAAAATATATTCGATTGTCTCAGGAAGCGAACCAATGACTCAACTAAGTCATAAATGACTTTCCAAAACTATCGGAAGAGACGAAACTCGGAAATAAACCCGTCTATCCAAATGTCAACTTTGAGTCAAATCATCTAACTTTATGTCTCTAGTTTTGGGATCCATGTCACCCATCCCCATGCATCACAAACCCTACACAAAGTCTACGGGAAAGGTAAAATAACAAAATAGAGGTCTTAGTCTAAAAACAACCCGATGGGTCATTACATTAGATACAAATTAAACAAATATTCATCCTCGAACGGAGAGAAATGAAAAGAGAAAATTGTACCAAAAGTAGTAAACACATCCAGGTATCTGCTCCGCATGTCAGACTTTGTCTCCCAAGTTGCCTCATTAATAGGAATGCCTCCACTGAACCTTCATAGAAGCTATCTCCTTAGACCTCAATTTTCTCACCTGGCTGTCTAAAATAGCCATAGGCTCCTCCTCATACTCTAAATTATGATCAAGCAACACGGAGTCCCACTGGATGATATAAGAACTGTCATTATGATACTTTTTCAATATGGATACATAGAAAAGTGGATGAACGCCTGAACGAGCGGGTGGTAGAGCCAACTCATATGCAACCTCCCTAACTCTATAAAGAATCTCAAAAGGTCCAATATACCTCGGAATCAAATACCCTCTATTTCTAAACCTCATCCACCCTTCATGGGTGATACCTTCAAAAGAAACTTGTCACCAACCATAAACTCCAATTCTCAGACCTTCCTGTCTGTATACTCTTTCTGCTTGCTCTGAGCTGCTAGGAGCTTATCCTGGATCACCTTCAACTTCTCTAAGGAATCCATAATAAATTGGTACCCCAAGGCCAGACCTTGAACACATCAAACTAACCAATCGAAGATCTATATCTCCTACCATACAATGCCTCGAACGGTGCCATATTAATATTGGAGTGATAGTTGTTGTTGTACGCAAACTATTCCAAAGGTAAGAACTGATACCAATGACCACCAACATCAATCACGCAGCCTTGTAACATATACTCTAAAACTTGAATAGTCCACTCGGACTGACCGTCGGTCTGAGGGTGAAATGATGTACCGGGATCCAAGTGAGTACCCTACTCTTTCTGCAAAGTCCGCCAGAAATGCGAAGTAAACTGAGTCCCCCAATCTGAGATGATAGAAATAGGAACCCCATGAAGATGAACAATCTCACGAATGTAGATCTTAGCCAACTTCTCTGCATTATAAGTTGTCTGGAATAGAATAAAATGCGCGGACTTGGTTAACTTATCAACAATGACCCAAATATGATCAAACTTGCCTAAAGTCTTGGGCAATCCCACAAAAAAAATCGATGGCAATCTTCTCCCACTTACACTCAGAAATGGGCATCCTCTAAGAAACACCACCGGGTCTCTGGTGTTCATATTTGACCTGCTGACAATTCTGACATCGAGACAAATACTCCGCAATGTCTTTTTTCATCCCCCCCACCAATAGTGCTGCTTCAAGTCACGATACATCTTAGTAGCACTTGGATGAATAGAATACCTAGAGTTGTGGGCCTACTCCATAATTAATATCGTCAAATCACCCACAGTAGGCACACACACTCTACCCTTAATCCTAAAAATCCCTTCACTATCAATCACAACCTCTTTGGCTTCTCCACTCGTCACCTTATCTCTGATTTTACACAACTTCACATCATCATACTACTGGGTCCGAATCTAATCCAAAAGAGACAACCTCGCATCCATACAAGCCAGAATCCTACCCGGATTCAAAATATCAAGCCATACAAAATGGTTGGATAGAGTCTCGACCTCCAATGCCAAATGATACTCAAAAGCGATCAAATGAGCTAAACTCCCCATGCTGACTACCTTTCGGCTCAAGGCATCCACCACCACATTAGTCTTGCCTGGATGGTAAAAAATGGTTATGTTATCATCTTTCTATAACACCATCCATCGGCGCTACCTAGAATTCAAATATCTCTGATTAAACACATGTTGAAGATTGCGTTGGTTGGTATACATCTCACAATGAACACCATATAAGTAATTCCTCCAAATCTTTAGAGCAAACACAACGACAGCCAACTTCAAAGTATGAATAGGGTAATTCTTCTCGTGCTTCAAATTTCTCAATGCATAAGCAATAACCTTTCCCTCCTGCATCAACACACAGCCCAACCTAATCCTAGAAGCATCACAATACATAGTAAAGTCCTTTTCCTCCACCGAAAAGGATAAAATCGGAGTTGTGGTCAAAACAGACTTGAGCTTTTAGAAGCTCTCCTCGTACTGGTCAGACCACTGAAAAGGCACATCCTTTTGAGTTAAATATGTCAGATGAGAAGCAATAGAAGAGAATCCCTTGATGAACCGGGGATAGTGGCTAGGAAGATCCACAAAAATCCGAATATCTATCACAGAAGTCGGTATAGGCCAATCCCTGACTGCCTCAATCTACCATAATCCCATCATTAAACACCACGTGTCCCAAGAATGCCACCAAACTCAACCAAAACTCACACTTTGAGAACTTAGCATATATCTTCTTCTCATTCAATAAACCAAGGACCACCCTCAAATGCTGCTTATGCTCCTCCCGACTCTTCGAATAGATCAAGATGTCGTCAATGAACAAAATCATAAAAGAATCCAAATACGGTTTGAATATCCCATTTATCAAATCCATGAACATTGTGGGGGAATTGGTAAGCCCAAAAGACATCACCAAGAACACATAATGATCATAACGAGTCCGTAAAGCTATCTTGGAAATGTCATAGGCTCGAATCTTTAACTGATGATACCCAGACCTCACGTCAATCTTCGAAAACACTAAAGCACCCTGAAGCTGATCGAACATATCATTAATATGAGGTATCAGATACTTGTTTCTGATGGTGACCTTGTTCAACTGTCTATAATCAATGCACATATACATGGTGCCATCCTTCTTCTGCATGAACAAGATAGGAGCATCCTATGGATATACACTACCATTACTCAACAAATCCTGAAGGTACTCCTTCAACTCTCTTAACTCAGTTGGAGCCATACGGTACAGAAGAATAAAAATGGGTCGAGCACACAACTCGAGATTAATACAGGAGTTGATATCCGTGTCTAGTGGCATACCCGATAAATTTAAAGCAAAAACCTTGGAAAACTCGCTAACTACTGGAGTGGACTCAAGAGAAGGAGTCTCCACACTCATATCCTGAATATGAGCTAGATATGCTAAACAACCCTAATCTACCAACTTTCTAGCCGAAATGAAAGAAATCTCTTCTTAGGTCTAACCTCAGAAGTCCAGGCATTGCTAATGTGACTGTTTTGGAATAACAATCCAGAATCGCATGATATGGTGATAGCCAATCCATCCCTAGAATAACATCAAAATCAACCACGTCTAAGAAGACTAAATCTACCCAAGTATCGTAACCCATAAAAGTAACCAAGCAATGTCGATAGACTCGATCTACAATCACAAAATCACCGACTGGTGTAGATACACGAATAGGAACATCAAGCGAATCACACCACATATCCAAATCACCAAAAAAGTAAGCAGAAACATATGAGAATGTAGACCCCGGATCAAATAACACTGAAGTAGACTGATGACAGACTGAGATGATACATGTGATAATCGTATCCGATACCTCAGCCTCTGGTCTACCAGAGAAAGCATAACAATGAGTTTGTCCTCCCTCAGACTGAGTACTATATTGGACATCTCAGCTCGAGCGAGCTCCATCTCTCCCTGACTGGGATCCACCATGACCGGTCTGATGGCCACAACCGCTTGACTGAGATCTTCCTCGGCTAACCTGACCACCACCCTAGATGGCTATGTTGGGGTCATGGATGCACAAGATGCACTCGATACTGATCTGAGGCAATCTCTCCTAAAATGCCCAACCTCACCACATGTGTAACAAGTCCTGGCCGCGGAGGGATGATGAATAGAGATAAAACAACCCCAACTATCATGATCAGAATACCAAGACTGACCCCCACCATAACTGCTCTACCCTATAGATACACCATTAGTAATCTAAAGGGTTGCTTGAACTAGCTTACTAGGTTGCGACTGTTGATATCTACTATGCTGGTCATAACCACGGGAAGTAGATCCACTAAACTTTCCCTGTCACCTCACCCTCTAATATGACTCATATCTGGGCATCTTGCCCCTCACAGACTCTAGTATCCTCGCATGCTCAGCTACAGTCTCAAAAGAAGCTCCAACAGCGACCAACTACAACATAGTAAACTAAATGGGAATACTCAAACCTCTAACAAAACATCTCACTCACTCAGCCTCTGTAGGTAATAATGGTGCTGCATTGCGTGATAAAGCGTGGAAGTGAATCTCATAATCTACAACTAAAAAACCTTCTGCTCAATCCTCTAAAACTCATCACGCTTGCTCAGACGCAAGCTAAGAGGTGCATACATCTCTAGAAATATGCGATAGAACCTAACCCATAACAGTGGAGGTGACCCCGCTGATCGACAGTCAATATAAGCTCTCCACCACTATTTAGCATCTCCCAAAAGTTGAAGGGCCATAAAAGTAACTCTGTGCGACTCGATGTTACCTAAGGTATGCAACCTCTCGTGGTTGCTCATAATAAACTCATAAGCATCCTCTTCGGGATGACCATAAAATATCAGAGGCTTCATGTTCGAGAAGTTCTCCCATATATTTCACTCATCGTAGATCATATTTGTCCCTGCAATCGGTTGGGGACAAAAAACTAGAGTAGGAATCTCATTAATATGGGGCACTGACATCGTCATTGGCTGAACCCAGGGATACAGAACTCTAGAGTCTGAGTCTGTCCTTATCCCACACAGGTCTGAGAACCACTCAGAGTGGTCAGATACATGCCCGCCCAGGCAAAACCATCTAGAACAATCAACAATCAGACCAACATGTTATATAGAACTAGAGTAGCAATAAATCCAAGATGATCCTGGGCTGGACCCATCTCTTCCTCAAGTAACTCATCTTGAGGCTCAACAACTCAATTAGGGGAGACTAATCAAGAGACTGGCTCAACCTAAAGCTCTAATACCAACTTTGTCATGACCCTTATTAGGGATTGTAGTGTCACTTGACACCTCGCCTCAACGCCAGAGCGTGTTAGACCTCGCAGCCGGGGCATCAACCCTGCGGTCAATCCCTTTGCCAAGGAGGAAACTCACAACTTTCCCAACCTCTCTTCTGCGAGCCAATCTTTTGTCGGGGCAGTCTAGTGAGAGCAGACAGAGGTGCCGCCAAGGCGGACCAGACACCGGAAATGGGAAGAAGCCTTAAACTCTCATCAAAACACTCGAAACATTCCCGAGACCCTCCGGACACAAACCAAATATGCTCGTCTAAGGTAAACAGTGCTACGAACACACGCGTACCCTCAGATTTCTCATCTGCCCGAGCTAAGGTAAACTTTTCTAAAGAATCGTCCGAGAAAACCAAAAATCCAAATCTCACAAATAGAACTATAAAATGCATCTGATTGTCTCGGGAAGTAAAATGATGACTCGACTAGGTCATATGACCCACCGAAACTATCGGAAGATATGGAACCCGAAAATGAATCCATCTAGCGAATAGTCAAATTTGAGTCAAACCATCCAACTCTAAGTTTCTAATTTTTGGTTTTTCATCTGAAATTTATGTCAATGGACCTCAAGATCCGTGCCACCCATCCCCACACATAACAAACCCCAGACAGAGTCTAGAAGAAAGGTAAAAAGTCAAATAGAGGTCTTAGGATAAAAACGACCGAACGGATCATTGTACAATAACACGTAATCCACATATAATCAGGATATCATATCAAAAACCATGTGATAAATAAACACAAAAATAGCAATTATGGCGAGGAGCCCATATAATGGCGACAAGCCCAATCAACAACAGTCAAAATTAGCTTAAGGCTGATTCTCCAAACCACCCATTATCATAGTTCAACACCGGTACCCACCTAAGCATTTATCATAACCGCTAATGTGGGACCCACAAATACACCCAACACTTCTCAATATTTATAACTACTATGTACTTCTATCGAAGTCTACAAAAGAGAAATTGTAGCCTACCTCAAAGCTGAGTAGGAGCCACGAGCAATCATCCCTCTATGCACGACTTGCCCTTTCAGAGCGTCTCATAGAAATCGCAGTCTAACATACATAGACTCTACATTAATAATTAAGCTAATACACAAATAAGGTCTTAGTCTTTAAACATACCAAATGACAACTAAAACCAACCTTGGGCCAACGATGCCAAAATCTGAACTTTATTATTCACAATGCATGATTACACACTACATAGTCACATCCTTAAATTATTTTGAAATCTAAGTTTAATTGGATCCTTAATTGCATGATTAGGTAAAATCCTTAATTCCAAACCCTAGAATTCCCCCAAATTGAAAAGGGTTTCCATTATCAAATTAAACATTACGATATGATCATCTATCATTAATGAATAACAATTCACAATATCAAGATAATCTAATTCATATTACACCCTTAAATCAAGGATTAAACCCTCTTGTTGTACCATGGAGAACTTACAACATTTCTTCCCCAATATAATCTATACTAAGATTAGGAACCTTAAAATATGAATCATAATCAATAAGGGTGAAGAATTTACCTCAAAGAATAACCCAAGCTCAATCTTCAAGAAATCCCCCTCTCAATCAGCTCTAACCCCGAGATAAAGGTGTTTGGGAAATGGAATCCATTTTAGGTCATTAAATAATTTGATTGTCAGCTATTCCGCATCGGCAAAATCAATTTCGCAGGTGCGATTTTTCTCTGGCAGAAAAAGCATTCGCTGAGGCACAATCACTTGACATTTCACCTCACCGCAGAAGCGGGAACAACTTCGCAGATGCACCTTTACCTCTGTGAGAAATCTCCGCAAGGACAAAACCTGACAAAATACTTAAGGCCCGCATCTACGAGGAACCTCCGCAGAGAGGGCCATGCAGAAGTGGCCACACGACCACTAGTGCGAACACCAGACACCAGCAACTAAAGAACTTTCAATCTTTTGCCAAACACTCAAAATTCTCCAGAGACCCCTAGATACAAACCAAACATGCTACCTCAAGGTAAACAGTGCTACAAACTCGCTTGTGCCCTTGGATTTCTCATATAACCGAGCTAAGACATACTTTTCTAAAGAATCATTCAAAGCATCCAACTATTATAATTTCACAAATAATGCCACAAAGTACATCTTATTGCCTCGAGAAGTAAACTAATGACTCGACTAACTCATAAATGATCCTCCAAAACTACCCAAAGCGACGGAACCCAAAAATGAACCCATATACTCGAAAGTCAACTTTGAGTCAAACTAACCAACTCTAAGATTCCTATTTTGGATTTTTTATCCAAAAAATCACATAAATGAACCTCGAGATCTATGCCACCCATCCCCGCGCATCACAAATTCCACACAGAGTCTACGAGAAAGGCAATATCATCAAGGTCTTTAGCTATGAACGACCGGACGGGTCATTACAGTTTTTATCTTCGGAGATTTAAAAATTGTAGAGGAATGATCGTAGAAAACTTGTAATATTTGATCTACGAGATCCCTCTGACTTCTTTTTAGAATTCTGGTTTCCTTTCTGAATTATTTGGACCCTTAGTTGTAGGATGGTAGAATTGTGATAAGGACAAACTCTTTTTGGCCAATCAGATTTAAGTTGACATGGTGATATTTGATAGGTCGGAACATGTCACTGGTATACGTAGCACATTTTCATTGTCCTTTGATTTGACTAGGTATGCTATGTCATTTTGACATGTGGCATTATCCTATTGGCTCTTTCATTTGACTTAGCGTGCCATGTCATTGCATTTGTAGCACCATAATAGACCTCTATGATAAGATGACATCTTGAGCTTAGCAAAGTGAGCTAGTCATCTATAGCCCAATTAATTGGTTAGCCCAATGCATTTGAACTTTGAATTAGTTTCAGATTTATTAGTCATAAATAATTAGGAAAAAATCATAATTACCTGCCCACTTAAAAATATGCACAACAGTCTGCAAATCCAAACATAGTCCTTTATTCTTTCACACAAATTAATGCTCCCCCACCCCTAGCTAAAACAAAAGTTCACTTTTCTAACCCTCGACCATCATGATCCAACTCTCTTGTCACCCCATCACCTTATACTCCAACCATTATCCTCACCCACCACCAAACTCCAGTTACCCTACTCAGAGTTTTTAGATCTAAATAAAAAGTAAAAAAAACAACTTGAGCGAGAGAGATTAAGATAGGGTGCGAACTTCATGAATATTGTATTATACACATTATAATATGGATATAAATAGTCTATACAGATCATAATGTGGATATACATTGTTAATACATAATATAATATGGATAAATATTGTATATACACATTATAATGTGAATAAACAATGTTTATCCATATTATAAATGTGAATATACATTGTTTATGCACTTATAAAAAGTGTTTATATACCTCTTGTACATTAAATATACACCCTGGATAATATATACATGCAGTGTATAATTATTACATAACGTTTATATTCATGTTTTAGAAAATAGAAAAAGGACAACAACAACAACAACCAAAAAACAAAAATTGTTATACACTGATATACACTTTTATACAGTGTATATACACATACGCCTACCCCCTACACCATTAAACCACCACCATTAAAACTCCAAACCATCATTGATATTTCAAAAGATCTCAAAATCATCTCTTCACCACATTGTATGAAAAGGGTATCAGTCCCAGTAACATAAATGCCATCGCAGATCTAAAAAAAAAAAAAAAAAGAACATATCTTTATGTGGAGTGTCCATTCATTAGTCTCAATCTGCTGTGTCACCCACTTCATAGCTCCTATATTCATACATATCTAATGGACTTAATGTCCTTTTTATCTTTTATTAAAGAAAGAGAAAAAGAATGACGATGGTTTTTAGACGTGGAAGGTGTAAGGAAAAGAAAGGAATCAGTGGCAGAAGGTGACAGGGGAAGACAAGATTGCTATCAAAAGCTGAAAAGAGAGAAATATGGTGGTGTCGGCTCCACTCAGGATTAAACAGACAGAAGATCATAAATTCATTTTGGGGATAGTGAAAATTATGAAGTAGGCTCGACCGGCTATTATTTTTAATTTAGATTGATTAGGGTTATTTTGGGTTTATAACTTGTTGAGTTGCTTCGATCCCAGTCTTAATTTATGATCATATGGTGTTTTTATGAATGACAAAATTATGCAAGTGAGAATCTATGCATAAAAAATATGGGCTAAATTGTACAAAAACTAAGCCCTTAATAGATCTCCAAAAGGAATTGGTGAAGCAGGAAACACAGATGCAGGATTGCTGAGAGAACTTTGCCCTCAAGACAAGAACTACAAATTGTTGGTCTACGAAAAAGAGGTTGTTCCACATGCACAAAAGAAAACCTTGGAGAATTGTGATTAAGGCATATCTAATTCTTCAAGTGTTACGACCCAAAATTGATAACTGTGATGGCACCCATATTACCGATAGGCAAGCCAACCCCAACTCTTAACAATTTTGATAAGTAATTCAATAGAAAGTAAAGAGATGAATTAATTATCTAATACTAAGTATGTAAATAGAAAATGCAAAAAACAACAAAATTCGTGTCATAAACAATGCAGCAAGTGTAGTGTGAGTAGAAACCATGTGTACTCAGTAAATCTCATAGATATTCAAAGAAGAATTAGGGACATGATTTGTAAGAAAACATCTTTTAACCCTACAAGTCTACATTGCATTCAACAGTCAAGTTCCATTGCATAGAGGAAAATAAGTGTCAAGTAAGGCTAAGTAATCAAATAAGGATAAAATCAAGTAAGAATAAAGGATGCAATGCAATAAAATGAAATACCTAGGTACCAAATCATCTCCACTACCGTATATGGACGACACTCTTCAGTAATCTTTTGGAGTTCATGACCCACGAGGGACTTGCGAGGTCCATATACATGTTGCAGTGCGCAACCCGATTCAAATACTTATTGCAGCGTGCAACCTGATCCAAATGCCTTTTGTGACGTGCAACCTGATCCATCTACATGTTGCAGGGTGCAACCCAATCCATATACATATTGCTACATGTAACCCTATCCATATACCTCAAAACCACCAAAATGATCAGACAAGAGCAAATATCCATGCCAAGAAATCATATCAACAAATAATTGAAATTACTAAACTAATTCCAATACACAAGTATAGAGGTTCAATAAAATGATATGAGCAAAACTAAGCAACAAGGTCAATAATACATCAGCTAATTCCTACATGCTTTGGCATTCTCAGATTACAATCCGTAACTACATCTCATAAACTTTTCCATTCATAACACTAGTACTCATATCAATGTTCCTTACACTACATTGCAAGACTCCCTCTTTCCCCTTACCCATTATTATTTTTATTTTTAGCCTCTACTTAGCAAAAACGTCCCTCAACGAAATCTAGAAAGTCTCAACACACCTCCAATACCGAGCAAATGCACCACAAACTCCAAGATTTTGACTTTCCCTTTTACAAAGCCTCAGAACATCTCAATCTATCAAATACATGTTATTCGTAAGTAAATGTGTCCGTAGGAACTCATATTTCTCTAGTTATATTTCGGGATCAAAAAGTCAACCCAAACACCAATCCCAAGCCCTCAAGGGAAAAACTAGAATTTTACTAAAAAATCAATTTGTCCATAACTTAAAGGTTAAGAATCTCAAAAAATCATCGGAATTTGATTAAAATCGAACTTCAATTCCATATTTACTCAAAATCTCATTGCCATGAAAATCCCCAATTTCTAAGACTAAATCATGGATAAAATCGCTAAATAAAGAATGAAATCACGGGAAAATATATAAATTAAGTTAGAAACTGACTTCGAGCCAAGATTGAAGATTTCCCTTGAAATATCCCAAATTCAAGCTCTCTCAAAAATTGGTTTTTGAACCATGAAAATTGAAGTTGGGATTTTATTTTGTCCAGGTCAAAATTGCCCATCTCGGTCGCGACCAAGATCCTCATGATTGTGACCTGCCAACCCATGTCGTACCCTACTCTAATGCAATACATAATTTCCCCATCCCATTTCATATTTTATGTTGTTTTGAGACCCCCACATGTGACTACGTAGGAGGAAACCAGATACCAGACACCAGATTTTTCTTATGTCTTCCAAACATGGAATCAACACCTAAAACTCATCTGGGACCTCCCGAACACAAACCAAATATGTATTTCAGTCATGAAACACACTACGAACCTACTCGCACACTAAAAACATTAAAAAGGGCTATCTTCATCCGATATTGATCGTGGTCAACTCCAAATCCGTAACAAAATTCTCAACCAATGACCCAAATCACACCAAAAACCCTCGGAACTCGACCAACTACTCGATCGCATGAAATCGACAAAACTCTTATTTGACCTTGTTAACCTCCGGTGTTGACTTTGATATAACTTTTAGTTTTCTTAGCTTAGAAACTTCCATTTTCACTAATTCGTCTCTGATACTCCCCTGATTACCTTAGGAACTGTGCCACCCATTCCCGTAAGTCACGAAAGCCATTTTAAGGCTACGAGAAAGGTATTTTAGGAAAAAATAATCTATAATATCAAAATAACCTGGAGGGTCATACATCAACTACCAATTAAATAAACATTTGTTCTCGAACGGTAAAGGAAAATAAAGTATCTGAACTCTGAAAAAGTTGGGGATATCTAATCAGCATGTTTGACTCGATCTCCCAAGAATCCCCCTCAATTGAATGATGCTTCTATTGAAGCTTTATTGAAGCAATTTCATTTTATCTTAACTTTCGAATTTGCCTATCCAAGATGGTTACTGGCTCCTCCATAAAACTCAAATTCTGATTAAGTAACACTGAATCTCACTGAATCACTTAGAACTATCCTGATGGTACTTCTTTAGCCTTTAAATATTAAGCATAGGGTGAACTCCCAACAACCCAGGTCACAGGGCCAGCTTATATGGCACCTCACGATTACGCTAAACAATCTCAAATGACCTAATATACCTTAGGCTCAAACATCTCCTTCTTATCGAACCTTATCACACCCTTCATGGATGAAACATTCAATAAAAATTGATCTCTAACCATGAATTCCAAATCACGAACCTTCCGATCCGTATAACTCTTTTGCCTACTCTGAGCTATGATTACCCTATCCTAAATCAACTTGACCTTGTCCAAAGACTCCCTCAACAAATTTGTACGCCATAGCCTAATTTCAAATGTATCTAACCAACCAACTAGGAATCGGCATCTCCTATTATATAATGCCTCGAATGGTGTCATCTCAATGCTCGAATGGTAACTATTTTTGTATGCGAACTCTTTGAAAGGAAAAAGTTGGTCCCAATAACCACAAAATTTGATCACACATGCTCGTAACATATCTTTAAGGACCTGAATATTCCGCTCAGACTGACTATCAGTCGGGGATGAAAGGTTGTACTAAGCTTCACCCAAGTATTCAACTCATTCTGCATATATCGCTATAATTATGATGTGAACTGTGTGCCCCAATCCAAAATGATGGAAATTGAAACTCCAAGCAAATGAACCATCTCTCGAATGTAGATATTTGCTAACTTCTCTAAATTTTAGGTAGTTTAAACCGGTATGAAATGAGCGAACTTGGAAAATCTATCCACGATTACCCCAATAACATCACACATCTCCAAATTACGTGGTAACCCCAACACAAGGTTCATAGTAATCTGCTTTTATTCCACTTTGGCGTGGACATTCTCCAAGTCATACCTCTAGGCTTTTGGTGTTCATACCTCACTTGTTGACAATTTAAACTCCGGGATACAAAATCCACTATGTCCCTCTTCATTCGACACAACCAATAATATTTTTTCAAGTCAAATTACATCTTAGTAGTCCCCGGATATATAGAATGAGTCGAACTACAGGCCTCATCTATGATCAAATGAATCAAGTCACCTACCCAAGGTATATAAATACGACCCTTGATCTTCAAAACACCCTTATCATCTAGAATTACCTCCTTAACTTTCCTCACAACATTTTATCCCGAATCTTACATAAATTCTCATCATTAAACTGTGGAGCCCAAATATTCTCCAAAAGATGACCTAGCCGTTACATAACCTACAACCCTTCTAGTTCTCAAAATGTCAAGCCTCACGAAGTTGTTGTCGAATGACTCAACATCCATAGCTGAAGGACCTCTCCCACCTATAACAAAGCTAGACTGAGTCTTCAACTCAAGGCATCCGCCACCATATTGGCCTTTCTTAGATGATAAAGAATATTCATGTCATAGTCCTTGAGCAATTCTAACCATCTCCACTGCTTTAAATTGAGATTCTTCTAATTGAATATATACTGGAGACTACGATGATTCGTTAACACCTCATAATGTGATGCAAATTGAGGTACCAAGGTCAATATCAAAAGTGAGGGTGTGGACTACCTTAGATATGGAGACTTTCAATCACCTACAAAGAGCTTAAAGTGTTATTAAAAAGAGTTAAGAGTCCACAATATGTTGAAATGGATTTACGAGAGAAGTAGTAGAAACCGAGGAGGTTATCAAGGGATTTGGACCATTTTTCCTACCGTTATGAGTTTGGAGGACTTATCAAAAGCATGGAAGGAAGACTTCAAGGCCACCAATATGCTCAAGTGTTATTTTTATAATTTGGTCATTCTTGTAAATTAGTCATTTTTGCAAGACTAATATAAATAGTCTTTAAGTCTTCACATTGGTGTTAGTTAATTTTTGGAAGATATTGTGGTTTAGGCTCCTTTGTGAGTTTTGGGGTGGCTCCTCTCATTTCTTACTTGGGTAAGTAATCTCTTGTATGAGTTTAATTTCTCTTATTCCTTGGAATATAACCATTTATTGACTGCTTAGTTTTGCTTTTAATTAATTGATTAAATCTTTTCTAATTTCTACTCTCTTAATTTTATCTCTTCTCTCTATTTTCTACCTAGTATTGCTTGTTATGATATTGGTATCAGATCTTGGAAAAAGAATTGTTCCTACAATTCTTAATCCATAGCTTTTTTATTAAAAAGGAATAAAAAGAAATTCATATCTAAAAAATGGAGTGATTGTCAAGTGGGTATTATTGGGATTTGTTGCAAATATTCTAAAGAGGTTGAATATGAAATTTGGAAGCATTTGGAGTTTATTTGGATCAAAATTTATCTATTTTTCATCCATTTTTGCAACTAAAATTTCAACACTGTGTAAAGGCAAAAATTTGTGTTTTGAAGTTTTCTTGTGCAAAGTTGTGACATTCCAGATTGGGGAAAGCGCAGGCACCTACCCTTTTCCCACCTGGTAGGCGAACCCGCCCCTTAATCACATCTCAATAAAAAATAAAGTCGAACCCAACCATCAAATATACACAATAAGTCTAGGATAGATAAGGAAATAGTGCGGAAGTAATACAACAATCCCAAGAAATCTGGTCTAAGGTTGTACAAGATCCACTATTATATACTACAAGTCTGAATACTAATACATAGTTTATAAAGTAAAATAGTGTCTGGGAATAGAAAAATAAGACAAGTAGAAAAGAGAGACATTCGGGCTACGGATCCGTCCATGTGCTCACCCTAGATGCTCGTCATCAAAGCCTCGGGAATCAGTCACAATGAGAGGAAGTGGATCTTGTCACGTACTCTGCACTCATAAAAGAATGCAATCAGGTAGTATCAATATAAACACTATGTACTGATAAGTATCATAGGCCGACAATAGTTAGATAACATATATAAAGTAAGAGACTAAAGGATAGGCATGCTCACAATCAGATATAAACACTACACAGTCCCAGAATAACATCACAACTTAAAATACCAAGTCCGAATCTAGTAAGTATGAATAGGTAAATATGAATGCATATGCAATGCAATGATACATAGATGCTCCGGGCGTAATAGCTCCACATCTCGATAGTCATGACCCATGGACGACCAGCGAAGTCTATGTACTTGCTACGGCATAGAGCCCGATCCAATATATGTTGCAGAATGTGCAACCCGATCCAATATATATATATATATATATATATATATATATATGTTGTGGTACGTAACCCGATCTAATATATGTTGCGGAATATGCAACCTAGTCTAAATTTTTTATATATATATATATATGTTGCGGTGCGCAATCCAATCCAAATGTATGAGTGATATGATTGCCGATGAGAATATATCAAGCCAATCATACCATGCATGGACACATAATATTATGTTAAGAATGAATCAATTCTACCTCTATACACGATCAAGTCTAGTATCATACACGTGGCGATGAACCAATAGATCAAATAAGGCAACAACCACAATCAAACAACAATACCAACCTATGTATTCCAAACCAACTTCAAACCCGAAGGCATAACATGCTTTCCCCAAAAATCACTAACTTTACATATGCTTCACTAACCGAAGTCTAACCATAAGGTAAGCCCTAACCTACTTGGAAGCCGAGCGGGAGCCACGAACAATCACACCTTTGCCTTACCTTTTTGAAGAGCCTCGAAGTACTCAAAGTATATCCATAAACAAATTCTAAATTAGAAATAAGAAGAAAAATACACATATTGCTATCATATCCTTTGAATCAAAACCATCTATGGAAAAGGGAGAAAACGGGCCTACAAGGGTAAAATGGAAAATTCAAAAGTGAAATTGATAATTCAATATTGTAGAAGTCTAATTCTACTATTCAGTTGCTAAATTAACTCAAGAATAGGTCAATTCCATTATTCGAGTCAAAATCCCCAATTTGGTATAAACCCTAACTTTCAACTTTCAATTCATCAACCTAAATGGAATATTCAAGCCTATTAGTTACTAAATCATCAAACTCCATACTTAGATTAGTCAAATCTACCAACAATTCTCATTTAGAAAAGCTAAAACTCAAATAGTGAAATAGACATCAAACCCATCTTCATTCTTAAGTTATTTAGGGTTTCTAGCATGGATTCAAGTTTAGGAAAGGTAAAAGAATGAATTCTAAGACAGAACTTACCCACGAGAGAAATCAGCCAAGAACTCTTTCAATTCGCCTCCAAGATGCTTAGGAATGATAAATAAAGTAATAGGACATAAAGGGTTTTAATTAGGGCATTAAATAGAATCTGGTCTCCAATTTTCGCTACAGCGGTCACTGGTCCGCTGCAGCGGGTCT
Source organism: Anisodus tanguticus (assembly GCA_034509755.1). NCBI lineage: Eukaryota > Viridiplantae > Streptophyta > Magnoliopsida > Solanales > Solanaceae > Anisodus > Anisodus tanguticus. The sequence continues at coordinate 26,213,887 of CM067559.1, forward strand.
GCGCTAGCTATCCACTGCTCGCTACCATGAGTCCGTCATAGAATATTCTCGTCCACTGCGTCGACTCAACACAACTCCCCACAACTTGCCATAGCGAATCAAGCCACGTTGTGGCGGGTTCGCTACAACACATCTGGTGCCGCTACAACGAACACCATGTACTAGAAAACTGCTAGTTTTTCATAATCTCAACCCCGAAATCCGACAATCACCCGAGACCTCCCAGACACAAACCAGACATGCATTCACTTATAAAAACATGCTATGGACTAACTCATGGTCTCAGAATTCCCAATGAAGGTCTATTTGACTCGGTCAACACCCAACGACCAAAGACCAACTTTCTAACCAATAACCCAAAATACTCCCGAGTGGCTCGGGAATCAACTGAACATACCACCATGTCACAATTGACCATACGGATCTCTTCGAATCAACGGATTTTTGGAGAAGGTCTGTTTACCAAAAAGTCAACTATTGGTCAAATATTTTTCACTTTAAGGTTCTATTTTGAAAAGGTCGTAGAAAATCTTGCCCAATTACCTCGGGAACTGTACCACCATCTCCGTGGGTCAAGGTCGTACTAATTGGGCTTAGGGATGGGTCATCAGAGGTAAATGGGTCTAAATGCCATATCGACCAAATGCGTCATTACATCAGATACTAATTAAATAATCGCGCATCCTCGAGCGACAAGGAAAGTGTGAACTTAGCTTAACGAAATATACTAACGGTACCACTTGTTCACTGTATCATTCAAAGTGTCGTTAACTTGACTCAACGACTCAAGTCTCTATTCTTTCATAACCAAAATTTCTTTTACAACTAATTCTCGAATATAAGAATGGACTAAGCTCAAATTCCCTGATTTGATCACAACTGTACTTCTTTACGCATCCGATTGAATCCATAACTATCACCATTATCCTTTAGTCGTAGTCACAACAAAAATCTAACATGTACCTGATAACATAGTCTGATTCTATTAGCCTTCCTTATCAACTATCAAGGTTGTTATTTCAAAAAATCCCTTAAAAACACATACACACACGTCATAAGTCCAATTTTTCTTGAATCTCTAAATCACCATACTATGAGCATACCTACTGATTATCTTACCATGCTAGATCCGTAGAAAAATCAATTGATCACTCTACATACTTCCCATAACCATTTGTACCTTCTCAATACATCCCCAAGTACACATGTAAACCATTGGAACTGTTCGAATCTTTGCCATCCGACAAATATCATGAATCCTACTTGCAAACTTCAATGAGAATCGGTAACACTGCCATAACTTCATTCCGAATAGAAATCCATCGAACCCATGTCGGTGGTTTACTAGAATATTATACATCCTTCATGCAATATAAACATAGGTCACCTAACCCTAAATGAACAAATTTGACTCGAAATAAAATGTTGAATCTCTAAATCATCGATAGTCATCTGAATTGATAGGCTTCCCATAAGCATGTGGTAACATATTCTGTCTCTTTTCTCATGAGTAATCAATCATGTTCCATCACCCATAACTCCAAAGGCTAGATTCCATCCAAATCATCAACTTAGTATCGAAGATCTGTACCTTTATTGTAACCTTCATGTTTCTCAACTTCCACCCTATACGCAAGTATGATAGGACCTCATGAATTCTAAATACATCAAATCCTATTTGTATGCTCCCATAACTCTCCTGCACTCTGGACACCTTGTCAAACTTCTTTTTTCATGTCCCGCTATTTACCACCCTTATCAAATACAGTCGGTCTGAAAGATGCAAAAATAATGCCACCATAATCTATATCTAACCCAAGAATTTCCATTGTTCCAAATCCAAATCCTACCCTATCTCGAAGAGTCATCTTACTTATTCCAAATTATTTTAATTTCTTAATTTCCATATTTTATCCAAAATCACATTCGCTACTATCGATCGAAAATAACTCGAACCCACTCGAGAGTGTAATGATGTATCGTAAATCTTGCAAAATAGCTGAGTAAATCCTGGAGATAGTAGTAAACCACAAACTCGAACAACCGAAAGTTTATGTTGCCTCACTCGAATCTCAAAACTAGGTACTTATTCAAATCAGACGTATCATATGAATAATCCTTCATGAAACCTTCTCCTACCAGAAATATTGATCAACCTTTGTTACCCCCAACAAGATCCATTATCGCTAATGTAATATTCCAAACCATCACTGCAGGTCCATAACCTGCAGGGCAATCTCACTTACCATTCACAAAGTTCTACTAACACTCTCATACGGTTCCACTAGCATCCTTTCCTATGATCCTTTAACTGATGAATCCTTCTTCTACCTTGGCTTTAAAAGTCCATCGACCAAATATCCATACACAAGGTACTATAGTGAATTCACATTTCTTGATTTCAACCGTCATCATTGATCCTTGCTTTAGTTTCTAAAATGTACTTAAAAACTCAAGACAGTTTACATCTATCATTGATCTACCACTTTAAATATTTGTATCGACTAACACCTCACTCAAGGGTCCTTAAATGATGCTTATCCCAAAAGAACCATATTTTGCCTTGTCTCACTTATCTATAATGCCTTTTACAAATCATGTAGTTATCCTCTTCATCTTTAACCTTTAGAAAATCACATCGCTATCAATTATGGAAACTTGCCTAGTCCTAAGCAATATGTACAATGCACACGTCCCCTATCCAAAATTAAAAGCAACCACCGATAACTCCTTAAGTAATTAAATCTTCACACTTTTCCATCGCTAGATCCATCCTCATTAGCCAATTATGTAGAGAGTTCACATACCACTCGTCTTACTCCACCACCGAAACGCCATTTTGTCGCACTCCACTTAGTTCTTCATACTCCCATGAATTAACAGACTTAGCATACTATGCGCTCATATTAGATGAATATTTTACCATTTTAATATTTTATCACCAAGCTTGAACACTTTAAATTATCTTTAGTATGATTCAATTATGTAAAATGGAAATAAAACTCCTCATACGAATCATCTAACAAGTCCTACCACATCTGACCTCATTACCAAGGATCACCTTTCATGTCGTTGTCTTTTATCAAATTCTCTTCACAATAGTACCATAGTCTCTGCCCTATCAAGTCTAAGCTTGTCTTGAAGATGCCAACCTATGAACTCTTTTGTTACTGAATTATTGGTCTGTCGTTGATACACCCTCATCACAAGACTGTCGCAATAAATCTGACTAACATTAAAGTATTCCCATATCAATCACACCTTAAGTAAAACATCCTTGATATGTCAAACCTTCTCAAGTATTAACCTTTACATACCAATGCCCACAATTCTCATCCAAAAACTAGATGCAACACTCGGTAATCCTTTAAATAGACATCCACACTTGTCCAGCACAAGAGTTATTCCTATTAGTCGATCAGTGGCTCCCATTAGCCTATGACGAGTCCAGCATACCAACGCATATACGACTTTCACACTCACTCAATACTAAACAACTGCAAAATACTCACAAATCAAAAATCCCCTAGTTTCAATAATCCTCTATCATCACTAACCACAAAAATGCCAATTGAACCCATGAACACACTTTTTAAGTGAATAAACGTGACTGTCTATTCCACCAAGCTTCACTCATCACAAGTAACACTGCCACCTGATTTCGATCAGAAAACAATTTCCTAAAGAACTTACAACCACTAATTCTACTCTGCTATCACAATACAGTCAAATCGAAGCCAACTCAACATTTCATAGCCTATACGACATTTGCCCGCGTACACCTTGTAACTCATCCCAACAAATATGTCAGATACCAATTTTTCCCTTCATACGGTGGAGATTGATCCATCCAAATTCTTTCTCTTGCATCTCTGAATTGTCATTCCCATGTTCCAAATATTCCATCGAATTGAAGAGTCATAAACATAACCCCAATTAACAGTACCCTCAAATCATCGCTGGAGACTAAAATTGGTCACGTGTTCGTATCATGGTAGCACAACTCATACCCTATCATGCGACATCATATCGAACCATTCATGCACGAATTTAAGAGCGTTTTACTACCATCAGTGACAGACTAGAAAGAATAAGTTTAGATACCAATTTAATTCAACTTAGCACGAAAGGAATGAAGAAATTGAAGTTTCCTAAATGTCCCATAGCCTCTTCAAGATAAGTACATAGCTCATCGTACCGATCCGCAAGACTCTACTAGACATAATCTTTTACTTATAGACCAGATAACCTAGGGCTCTAATACCAACTTATCACGTCCCAAATCAGAGAACGTGTTGACACCTACCCCTTTCCCACCTGGTAGGTGAACTCGTCCCTTAATCACAACTCAATAAAAAATAAAGTAGAACCCAACCATCTATTGTACATAATAAGTCTAGGATAGATAAGGAAATAGTGCGAAAGTAATACAATAATCCCAAGGAATTTGATCTAAGGTCGTACAAGAGCTACTACTACATACTACAAGTCCGTATACTAATACATAGTCTGTAAAGTAAAATATTATCTCAGAATAGTAAAATAAGACAAGTAGATAAGAGAGACATCTGAGTTGTGGATCCGTCCATGTGCTCACTTTAGATGCTTATCAGCAAAGCCTCGGGAATCAGTCACGAGGAGAGGAAGCGGACCCTATCATGTACTCTCCACTCATAAAAGAATGCAAAAAGGTAGTATTAATACAAACACTATGTACCTATAAGTATCATAGGCCGACAACAGTTAGATGACATATATAAAGTAAGAGACTGAAAGATAGGCATTCTCACAATCAGATGTAAACACTACACAGTCTAAGAATAGCATCACAACTACAAATACCAAGTCTGAATCCAATAAGTATGAATAAATGAATATGAATGCATATGAAATGCAATGATACACATATTCTCCGGGTAGAATACCTCCATGCCTCAATAGTCATGACCCATGGGGGACCCGCGAATTCTATGTACCTGCTACGGCATACAACTCGATCCAATATATCTTACGAAATGTGTGACCCGATCTAATATATATATATATATCAAGCCTCTCTGAGGGGAAAATCTCATCATATCATATCCGATCATATAGGACTCGATAATGTCATACCCAATTGTAGTGGTGTGCACGTATAAGTGTTGTACCCCGCCAACTCTATAGGTACTCGATAAGAAAACAGATATGTATATATATATATATACGTGTGTGTGTGTGTACGTGCAATTCAAGATAGACCTCGAGGGGCACCATAAATAGAGTTGGAGTGACCTATAATCGTTATCCTCTATCTATCATTATTATCGCTACGTTCATCAACTTTTACCTAATTAACAGGAGATTTATAGAATGCCAAAATGTACTCTATACAAAGAATAAACAAGTTACATGAATTACCTCAATAAAATAGGAGGCATGTATATCTCAATTCAACAAAGAGAGTGTCATTTTAGGAAATGTTTGTGTAAAGTCATGCCAAAAGAAGAGGTTAGCCCTACATATCTTGTCACCATAGTTTAACGTATCCCACATTTCGTTGTACACTCTACGAATGATTATCTACATTAGACGAATGATTTGTATTAATATCGAACTCATAGCTTATAAGGAAGTTCATTTAGACATTTTGTTGAACAATTTATGTGCATAACGTTGTAAGATCACTATAGCTTAAGTTATACACATATCATCACAACAATATTCACTACTACTCCTACTCATAACCAAAACTCACTCAACAACTTCACAACTTCATATAGCAACTTCAAATCACACAAAAACAACGCATATCAACATAGCTTAACTTCAAGGTCCACAAACACTTGTTCTTCAAGATCTCTTCAATAATCCTATTTAAATGGTTGAATGATCCTAAGAATAAGATGAAGGCGGTGAAACTTACCTTTAAACTGAAGAACTACTCCACAATGAAGCTTATTTCACGGCCAAGAGTTCTCCAAGAATATTTATAACGAAGAGAAAAATGATTCTATGATAACCACAGGATTTCTTACGTCGGATTGATGTAGTTTATCTTTGATTTTACTTTGGATCACTTGGAGCATCTTAGAGAGAGCTTAGGGTTAGTTTAGAGTTATAAAAAGGAAGAAATGAGCTTTAGGTTGATTCAAATCTTTATATAGGAAAAGGATAAACTTGCACCGACCCTGATCTACGGCACAAACTGTGGATCACAGAACAGGTCTGCGGGCTACAGATCAGGTGGTAGAATTGCCCAAAATGTCATCAAGGTTTTGTAACATTTTGTGGTCAATCTGTGTTTCATAGACCTGGTCTACTATTTGCAGACCATGTTCTGCTGTTTGCAGATCACTCTGGGTAGTAGTGCCTTATCGAACTTTTGTCGAAACTTATTTCTGTTAATCTGCTAAGTCGTAAACCTTCCCAAAACTTACTCAACACTTAGGTAAACCTTCATAAACCTCTTGAAGGGGTCCTACCATCACCGGGACAAAGCTACCTATGTTAGAATAACAACGACACACGAAAATATGAGGTGTAACATCCTTTCCCCCTTAAGAACATTCGTCCTCGAATGTTGAGAAAAAATATATTCTAACTCTCAGGATTTCTGAAAATTTCGGCAGAGTTTTCTTTGTAAATAGGACTATTCAAAACCTGTCAAGCAGCCAAAATACAGATCCAATGCCACACAAGGCCATAAAATAGCATAACATAATGCTAACAGGCCCACACGACTGTCTATTTATCCAAAAATTAAAAGGTTTAACCATAACTCACCTCAATTGACAATTATTGAATCATGGGATGCACCTGTAACATATGTCTCAACAACATCACCTAAACAAGATATATAAGATAAGCTAGATAGATATGATGGAAAGAGAGAAATCATATTGCACGAGGGTTGATATAAACCTGAATTCTGAAACAAATAGGGATATCCTGACTTCATGTCCTCCTCAGCCTTCCATTTCATTTCTTCCATGTTATTATTCCTCCAAAGAACCTTAACTAAAGCTACCTCTTTGGTTCGCAACGCACGGACCTGACAAACTAAGATGGCAACAAGGATTTTCTCGTATGATAGATCTTCTGTGACCTAGACATCCTTTATAGGGGTGATACGGGGGGGATCGCCTAAACATTTCCAAAGCATAGATACATGGAATACTAGGTGATCTACTTCCAACTCTGGGGGTAATTCAAGCTTGTACGCCACTTGATCAATTCTCTGAATGATCTTATATTGTCCAATATACATATGGCTAAACTTGCCCTTCTTGTTGAATATCATCACCTCTTTCATAGGTGACACCTTAAGAAACACCCAATCACCAACAACAAACTCTAAATCTCAGTGTTGATTATCTGAATAAGAGTTCTATCGACTCTAGGCGGTTACAATCACTCCTGAATCAATTTGACCTTCTCTACCGCTTGATGTACCAAGTCAGTCCCTAATAGCTTTGTTTCACCTACTTCGAACCAGCCAATAAGAGATATGCACTTTCACCTATATAGGGCTTCATACAATGCCATCTTAATACTGGAGTGGTAGCTGTTATTATAGGTAAACTCAATAAGCGGAAAATGATCTTCCCAACTGCCTTTGAAATCGAAGACACATGCTCATAGAAAATTCTCGAGTGTATGAATGCTACGCCCGGCATGTCCGTCTATCTGCGGATGGAAAGTTATGCTAAGATTAATCTTATCCAATCCTCTTTGGAAGGACCTCCAAAAGTTAGGCGTAAACTGGGCACCTCTATCATATATAATCAAAACTAGAACCCTATGAAGTCGGACTATCACTTTAATGTATAACTTCGCGTAATCCTCAGTTGAACATGTAGTTCTGACATGTAGAAAATGGGCTGACTTTGTGAGCCTGTCAAGAATAACCAAAATAAAATCAAACTTCCGATGAGAACTAGGTAACCCTGTAATGAAATCCGTATTAATTGATTTTCATTTCCACGTTAGGATCTCAACATTCTGTAGTAAACCTCCAGGTTTTTTATGTTCAACCTTAACCTGTTGGAAATTCAGACATTTGGCCACGAACTCTGCAATATTCTTTTTCATATAATTCTACTAGTAAATCTGTTGAAGGTCATGGTACATCTTAGTAGAACCAGGATAGATAAAATACCTGGATTGGTGAATTTCTGCCATAATTCGCCCTCGAAGTCCCCCGATATCAAGTACGCATAACTGGCCAGTATATTTAAGAACCCAATTATCTGACAAGTCAAACAACCGCTTCTTCTGAAAGGGAATCCCTTCTTTGATTCTGACCACCTCTTGATTATCGAACTGTTTTGCCTTTACTTCCGCCACTAACAACGATTTCGCGACATTCTAAACTGTGGCACCTCCATCCCCTGCATCAAGCAATAATACACTCAAACTGGCCAATCGATATAGATCTCTAGTCATTTCCAACCTATAAACTTCCACATGCCTCAGGTTGCCCATGGACTTACGACTAATGCATTGGCTACGACATTTGCTTTGATAGGGTGGTATATGATGTCAACATCATTGTCCTTTAATAACTCCAGCCACATCTACTACCTTAGATTCAACTCTTTCTTCCGGAATATATATTGTAATCTTTTATGGTTTGTACACAAATCAACATGAACCCAATAAATATAGTGACACTATATTTTCTGGGCGAATATAACAACTAAATACTCCAAATCATGAGTTGGATAATTCTGCTCATGCTTCATCAGCTGCCTTGAATAATATGTGATAACTTTATTGTGCTGCATAAGAACACATCCCAAATTGGATATGGAGGCATCACAATAAACAACATAACCCTCCGAACCTTCTGGAAGCGCCAGGACGGGTGTTGATGTCAACCTACCCTTCAACTCTTGAAAACACTTCTCACAAGCATCTGACCATTGAAACTTAGTTACCTTATGAGTCAATTTCGTCAAGGGAGTGGCAATAGAGGATACATTCTCCACGAATCTCCGCTAATAACCTGCCAAACCGAAGAAACTACGCACCTCAGTAGGAGTTGTGGGCCTTGGCCAATTCTTCACTTTCTCGATCTTCTGACTATCAACTTTAATACCCTCATCTGATACTATATGCCCGAGAAAGGTCACTGAATTCAACCAGAACTCATATTTGGAAAATTTGGCATATAACTTATGATATTGAAGCGTCTGCAACACTACTCCCAAATGGTCCTCATGCTCAACTTCTGATCGAGAATACACCAGAATGTCATCAATAAATACAATCACAAAGATATTCAAAAATGTATTAAACACCCAATTCCTCAAATCCATTAAAGTCGTTGGTGCATTAGTAAGACTGAAGGACATGATGAGGAACTCGTAGTGTCCATATCTTGTCCTGAAAGAGGTCTTTGGAATATCCTTCTCCTTAATCCTCAATTGATGGTATCCAGACCTATGATCGATCATTGAGAAACACTTGGCGCCTTGCAACTGGTCGAACAAGTCATCGATCTTGGGAAGTGGATATTTATTCTTAATAGTAACCTCATTCAGCTGACAGTAATCAATGCACATCCTCAGCGTGCCGTCTTTCTTACGAACAACTAATACAGGCGCACCCCATGGCGAAGTATTAGGCCTAATAAAGACTTTTTTTCTAACAAATCTTTCAACTGCGCTTTCAATTCTTTCAACTCAACAGGGTCCATCCTTTATGGAGCAATAGATATAGTTTGGGTGTTTAGAATCACATCAATGCAAAATCAATTTCCCTTTCGGACGGAATGCCTGAAAGTTCAACGGGAAATTCATTGACAAAAGGGACAGACTGAAGGGTTGGAGTGGTATGCATGTATAAGTATTGTACCCGGCTGACTATAGCCCAGATCAATAATAAAATAGATACATATATATATATATATATGTGTGTGTGTGTATGTGTGTGTGTGTATGTGTGTGTGTGTATTACAAGATAGACCTTGAGGGACACCATAAACAGAGTTGGAGTGACCTACAGTCGTTATTCTCCAACTATCATTATTATTGCTACGTTCATCAACATTCACCCAATTAAAAAGAGATGTATAGAATATGGAAATTTACTCTATCCAAGGACAAATAAGTGACGTGAATTTCTTCAATTAAAGAGGAGGCACGAACATCTCAACTCAACTAGGAGGGTGTCATTTTATCAAACATTTGTATAAAGTCATGCCAAAAAGAATAGCCCTACATACCTTGTCGCATTAGTTTAATGTATCCCACAAGTCCTCATATGCTTTACAAATGATTATCTACATTATACGAATGATTTGTATTAATATTGGATTCATAGCTTATAAGGAAGTTTATTTAGACAATTGTCGAACAACTTGTGTACATAACGTTATAAGATCACTGTAGCTTAAGTTCTACACATATCATCACCAAAATCTTCACTACTACTCCTACTCATCACCAAAACTCACTCAACAACTTCACAACATCATATAGCAACTTCAAATCACACAAAAATAGCCCACAACAACATAGCTTAACTTCAAGGTCCATAAACACTTGTTATTCAAGAACTCTTCAATAATCCTATCTTAAACGCTTGCATAATCCAAAGAATAAGATGGAGGAGGTGAAACTTATTTTTAAACTCAAGAACTACTAAAAAATTAAGCTTATTTCGCGGTCAAGAATTCTCCAAGAATCAATACCACGAAGAGAAAAACGATTATATGATAACCAAGGGATTTCTTATATCAGATTGATGCAGTTTATCTTTGATTTCACTTTGGATCACTTGAAACCTCTTAGACAGAGCTTAGGGTCAGTTTAGGGTTGTAAAAAGATGAGGAAATGAGCTTTAGGTCAGAGCAAAGCTTTATATAGGAAAAGGATAAACTTGCACCGACCTTGATCTGTGGTGCAAACTGTGAATCGCATAATAGGTCTGCGGGCCACATATCATGTCGCAGAATTTGTCCAGAATATCATCAAGGTTTTGTGAAATTTTATGGTCAATCTACGTCTCACAAACGTGGTCTGCGAATCACGGACTATGTTATGGGGTTCACAGATCACTCCGGACAGCGGTGCCTTGTCAAACTTTCATCGAAAAGTATTTCCATTAATCCGCTAAGTCTTAAACCTTTTCAAAACTTACTCAACACTTCTTTAAACCTCTATAAACCTCTTGGAGGGGTCCTACCATCACTGGCTGAAGCTAGCTATGTTACGATAATGATGACGCATAAAAACACTAGGTGTAATAATAAACATAATCCATAATAAGTGATTAAGCTTCCATACTATGATTGTGATTCAGATATTATGACATGATTTCAATTATTTGTGTTTGGCGTTGCTATTCGAGAGGAAGGATAGTCATATGGATCCTAGTGAGGTTTGTCTATCCATTCAGGAGGAAGAATGGACATCGAGGGTTAGTATCCCCGGTGTGGTTTTTTCCTAGCTATTCCGGAGGAAGGGTAGTCATTGTGGATTGATTGCTCCAATGTGGTGCTTATATACATTTATGGAACCCTATATGGTCATCGCCTCATTATATTGATTTATGCATGTATTGGCATGAGTGTGACTTTTCATGAGTTGTTTTATTGATTATCTTGAGTTCATAAGTGGGAGACGTAATTGTGATAAATGGCATAGTGAGATGAACATGATTTGTTTCTCCATTAATGGTTTCTACTAATGACTTTTCTAAGTTTGATGATTTACTCTATATTTAGATTTTAATTGTTTTTCATTAATATTATTTCACAAATTTTGCTATATTATTTTAACATATTAACTATTACCTCTTAAATACTCATTGAGTACCCAGTACTCAGGCATACCATTGTTTTTATTGATGATAAATTAGGTAATGTAGAAGAGCAAGTTCGTGATACGCATATGGAGTAGGAAAACTTGTAGCTTTTCATACTTAATTGTGAGCCCACATCTTTGTTCGTGATACACCCATCTATCTAGAGTTATTGTTTCAATTTTTGGGTTGCGTTTGAAGTTAGACACTTTTTTTATTTATCTTATAAGCTCCATAAACAGTTGTCAAATTGTGAGTAGATGTTCAAAGTCTCGTATGACTTGTTGGGGGTGTTTGTCATGTTTTACAACTGATTATTTATATTAGACTTTCACTGATTATTTTTATAAGTATGGGCATGGTTTCATTTAGCTATTTATAACTATTTTAAATAAATAATGAAAGATTATAAAAAATTTAGCGATCATTTATCTTAGAAGGTGCTTCTGATGAGGTTTACGAGCATCGAATACATGTTAAATCTAGGGTGGGTTTTGGGTTATGACAGTCCTACTAATAGTTCCCCTAAGATCTATTTATGCCCTAGTTACCACCCCAACTAAAGTTAGGATGATTCTTCCATTAGAGATTGTATGTGTTACTGTACTGAACATTTTGGTTCATCCTCTGGTTTTGCTTTTCCACATAGTACAACAACTCAATATTGAGTGGGCATAAATCACTCATATGACCCTATTCACAAATCTCGCATATAGTAGTCTCATATTTACCTACTGAATAGGCGGTTCCTGAAAGGCTTGTGAAACTGTAATCATCTTACTAACTTAGTTAGTTAATAAAACTACTTCGGCCTTAAGTGTGATCATATAATCCACTTGAATAATACATGCTTTCTTGGGAGTAGAAAATCTGCTTACATTGCCTGCCAATTCTGGTAGCTCGAAGTAACGGTGTCAAGAAGTACCTTAAGTTCATCAAAATTCTTCTCAATGCACTGTCCTCCACAAGAAAAGTCGAGAAGCAACTTGGTATCATCATGTGAACTCTTCACAAAAAGTGTGGCACAAGATCTAATTAGACTGCCCATGATGAGGAGAATCTTTGAGCAATTATGATTTCTTCGAACAAAGTTGCCCCTACTTTCTACTGAAACCCTACTATCTCACTTCTCAATGAATTTATCTTTCTTGATGGAAAGAACTTTATCAAGAATTTACGAGCAAGATCATCCCAAATGTGGATGGAATTCGTGGGCTCCTTCTGTAACCATGTTTTAGCTTCCTGCACAAAAAAGGGAAATAATCTCAACTTGATATAACTACATCTAGAGTCACTCTGGTGAATATGTTTTGTCAATGATCTCCAAGAAGTTATATATATGTTGTTGTGGGTATTCATATGGTGTACCCAATAATTGGCCCTGAGATTGATTAAATTAATCCATACTTTGTTTCAACTCAAATCATCTAGTGATAGTCGGCTTTAGGATGGCTTGGCTCATATTCTTCACACAAAGCCTATCTGCCTTGATCACTGATCATTCTACAAGATGTGTCATCACTATCGGTACATCTACATATATGAGGGTTGCGAGGTCAATGTTTAGGGTTTCGTTGACCTGATTCTCAATTGCCATAGCCTCTTCGGCTAAAGATTTTTGCTCATGTAATATATTTCATAATCTCTTTTTAGGATCATAATCTGGCTCAACTAGGTTCTTATCCCTATAGTTATCCCTTTCCATTCAAGTACCTAAAATTAAGCACAAACGTGAAGAATGAACATTAAACCAACAAAAATAAAAACTATGTAATCTAAAAAGAAGTTAATCTTTAAATCCCCAGTAACAACGCTAAAAACTTGGTTGATGCAAATATTGTACACAAGCGCACATGTTCGATAAGTAATATGGAATTGAAGTAGAGTATCGTTTCCAACAAGGATTTAATGTTAACTTTCTTACTCAATCAAAAAGTAAGAGAATTAAGGGTTGTGGATTTCAAAACAAAAATTAAACAAGAACAAGCAATTTTGTTCAGAATTCAGACTATAAATTCGTAGATACTATTCAATTTGTGATCAAGCAATCAAATAATTAAGCGTAAGATTACGTAAGTAAACTAATTACATCAATATAAATTGATGATATGCTAACAAGTTTCAACTAACAATAATCATGAATAATCTCGCAACCTTAAAATAATAAAAATCTAGCCACTCATAATGTGGCGATTCCATAATCTATAATCATTCAACTAAAAGAATGGAAGAAAGATATGATAAATTGTGCAAATGTTTCTCCACGATGATGCTCTGGTTGTCCTTGCGTTGTTTTCCTCTCCTAGGTCTGAATCTCTTTTAAGAGATGTGTAAATCATTATTTATAGTGTTAGTATAGTGATCACGAGTCAGATCTCATTACAGAGTACAAAACCAATTCAGATCGGTCAAAAATTATATTGGTCGGCAAACCCTCTGGCTAGGTGGTGCACCGCACCAATGTTTATTGGGAGTCACTTTTTGCAACCCAGAATTGTACTAATGCGGTGCACATGGAGCAACCCCCAAGCGGCGCATCAAGCAATATTTTGTGATATGTTATTTTTTCAACTACTTTTCATGCGTACTTGGACCTAGGGTAATTAGCTTGTTAAGAATATTTGAGAATGACTTCTTATTAGCGAATATTCTCCGAATATTCCCTGTATATTTTGTAATTATGATAGATGTATATTTAAGGTAACTTAGGATTCTAATTATATTAGGAATCAACTTTTGTAAGGTAAGTTAGGATTCGCACCATATTAGGAATCAACCTTTGTACAGCTATATATATTGTGAATAATGAAAGGAATTACTAAGGGAAATTATTCCATCTTTCATGGTATCAGAGCCTAAAACCTAAATCCCTTCTCTTCCTCATTCTCGGCCGAAATCAGCATTTTTTCTCTGATTTCACCGGAAAAAAAAATCTGATTTCTTCCTCCCTTTCTCGGCCAAACCAAAAAATTCCCTTCCCTCGGCAGGAGGTAACCATGTCTTCCCCCACAAATTCCGGTTCATCCACTGGCACACTTGACAACCCCTCTCAACTTTCTTCTTTTCATCCGGCATTCGCCGTTAACAACATCAAGAATTTTATCCCTATAATTCTTGACCAAGAAGACTGTCAATATTCCATGTGGATGGAACTATTATACATTCATGCATGTGCATACAACGTGCTCGATCATATTGACGAATCTGTTCCTCGTCCCGCCGATGTTACAGACTCAATCTGGCGGCGTCTTGACGCCATCGTCAAACAATGGATCTACGACACCATCTACAAAGACCTGTTGTGCAGTATCATGAAAACAGGTGCTACCGCACGTGAACTTTGGGTCCGGCTAGAAGAAATCTTTCAGGATAATAAAAATACTCGGCCGTATATTTGGAAGAGCAATTCAATAATACCCGCCTCGAGAATTTTAACATGTCCGAATATTGTAATCAACTTGAAACTCATAACCGATCAACTATCCAACGTCGGGACTTCTATTTCAGAAACCAAGATGGTGCTTCAACATGTTGCGGGTTTACCAAAAGGTGAATATGACACACTCGCAACAATGATTCAATAAAACGACCCTCTCCCAAGTTTCAACAAGGCACGTTCACAACTATTGTTGGAAGAAACTAGACGTGCTAAACAAGAGGAACATAATCAAAAGGCGTTAGCCGTTGACGGGATGGCAACACCTGCGGCCAGCAGCAACCAGCCATCACAGCATGTCCAGCAGCAGCAGCAGGCCAGTGGCGGAGGTCATGGCGGCAGAGGTCGCAACAACAAAGGCAAGGGCCGCGGAAAAGGCCAACGCAACCAGTGGCCTGGACAGCAGCAACTGCAGCAGAACAACAACAACTGCAGCAGCAGCAGTGGTCCAACCAGCAGCCTTGGTCGACTGGCCTCTTGGGCCCCGCCCGGCCACCAGCAGCCCACCGGCGGCGAAGAAAGAAGCAGAAGACTACTTGGTTGCGGTCCAAAGAAGAAGAATGCGGCAAAGCATCAACAACTACAAGAAGAACAACAACAAGCTGCAAGAAGAAGCAGCAGCAGCAGCCAGTGGCCTGGCCCCGACTGATTTGGGCCAGGCCTACACCACCGTGAACCTTCAACAGCCCGACGACAATTGGTACATGGACACCGGAGCCACATCTCACCTCACCCGGTCGTCAGGTATCCTATCTCAACTATGTCGGTTAAAGTGTCCTCAATTTATTACTGTCGGCAATGGTCATCGCATTCCAATTGAAGGTTCCGGTAACACACACACCAAACATCCACACCCACCTTTCTCCCTAAATCACGTCTTATACACACCTAACATCATTAAAAACTTAATCTCCGTTAGAAAATTCACTAACAATAATTCTGTGTCTGTCGAATTTGACCCTTTTGGTTTTTCTGTGAAGGAACTCAATACGGGGAAAATTCTTACACGCTGCAATAGTGTGGGAGATCTCTACCCATTCAATCAATCTTCCGCTGTCAGACCGCAAGCACCTCTATCCCTTGCGGCAATCTCTCCCTCAACTTGGCACAACAGACTCGGACACCCCGGAGACCCAATTTTTACTTTTCTTAGGACTTCTAAGCGTATTCAATGTAATAATTGAAAAATTGCCCAACACTGTTTTTCTTGTCCACTAGGCAAACATACTCGTCTTCCCTTTATGTCATCAAACAGTGTTACTTTTTCTCCCTTTGATATTGTTCATGCTGATTTGTGGACATCTCCGATTGTTAGCTCTTTGGGTCATAAATTCTATCTAGTATTCTTGGATGATTTTTCACACTTTGTCTGGATTTACCCACTGAAATTCAAATCTGAAGATTTTGCAAAATTCCTCGAGTTTCAAAAATTCATTAAAACACAATTTGAAAAATCTATCAAATCATTCCAGTGTGATAATTGACGAGAATTTAATAACTCAGCATTTCACAATTTTTGTTCTAAACAAGGCATGGTTTTCAGTTTTTCTTGTCCCTATACTTCTTCCCAAAACGGAAAGGCTGAACGAATTATACGTACCATCAATAACATGGTTCGCACACTCCTGTTTCATGCCTACCTACCACCGCCTTTCTGGGTCTATGCTGTCAAAATGGTAGAATCCCTTCTTAATATTTTACCAACTAGCACACTCCAAAACAAGACCCCTACCGAAATCTTATACCGTAGGCTACTATCATATTATCACCTACGTATTTTTGGATGCTTATGCTACCCCAACATAGCCTCCACTGCACCTCACAAACTTGCCCCTCGCACTCTGCCATGTGTCTTCCTTGGTATTTCTCCTAATCATCGGGGCTACTTGTGCTATGACATTGCTACTCGCAAAATCATCATCTCCCGTCACGTCACCTTTGACGAGACAACCTTTCCTTTTTCCAATCTCTAAAAATTTCAGCCAACCGATTACTTCTTTCTCGATGAACCGAGTCTATCCCCGGTCATCCAAAATCTGTATCAACAGCAGTCCACTGTCCCGACAGCATCGTCCTCACCAGTATTGCCTACAGCCACCTGCTCTCGGTCACCAACACCACTGCCGCGCTTTCTTCGGCGGTCTTTGTCCGCCCTCCAGCAGCAATGCTGCCACCCAGTCCAACTTCATGCTCTCGGTCTAATACCCATACACCACCCATACTGCCTACAGCCGAGTCTCCTGCACCTCCAGCACCACTGCTGCCCCTCAGCCCAGCAACAAGTCCCGACCCACCACCACTTCCCTCTCATCGCATGGAGACTCGTGCACAACACGGGATCTTCAAACCCAAGGTTCACTTCAATCTCTCCACACAAACCTTATCACCCATTCCAAAAAATCCAAAACTAGCAAAACTAGACCCAAATTGGAATACAGCCATGTGCGAGGAATTTAACGCTTTAACCAAGCAGAACACTTGGGATTTGGTACCTAGACCAGCTGGTGTGAATGTTATCCGGTGTATGTGGATATTTCATCACAAGTTTAGAGACAATGGTGACTTAGAGAGGTATAAGGCAAGACTAGTTGCCAATGGCACTAATCAGCAGGAGGGTATTGATTGTGGTGAGACATTCAGTCTGGTTGTTAAACCGGCTACTATTCGGACTGTTCTCAGTATTTCTATGGGCATGCATTGGCCGATTCATCAGCTTGATGTCAATAATACGTTTCTTCATGGGGATTTGAAAGAGACTGTGTACATGCATCAGCCTCCTGGCTTTGTTCATCCGGCAGCTCCGCAGTTTGTGTGTCGTCTCAGAAAGTCATTGTATGGATTGAAACAGGCACCCCGCGCTTGGTATGATCGGTTCGCCATGTATCTTCTACAGATTGGTTTTGTATGTAGCAGGTGTGATATATCGCTCTTCACTTTTCACTGAGGTAGCAGCACTGCATATCTGCTATTATATGTCGATGACATTGTTCTTACCGCCTCATCTGACGAGTTGAAGAATGAAATCATTGCTCTACTCAAAACTGAATTTGCTATGACTGACTTGGGCAAGCTAAGTTATTTTTTGGGTATATCAGTGACAAGATCTGCAGCCACTATGTTCCTGTGTCAGCGTAAGTATGCAGAAGAGATAGTATACAGGCCCAAGATGGCAAATTGTAAAATTATGTCAACTCCGGTGGACTCAAAATCCAAGCTTAGTGCCAATGACGGTGCGCCAGTTTCTGATCCCACTCTATATCGGAGTCTATCATGTGCTCTTCAGTATCTTACATTCACTAGGCCTGATATTGCATATGCCGTTCAGCATGTGTGTCTGTTCATGCACGACCCCCGAGAGTCCCATTTTGCTGCCCTCAAACATATTATCAGATACGTTAAGGGCACACTAGACTTCGGATTACATCTATACCCCTCTGGCCCAACCAAGCTACTTGCCTACACAGATTCAGATTGGGCAGGATGCCCCGACACACGTCGCTCCACCTCAGGGTACTGTGTATTTCTTGGGGATAATCTTATCTCATGGTCCGCCAAGCGGCAGGCAACACTTTCTCGTTCGAGTGCTGAAGTAGAATATCGCGGTGTTGCTAACATAGTTGCTGAGATTTGTTGGCTCCGAAATCTTCTTTTGGAACTCCAGTGTCCACTCCGCAAGGCATCTATAGTCTATTGTGACAACATATCGGCCATCTATATGTCTCATAATCCGGTCCAACATCAGCGGACTAAACATATTGAGATGGATATCCAGTTTGTGCAAGAGAAGGTTACCCGTGGTCAGGTCAAAATATTACACGTGTCTTCCTCTTATCAGTATGCAGACATCTTCACAAAGGGACTACCGCGACAGCTCTTCACCGACTTCCGATCCAGCCTTAGCGTTCGGCCTCCTCCCGCTCCGTCTGAGGGGGAGTATTAGCGAATATTCTCCGAATATTCCCTGTATATTTTGTAATTATGATAGATGTATATTTAAGGTAACTTAGGATTCTAATTATATTAGGAATCAACCTTTGTAAGGTAAGTTAGGATTCGTACCATATTAGGAATCAACCTTTGTACAGCTATATATATTGTGAATAATGAAAGGAATTCCTAAGGGAAATTATTCCATCTTTCAAATCAGACTTCAAAGTTATTTTCACCTTTTTTATCAAAACACCGACTTATCATCAAATCTTATCCTACACAATACAAATACACACATAAGGTATAAAGTGATCCACATAAAACACAAGAATAGAGTAACAAATGTGAAGTGTAAAGTATCCAAAAAAAATGATGTACTTTTAGACACCGATCATCTGCATATCTGATTTTGGCTCTTTTGTGAGTTCACACGTGAGTTGTCCATACTGGTTATTTAATGTGCATATGACTTATTTGTGCTGGCTAATATTGCATTTGAGTTGTCTGTGCAATGTGTAGACACGCGGTTGACCCTATCTGTGCAGCGTGTAGACACGCGGTTGTACCCCTAGGCTCACTATTCCCGAGCCATCCCCCATCCCGATAATGTGCGCAGTCATGCTGGGAGCATTGGTAATTTATTTATTGGGGTCGATAATGATACTTATTGGGTGCATGTTGTTTGTTTGTACACAACTAGAAAATAAGGAACTAGTGACGGACAAAATTCCTTAGTTAAATAGAAAATATCTTATGCTAATCCCATTTAGCTACGGATTAGCGACGAACTATAAGAAAATACAATTAGCTAGGAGCTATTTAGCAACAGATTAGTTGGGAATTACTGAAAAATTTGTCGTTAATTCCATGTTTTCTAGTAGTGGTACTCATCCTACACTTGTTGCACTTCTCATGCAGATTCTGATCGTTGTGGTAGCGGCACTGGTGACTCGGTTTAGTTTTTCTTTCGGAGTATCAGGATGAGCTGCTTGGATAGCCGGAAGCACCGTGTACGTCATCTTTATCCTTATATTGTTCTACCTTACCTCATGTAGTGTATTTAATATCTCAAACAAATGTATTTTTCATTCCATAGATGTTCTTGTTTCATATCAACAGTTCTTGATAGTTTATTACTCCATCCGTCTCAATTTAAGTGTCTTACTTTCCTTTTTGGTATGTCCCCACAAAAAGAGTGTCTCTTTCTATATTTAATAAGTTGACAGTTCAAACATCCTACATGGAAAGTTTAAAACCACAAGATTCAAATGACATTTTAGTACATTACACACATCTTTAATTTAGGAACACAAGATTTGAAAGTCTCCTTTTATTTCTTAAACTTTGTGTCAAGTCAAACTAAGACACTTAAAATGAGACGAAGGGAGTATATATTTCGACATTTATGACTTATCTAGACTCAATTTGATTTTTGACTGTCCAAATACTTTTTATTTTTGTCTTTTAATAAAAGAATCGGTTTAATTGTCGAATTGATTTGTCTATCGGGTTGGGATATAAGTAGCATCACAACTTAAGTAAATTGAATCATGACAAAAATTAGCGGGTATTTTGGCGAATACGTAGCTAGATGCAACTGAATCAATGTAACATTTAATTGCTAAGCAGCTCAAACTGTGCAAAATAATATTGTCAACCATCTAGAGTCAGAAGACTTCTAGCTTTCTGGTTGGTTAAGAACTGCCGTATTAATGGTTGTAAATTTTAGAAAATTATACTCCCTCCCTGCTATACATATTATATGGTATTTTTAGCTTGGACACACTACTTAACAAATGCACTCACTCGATCGCTCTTAGAAAGTAAAAAGTGTTTCCACTAAATTATTCTTAATTAAATTGTACCTATTTAGTATGTTTTTTTCATTATGTAAAAATCCACTTATTAAAATAATGATATATTTGAAAAAATAGTTAATATCTTATTGATGATATAAAAAAATATCTCTTTCTGAAAATGTAAAAGTTAAAAATACTATACAATATGAACCAGATGGAATAGTATGCATCTCCCAAACAAACAATTCCATGCTAATGAGAGGACTCGGGAGGAGGAAGAAGAAAGTCGGTAACAAGAAAAGCTCATGGGAGAAAATTTGTTACGTGTATGTAGCGCTATATATTCCTTGTTCTGTTGAAACTCTTATATTATTTCGAAGATGGTGAGCATGTTTAAATATGTGTATAGTGCACTAGATGATCGTTTAAAGATTATGTATGCAAAAGTCTTCTTGAAAATATATTCACCCAATGAGAACTATGGGTTCAAGACTTCAAGTCATTATTTTAGTGCCAAAAGTATTTAAAAGGGGAACATACAATTACGTTGATTCATTTCATTTCAAATGAATGTATTGTGATTGGAACCAAGTAGCCTCTACAATAAGAAAGTGATCTCCTAAGAAGTCTTCTAATTAAAGGGACGAAATCAATCTTGTGTACCTCTATTTTTCTGAAATGAAAACACAGGCTGCTTTCGCAATTAATGCAGAAACCGGACAATGCATCTGCCATAGTCATACCTGCCTTGCAACCCCAATCATTTAATTCCTTGGGGCTCCATATAATTGTTGTCCTTTTACAATGTGAACATCGACGGCCTTTGGCTTGACTAATTTGGGTCCTTTAATTAATTTGGGGTCCATATAATTGTTGTCCTTTTACAATTTGACTTCCAAAAATTAAAAAATATGTATATTCTATTGCATCTTATACATATGGTCGGCTCTATCACCTAATTTTATTTTATTTTTTATCTGGTATTTTATTAGATAGGAGGTTATGGCGAACACAGATTGAGATAAAATGTTAGTAGGTGGTAGAGCATCGTCTCGTGTGTTCTTCAATACTAGTAAGTGTAGTAGTATCCTTGTAGTTTGGTCCTTTTAGTTTTGTTATTATCTGTTCTCTCTTGTACTTGATTACCGTATTAGTTTGATGCAATTACTGTGACTTTTCTTCATAAAATTTATCTATAATATTTTGCTTTGACTTCTTTACTTTCGTCAATTTTGTCTGACATCCTTTATTGTGTCATCTCTTGAGCTCAATGCCTTTCGGAAACAATCTCTCTACCTCGCAAAATAGGGTTAAGGTCTGCGTACTATCTACCGTCCACAGGCCCCACTTGTCAGATTATACTCAATACGTTGTTGTTGTTGTTGTTGTTGTACTGGTATTGTATTATCTGCATATTTACATTCTTGGACTACTATACTTGCTTCCTGGCCCTCACTCCTCCATAGTTCTTCCCCTATTATTTTAGGCTAATTTTATTTTATTTTTTATCAAGTGTTTTGTTATCTTCATATTAACATTCTTGCAATATTATACTTGCTTCGGCCACATTAATTAATCAGAATTTTAGTTTAACTTTCCATGTTGATTAATTTGTTTGTGTAATGCTAAAAGAGCATTTGAGAGAAGTGAAAGAAGTATAGATAATTTGGCTTATGCTGATGTATATAAGGAGGGGTGTAAGTGGGTAAGTGGGTCAGAGTTTGGTTGTAATCGGGTCGACCCAAAAATGGGACTCAAAGTGGGATTCTCGGGTAGGGTGTTTCTGTCGGGCAGTGTGGTGTTATGGGGCGGTTCGCGTAGTTTAGGATAGAGTCGGACTTAGGCATTTTATGGGGGGTATCCCGGGTGTGTTGAGGGTTCACTTGATGATCGGGGTTTGGTTGTTTAATAGTGGCAAAGTGGCGGAAGTTGGCTGAAACAGTGAGGTCTCGGTAAGGGTTGTCTTGTGGACTATTTGTGGTTGTCAGGTTTGGACGGAAAGTTTGGGTGGTTCCGGCTAGTGACCTTTAGTGGGGATGTTTGGGACGTATTGTGGGATGTGGTGGTGGAAAGAATTAAGTGGTTTGGTCAAGGAATGAACACGGAATGCTAGGTGCAAACCCGAGAACAAACCAAGTGATGGACGGTCGTTATAACAAGGATAGAGACACAAGGGTTTTAATGCTCGAGTCGACACCAAGTTGAAGTTGACCAATTAGATAAGGTCTTGACCGAGGTTGCTAAGTACAAGCTCGTGAACAAGCCAAGTAAGGGTGGCCGGTAACCTTATGATAGACCCCAGGCTTGGGTTTGGTTGGATCATACAAGTTCCAACGTCTACTTGCACCAAGGGGGTTCCTTAAGCTTGGGTTTGATTAGATCACACAAGTTCTAACCAAGACCTACGCTGAAGGGACCTTAGCTTAGGTTTAACTAGGTCACACAAGTCCTAGCTTCAACTTACACTAAGGGGTTGGTTCACACAAGAACTGAAGGCCCACACAAGGACCAACTAAGGTAGACAACACACAAGTTAAATAACTTAGCAACTGAGTAAAACTCAAATAATTTTCATAAATCAACTCTGATTTTTACATAAACATAAGGATCCTATTTATACTAATATATGGACTATTCTATAAGGCAACTAAAAGGGCCACAACTCGAACTCTTTCCGTCAAGGTGGGAATGGACGGTGTGGCCAAGTGTGGAAGGCATAGTCTCGGACGACAATTGAATTCCCTAGGCCACCCTTTTGTTTCTTCTATGTAGATGAGTTGATGAACTTAGGCCATTCATGAATCATTACTTGGGGAGCCGCGGGAAGATTCTATTCCTAGTCACTTTTCTTCATTACAAGGCTTCTTAATTATATCCTAACAAGAACTAGTAAGAAACTAGAAATTAAACTAAGCTAAAAGAAAACAACACGGTCTCGGCCAAGACCACATGAAAGCCGACAAAACTATTGTATTCTTGAGTCTTCAAGTCTTGTCCTCGACCCCACTCTATATTCTGTTGCATGTGAGACACGTTACTATTGGATGGTCGACAATTTTGGGCATCCCTAGCAAGTCGCCTCTCGGTTCTTGTTAATAGTTCACTGGCTTTCTTACAAATTCTCCCCTTCTTTGACAGAATTTGTCCTCAAATTCTCATCGTCTAGGTAAGGTGACAAGTCCCCAACATTAAATGTTGAGCTAACACCTCCATATTCATCTGGTAGTTCGATCTTGTAGGCACTTTCTCCAAACCTTTCCAATACCTTGAATGGGCCATCTACTCTAGGCATTAGTTTGTTTTTCCTTAGGTTAGGAAACCTCTATTTCCGTAGGTGGAGCCAAACCAAGTCTTCGGGTTGGAATTGCGGTTGGGTCTTTGACTTGTTTACGTCCATTTTGTACTTATCATTGCACTTTTGAATTTGTGCTTGAATTTGATCATGTAACTTTTTGAAGGCCTCAATTCGATCCCTAGCCATGAAGCTTAGGATTTACTTCCTTGGAATGTGAACTAGATCAATGGGCAAGAATGGGTTAGTGCCATACACAATTTTGAATAGAGTTTTTCCCGTTGTGCAAGATTGACTCCGATTATAGGCAAATTCTGCGTGGGCCAACTTGATATCCCAATCCTTTGTGGTCCTGCTTACCAATCCTCTCAACAATGTGCCGAGAGTTCTATTAGTTACTTCCGTTTAGCCATCCATTTGAGGATGATGGGAGGTACTAAACAACAACTTGGTACCAAAGAGTCTCCATAATGTCTTCCAAAAATAACTTAGGAACTTCACGTCCCTATCCGACACAATGGTTTTAGGAACACCATGCAACCTCACCACTTCTTTCAAATATGAATCTGCAATGTGAGTTGCATCGTCGGTCTTATGGCAAGAGATGAAGTGAGCCATCTTTGAAAACATATCCACAACTACCATGATAGAGTCCTTGCCCCGTTGTGTCCTTGCTAAGCCGAGAATAAAGTCCAAGCTCACACCTTCCAATGGCCGTTTCAAAACCGAAAGATGAGTATACAACCCCTTGTGGAAGAGACTTTTAGCCTTTTGACAAGTGGAATACCTACTCACTACCCCATTCACATATTTATCTATCTGTGGCTAATAAAATTGTTCTTGGAGGATATCCAATGTCTTCATTACTCCAACATGTCCGGCGAGTCCACCCGAATGTACTTCATGCACAAGTAATTCTCTCGTTGAACAATGGGTACACACAATTTGTTCCACTTGAAAAGGAACCCATATTTTATGGAATAAGGGCCATGAACACCATTATTACATTCGGTCATTATGTATTTGAACTCGGGATCTTGGGCATAGAACTCTTTAAGTACTTCAAATCCGATAAACTTTTGTTCGGGTATGGTCAACATGACATGCCTTCGAGAGAGTGCATCCGCCACTATGTTAGACTTGCCATCTTTGTTTCTCGTAGAAAACGTGAATGGTTGCAAGTAGGCTACACACTTGGCATTCCTTGGGTTCAACGTTCTTTGCCTATGCAAGTACTTCAAGGATTCATGGTCCGAATACAAGACAAAATGCTTCGGCCTCAAATAATGTTCCCATTGAACCAAGGCCCTTACTATATCATAGAACTCTTTGTCATAAGTGGAATAGTTGAGTCGTGCTCCACTTAATTTCTTACTAAATAAAGCAAGAGGTCATTTATCTTGGATCAAGATGGATCCAACACCCACTCTACTCGCATCACATTCCACCACAAATACTTTATCGAAGTTTAGAATGGCTAGAACCGGGGCCTCACACAATCGTGCCTTCAATGTTTCAAAAGCCTTTTGTGCTCCAGGGGACCACCTAAACTTGCCTTTTTTATGAGCTCCGTGATAGGGGCCGCGATGGTACTAAAATCCTGAATGAAGGATGATAGAACGAATCCAACCCATGGAAACGTCTTACTTCACCTACATTCTTATATTCGAGCCAACTACGGATAGCCTCTACCTTGGACAGGTCCACATAAATGCCACCGGATGACACTATGTACCCTAGGAATGAGACACTAGTGATCGTGAAGGCACACTTTTCCAACTTGCTGTATAATTTTAATTCTCTTAATTTTTTAAACACGACTTCTAATTGTGACAAGTGGGATTCCTTATCTTGACTATAAATCAAGATGTTGTCCAAGTAGACCACAATAAATTTCCCCATGAACAGTCGTAGCACTTCGTGCATAAGCCTCATGAAGGTGCTCAGAGAATTACATAACCCGAACGGCATAACAAGTCATTCGTACAAGCCATACTTCATTTTGAAGATCGTCTTCCATTTGTCCCCCTCTCGGATTCTCATTTGATTGTAGCCACTCCTCAAGTCTATTTTGGAGAACATTGTGGCACCACTCAATTCATCCAGGAGGTTATTCAATCTTGTCATAGGGAATCGATACTTTATGGTGATGTTGTTGACCGCTCGGCTATCGATGCATATACTCCAAGTTCTGTCCTTCTTTGGTACTAACAATGTGGGTACCGCACATGGGCTAAGGCTTTCTTGGACAAAGCCTTTGTCTAACAAGTCTTGTGCCTGTCTTTGCAATTCCTTGGCCTCCTCCGAGTTGCACCTATAGGTCGGTCTATTAGGTAATGAACTTCCCGGGATGAAGTCGATGGCATGTTCAATACCCCTAATCGGTGGTATTTCGGGTGCAAGGTCATCCGGAAATACGTCTTCAAATTTTCTTATGGGGGCCTTCAAGTCGGCATCCTCGACTATCTCCCCCAAATGACTCTTCTTAGCTTTTTACTTTAAGGCATGTAAGGGATTCCCCTTCTTTAATTCTTCCTTGATCTTCCAGGCATCAAGTGGTATGGTCTCAGATTCTCTATGGGCCTCGGCATCTTGAACCTTTAACTTTTTCACCTCACTAGGTGACAGTGGTACCAATCAGAATTTCTTGCCATCCTTTTGAAAAGAATAAGTATTTTTCCCCATCATATTGTGCCTTCCGATCAAATTGCCAAGGTCCACCTAATAAAATATGGCACGTATCCATGGGTAGGATATCACATCATATTTCATCCTCATATTTGCCAATCTGAAAACTAACGATAACTTATTTTGTGATTCTTAGTTCTCCATCTTCGCTAACCCATTGGAGATCATATAGTTGAGGGTGGTTGCGGGTAGGCAACTTTAACTTTTCCACCATCTCTATGGAGACTAGGTTGGAACAACTTCCTCCATCTACAATCAACTTACACACCCTGTCTTTCACTTTGCACCGGGTGTAGAATAGTTGATCTCTTTGTGATTCTTTCGATCTCTCGCGTGGAAATTCCAACTCACGTTGGAGTAACAAGACATTACGCCTCGGGTAGTTTGGCAGAGGCCCGAAATTGGTATTGTTCCTCATGGTATGCCCCGTAAGTTCCTTTTCAAGGCTTGCACTTGATTCGCAAGAATGTCACTTACGATCCTCTGAAGTTCTTATTTTATGTAGGCCATAGTGTTAAGGCGTGTGACGGAAACGCTTGGCTCTGATACCAATCTGATGTATATGAAGAGGGGTGTAAGTGGGTCATGTTATGGTTGTAATCGGGTCGACCTAAAAATGGGACTCAAAGTGGAGTTTTCGGGTGGGGTATTTCTGCCGGGCTGTGGTGTTGTAGGGTGGTTTCGGGTAGTTTAGGGTAGAGTCAGACTTAGGCATTTTTTGGGGGTGTCCCAGGTGTGTTAAGGGTTTATTGATGATCGGGGTTCAGTAGTTTGATAGAGGCAAGGTGGCGGAAGTTGGCTAAAACAGTGAGGTCTCGGTAAGGGTTGTCTTATGGACTATTTGTGGTTGTTGGGTTTGGACAGAAAGTTGTGGGTGGTTTCGGTCAGTGACCTTTAGTGCAGATGTTTGGGACGTATTGTGGGATGTGGTGGTGGGAAGAATGAAGTGGTTTGGTCAAGGAATTAACACGGGATGCTAGGTGCAAACCCGAGTACAAACCAAGTGATGGACGGTCGATATAACAAAGATAGAGACACGAGGGTTTTAATACTCGAGTCGACACCAAGTTGAAGTTGGCCAATTGGACAACGTCTTGACCGAGGTTGCTAAGTATAAGCTCGGGAACAAGCCAATTGATGGGGGGCTGGTAACCTTATAATAGACCCTAGGCTTGGGTTTGGTTGGATCACACAAGTTCTAATGTCCACTTCCACCAAGGGGGTTCCTTAAGCTTAGGTTTGATTAGATCACACAAGTTCTAACCAAGACTTACGCCGAAGGGACCTTAGTTTGGGTTTAACTAGGTCACACAAGTCCTAGCTTTAACTTATACTAAGGGGTTGGTTCACACAACAACCGAAGGCCCACACAAGGGCCAATTAAGGTAGACAATACACAAGTTGAACAACTTAGCAATTGAGTAAAACTCAAATAGTTTTCAATTAATCAGCTCTGATTTTTACATAAACATAAGGGTCCTATTTATACTACTATATGGATTATTCTAGAAAGCAACTAAAAGGGCCATAACTCGAACTCATTCGGCCAAGGTGGGAACGGACGGTGTGGCCGGGTGTGGAAGACATAGTCTCGGCCGACTATTGAATTCCCCTAGGCCACCTTTTTGTTTCTTCTATGTAGATGA
The DNA here is from genome assembly GCA_034509755.1 of Anisodus tanguticus. NCBI lineage: Eukaryota > Viridiplantae > Streptophyta > Magnoliopsida > Solanales > Solanaceae > Anisodus > Anisodus tanguticus. The sequence goes on from CM067559.1 coordinate 26,242,468, forward strand.
GTTCATGAACTTAGGCCATTCATGAATCATTACTTGGGGAGCCGCGGGAAGCTTTTATTACTAGACCACATGAAAGCCGACAAAACTATTGTATTCTTGAGTCTTCAAGTCTTGTCCTCGACCCCACTCCATATTACGTTCCATGTGAGACACGTTACAATTGGATGGTTGGCAATTTCGGGCATCCCTAGCAAGTCGCCTCTTGATTATTGTTGAAAGCTCAATGGCTTTCTTACATCATATGAACTCCAAAGCATAATAAATTATCGGATACGACTCCAAGAAAGAGAGCTCCATTTAACTGATATTTTGACAAGTGTCCCACTTAAAAATCAATGGAAAATATCTATTTTAATTGAAAGAAGTATTTTAACGTAAGGTTCATTTTGCGCTTAATCATCAAGGTCATGAGAGGAAATAAATGCTTGAGTGTGACGCGTGTTAGAAATCCTGTGCTCTACTGGAGAAAAATGGAGCAAAGTTTACTACAAGATCCCAACCCGTTGGACACATAGAAAAGAGCATGAACCAGATTGTAAGTTGTTGGAATATGCGTAAAGAAACAACGGGAATAGTAAATAACTAGTACTGTGATCGAAAGGATAAACAACAATTAGGACAACAACAAGTTGTCAATATCTTGATCTTGAATGAAACTTCAAATATAAAACTTGTATTCGGAATTACAAGAACATGAACTGCTACACTTGTGGCTTGTAGATCCGCTGAGAATACGAACGGTTAGAGTCCGTCGTCTGTTAAGTTAACATCTGAAACACTTAGCAACCAATTAGATAAACCACAATACCACCGGCTGAGTCGAGAGATGTCTCTCTGTCTTTAAGACAAGATTGCCCCAGTATATAAGCCTTACAGAAGTGTGGACAATAGTCTCCCAAGATGAAACAACAAACTATCAAGTGTGCAAATCCTACACAAATGATCTCAGTGAAGAACACGAATAATGAAGATTGCTATCAGGAAAATCTGATCTCTTTGTGGTGTTGTGAACTTGTGTTTCTGTTCATATGTTCATGTATGTTCTCATGTTCATCTCTTGTCCATCTATGTTCCTCTATAGAATTGAACCAAGTCTTCAATTTATAGGTGTGCAAGATGGCTTCTTCAAGTTCCCCACAATGGCAATCAATTGCCATATAATGGATGACATTTAACCCCCAAGTAATGCAGCAACATAATGGTCTAAGTAATGGCCATTATTGGGTGGTTTCAATGCCATTGAAGCCCCCTCAACAGCCAAACCTTTGGGATTCCGTCGAGCAAACACTGCCTGGGAAGCGCTGCGGCTCCAGAAGCCGACGAAACATACTGCTAGTCACGCGCCGCACTGCTGCTAGGGTGCGCCTCAGTGCTCCGACGCCGCGGCCCAGTCCGTGAGGCACCGCGGCCCTTCTCGGCTCCGCAACCCTTTTCCGACCCGTTCCATCTTATACCTCGCACAATCCTTCCTTCGTTTACCAATGTGGAACACTTGTCATTTAGCAAATAACCATCCATCATTCTATGTCTCAAACATTTCACTTACGTATCAATATCTCTTTCACGAAATTTACGATACTTGGCACTAAGATTGCACGTGTGTGGAAATGATATTTTCGACGTGCGGGGCCCCAATTGCTCGAGTCATAAATAATGGGATACACTTAATTCCACATTAGTAAATTTCCAACAATCTCTTCTTGAAAGAGATTTTGGTGCACACACAATGTGCCTACTTTCAGCAATCTTTCAGCGAAAAGATATTGCATCATGAGAGGGGTAGCTTACGCTTTGAACCTTCCCTAGTTGAATACCATCGGACTTACTTACTGCGCGCTGAATGTGATGTCTTAAACCGTCAGTATTTAATGTAAGCCAAGACAACGGTACCAATACAATACCTCCCATTTATTCATTTTTTCTTGTTATGTCCGTTGTTGTCGTGGACACACTTGGTTCTTAAGTGCGTTCATTTGAGGTGGTCTGTCTTCGCACTTAAATAGGTGATCTCCTACAAGGTATCTTGCTATACCCCACTTCACAAGTGTTAGGAATCATTAAAAGTTTTTCCAACCTTTACCTCAATTATTTGAGGATCGTTAAAGGTTTGGAAGCTTAACCTTTACCCACCATGCAGGTACAAATTTAATGTCTATCGCGGCAACGGCTTTGGATTCATGTTTCTAAACAGAAATCATAATCCGGAGTGCTCTTGACTTCACCGAAGCGCTCAACTGAACCTTTTCCAGCTTAGTTTTTCCTTTAAACCAAATTCTTGGGATCTCCAGTCAGTATGGTTAGGTTACCACCGCAATGGTTCGTATTGTTTGGGTTTTTAAGCCCATTCCTCTAGACAGGCAGAACTCTTAATCTTCGGTTAGTCCCTTAGTTTAAAGGGTTCGCTATATCCTTTGATTAGTAATCAAGAAAGTAATACATGTGATGATCAACTGCCATACGGTCTTATGTCTCTGATAGATATCCAGACACCGTCATATGTTCCCTTCCTGAAGCCGACCGGCTAGCCACAGTGTATAACTGCTGAAGGCACGGGTTTCTCCCAATAAGGGACGCCCTCTAAGGAGTCGTGAAGTTACTCAACTTCGTTCATGCTTTGTATAAAGCGATAAACTCTGATTCTATCATGAATCGGTCGATGCAAGTTTGGTTAGAAGATTTTCCATGACCCACCATACACATTTACTTGTGGCTTTGATGTTCTTCATATCTGATGTCCAATTTGCATCACTGTGTTCTCCTAGAACCGCTGGACATCCAGAATACCATAATCCGTAGATAAGCGAATATTTCAGATATCGTCATATCCGACTTAACGCCTTCTATCGATTATTTCCATAATCACGAGTGAACCTTAGTTCAACTGATTTGCTTTGTAAGCCGATACCAGGTCGGTTGTAGTGTGTACAATACATTGAACTACATGTGACCTGCACATATCACTCCTTGTATATGGGTGCACCATAATTCCAATCAGTTCTATAATTTATATCCATTGGTGGCTTCAACGAGACTGTCACAACTGAGTTTAGAGTTAGACCAGTCCTTTAGATGTCTTAGAAATCCCAATTCCTAAGATGCCATCTGTGATACCCATATCTTTCATATCGAGACTTTTGTTTCAATATGACTTCCACTTTTAGACTGTTCATTTTTCCAACTGTTGGCTTTCTAACTTCAGAGTCAATGTTTATGTTGTCAGATTCATTGTTTCTATTTTTATCTGAAACTTCCAAGACCAAAATGTAAACATTTCAGGGACCAAAATGAAAGTTCAGGAAGAAGCCCAATAGTCCAACAAACCAACTCTGATCCTCCCCTTCCAACTTTCCAGTTATGAAGGTTGTTTCAATATCTATGCCACGCAAGACTGCAATGGCCCTGGATGTTAAGCTATTCACAAAGGAGCACATGTACAAGTAGCTGAGGCCTTATACTCATCAGTAGATCCATCTACTTTGTACTCAATTTTGAGTATCCACTTTTACAACCCAAAGGTTCTTTTCCCGGAGGAAGGTCAACCATTACACAAGTATGGTTCTATATAATGGAATCTATTTCTCTCTTTGTAGCTTCTTTCCAAAGCAGCGCTTCTGGAGATGACAATTATTTGTCAATTGTCCATGGTTCATTCTCAACCATACAAGTTAGAAGGCCTGGAATAAGTCTTTGTCCCCTCTTTGCTCCGTCTTGGTTCAACATCTAGAATCCCTGAGTTTTATAGATCTGGAATATTAAGTTTTGGATAATCAGCAACTTCCGAGTCCTGTAGATACGGAATGTCTAGTTCCGAACAGTTAGGCCCTCGCGGGTTCTTGTTAACCTCGAGCAATTACTTCTTTTTCCTTCTCAAGAAAAGTTATCTTTAAAGAATTCAATATTCTTTGACACCAAGAGGCGATAAGCACTACTGTTCTTTGCAGATCCAGTAGATATGCAATTTACAGTCTTGGGTCCAACTTGACCTGGTTTTGGTATTCCAAATTTTACCAAGCCATCCCACATCACAACATTAATATGTGATATCATTTCCATGTTTCACATGGAGGGTTGTCCTTATCCTTATGCGTATTTCTGTTGAGAATCGCATTAGCGGTAAGGATCGCCTTGCCATAATTTGGGCATACGTCTTTGCGCTTGGCTAACACCGTTAGACTGAGGTGAGTAATGAGTAGTCATTTAATGAACGATGTTTCACATTCTCCTCCTCTATCACTACGAATTCCTCAATCCATAGGCTTAGTTGATTTTCAACTTCTGCTTTGTAGCGCTTATCCGCTTCAACAACTTCATATTTGCTTTTTAACAAACAAAGGATGCAATACTTTGTACCATCATCAATGAAGGTCACAAAGTACTTGTCTCCCCCCCCCCCACTCTATTTTGTACAAACTTCAGAGTCAATGTTTATGTTGTCAGATTCATTGTTTCTATTTTTATCTGAAACTTCCAAGACCAAAATGTAAACATTTCAGGGACCAAAATGAAAGTTCAGGAAGAAGCCCAATAGTCCAACAAACCAACTCTGATCCTCCCCTTCCAACTTTCCAGTTATGAAGGTTGTTTCAATATCTATGCCACGCAAGACTGCAATGGCCCTGGATGTTAAGCTATTCACAAAGGAGCACATGTACAAGTAGCTGAGGCCTTATACTCATCAGTAGATCCATCTACTTTGTACTCAATTTTGAGTATCCACTTTTACAACCCAAAGGTTCTTTTCCCGGAGGAAGGTCAACCATTACACAAGTATGGTTCTATATAATGGAATCTATTTCTCTCTTTGTAGCTTCTTTCCAAAGCAGCGCTTCTGGAGATGACAATTATTTGTCAATTGTCCATGGTTCATTCTCAACCATACAAGTTAGAAGGCCTGGAATAAGTCTTTGTCCCCTCTTTGCTCCGTCTTGGTTCAACATCTAGAATCCCTGAGTTTTATAGATCTGGAATATTAAGTTTTGGATAATCAGCAACTTCCGAGTCCTGTAGATACGGAATGTCTAGTTCCGAACAGTTAGGCCCTCGCGGGTTCTTGTTAACCTCGAGCAATTACTTCTTTTTCCTTCTCAAGAAAAGTTATCTTTAAAGAATTCAATATTCTTTGACACCAAGAGGCGATAAGCACTACTGTTCTTTGCAGATCCAGTAGATATGCAATTTACAGTCTTGGGTCCAACTTGACCTGGTTTTGGTATTCCAAATTTTACCAAGCCATCCCACATCACAACATTAATATGTGATATCATTTCCATGTTTCACATGGAGGGTTGTCCTTATCCTTATGCGTATTTCTGTTGAGAATCGCATTAGCGGTAAGGATCGCCTTGCCATAATTTGGGCATACGTCTTTGCGCTTGGCTAACACCGTTAGACTGAGGTGAGTAATGAGTAGTCATTTAATGAACGATGTTTCACATTCTCCTCCTCTATCACTACGAATTCCTCAATCCATAGGCTTAGTTGATTTTCAACTTCTGCTTTGTAGCGCTTATCCGCTTCAACAACTTCATCTTTGCTTTTTAACAAACAAAGGATGCAATACTTTGTACCATCATCAATGAAGGTCACAAAGTACTTGTCTCCCCCCCCCCCCACTCTATTTTGTACAAACTTCAAATCAACCATGTAGGTGTGACTAAGTTCTAGAGGAGTGGTGCTTCTTTCGCTATTCCTTTAACGGAACTCGAAAAGGTGATTTTGCCTCTTCGCCTACCTCACATTCATTTTGAGGGTTTATGTCAACAAAAGGAAACAATCTTAACTTCGTTAGTTTTTTAATGACTTTTTATTTAATGTGTCTTAATCTATGATGGCATAGATGCACGAATTACAAATATCTCATTCATATGGCTACAGACATACTGTACCATTCTTAGTTATTACAGACCTGTTGGACTAGTCTCAAACCAGCTTGACCAACAACGTCCCTTAAACCAAGTTTGGGACATGTATCACCTTCTTTTAGAGTGATCCCATTCCCTGAAGTCCTATTGAGGATAACCTCTCCAACCCCTTCTACTTTAGAGGTGGTGTTGCTTCACATGAACAACCTCTTGCCCGTGGTTAGGGCGTAACCGGATCATATGTGATCTGGATACTCTTTCCCACTCCAGTTGTTTTGGCAGACTGGGTGTCCAATTACTTTTTTGCCTTTTTTTTGGCCTTCATATCATTTAATACCTGGAAAACTCTGGCCCTCCTCACTAGGTGTTCATTACTTTTCTGTCAACTGAATTCTGGCCCACTCCAGTCGCTTGTAGGCTTTGTACGACTGAGTTTCCAATATCATCTCTATCAAATAAATGATCTTCTGTCAGATAGCGTGATAGGTTCAACGTCTTAAGATAAGTCATTATCTTTTAATCTTTTTCCCTTGTGATTGGTGCCTAGGGAAATTCCTGGCGCTTACTTAAGAGTGGTAACAGTTTTCGCATAGTAAGTGGATCTCTATCCTTCGTATGTGCGAATATACTTTACACACTTTTAATAATTACACCCAAAAGAACGGATCTTTTAAGTTTTGTTTACAGTAGTACAATCTTTAACCGGGGAGGAAAGAGATTTAATATGTAATTTTTTAGTGTAGGGAATATAAGTTTTTAATGAGAACACTTTCATATTCTCAGCTTTGCTTTACACACTTTTATTCAGATATTAACTAAACATTTTATTGATAAGGAATTATTAAATTAGACCTTTTGGATTCTGGCCCACTTCAGTTAGACTGAGTGTCCAAATCCCAAATCCTCTTTATCATAATTTGAATTCTCTGTCTAGGATAGATATAGGACTTTTGCTATATGATATAACATCATCTTCAGCCTTCTCCTCTTGTCCCAGTTGACATCCTCAGCCTCTCGTGGGCGCTTCTTTCCAACACCCTCGGCAGCGGTGACACCAACTCGTCATTGATCTTTAGCCGTACTAGCATGACTATCAGCAGTATCTTGAAGCTCAGCATTAGATCTAGAGATCCCACCTTTGATGAAAACAGACTTGTAACTATCGTCAAAGAGAGAACCATAACTAGGACCAATCTTGAAAGCACGGTTGTTGTTTGAACTGTTAGCAAAACTGTCAACAGAACTGTTTTCAAGAGGAAAACCACAACCAAATTTGGTCACACACTTGTCGACCAACATCTTTCGAATCACTAATACAAATCTTGTCTTAAAATTGTTAGAATATGCGTAAAGCAACAACTTGAATAGTAAATAACTATTACAGTGATCGAAAGGATAAACAACAATTAGGACAACAACAAGTTGTCAATATCTTGATCTTGAATGAAACTTCAATTATAGAACTTGTATTCGGAAATACAAGAACATGAACTGCTACACTTGGGGCTTGTATATCCGCTGAGAATACGAACGGTTAGAGTCTTTCGTCTATTAAGTTAATACCTGAAACACTTAGCAACCACTTAGATAAACCACAATACCACCGGCTGAGTCGAGAGATGGCTCTATGTCTTTAAGACAAGATTTCCCCCGTATATAGGCATTACGGAAGTGTGGACAATAGTCTTCCAAGATGAAACAACAAACTATCAAGTGTGCAAAGCCTACACAAATGATCTCAGTGAAGAACACGAATAATGAAGATTACTAAGAGAATGATTGCTATCAGGAGAATCTGATCTCTTTGTGGTGTTGTGAACTTGTTTTTCTGTTCATATATGTTCTCATGTTCATCTCTTGTCCATCTACGTTCCTCTATAGAATTGAGTCAATGCTTCATTTTATAGGTGTGCAAGATGGCCTCTTCAAGTGCCCCGTAATGGCAATCAATTGCCATGTAATGGATGACATTTAACCCCCAAGTAATGCAGCAACATAATGGTCCAAGTAATGGCCATTATTGGGTGGTTTCAATGTCATTGAAGCCCCCTCAACAGCCAAACCTTTGGGATTCCGTCGAGCAAACACTGCCTGGGAAGCGCCGCGGCTCCAGAAAGCCGACGAAACTTACTCCCAGTCACGCGCCGCGGCGCTCCGGCGCCGCGGCCCTTTTCCGACCCGTTCCATCTTACACCTCGCACAATCGTTCCTTCGTTTACCAACGTGGAACACTTGTCATTTAGTAAATAACCATCCATCATTCTATGTCTCAAACATTTCACTTACGTACCAATATCTCTTTCATTAACGAAATTTACGATATTTGGCACTAAGATTGCACGTGTGTGGAAATGATATTTCCGACGTGCGGGGCCCCAATTGTTCGAGTCATAAATAATGGGATAAACTTAATTCCACATTAGTAAATTTTCAACATAAATTGCATTAGATGTACAGTTAATCTTATTTTGGTTCCTTTTTTCTACATGATACATAAACTTGAGGAGTCTTATACGTTCTTAATGGAAAAAAAATAGAAATGTAACGTTAATTGGATAGCAGGTTTACGCAATTGATAATTTGCCTACAGTATTTTTCATAATTTTTCCGTATTTCCGGTCACTAGTCAGAAAGATGGAGAGGGATATGGTTGGCGGAATATAATTGCTAGTTTCAAATAGAAAATAAAGACCAAAGTTACATGCTAGTCTCTTTTTTCCATGGCTAGCTATGTTTGCATAGCTCTTCCAAAAGAGATATAGAATTAAGGGTGGCCAGTGGGCCGGGCTCGGGTCTGGCGGGGTCGGGGTCGGGGCGGGACGAGCCAGGGGGTCGTGGTCGGGTCTAGCGGGCCTAGCAGGTCGGGTGCAGGGGCGGGGCTCGCTCCGCCCCGTCCCGATCCCGATCCCGTCGGTATCGGGCGGGGCGGGCGGGCTCCTGCTCGGGCGGGGTACGGTCGGGTTTTCCTTTTCTTTTTTTCTTTTTTTTAAATAACATATGTATAAAAAAAACTCAATAAACAAAACAAGATAGTGTAATAAAAACATCCCAAGGCTGTTTTTGTGCCTCTTATATTATTTAATAGACATATGATTTTTTTGTAATACAAATACAATTGTCTAAAATCTAAATTGCAACTTTGTGGTGTTGTCCAAAAGTTATAAATTACATAATAAAATTGCAATTAAAAAAATTACATTTTCAAAAAAACCTGTTCTAATTGCTTGATGATTTCATGTAGTTCTTCGGTTGAAATTGGTATTTGTTGGTCAAATTGATCCACGTCGCTTCCACTACCTTCGGTTAAGATTTCGTTGTAGTTTTCATCATCTTCTTCGTTGATCTCCGGTTGACCGCACCTTCTCCGCTCCGCTCGTATCCAATCTCTCGAATAATACCGCAATTTCCAAGTCGTCTCCGGCCAATGAGTGTCGTGGTCTCCTATTTGATATCCGCCCGTTGCAGAAAAAGCGCTTTCCGACGCAGTTGATGACGCTTGAATGTTCAAAACATCTCGAGCCATCAATGAAAGTGTCGAAAGGTCTTCTCATTCCCCTCCAAAGTATTTCAAAGAAGTCTTCTTGTCCATCTTCATTGATAACTTCTTGATACGTATTTAACCCCGCAAAATAAAAATATCCAACTCGCTAATTTGGTTAGTAGTAGAGGTACGGCCGCACATTCTATTTCTGAGGCTTTCAATACTAGCCGCAAAAACAGCATGTCTTTTGTGAGGTTGTGTTGAAGATGAAGAAGATGGTATGGAAGCTTAGGTAAGTTACTAGCATTTTCTTGTTGATAAAATCTATATATATTTTTGCATTGGTGTTCTACGCTAGACACCGCTTCTTCTTTAGTTTGTTCAATAGGTAGTGGGTGATTTAGATTTTTGGGACTTGGAGGTGGTAGTACTTCTATACAATCGTAAATAGTTTCAATTAGTGATTTAGTACCGTCTATTTTAATAGTAGGATTTAATACAAAACCAATAATATAAATAGAGGGAATAGGAATAAAATATTTTTTAATTTTGACAAATATTTTTTTAATAGCTGCCTTATAAGCTGGTTTTTCCATTTTAATTATATGCTAACAAATAATTAAAGTAAATAAAATTAAGTGCGCTAAATAAAATAAACAGACAATAATAATTTAATGAAGGAACGAATGTACCAAACGCCGACGTAACGTCGACGTGTAATCGAGAGGTTGAAAATTGAAACTTTGCTCGATGGAAGATCCTCAAGCTAGTTGCCAACTTCACTCCCAATTCCCAAATGAATTAATAAAATTGAATATTTAGCAAACAATGTAGAGAGATATATTGAGAAATTAGAGAGATTGTAGGAAGATTTGTGAGAAAGATGAAGAGAAAATGAGTTATTTATAGTTGAAAAATTGGGTTAAAGTGTAAATATAATAACTTGTGGGTTAAAAATAAATATTAAGGGGTAGGGGGGTTGGGGGTCCTAAAATGGCGTTGGCCAATCTGGCCATAATCTAAAATGGTCGTTGGTGCAACGGCCATTTTTGCAAAGGGGGCAAAAGGGCGGGGTCGGGGTCGGGGTCGAGGCGGGCTCGGGGCGGGGACGGGGTCGGTCGGGCTGGGGCGGGCTCGGGTCTGGCGGGACGAGACATCGTCCCGTCCCGAGTTCGAGTCCCGCCCCCGTTAATTTTTATTTTTTTTTTAAAGCGGGGTCGGGGCGGGACCGAGGCGGGCTCGGGACGGGGTCGGGTCGGGGTCGGGCCGTCCCGGCCCACTGGCCAGCCCTATATAGAATAATGTAATTTAACACGGAAAAGGTCCAAAAATATCTCTAGACTATCGATAAAGGTTTTTAAATGTTCTCCATCCATTTGTTTTATTAAAAATATTTCTTTGCTTATATTTTTGACTCACTTATATCATTTAATTAACGGTCAATAGTAAATTAAAAAAATATTTATTTATATTTTGCATGACAATATCTTATTGACTAAAATTAAAACACTTAACTTTTTCAAACTAATCCGACCCAAACACTACCCACCGAAGAGACCCCAGTCTTCTTCTTTCTTTTCTAGTTCCTCTTCTTTTCTTCAAAGAAAAAAGAGGTTGGTATATGGTTGCAATAGAACTTTTAGCTTTTTCCTCAAGCAAATCAGTATAGAACTACTAATTTGGACATAAATAAACACCGAGAAATCATTAAATACCCTCTAAAATTTCAGATATGAAAATTTCGGCAAGGTTTGAAGCTTAGCTTCAATGGCGGACATCTTTGTTCCTTGTAGTAGATAAACTCCACTTTAGCTCCAAATAATAATAATCGGTTCCAAGCAACGATTAACTTTCAATACCAAAATCACCCAACAACTTTGGAAACTTCAAGCTACTAATTTGACCCATCAAGATCCAAATCAGTAGAGTTCTCAATGAAAGTTAGAAGCACTAAAACTCTTCAAATCAGGAAGGGATCTTCGATTTTCAGTTCCACCAGCAAACTCAGTTGCATTTTCAAATGTCATACTCATAAGTCATAACCAAAAGATTGGAAATTTCAGAAACAAAGCATAGGGAACGTAGAAAAGAAAGAAGAAGAGCGGGGTCTCTTTTTTTTATAACTTTTTGTTTGGGTGGGTAGTGTTTGGGGCAGGTTGGTTTGAAAACGGGTATATATGAGAATGGATCTTTTTAATGGGTCAAGTGTTTAATTTCGGTCAATAATAAATTGTCATGTGAAATTTAAATAAATATTCTTTTAATTCACCATTGACCATTGGTCAAAAGGCATAAGTGAGCCAAAAAATGTAACTAGAGGGATAGTTTTAGCAAAATAAATGGATGAATGGCATTTTAAAACCTTTTTCCGATAGTCCACGGGAATATTTTGGACATTTTTCGTTTTAACAATTTAGTCTCATTTTTCTAAAGTATTTCTACGTTTCTGTTGATCCAAGGGTCTATCGAAAATAATTTTTCTACCCCACAAAGATATAGTAAAGTCTGAACATTCTAACTTCCCTCTACTCTACTTATGGGATTATACTGGATATTTTGTTGTTGCTGTTGTTTCTTTTAAGTATTTTACGCTCCAAATAACGCTTTCAAACCTTAAATAAGTCAAATTTTCAGTTGGAACTTGTTGATATAGTTTGATTTGAGACCCGAGGGGCTCAGGTGAAGTTTGGAACAAGTTTTTCATTTTAGTAGTTGTAAATTTTTGCTGGTTCAATGACCTGCAGTATCGCGGTCGTCAAATCGCGATCTCATCGAATGGAGGCTGATTGGTTTTTGCGATCACAATCCTGCTTGGACGATTGTTGAGAAGGAGAACATGACTTACCTTCACGATCATGGTGATAAGAAGAGGCCTGAAAATTGTTCAACTTTATCGAGTTACAGGGTGCGGGATCACGCTCAAGGACTTGACAACATATAACAAATAGATTTGGCAAACCAACAGTCATTATTTCTATTTTTGGGCAAGATTCTCTCGGATTGGGGATCTAAAAGAGTGGAGATTCAAGCTAATGATTCCTCATACTAGTCTTGAGATTATATTTGATATTCGTAGTATTTGACCATAAAATCGTAAGCTTTTGTAGTCTACATTGATTATTTTAAACTTAGGATTAAAAGAGGCAAATTGAGTAGTTGAATGTCAAAAGGATCCATATTGAAAATATAACCAACAAGGCAAGCTTGCAGTTCCAACAAAAGAAGAGCAGATGGGGATGAACAATACAGGGCAGAACAACAAGCCTCCGTACTAGAAAGCTAAGCACTATGAACATCGGAATTATCCTAGGAACCAGTTGATGGTAGGGGAGTGGCATCAAAACAATAGGGGACCTAACAACTGGATAGCAGTAAGGGAAGGACCTCACAATAAAACACCACCTGGACCACAAGGCAAAGATCAATGCAATACAAGTAATGCTTTTCAAGCCTTAAACTCTACTGAGAACCAGTTAGGAGTGAATGAGAAGAGTAACACATTTTAATTTGGAAGCACAAGTAGGGCAGAGTATCATGAATCTTCCATCCCCCATCCCATTTTCTAAATGAAGATTGTTACATGAAATGTAAGGGGATGAATAATGTATATAAGCAAAGAGTTAAAGGAGTATATTAGAAGTATAAAATAAGTGTACTTGCCATTCTTAAGCATAGGACACAGGACATTAAAACTAGGAAAGTTATCCAAAAAGTAGCACCAGGGTGGGATTGGATCACAAATACAACAAAAACAAGGGGTAGAATTTAGGTAATTTGAAATCCTAAACAAGTACAAGTCAAAACAGTACAAAGTCATACGCAATTTATCTTGGCTGATGTTAAAGAACTGAATGGTACAAATATGCTGCTAGCTGCCATCTGTGGACTGCACACAGTACATGATAGGGAGGAACTTTGGGAGGAACTAAGGGAGATTGATAGTAGAAATCAACTACCATGGCTCCTCATGGGTGATTATAATGCAATACTGACAATTGAAGATAAAATTCAAGAAAATGCAGTCCAAGATGGTGAGATCAAGGATTTCAAAGACTTTCTAAATGACACAAGTATGACAAAGTTACCTTATGTGGGAAGGGAATATACTTGGACAAATAACCATGTCATCATCAAAATTGGTAGAGCTTTAGTAAACACTTATTGGATGATGAATATTCCACTTGTAACTGTCCAAGTGTTGGATCCCTTATTTTCTTATCATTCACCACTTCGCATTGAGGTGGGGAATAAAATTAGACAGACAACTAAGCCTTTCAGATTTTTAACTGTCTTGCTGAGCATCCTAAGTTGGAGTAAATAGTACAGAATTGATTAGATGGGGGCATGGTTCAAGTACTGCAAGTATGAAATGAGTTTGGTCTAAGATCAAGCAAGTCAAATATGGCCTGAAGGAACTCAATAGACATGAATTTGTAGGGGTTACTGAGAAGATAAATGCAACAAGAAAGGAATTACATAACTTGCAAGAGCAAATGAGAGGCACATGCCATGCAGCTGATCTGTTTGAAGTAGAAAAAGTACTGAAGAAGAACCTAGAAAAGTGGAACATTACAGAAGAAAGCATCTATAGGCAGAAATCAAGAGTACAATGGCTTCAAGCTGGTGATTCTAATAGTGCTTACTTCTTTGCTAGTGTTAATAACAAAATGGCACAGAATCAAATCCTAAGCTCGGCGACTGAGGTTGGAAGCACTGTCCATATTGAGGATGTTATTGAGAAAGAAGTGTTGGGGTTCTACACATCATTACTTAGTACTGCAAGCTCATCTCTGCTAGCTATTCACCCAGCAATGCTTGATAATGGGGTAATATTGAACAGGGAACAACAACAACAACTGATCATGCCTTTTACAGTTGATGATGTTTACCAAGCATTGAAGGACATAGATGACATGAATTCTCTAGAGATAGATGGCTTCAACTCTTTGTTTTTCAAGAAGGCATGGCCAATAATTGGCCAGGAGGTAACCCAATATATACTGCACTTTTTTTATACAAATGAGACGCACCAAGTGATTAATTGCACCTCTATCATACTTATACCCAAATTCAAAAATCCAACATCCATAAGACAATATAGACCTATTCCTTGTTGCACCACAATCTATAAAATTATCTCCAAGATTCTAACTTCTAGGTTGCAAGGGGTGATGAATAGTATTATAGACAATGGACAAACTGTTTTTGTTCCTGAGAGGGTGATGCATGACAATATAATTCTTAGTCATGAACTAGTAAAAGAGTATGGGAGGAAAGGAGTGTCACCTGGATGCATGATAAAAATTGACATGCAAAAAGCCTATGACTTAGTAGAATGGGTGTTCCTAGAACAAATTCTGAATGGACTGCACTTTCCTAACATTTTCATAAAGTGGATCATGACTTGTGTGAGAACAGTTTCCTACTCAATAGTGATTAATGATAACCCATGTCCCACTTTTAATGCAAAAAGAGGGATGAGATAAGGGGACATATTATCCCCTTTTTTATTTGTTCCTGCTATGGAATACTTGAGTAGAATTCTGAAAAACCTTCAAAAAAATCCTAATTTCAACTACCACACTAGATGTGAGAAAATGAATCTTATCCAAGTAGGATTTGCAGATGACCTACTCCTTTCTATAGAGAAGACATTGGATCTCCTAGCCTATCGCTTGATGCTTTTAAACTTTTCTCTTTATCTTCTGGGCTGATTTCTAATCAGGGCAAAGTTGAATTTATTTTGGGGGAGTACCACAGGATGAGCAACATCAAATACTTTAAGAACTTAGGTTCACCACTGGAACCATGCCCTTTAGATATATAGGAGTTCCTTTAAGCTCTAAAAGATTGTCTATAGGGCAATGCCAACCCCTCATGGATAAAATACTTGGAAAAGTAACATCCTGGACAACAAAATTCCTTTTCTATGGAGGAAGGTTGCAGCTGATCAACTTTTGGTCTCAAATTTTATTCTCCAAAACAAGATCATTCGGCAAATAGAGTCTGTGTGTAGGAAGTTCTTGTGGACTGGTAGTACTGATCCATCAAAGAGAGCTCTAGTTGCTTGTGATACTTTATGTTTGACTAAAACAGCAGGAGAGGTCTCAACTCACTGATATTTATGTGTGGAATAAAGTTGTTATACTTAAACATTTATGGAACATATGCAAGAAAAAAGACATGATCTGGATCCAATGGGTGCATGCCTACTACATTAAAAGAAATGACATATGGAAAACAAAAGCAAAGAAAGCATCATGGATAGTAAGGAATGTGGGATACAACAATTGCAGAGAACGGCAAGTAAGTAAATATTACAATTGCTAGAAAGGATAATCTAAAGATTACAACAAAACTGAAAATCAAGAATGAAACAAACTCCTTGTGTGATTTGCTGAGTCGAGTGATGGCACTCTGTCTTTAAGACAAGATTGCCCCGTATATCTTCTTTTACGTTGTCGGGCAATAGTCTCCCAAGATACAACAACAACTTAACAATTGAACAAAGGAAACTCAAGTGTTACTCTTGAAGAACTTTGAGTATAGTAAATTTGCTAGAGAGGAAGAACATGTATTCAGAAAATTCTATGAATGTTTCTAAGTGTTGAACAATTGAGCCAAAGGCCTCAATTTATAGTGTAAGGAGATGACCCCTCAACTAGCCAACTAATGGCCTTCAATAGCCATGTAATGGCACTTGATTGAGGGGTTACATTCAGCCAAATAATGGTTGAATTCATGTGCCAAGTAATGGAGATTCAATGCTCCAAAACCAGTCCAAAGGTCAGAACTTTCCAGCTTCCCGTCGCAGCATTCTGCCTCTGAAGCGCCGCGACTCTGTGAATTAGCATCACGGCGCCGCGGCTCTCCGGCTCCTCGGATCCGACGGGGCTGCGTCGCGGCCCTTCGCGGCGATTTCCGACACGTTTCATCTTACACTTGTTCCTTCGTTTACCAACGTGGAATACTTTGTCATTTGGACAATAACCGTCCATCATTTTATGTCTCAAACGTATTACATCCGTACCAATATCTCTTTCACTAATGAAATTTGCGATACTTGGCACTACGTGTGCACGTGTGTGGAAACGACGTTTTCGACGTGCGGGACCCCAATTGTTTGAGTCATAAATAATGGGATATACTTAATTCCACATTAGTAAATTTCCAACAATCCCTTCTTGAAAGAGATTTTGGCGCACGCACATGGTGACTTTCCCAGCAATCTTTCAGCGGACCGATGTTGCATCTGGATAGGTAGCTTCCGCATTTAACCTTCCATAGTTGAATACCATAAGAATTACTTACTGTGCGATGAACGTGATATCTTGAACCGTCAGTGTTTAGTGTAAGCCAAGTCAACGGTACCAACACAATAAGTTCTCTTACTCTTTCTTTGTAATGTTTTGTCCGTTATGGCCGTGGACACTTCTTGGATTCTTAAGTGCATTCATTTAGGACGGCCTGTCCTCGCAGTTAAATAGGTGGTCTCCCATAAGGTATCCTGCTATACCCCACTTTACAAGTATTAGGAACCATTAAAGGTTTCCCCACACCTAACATCAACCGGTGAGGATCATTAAAGGTTTTGGAAACTTAACATTTACCCACATTGCAGATAGCACTTATAGTCTATGTCAGGAACGGCTTTGAATTTGGTGTTTCTTTATAGAAATCACTATCCGAAGTGCTCATGCTTCCACCGAAGCGCTCAACTGAACCTTTACAACTTAGTTTTCCTATTGAACCTAATTCCTGGGATCTCCAGTCAGTAAGGTTGGGTTACCACTGTATTGGTCCTTATAGCTTGGGTTTTAAACTCATTCCCCTAGACAGGTAGAACATCTGATCCTTGAGTAAGCCCTTTGTCAGTAGGTCTGCTATGTTATCATTTGATTTTATGTAATCAATGGATATTATACCCGTGGTGATCAGCTGCCTAACGGTCTTATGTCTCCGTCGAATATGACGAGACTTGCCATTGTACATAGAATTTCGTGCCCTTCTTAGAGCCGACTGACTGTCACAGTGGATCATTATAGAAGGTACGGGTTTGTTCCAACAAGGAACATCCTCTAAGAAGTTGTGAAGCCACTCAGCTTCTTCTCCTGCTTTGTCTAAAGCGATAAACCCCGATTTCATCATGGATCGGGCGATGCAAGTTTGCTTAGAGCATTTTCAAGACATAGCTCCACCACCAATTGTAAATACATACCCACTGGTGGACTTGGTGTTCTCTATATCAGATATCCAGTTTGCATCACTGTACCCCTATAATATAGCTGGATATCTCGAATAATGCAACCCGTAAGTTAGTGTGTATTTCGTGTATTGTAGTACCCGATTCAACGCCTTCCAATGATCATTAATCGGATTATGGGTAAACCTAGCCAACTTGTTGCCTGTATAAGCAATATCAGGTTGGGTGCAGTTAGTTATGTACATCAAACTACCAATGACTTGTGCATATTGCTCTTAGCATATGGGTACACCACGATTTTAATCAAGATTTTGATTTTTATCCAGTGGTGACTTCATAGTCGAACTGTCAAACATCTCAAACTTTCTCAACACATCCTCGACGTAGTGAGATTGAGATAAGACCAGTCCGTCAGACGTCTTAGAGATCTTTATCCCTAAGATGACATCTGTGATACCCATATTCTTCATGTCGAAGCATTGTTTTAACATGTTCTTAGTCTCTAGAATCAAGCTAGGACTGCTCCATGTAATCAACATGTCGTCTACGTACAGGCATATTATGACGAAAGAGTCAAAGTTACCTTTCATGTAGACACATTTGTCACACTCATTAATTGCGAAGCCTTTCGATAGCAGAGTACTATCAAAATTTTCATGCCATTACTCCAGGGCTTGTTTCAGCCCGTACGGAGATTTGACAAGACGACAGACTTTCTTCTCTTGCCCTAGAACCACATATCCCCCGGGTTGTTCCATATAAATTTCTTCTTCCAAATCACTACTTAGGAAGGCTGTCTTGACATCCATTTGATGTATCTCAAGGTCACGCAATGAATACTCGTATGGACGTCATCCTAGACACCGGGGAGTACGTGTCAATATAGTCAAGGCCTTATTTCTTCCGATAGCCCTTGACTACCAACCTGGCCTTGTACTTATCTATAAACCCATCTGCTTTATACTTCCGTTTGAGTATCCATTTACAATCCAATGATTTATTTTCCGGAGGAAGATCAACCAACTCCCAAGTATGGTTATGCAGGATGAAGTCTATTTCACTCCCAATAGCTTCTTTCCAGAGGGGTGCCTCTGGAGTTGACAATGCTTCAGCAATTTTCCTTAGTTCATCATCAACCATATAAGCTACAAAGTCAGGACCGAAGGATTTATCCTTCCTGGCCCTTTTACTTCTCCTTGGTTCCATATCTGGAGTCTCCAAGTTCTGAGAATTTAGAACACTAGATTACGGATATTCAGCCACTTCGAAGTCCACTAGATCTGAACCATCTAGATCCGGGCAGTCAACGACTCCCTGTTCCTGAGAGTTTTATTCATAACTTCGTTTACGATAGGTTATATCTTTTTTCTTTCTAGGAAAGGTATCTTCAAAGAATTGAGCATTCCTTGATTCCATAATTGTACCCCCGTGGATATCTGGAATATCTGACTTATGCACTAAGAAGCGATAAGCACTACTATTATTTGCATATCCAATGAAAATGCAATCTACAGTCTTAGGCCCAATCTTGACCTGTTTTGGCTTGGGTACTTCGACCTTTGTCAAACAACCCCACACCTTTAAATATTTATAGGTGGGTTTCTTTCCCTTCCATGATTCATATAGAGTTTTATCCTTACCCTTATGTGGGACTCTGTTAAGAATCGTATTAGCGGTAAGGAAGGCTTCTCCCCACATGTTTTGGGGAAGACCGGAATTAATGAGCAAGGCATTCATTATTTCCTTCAATGTGCGGTTCTTACGTTCCACCACACCATTCGACTGAGGTGAGTATGGAGCCGTCGTTTGATGAACAATGCCTGATTGGGCACAATTTTCCTCAAATGGTGCTACGTATTCTCCCCCTCTATCACTACAATGGATTTAATCTGCATGCTTAGTTGGTTCTCAACTTCTGTTTTGTAACGTCGGAATGCTTCAAAGGCCTCATCTTTACTTTTCAACAAGTAAAGGTAATAATACATTATGCTATCATCAATGAATATAACAAAGTACTTGTTCCCTCCCCTAGTTTATGCAAACTTCAAATCACATATATCTGTGTGAATAAGTTCTAGAGGAGCAGTATTCCTTTTGACGGATCGAAAAGGAAGCTTTGTGAGTTTTGCCTCTACGTACACCTCACACTTATATTGAGGGTTTACGTCGATAGACGGCAACAACTCCAACTTGACCAACCTTTGGATGGACTTGTAGTTAACATGTCCTAATTTATGATGTCATAAATTAGATGACTCAAGCAAGTAAGAAGAAGCTTCAATATTATTGCTTGCACGTATTACAGACATAGCGTTAACCTTGAAGAGGCCTTCACAGACGAAGCCTCTTCCCACAAAGGTTCCATTTTTGGTGATTACAAACTTATTGGACTCAAATACTAGCCTAAAACCAGCATTAACCAATAAATGACCTGAAATTAAATTTCTCCTAATCTCAGGAACATGCATCACCTCCTTCAGAGTGAGCTCCTTTCCAGAAGTCATCTTCAGGACTACCTTTCCTACCCCCAGCACGTCAGAGAAAGCGTTGTTACCCATGAACAGCTTCTTGTTAGTAATTGGTGTATAAGTGGAGAAGACATCTCTATTGGAACAGATGTGTCTTGTAGCACCTGTGTCCATCCACCACTGCATGGGATTCTCAACAAGATTTGCTTCAAGCACCATCGCTGAGAAATCCTCAAGCATGTCATCCAGAAGCCTGTCTTTGATGACGCTAGCCTGAGCCTTGCCTTTGGCCTTGACCTTCTCTTGTTGCTCAGTCTTGAGCTTGTGGCAGTCCTTGATCATATGACCAGGTTTCCCACAGTGGTGACAGTTTCCTTTGAACTTCTCCGCCGCTTAAGTCTTGTCGTCTTTCTGGAACTTGCGCTTCTTGCTTGGGTTCCCTTTGTCCTCAGCCAGATTTGCCTTTGCCTCAGCGGGTTGTTTACCCCTAAGCAAGGCCTTCTTATTATCTTCCTGAATTTAGAGTTTGATAATAAGTTCTTCAAAGGTCATCTCCTTTGTCTTGAGTGTTAAGTAACTCATAAATTCATTCCACGAAGGAGGTAACTTATCAATCAGTGATGCAACTAAAAACTGCTCATTTAGCTTCATACCTTCCAAATTCAGGTGATGTAAAATCATTTGGAATTCCTGGACTTGGGACATCACTGTCTTGCTATCCACCATTTAAAATTTCAGAAATTTCCCAACGATGAATTTCTTAGTACCTGCATCTTGTGTGTTGTACTTCTTCTGCAGTTACTCCCACAACTCTTTGACAGTGCCTACGGTGCAATACACCGTGTAGAGAGGGTCTGACGAGAAGTTCAAAATATATTTCTTACACATGAAATCACTATGACTCCATGCATCAAGAACCATATTCATGCCATTAATGACATGGATACCTTGGCCCCCTTCATCCATTTCAGTAGGCGAATGGTCCATTTCATCTCCAGCTTGTGGAGGATCTTCTGTTAGGAACCGAGTCATTCCCATAACAGTCAGATAAAATAGCATCTTCTGCTGCCATCTCTTAAAGTTTGAGCCCATGAACTTTTCTGGGCGTTCATGATGGAATCCAACGGGTGGAGGAACTGGAGCGTTCCCTTGAGCAGCAAAAAAGGTGTTGGATGAGACTTAAGCAACCGGAAAGGCAATGGGAGTTCCTTGAGCAGTGGGAAAGGCAGAGGGGTTGCCTTGGGTAGCAGCCACAGCAGAATCAGAAGTGAGTTGTTCTCTTCCAGTCATGTTGCTAAGTACTTACAACAAATATTGTCTGAAACTTGTGGGATACAACAATTGCAGGGAACGGAAAGTAAGTAAATATTATAATTACTAGAAATGATAATCTAAATATTACAACAAAACTGAAAATCAAGAATGAAACAAACTCCTTGTGTGATTTGCTGAGTCGAGTAATAACACTCTGTCTTTAAGACAAGATTGCCCCGTATATCTCAGTTTACGTTGTCGGGCAATAGTCTCCCAAGATACAACAGCAACTTAACAATTGAGCAAAGGAAACTCAAGTGTTACTATTGAAGAACTTTGAGTATAGTAAATTTGCTATAGAGGAAGAAGATGTATTCAGAATATTCTGTGAATGTTTCTAAGTGTTGAACAATTGAGCCAAAGGCCTCAATTTATAGTGTAAGGAGATGACCCCTCAACTAGTCAACTAATGGCCTTCAATAGCCATGTAATGGCACTTGATTGAGGGGTTATATTCAGCCAAATAATGGTTGAATTCATGTGCCAAGTAATGGAGATTCAATGCTCCAAAACCAGTCCAAAGGTCAGAACTTTCCAACTTCCCGTCGCAGCATTTTGCCTCCGAAGCGCCGCGACTCTGTGAATTAGCGTCACGGCGCCGCGGCTCTAGTAACTGAAGACCCAATTAGCGCTGCGGTGCTCCCTAGGAGGCGCCGCAGCTCTCCGGCGCCTCGGCTCCGATGGGGCTGCGTCGCGACCCTTCGCGGCGATTTCTGACACGTTTCATCTTACACTTGTTCCTTCGTTTACCAACGTGGAATACTTTGTCATTTGGCCAATAACCGTCTATCATTTTATGTCTCAAACGTATTACATCCGTACCAATATCTCTTTCACTAATGAAATTTGCGATACTTGGCACTACATGTGCACGTGTGTGGAAACGACATTTTTGACGTGCGGGATCCCAATTGTTTGAGTCATAAATAATGGGATATACTTAATTCCACATTAGTTTTCAACAAGGAAGATAATCAGAGCACACAAATATCTAGAGGAAGCTAGTGTAACACATGACAAATTTATACAGATGCCAGACTACTCAATCAAAATAATGTACAAGAAGTTGAGAAGGGAATATCCAAAGACCAGGTGGAGGAAGCTACTATGCAATAATCAAGGATGTCCAAGATGGGTGTTCATTGACTACCTAGCAATTGATGGCAGACTAGCTGTTAGAAAATGAGATATGTATGATAAGAAATGAATTGTAGAAACTAGATTAGGACGAGATGATTCTCTGTCCTTAGGATAATATTAGCTCCCACTATATTACTGATGGGATGAACTTGCTAATTACCCCCAGGATTACCTAATCTTAAGAACGAATTTTACAGCAACTTATTTGTTCTTCATGAACATGAATTGCTTGAAAGAAAGAAGGTTTTCTTGGTTGGAAGATATAGATTGCAAGTGATCTTTTAATCATGTGACATTCCATATTTAAAGGAATCAAGTACCCTTTCATGAACAATTATAATTTTTCATGAAACAATGTAATCTTTCATGAACAATTGTGACTTTTCATGAAATCAACGTTCTTAAAAATAGCGAAAGATTAAATGATATTTAAGCTCGTGTTCGTGCATGTGCAAAGTGCTAGTCTTTGATTAATAATATATTAGCATATTATTAATCCAATTATAAGCACATCTAAGCCCAATGCATGTTTGGCCCAACTAAATGAACTCTTTTCAATTTAATATACCAAGTACAAAAGTACTTATAAACACATCAAGCTTTTCTTATTCTTCCAATGTGGGACAAACTCCCATACACATCTTCCTAACAAACACAATTGAAGACTATATACAATAATCCCCCACTTAGTATTCAATTTAACAAAAGTGCTTAGATGAAAGTATCTTGCGATTTGAACTTTCACTTAGTTACAGTTCTTCAAAATCCTAACGAAATTAATGGCGGCTTAAAGCGTTTGAGCTAAAATTCCTTATGCTAGAATCGGAAGACTGAACACACAATTATTCTTTTCCATGTTCATATCGAGGTAGCACCATTATGGCCATGTGCTCCACCTGGTTTCGTAGACATTTACAAAAGTTCGACCCAAAACTATTGTTAGAAGCGGCACCACTTCTTATGTCTATATAGGTGAAATTCTTCCATTACCTGAATTTCATTAAGAGTATATTACTCACCCTATAAAACACACACTAGAACAATAGTTACACTAGTGTGACCTAATCAGTCATCAACAACTTGTTATTGCCACATTGAACCTTTTAACCATGGGTATTCATAGAAAAAGGTTGGGTTTCCATTGTTGCTGATTAATTCAAACTGGTCGCAAGCCCATTTCTTGACTTGTTCCATAAATCATTTCTCTTGGAAGTCCTTTAGAAAAGGATCTGCCAAATTGTTACAAGACCTTACATAAATCATAGTTACAATCCCGTCGGATATTAAGCTGTCTCACATACGCATGTCTCAAACTGATGTGTCTAGACTTACTATTATAAATCTTATTATAAGCTCTAGATAGAGTTGCCTCACTATCACAAAGTGCAAAGAAATGGTGGCATCGGTTGTGGCCACAACTTTATATCCAATAACATATTTCTCGGCCACTCGCTTCACACTCGCCCCCAAAGCTAAAAATTCAGCTTCCATGGTAGAATGTGTGATACATGTCTGTTTCTTTGAGGCCCAAGAAACAACACCACCACCGAGCATAAAAATCCAACCACTTGTGGATTTATTATCTCCATCACTAGATATCCAACTAGCATCTCGTATATCCCTCAAAGTACAAATTTGGAAAATTTCCATAATGCAAAGCATAACTTTTGGTTCTTTTCAAATAACAAAAAATTCTTCCAATTGCTCGCCAATGTTCGTACCTGGATTACTAGTAAATCTAGAAAGTTTGCAAACCGCAAATGCAATATCGAGCCTAGTACAATGTGTAGCATACATCGAGCTACCTATTGCACTAGCATACTCTAGCCGAGCCACGATCTTCCCCGTTCATACTAAGTTTGCATGATGTTTCATATGGAGTGTTAGCTTCCTTGAAGTTCAAATGTTCAAATTTCTTAAGCATCTTCTCAACATAATGAGACCGACTCAAGGAATAACCCCCACTATTTCTTCTAACTTTGATACCTAATATGGTATCAACCTCATTTAAGTCCTTCATTTTGAAACAGAAACTCAAATAGGCTTTGACTTCATTTATGCCATTTATGTTTGTTCCAAAGATTAACATATCATCTACATAAAGGCACAAGATTACACCATAATCTTTTGTAAACTTAGAATATATACACCTGTCAGCAGAGTTATGTATAAAACCATTAGACAAAACAACATAATCAAATTTCTCATGTCATTGCTTCGGAGCTTGTTTTAAACCATACAATGATTTAACTAACTTACAAACTTTATGTTCATAACCCGGAAGGACAAAACCTTTAGGTTGTCTCATGTACACCTCTTCATCTAAATCACCATTTAGAAAAGCAGTTTTTACATCCATTTGATGAATATGCAAATCATACAGAGAGGCTAAAGCTATCAATATTCTTATAGATGCAATTCTAGCTACATGAACATAAGTATCAAAATAATCTACTCCTTCCATTTGGCTAAATCCTTGTCCAACAAGCCTAGCTTTGAAAACTTTGATTGATTCATTATCCACACTCTTCTTTACCCTGAAAACCCACTTACATCCTATAGCCTTTGAGCCAAGAGGCAAGTCTGACAAAACCCAAGTCTTATTAGCCATTAAAGACTCTATCTCGTCATCTATTGCTTCTTTCCAAAAAAACTGAATTTCTAGATGCCATTGCTTCTTGAAATGTCTTTGGGTCATCACATTCATCTTCAACATTGAGAACGATTTGGATTTTATTGGTAACAACTTCTCTATTTCCTTCCACAAGAAAGGAAATTGCTTGGGAATTTATGAAATCTGAATCCAAATTCTTCTCCTTTCTAACTCTTACACTTCTTCTAAGTTCACTAGAAGCATTAGGATTTAACCTATCACTGTTAAGAGAAGCATTAGAACTTGTTTCTGTTTGAGGTATTTGCAAGGACTCATTAACACGGTTGAAATCACTCCGGAACTTATTCTCAAAGAACTCTATGTCTCGAGATTCCACAATTACATTTGAGTCTAAGTCTAGCAGCCTATATGCTTTTGAATTTTCTGCATATCCTACAAATACACTTTTCAAAGCTCTTGGACCTAATTTAGTTTTCTTAGGATCGGGACCTTATAATAGGCTAAGCACCCCCAAACTTTAAAATAACTAATGTTAGGTTTTCTTCCTTTCCAAATTTCATATGGTGACAGTTTTATCTTTTTGGAAGGAATTCTATTATGTACATGACATGTAGTTAGTAAAGCTTCACCCCATAAGTTCATAGGTAAGTTTGAGTTAATAATCATGGCATTCACCATATCAACTAGAACTCTATTTTTTCTTTCTGCCACTCCATTTTGTTGAGGTCTATAGGGTGCACTAACTTGATGAACAGTGCCATTATTTTCACAAAACGAAGTAAATTCAGTAGGGAAATATTCTCCACCCCTATCACTTCTCAAGATTTTCAGTTTCTTATCTTTTTGTGTTTCTACCATAGATTTGTAAACTTGAAACATGTCAAAAGCTTGATCTTTTGATTTTATTAAATAGACATAGGTAAATTTAGAACAATCATCAATGAAAGTAATAAAATACCTACATCCACCTCTAGTTAAAACACCATTTAACTCACAAATATCGAATGTACAAGTTCTAAAATTTCGATTGTCTATCAACCTTTGGAAAAGGTTTTCTTTTCATTTTCGCTTGAACACAAACTTCACATTTTTCTTTATGCTCATTGCTATAAGAAATAATTCCGTCTTTGCACATATATTTCATTGTTTGCTAATTAACATGTCCCAAACGATTATGCCAAAGATTAAAAGTTGTACTTTCTATATTAAAACTTAAATCAAAAGATTGCACACAAGAATAATTGGAACTTTCATCTTTATTGATACTTAGTTTGAACATTCCATCGGATACATAACCCTTTCCCACAAAGGCACCGGCCTTAGACAGATGATCTTATCGGACTCTATTACAACTTTGAGTCCTTTCTTACATAGCACAAAACCGAAACCGATTCTTCCTAATGGAAGGAACATGCAAGATACATTAGTCAACACAACTTTCTTTCCGTAAGTGAAGCGGAGTATCACACTTCTGTTCCAAGAACCTTGCTAGTATGATGGTCTCCCAACAGAATTTCATGACCATCCACTGCCTCAGTGTAATCTTTGAAGAGTGAGCGATTGTTGCAAACATGGGTGGTAGCACCAGAGTCATACCACCAATCATCACTTGTAGTGATTCCAGCCATGTGCAACTCTTGGACCATTCCAATATGCATCTCAGAAGGCATGGCAATGATCTCATTGGTATTTTGCTCAACAACATTAGCAATCGCCTTCTCTTTAGTGTTCCTTTTCTGGATTTGATTATGCTCCTTCTTAGGTTTCCTGCAGAAACGTTTGAAATGGCCTCTATTTCCACAATTGTAACAAACGATTTCAGACATGTCCTTCTTAACCTTTTTATTCGGGTTAGAAGCATTGGAGTAAATATTTGTCTTTCTCTTACCCTTTAGATTCTTTTGAGTAACATAGTTCACTTTAGAACTAGAACCATCATTCAAAACCTTCTCACGATTTCGAGTTTCCTCTTCAATTCGTAAGTGTTTCTGAATCTGTTCTAAAGTGAACTCCTCAGAAATGTGCAACAACTTCTTTCTGTAATTATTCCAGGAAGGTGGCAATTTGGCAATAATTCCTCCAACAATTAACTTTTTCGGTATGGTTATGTCCAGGTCTTTAAACTTAGAAATCAATATCAGAAATTCATGCACTTGATCAAGTATAGAGGTGCCATCAACCATAGAAAATTCAAAGAACTTAAAAGTAACAAACTTATCGCCCCTTGTTTTTCTCGCATCATCTTTGAACTCCGGGGCCTTCCACATCTCCTTTGCGGACCGAATTGGAGTGTAGAGATCATACGGACGATCAGAGAGGGAGTTCAGAATAAACCCTCTGCACAGCGTTTCATCTTCGACACACTTCTTGCGTTCTGCTATCTTTTCTTCACGTGTCATCGTCTGCTGGTTCTGCCAAAGCCCCCAAATTCGGATCTAGAATATAGAAGATCTTCAAAGCAGTGAGTAGGAACGACATCTTCTCCTTCCAACGTAGGAAATTGGTTCCATCAAAACGATCTAGTTTCACAGTATCATTACCAAACATCTTCATAGTGTTCTCCATAATATTATCCTAAGATTGTTAGAAAATGAGATCTGTATGATAAGAAATGAATTGTAGAAACTAGATTAGGACGAGATGATTCTTTGTCCTTAGGATAATATTAGCCCCCACTATATTGCTGATGGTATTAACTTGCTAATTACCCCCAAGATTACCTAATCTTAAGAACGAATTTTACAGCAACTTATTCGTTCTTCATGAATATGAATTGCTTGAAAGAAATAAGGTTTTCTTGGTTGGAAGATATAGATTGCAAGTGATCTTTTAATCATGTGTCATTCCATATTTAAAGGAATCAAGTACCCTTTCATGAACAATTGTGACTTTTCATGAAATCAACGTTCTTAAAAACAATAAAAGATTAAATGATATTTAAGCACGCACGTGTTCGTGCTAAGTGCTATGTGCTAGGTGCTAGTCTTTGATTAATAATATATTAGCATATTATTAATCCAATTATAAGCACATCCAAGCCCAATGCATGTTTGACCCAACTAAATGAACTCTTTTTAATTTAATATACCAAGTACAAAAGTACTTATAAACACATCAAGTTTTTCTTATTCTTCTAATGTGGGACAAACTCCCATACACATCTTCCTAACAAACACAATTGAATACTATATACAACACTAGCTGCTAAAGAGATGTTGCTCAAAAGAAATATCAATGTTAGTCCAACATGCCCCCTATGTGAGCAGTCCAGAAAACCTTCAACACCTTTTTCAATGTTCAGTAGCACAATCAGTGTGGCAGAAGTTACTCCAATGGCAAAGCATACAAAGACAAGTGCTTAGCTGGAAAAATGAACAAGAATGGGCCAAAAGTAATGCTAATGGCAACAGTGCAAGTGCAGAGATATATCGATTACGTTGTCAGGAAGCATCTATTATATATGGGAAGAGAGGAATCAAAAGGCCTTCCAAAACAAGAAATGCTCAGCAGAGATGATAGTGAAGAGAATCATACAAGATATACATTGTGTAGGAGGGAAGAAACCAAGACGAGCAAAGAAACTCCAAACTCTGAATTTTTACCCATAGCTATGTTTCGATAGTTGTTTTTTTTTTTTGAAGATGTAGTTGTTCTGAAGTGATTTTACACTAGATGTTGGGGCTCATGTCCAACACTAGCTGGGTTTTTTATCCTAAACTGTGTACATATTATTTATGGTAAATAAAATGCTAATTACAAAAAAAATATAATTACGGAATTTCACTCTTGATTGAGCGGGTAAATAAAAAATATCATTTATTTTAGTTTTTAAACCATTAATCTGAGGGTTGACTCTTCAATTGACTTTGACTTTAATTACAACCCAACCTTTTATTTATGGTTAAATCACTTAATTTTATTTTCGAAAACTTTGTACAAGCCATATAAGATTGGAACTCGAGGGCTTTAGATTGGGTTTGAGTGGAGTTGAAACCTAACTAATTCAATTCATGTTGGAATTTTGAATTTCAATTAATCTACGTCTAGGTAGCATAAGTCAGGAGGGTCCTCCTTTACGCAATATAAACAGTGAATTTACAAAATGCTTCGCCTATGTCGGAAAGAAATAATCCCTTAATTATTTTCATTAATTGAAATAATATATATATAATTTACATATTTTCATAATAGGAGAATCATATTCTTATTCTACTCCTAAAACCTTATTCTACTTGGACACTAACTATACAATTATGGTAAATCTATAAGACTAATTAATGTAATGTGTATCCTAAACTATTACAACAATATACATACCAAATATACACAACCTCTATGCACATAACCGAGACAACCTATTCGGTAATATACAATAGGTATACACGTTACCTATTGTATATCTAACACACCCCCGCAATCATAGCGGGCGATCTCCGAACGCTGAGACTGTCCCTAAAATCTTCAAAAAGGACCGAGGGAAGACCCTTTGTAAAGATGTCTGCAATCTGATACGTGGAAGGGACATGACAGACGCGTACTTGTCCTCGAGCAACCTTTTCGTGAACAAAGTGAATGTCCATCTCGATATATTTAGTGCGTTGGTGTTGAACCGGATTACCAGAAATGTAGATGGCATTAATATTATCACAATAAACCAAGGTCGCTTTCTGAATAGGACAATGAAGCTCTAACAGCAAATTACATAACCAACATGATTCAGAGACCACATTAGTTATCCCTCGATACTCGGCCTCTGCACTAGAATGGGATAAAGTCGACTGACGCTTCGCAGACCATGAGACCAAGCTATGACTTGAAACATACAATAGCCAAACGTAGACCGTCTGGTGTCCGGACAACCACCCCAATCAGCATCTGTATACGAGACAAGTGTTGACGTTGATGAAGGATATAAATGTAAGCCATAGTCAAGTGAACCCTGAATATACAGAAGGATGCGTTTGAGCGCATTCATGTGCTCAACTCTGGGATCATTTATAAACAAACACACATGTTGTATGGCATACATAATATCTGGTCTCGTGAATGTAAGATACTGAAGGGCCCCTGCAAGACCGCGATAGCGGGTCAGATACTCATATAGTGTGCCGGCCACAACCCAAAGTTTGGGCTTAGTATCAACTGGAGTGGAAGTGGACTTACAGGATGACATTCCAGCCCTCTCAATGATCTCAGCTGCATACTTTCGCTGGGATAAGAACAATCCACCTGCATGACGAGTGACAGCAATCCCTAAAAAAATAATTTAAAGGCCCCAAGTCTTTCATAGCAAACTCAGAGCTGAGCATTGTCATGATAGACTGACGTAAGGCATCGGAAGAGGCAGTCAAAATAATATCATCCACATATAACAGTATATAGGCCAAGGATGAACCACGACGATAGATGAACAAGGAATTATCCGACATGCTGTGAGTGAACCCAATAGTCGAAACATAGTTGGCAAACCTCTTATACCAGGCCCGTGGAGACTGATTAAGCCCATATAAGGACTTCTTCAACAAACATACATGATGAGGATGTTTGGGATCCCTAAATCCCAAAGGCTGATGCATATAGACTGTTTCCTTGAGATCACCATGTAGGAAAGCATTCTTCACATCTAACTGATGAATAGGCCATGCTTTCGAAAGAGCCAAGCTAAGCATAGTGCGAATGGTAGCCGGCTTGACCACC
The DNA here is from genome assembly GCA_034509755.1 of Anisodus tanguticus. Lineage (NCBI taxonomy): Eukaryota > Viridiplantae > Streptophyta > Magnoliopsida > Solanales > Solanaceae > Anisodus > Anisodus tanguticus. The sequence goes on from CM067559.1 coordinate 26,273,246, forward strand.
GGACTAAACATCTCACCACAATCCACACCAACCTGCTGAGTCTTACCATCACCCACAAGCCGCGTCTTATGTCGGGCAAATAAGTCATCTAAATTGTCCTTATGAGCAAAAATCCACATAGACCTAATAATATTATTACCAGATGGACGGGGCACCAACTCCCACGTCTTATTATCAATAAGAGCATTATATTCATCGGTCATAGCAATTTTCCAATTCGGGTCATTTAACGCAGACACAAGATTATGGGGTAAGGGTGATTTAAGAACATTAGAATTTAAATTAAAATGTCTTTTTGGTTTAAAAACATCTCGTTGACTAACATTGATCGCCAAGATACGGTGGGCTCGCGGCCCAACACAAGAAACGGATGCGAGAACCGGACCGGTTCCAAAATTGGGACCGGACTCGGGCTCGAAAGCGGCCCCGGTGGACGATGCGGGAACGGCTGCTTGTGACGGACTAGTGGGACCAGCAGACGGTGGGCCTGCTGGAGAATTTTGGGTGCGGGACATGTCCGAAAAATGGTGAATAATATACGGGGATATACCATCATCCAAAAAATTATGCGAACTAGACACGGGATTACTCACCTTAGCAAACGAAAATTGGGATTCATAAAAAATGACATGGCGACTAATGAAGATTTTATTAGAGGATAAATCAAAGCATTTGTAACCACGGTGATTAGATGGAAAACCCAAAAACACACATGGAGTAGATTGGTCCTGGAGTTTGTTAATTGTGGTGGACGGAAATAGCAGATAACACAAACACCCAAAGACCCTAAGATATGAATACGAAGTGGTTTTATTATATAGAATGTGAAGGGGGGAAGAATATGTCAAACCTTTGGAAGGAATTATATTAAGGAGATATGTATCCATGTGTAGAGCATGATGCCAAAAAGTCAGAGGTCGGAAGCATGAATCAATAAAGTTTGGACAATGTTATTAATGGTACGAATTTTGCGTTCGGCTTTCCCATTTTGTGAAGATGTATGAGGACAAGAAAAATGAAAATTGATCACATTATTAGCACAAAATTCCCGCAACACCCCATTGTCATACTCTTTGCCATTATCACATTGAATGTTTTTTATTTCCCGTTCGAATTGGGTTCTAATGAATGCTCTAAATTTTAAGAAGATGGAAAAAAAATTGGGATTTTTTCGCTATCGGAAAAGTCCATAAAAACTTAGAATAATCATCCAAAAAGAGAACATAATAACGATGACCCAAAGAACTAAGAACGGGAGACGTCCATAAATCACTATGAATAATATCAAATGACATTAAAGTATGAGAATTGGAGTCTACAAATGGCAACTTAACTATTTTTCCTAAAGAACAAGATTGACAATTCGAAGTACTACACACACTCTTACAAGAAATAAATTTGTTTTTATCTAAGGAAGACAAAATAGATGATCCCGGATGACCTAGACGAGCATGCCACAAGGAAGGAGTCAGAGCTGCAAAAGTGGATGGCAATGCATGACTCGAGAAACCGGAACGTGGTGTGATAGGATAAATATCTCCCCTACTATCACACCTCATAGGAGGACTCCCCGTTTTGAAATCCTTCACAGAAAAACCAAATGAATCAAATTCTATGGACACAGAATTATCAGTGGTAAATTTTCGGACAGATACCAAATTTTTAATCAATTTTAGAGCGTGAATGGTATTTTTCAAAATCAGGGGTAGATGGGGGGAGACAATGTTTTATGACCATAACCACAAATTGGAATTGAATTACCATTACCAATAATTATACCACGATTGTTGCTCAAATTAGAATAAGCCGAGAGAGTACCTGAGTCGGACGTCATGTGAGTAGTGGCGTCGGTGTCCATGTACCAATTTAGATCTGAAGGATTTTTTCCAAGCGTGTGCATCGCGGCTTCAATGTCCATAGGAGTGGGGCCCACTGCATGATGGGCCTAAGGGGGTTGGGCCCAAGTATACCGGGTTGCTGTCCCGGCCCAGAACTGGGACGAGCACCACTAGGCCAAACTGGATTGGGCTTGGAAATGTTGTTGGGCAGTCCAGTGGCCTGAATGCGAAACTGTTGGGCCGTAGGGACTGTTAGGCCACTGCCCAAGCCCACGGCCAGGGGGCTCAAGGATGGGACCAATTGGGTTAGCCCATTTTTTTCTATGGAACCCTTCCACCAGATTACTTTACTTTTGTGGCCCACTACCGATATTTCGAGACTTACTGCCACCGTGACCATCTTCGGAACCACCGCGTTTGCCCCCGCGATTTTTGGTATTATTTTTCTGACTATTTTTGTCGCCACCATGAGTATGGTTTTGGCAGGAATTATCAACACCACCCGGAGATTTTGTAGAGGACGTCATCATGACTACGGGGCTAGCACCGGTAGCCGCCTTTTTGTCCAAGCCGGCTTCTTCGAGGGTAAACATAGAATGAGCATGATAAAATTGCGGAAGAGGGCTGCTCTGACGAAGAAACGTGTCGAAAGGCCAACACCACTATATGCCTCTGAAAGGCCTGCAACCATTTGTATGACCAAACGATCATTCGCCACAGGCGCGCCAACGTTGCGGAGTTGGTATGCCGATTCCTTTAACCTTTTGCAATATGCTGAAACGTTTGAGAAATTTTTCATATAGATGTGTTAAAATTCCTGCTCAAGGGTAACAACACGAGAATTCTGATTATCTTGGAATATATCACGTACTCTATTCCATGCCTCCATCGCCGTAGCGTCGGGTTCGATAATCGTTTGCAAGAGGTCGCTAGAAATAGTGGAGTAAATCCACTGAAGAACAGTATCATCAAGGGTCGTCCATAACGTAGGATCATCCTCTGTTTTGGGCACCTCCGTATCTGTAGGAGCCGCGGGGATAGTATGATGGAGAACTTGATGCGAGCGTGCATGTATTTTGAACAGTTCGGCCCACGTCGCGTATTGAACGTTTTCTATTTCAAGAATGATAGAGATGTGATTCTTGATAGCAGAAACAGTACGGGCAGGGTGAAACATGTTCCAAGCCATAATAGCAACGCAAGACGTGACGTAGGGATCGGGGAGAAAATTGGGAAGAGAAAACTAATTTTTGAGCACGGAAACCGAGGAAGGGGCTCGGATTCGGTGGTTTCGATGGAAATATTAGGGAGAAAGTGGGAGAAAATATTAATCTAGACTCTTGATACCATGAAAGAAATAATCCCTTGATTATTTTCATTAATTGGAAGAGTATATATACAATTTACATATTTCCATAATAGGAGAATCTTATATCTATTCTACTCCTAAAACCTTATTCTACTTGAACACTAACTATACAATTATGGTAAGTCTATAAGACTAATTAATATAATGTGTATCCTAAACTATTACAACAATATACATACCAAATATACACAACCTCTATGTACATAACCGAGACAACCTATTCGGTAATATACAATAGGTATACACGTTACCTATTGTATATCTAACAATGTCAAATAAGAATTGCTTTAATTTGGTAACAAAATTATACGATTGAGCTTTAGAAAAATTTGGTACAGTGTCCTTTCTTGGCCTTCCTGATCCTTAGATTGGGGAACTGATTGTTTCATTTTGAGTTATGCACCCATATTTACCACGATCTATATTAACATTTTCATACTGTTACTACACCTATGGAACATTTGGATCTCCACTCTCGAAGTCTGCAATACCTAGCATTCTCTTTGAAGAGCATAAGATACCACTATATCTGTTTATCTTACTTTTCTTTTTAATTTATTTAAAATAATTTTTTTTCTTTTTTTGATAATATTTTAATTTTAATTTTGCACGTGACATATTTAAGATAACAAGATTAAATGACATTATGATACATTCTACTCACTCCGTTCCAATTTATGTGGCACTAATATGGAGTTTAAGAAATAATAGAAGACTTTGTTATGTTTACCAATTTCCTCTTACTTTAGTGCCTATTTTTATTGACATTTCTTCACAATTATAAATACATCCATAAAATTAAGTGAGACCAAACAAGAGTAAACTAAAGATGATGTCATTAAGAGTTGCCAAATAAGGAAATGTGACATTCATTTTGAAACATACTAAAAAGAAAATGATGCTACATAAATTGGGACGGGAGGAAGTACAACAACAACAACAACAACAACAACAACATACCCAGTGAAATCCACAACGTGAGGTCCGAAGAGGGTAGAGTATACGCAGACCTTACCTCTACTTTGGTAAGTAGAGAGGTTATTTTCGAAAGACCCTCGGCTCAAGAAAAAGCATAAGCACCGGCTAAGCAAGACAAACGGTCAGACCCGGACAAGAAATTTAAAGCAGTATGAAAATGAAAGTAACAAAAGCGAATAAGTCATGATAAAATATTTTGAAAAAAAAAAAAGCAATAACTAACGCATGTAAATAAGATATACAATGTATACAAAAGAACATTGAGATGGGAGGGAGTATGTATATTTAATTTAAGATCACAAAATCCAAAAATAATCTTTAGTTTCTTAACCTTACTATCAAATTTAAACCCCACAAACAAATTAAAATGGATGGAGTAATTTCTTTTTGAAGGTGTAAATTAGAAAGAAGACCTTATGGTGGAAGAAAGGAGAAAGGACAGATTTTCTCAAAGAAAATAACGAAACCCAAGTAGAAACGATTGGAAGTAGAAATTAAGGCTGGCCAGTGGGCCGGGACGACCCGACCCCGGCCCGACCCCGTCCCGACCCCGCCCCGGTCCCGACCCGACCCCGCTAAAAAAAAAAAAAAAAAAAAAAAATAAATTTAACGGGGGCGGGACTCGAACTCGGGACGGGACGATGTCTCGTCCCGCCAGACCCGAGCCCGCCCCAGGCCCGCCGGACCCGAGCCCGCCCCGAGCCCGTCCCGACCCCGACCCCGACCCCGACCCCGACAATTACACCCCCTTTGCAAAAATAACCGTTGCACCAACGACCATTTTAGATTATGGCCGTTGGCCAACGGCCATTTTAGCCCCCCCCCCCTCCCCCAACCCCCCCTACCCCTTAATATTTATTTTTAACCCATAAGTTCTTATATTTACACTTTAACCCAATTTTTCAACTATAAATAACTCATTTTCTCTTCATCTTTCTCACAAATCTTCCTACAATCTCTCTAATTTCTCAATATATCTCTCTACATTGTTTGCTAAATATTCAATTTTATTAATTCATTTGGGAATTGGGAGTGAAGTTGGCAACTAGCTTGAGGATCTTCCATCGAGCAAAGTTTCAATTTTCAACCTCTCGATTACACGTCGACGTTTGGTACATTCGTTCCTTCATTAAATTATTATTGTCTGTTTATTTTATTTAGCGCACTTAATTTTATTTACTTTAATTATTTGTTAGCATATAATTAAAATGCAAGGAATTAGAGGTATGTTTAAGGGTAAGGGTAAGGGTGCTTCTTCTAGTAGAGGCAACTGGGCAAGGGTACTTCTTCTAGTCATCTTATTCCTACACAGATGATTTTGTTGATACTCAACATTTTCCTACAATACCATTAGATTTAGACGAGGAGTTATTTTCTCGGAACTCAAGAAGACTTTAATTTAGACGATGATCTAGACGATACACCCACTAATATTGATGACAACACGCCCACTAGTGCACCTTCAACCGAAATACCTCCTATTCCCCCTAGTATGAGATGAGGTCCAAAAAACGACCATTAAAATCGATGCATGGACATTTTTTGATAGGGACGTAGAGAATCAAGTAGCCATATGTAAAATTTGTAAAAATGTTTTAAAATTTAAAGCGGAAAAGGTCACGGTGGGACGGGGGGTTTAATTAGACACGTAGTAAGTGCTCATCCAGCTAGGTATGCCCAATACCAGGCTTCAAAACCGGGTGCGCAAACGGCCGCTCCATCGGGACAAGGTTCACATACCGATATCGTCCGGACCAAGTACGTGGTCAAATTAACCCTATGACGGGGGGAATTGTAGGCTCTAAATACAACAAACATAGAGATAGGGAAGCAATATCAAAATTAGTTCTTGTGGAGGGTTTGGCTTTTTCATTTCCTTCATCTCCGGTTTTATTCATTACATTAGAGATATATTTAATCCTCGCTTTTAACGGTTTTCCTAGGTCAACTCGTTAAGAGAGATGTATTTAAATTTGCGCATGAATATCAACAATATTTACGTTTTTCATTATATCATTTTAATGGCAAAGTATCTATCACGTCCGATATAGGTCGTAGTACTAACGGCCATGATTATTTAATCGTAACTTGTCATTGGATAGATTATAAATGGTCTATGCAAAAATGTATTTTAGCGTATAGATATATAGATGATAGGCACACCTTTGGTACTTTTATTGCAGAAAATATTTATCAAGTGTGCGATTATTACGGAATTACCGATAAAATTATGACTATTACATTAGATAACGCTTCTAATAACAATTACGCAATTACAATGTTAAAAAATAGTTTAGCTCCATCTTTTCCGGACCATTTTCATATAAAATGCGCGTGCCATATATATAACTTAATTGTAAAGGATGGTCTATCACTTTTTGAAGACATTCTTAGTAAAATACAATTTGCTATAAACTTTATTTTTAAAAGTAATAAAGTACAACGTAGAAAAGAATATAAAAAAATTTGTCATGATTGTGGACTACCTTTTAGAAGAATTCCACAAGAAGTATCCACTAGGTGGAATTCTTTATACGAGCAACTCCTTGTTGCTTATGACTATAAATTACCTATAACTTTATTTTTTAACTCTCATAATAAAAAGCCGGTGATATGATTTTAGATAGTGATTGGGAAAAAATTTCCGAACTTATTGTATTTTTAGAGAAATTTTTTCAAGCAACAAAAGAATTTTCCGGTATATATTATCCTACTATTTCAACTATGTTATTTTATATAACTCTAATATTTTTATTACTTAGTGAATATATGGAAAAACCAAATTTTATAAGGCAGCCTATTAAAAAAATGTTTCTCAAAATAAAAAAATATTTTATTCCTATTCCTTCTATTTATATTATTGGTTCGTATTAAATCCTACTATTAAAATAGACGGTACTAAATCACTAATTGAAACTATTTACGATTGTATAGAAGTACTACCACCTCCAAGTCCCAAAAATCTAAATCACCCACCACCTATTGAACAAACTAAAGAAGAAGTGTTGAATAGCGTAGAACACCACCGCAAAAATATATATAGATTTTATCAACAAGAAAATGCTAGTAACGTACGGCTACCATACCATCTTCTTCATCTTCAACACAACCTCACAAAAGACATCGTTTCTCGCGGCTAGTATTGAAAGCCTCGTAAATAGAATGTGCGGCCGTACCTCTACTAACCAAATTAGCGAGTTGGATATTTTTGTTTTGCGGGGTTCGTACCGTATCAAGAAGTTATCAATGAAGATGGACAAGAAGACTTGTCGAAATATTTGGAGGGGGAATGAGAAGACCTTTCCGACACTTTCATTGATGGCTCGAGATGTTTTGAACATTCAAGCGTCATCAAGCGCGTCGGAAAGCGCTTTTTCGCAGCGAGATATCAAATAGGAGACCACAGACACTCATTGTCGGAGACGACTTGGAAATTGCGTATTATTCGAGAGATTGGATACGAGCGGAGCGGAGAAAGTGCGGTCAACCGGAGATCAACGAAGAAGATGATGAAAACTACAACGAAATCTTAACCGAAGGTAGTGGAAGCGACGTGGATCAATTTGACCAACAAATACCTATTCCAACCGAAGAACCACATGAAATCATCAAGCAATTAGAAGATTTTTTTGAAAATGTAATTTTTTTAATTGCAATTTTATTATGTAATTTGCAACTTTTGGACAACACCATAAAGTTGCAATTTAGATTTTAGACAATTGTATTTGTATTACAAAAAAATCATATGTCTATTAAATAATATAAGAGGCACAAAAACAGCCTTGGGATGTTTTTATTACACTATCTTGTTTTATTTATTGAGTTTTTTTTTATACATATGTTATTTAAAAAAAATAAAAAAAGGAAAACCCGAGCGTCCGTCCCGCCCGATACCGACGGATCGGGATCGGACGGACCGGAGCAGTCCCGCCCAGACCCGACCCCGCTAGGCCCGCTAGTCCCGATCCCGACCCCCCGGATCGTCCCGCCCCGACCCCGACCCCGCCAGACCCGGCCCGCCAGACCCGAGCCCGGCCCACTGGCCACCCATAGTAGAAATTAAGCAGTAGTGATTTTACGGTTGGGGCGAAGCACCGACAGATGGAGTGGTAAAAAATATAAAGGGGCGCCGAGGACGGCAATATTCATTATTGAGGTAGCATGTACAGGTGCAATAATCTATCGGTGATTTGGTCGTACTGTGGACCTTCCCTTTTTGTCTCCTCTTATTAGATTGCCTTAATAATTTTTCTGCCAAGTGACAATGATATTCTTTTGCTTAGGAATTAGGGAAGGCAAGCGGGAAAACACACTATTAATCTATTACTTTATATAACTTTTTTTTATTTATCACATTTTTTTTCTATTTTAATTTACTTTAGAAATATTTTTTTTAAAATTTTTTTTGTGTAAGTTAAATAGGTTTAGTTTGTAAGTGTAACTGACGGAGTGTGTAAAGTTTTATTTGGTCGCCATGAGAAGAAGAGAAAAATTCTCTTTTCGAGTCCACTAGTTTAGTAATTTAATTATCTCTCTCTCACACTCTAGTATATATCCACTCTTAAGTTTTCTTTAATTTAAGTTTATACTCTAAATTTTAATTTTGATGCTTTTCTCATATCAAAATAATTTTCTTAATTTATCTTTGCACAATTATTATAATAGTAGTAAGTTAGTCACAGACAGGCAAATCTAGAATTTAAATTTTTAGAGTATTGATGTACTATTAAAAAAAGGAGAAAAAATGCAATCAAGTAGAAATTGATCCTTGTTCTTCATCGTAAATAATTATGTTTTTAATCAAGTGTATCATTTATCCTTTTTTGTAACATGGATACCATCAGATTATATTAGCTCAATTTTTAAAAAAATATACATAAAATATCTAATTTGACAGAAAGACCATAAATTCACTTCACTCATATAGACATATCTACTCCTCTTTTACTTAAATTTTGTCTTTTAATTTCTCATAGTTGGTTGAATTGAGAATACATATTGGTTAATGTTGTTGGAAATTTACTAATGTGGAAATAAGTTTATCCCATTATTTATGACTCGAACAATTGGGCCCCGCACGTCAAAAATATCGTTTCCACACACGTGCAATCTTAGTGCCAAGTATCGTAAATTTCGTTAATGAAAGAGATATTGGTACGTAAGTGAAATGCTTGAGACATAGAATGATGGACTGTTATTTGCTAAATGACAAGTGTTCCACGTTGGTAAACGAAGAAAGGATTGTGCGAAGTGTAAGATGGTACGGGTCGAAAAAAGGGTCGCGGCGCCTCCCGGACTGGGCCGCGGCGCCCCTTATCAGCGGCGCAACGCCTGACTGGCAGTGAGAGTCATGAGATTTTCTAGTTGAATTAGCACCGCGACACTAATATGGCAGAGCCGCGGCGCTTCATTGGCAGTGACTGCTCGACGGAATCCTAAAAGGTTTGGCTGTTGAGAGGGTTTCAATGGCTTGAATCCACCCAATAATGGCCATTACTTAAACCATTATGTTACTGCATTACTTGGGGGTTAAATGTCATCCATTAGATGGTAATTGATTGCCATTGTGGGGCATTTGAAAGGCCATCTTGCACACCTATAAATTGAAGCATTGGCTCAATTCTATAGAAGAATGGATATGAACAGAAAAACAAGTTCACAACACCATAAAGAGATCAGATTTTTCTGATATCAATCATTCTCTTAGCAATCTTCATTATTCGTGTTCTTCGCTGAGATCATTTTTGTAGGCTTTGCACACTTGATAGTTTGTTGTTTCATCTTGGGAGACTATTGTCCACACTTTCGTAAAGCCTATATACGGGTGCAATCTTGTCTTAAAGACAGAGAGTCATCTCTCGACTCAGTCGGTGGTGTTGTGGTTTATCTAATTGGTTGCTAAGTGTTTCAAGTGTTAACTTAACAGACGAAGGACTCTAACCGTTCGTATTCTCAGCGGATCTACAAGCCACACGTGTAGCAGTTCATGTTCTTGTATTCCCGAATACAAGATCCATATTTGAAGTTTCAATTTAAGATCAAGATATTGACAACTTGTTGTTGTCCTCATTGTTGTTTATCCTTTCGATCACTGTAATAACTATTTACTATTTCCGTTATTGCTTTACACATATTCCAACAAATGTATAGTAAGGAGGATGTACATCTTGCTTCTTTTAGGCAAGAATAGATAAAGACCCTGTGTCCTTGACAATTTTTATTAAGTGTATATTTGAATTTAATGTTGGTCTAGTTACTCTCTGATCTTGGTAATTTGATAGTTTCGGCCTCCCTTGACGTTGATGAGACAAAGAGCGTGAATACTCTCTTTTAGGTGCATGGAAAAAATAAGAATCAAAAGATCAACTCCCAAATAAGATATTTCTGAAGTATTAATTGTCACATTATCTAATACAATGATTTATGTTCCAACTGTATTTATCCATATTACTTCTCAAAAAATAAATAAATATATATTTTATAATAACTGTGTTTGGTCCTCTTTAGACGCAATGCATATTTGTTCCCTAACTGCGTATTTCTTCTTTTTTTTTGGGCCAAATCTGCAGAACTTAGCAGACACTTCATTATTTTAGCTAAATGAAAAGAAGGTTTAGCCAAGTTATTAAACGCTGTATTTTTTAGAGAAAGCAAAAAAAAAAAAAAAACTATGTATTTCATCTTTTAATGCAGTGACTTTTTGTTTTAACAGTATATTCATTCTTTTTCGATCAAATTTGTAAACTACTTGGTTGATCTTTCATTATTTTCAGCCAAAATAATGGTATTCCAACTACTATTTTTTAAATTTCTTCTTTATTAGATAAAATGATTTTGTATTTCTTATTTTCTGGCCAAATATGTAAAAATAATTTAATTAAAATATTATTATTATTAGCCAATTAAAAACTGTAGCCGAAATAACATTTTCCATGCGTTTTAAGCCAAAAAGATAGATTATCCTAATAGTTTGTGGACTTAAAAAGGTAAGAAAATGCTACTTGGACCAAAAAATCGATGTAGCAGCGTGTGTGTTATACTTAAATAGATTTTTAGATCACCTAGACGGTCAAGCATAGTGAAGCGTCTTGTCCACGGAAGTAATTAGGACAATGTAAAATTGAGGTGTACATGAAATAAAATTCATCAAATTATGGGTTGCCGGTCACGATCTATTCTGACTTTCTTTTATTAATAATTTAATAGGAATAATATAATGCTATTATTAAGTTGTGGCAACATTACTTAAATGAATGAACAATGGTTTTGTAATTCTTTTACTTGTTTGAGAAAGATGATGCAAAATTTGAAAAAGTGAGACCAAAAGAAATATAATACTAGCTCTAATGTATAATCAAGATATACATATGACCATATTATTAGGAAGGCTTTTATTTACTACAACATCAATAGTCAAAAGCATAAATAATTTTCACATTGACATAGTCTCTCTCAGTAAATAATCAGACTGATATAATCCAAAGGGGTCAGCTTGCTGGCAGGGAGTCAAGTTTGCGGCCTTAGGGTCGCAAGTTCGATTCCCCCTAAGGATATCGTCCTCCGGGCACATACACGTGGTAAAGCTCGGGCGCTAAAAGCCGCGCGGGCATGTTGCGGTGTGGGTTCGGTCTCCGCCAAGCTTTAGGGATGGGGCTGTGGGGGGTCAACCTTGTAGCATTGATCCGTTGGACGCAAGCAGACACCGACCATGTGTGCATATCCCGCGATTTACCTGGTGGTGGGTGTCAAGGACCGGTCCCATCACCTCCAGGAGCCTAGTACCAAGATACTTGTGCAGTACTAGCGATATGGGGGTACTAAGGCCACCCCGAGACCTGGATTATCAAAAAAAAAAAAAAAAAAAAAAAAAAAATAAATAAAAAAATAAAATCAGACTGATATAGGTCAGCTTCTGCACCCTTCAATGCTAGTACATACGCCTAAATTCAAAGCATTGAACAGAACCCAACTACCAACTAATAAATCATCCAATCAAATTCAAATTTTCTCCCTATAAAAGCCCCAAGGTCCCAAGAGTGATTTGTACCCAACACTAGCTCGTATTCCCAAAGCATTTAATATATCATCTTCCCATTATTTCCACAGCTTCATCTTTTTTTATTCCCAAAACAATGGAAATGGCTGGAAAAATTGCATGCTTTGTTGTGTTGTGCATTATGGTAGCTGCACCCCATGCAGAAGCCTTAACCTGTGGCCAAGTCACGTCCAATTTGGCCCCTTGCCTCTCATACCTTAGAAACACTGGACCATTGGGAGGTTGTTGCGGTGGTGTTAGGAATTTGGCGAACTCCGCAAAGAGCACACCAGATCGTCAAGCTGCCTGCAATTGCCTGAAAGCAGCAGCCGGTGCTATTTCAGGAATCAATTTCGGCAAAGCTGCTAGTCTCCCTGGCACTTGTGGTGTCAATATTCCTTACAAGATCAGCCCTTCCACTGACTGCACCAAGTATATACTTCATCTACTTATACTCTGACTATCTCTCATCCATTTTATGGTTTTTTTAATATTTTTATATTTAAGAATATCTTTCAACATATGCAAATTTTACAACTTCAAATAACATGTTTTTATTGTCATAGAAATATTCTGCATATTTTAAAACCCCAAGTCTAAGGTACTTTTGGGTGTGCAAAAGTTTTCTTTCTTTCTTTTTTTAATTTCGAGTTCTGTTAAACGCCTTGAAATCGAAAGAGTATTACTCCTTCCATCTCACATTAATTGTCGCTTCGTCAATCAAAAAACAAATATAAGGTAGAATTTATTAAATTATCCATATTTATAAAAGGTAGACTAATTATTCTTCTTAAATATTGTGCATACTTTTTAATATTAAAAGTATGGTTGAAAATAACTATTAACTTTAGTCTTAATTTTCTAAGATAATAATTATTTTGAAATACTTTTTTGAACTAAATCCACCGATAAGATGGGATGGAGGGAGTACCTATTTGTTCTTTTCTAAAAAAACTGCCTTATCATTGATTTGGGGTTCTACTTTAATGTTTGTTAACAATCATGTAGGCATGTTACGGAATGTACTAACACTGACCATTGAATAGTGAAATGGAAGTAACACTATGAGATAGGTCGAGGGATTAATTTTTAACTAGTTCCTTCCTATTTTACCAATATAAATTCACGATTTTACTCTAAGTATTTTACTAGTCAGTGAAAGAAATAATCCTCTTGATTATTTTCATTACTTGAATAGGTATATATACAAGGTATATATACAAGATACAAAATATTCCTATTCTATTTCTACAATCTTATTCTACCATAATTTTAACTCTACAATTATGGTAGTGTATATTCCTAATTTAGGTAATAAATACATTACAATATACTACACATATATTTTCCTAATATACAATATTCTTACCTTGTCTATTTACCATATAAGAGACAAACCGAGAGCCGCCATTTATGGCTGAATCCGAGAGGCCCTATAAGGCAATATACACATGTATATTGTGTGTATATTGTCTTATTTAACACACCCTCACAGTCATAGCGGCGGTCTTCGAACGCTGAGACTGTCCCTAAAATCTTCAAAGAGTACCGAGGGAAGACCCTTTGTAAAGATGTCTGCAACTTGATATCTTGACGGAACATGACATACGCGTACCTGCCCCCGAGCAACCTTTTCATGGACAAAATGAATGTCCATTTCGATATGCTTAGTGCGTGCTGAACCGGATTACCTGAGAGGTAGATGACACTAACATTATCACAATATACTAAGGTAAATAGACAATGTAAGAATATTGTATATTAGGAAAATATGTGTAGTATATTGTAATGTATTTGTTACCTAAATTAGGAATATACACTACCATAATTGTAGAGTTAGAATTATGGTAGAATAAGATTGTAGGAATAGAATATGAATATTTTGTATCTTGTATATATACATATTCAAATAATGAAAATAATCAAGGAGATTATTTCTTTCATGGTATCAGAGCCAAACCGAGAGCCACCATTTATGGCTGAATCCGAGAGGCCCTATAAGGCAATATACACATGTATATTGTGTGTATATTGCCTTATCTAACCGTCAGTATCAGATTTATAATTAAATATAAAATACAGTGAATAACCTATTATTGATTGTCATCTCAAATTTGAAGGATGATGTTTTGTAGGGATTCTATTATATGTAAAGAACTGTGGATAATTAATGGACAGCTACGTACTAGGAATGATGGTGTAAAGTAGAAACTTTGAAGAATAATTTTTTATTTGATTTAGAGTACTGGATACAGAATATATAAGCACATGATAATGAAGATAATAATAGTGGTATGTGACATCATGTGTTTTGTAGTCCACATACAAAATATTTTTTATTTTTTTTATTTTTTTTATTTTTACTTATAAGAGATTTTAAAAATAACACATAAGAGATCAGAAAAAATATTTTCTTCAATTCTAACTGTAAAAACGCAATAGATCTCATTTTCTGGTATTGATGTTTGGTGGTTCGATTTTGTGATGCAGGGTCCGCTAAGGCTGATACGTAGTCAATTGTACACCGCACAATTTGATATAAGTGCAGTAATGAGGAGAAGAATAAGATGTGGTCGTCTTTGATCCTACATATGGATCCTTTTGTATTTTGTATCCGTTGTTGTCTCTTTTTTTCTTTAATTTCTTTTTGTATGTCCCTTTGGAGTTATAGTCGAGTCTAGTCCAGTACTGTTGTGTAATAAATTGGCGGTTGTATTATGAATCCTACTTATGGATCCATAAATCTATCTTATTGGAATTCCATTGTTATTACTTCTCTCAAATTTTTCTTTCCTTATCATATTCATTTGGCTTTCAATTTCCATCTTGAATTGAAATAAAGCAGGTACATGAACTTTGCATGCTCCTTTGGCCCACCCAATTTGAATTATGGCTTAATACATAACCAATCCTTTAAATTTGTCAGGAAAATTTGTCATAATAAAGTGTTTCAATTAGACATTTTCGGTTCAAAATTTGGAATTCTTTTACGTGTATTCTCATTCGTCTATTAGATAGTTAAGTTACCACATAAAATATATCATCTTATTTAAAAATATACATTTACCTCAATTAGTCGTAAAAACCAAACATTTTCTACTTCAGGTTGATGCTTATAACTAAAGGAAATGATATATTTTATGTAGTTAACTTAACTACCTAACAGACGAATGAAAACACGTGTAATTTTTTTTCAAAATTTACGGAAAGTGTTTAATGAAACATTTTATTAGGAGTTGAGGTGTTCAATTGGAATAAGGCTTAGTTCGAATGACTAAAAGGAATATCCTGACAAATTTAAGGGGTCATCTATGTATTAAACCTTGAATAATTAGTACTCATATGCTATGTCAAAAATGTAGTGGAATCAATTAATGGGACATCATGTTCAAGTTATTTTTTACTGACATTTAACGTTTACGGCTAGAATAAGAGGTCTTAGTAAACATTTAACTATGAAGTTAACTATTAAACATTTAATGATTGTTTCATGTTCTGCTAATTACGTTTGAAAAATGAGTCAAAAACTATGAAATTTATAAATCATATTACCATGCTCTTTTTAGTTTTTTAGACCGACTACTCAGACAAGCATAACGACACACATAGTAATCTATCTAGAAAAAAACCATAACAAGATGACCCGCACGCTTTTAGGAGAGAGATAATTAATCAAGGAAACATTAAAATCCCAAGCTTGGAAAGTAACGAGATGTTGGAGCCCAAGTTTAAGATGCTTTCGCCCCAGCTGCATCAGCCCAGTTTCGATATATTCATCCAACATAGCTAACTCAGAGCCCAATATTTCTTTTTTCATTTATGCCTCCCTTTGTTGGATAAGTGGCCTGTTTTGAAAGAGGTATATAAGTATCCATCTAGAATATTCTTTAGGGGAAAGGACAAAAATGGCCGACCGGGTGAAGCTATTGACACCGGGTAGCCCAAGTATCTT
Organism: Anisodus tanguticus; assembly: GCA_034509755.1. Classification (NCBI taxonomy): domain Eukaryota; kingdom Viridiplantae; phylum Streptophyta; class Magnoliopsida; order Solanales; family Solanaceae; genus Anisodus; species Anisodus tanguticus. Next base: position 26,289,418 of record CM067559.1, read on the forward strand.
AAAAATTATTTTTAGCCTTTTTAAAATAATTTCATTTTCTAGCCATTTTTCAACTAATTTCAGCATATGTATATAAAATGTATCATTTTTGTATATAATATTTATCACTATTGTATATGTATAGAAAATATATCATACGTATAAAGAATGTATCATTATTATATAGAATATGTTTCACTACTGCGTATGTATATAAAAAATGTATCAGACGTATAGAAAAAATATATCATACGTATAAAAATCGTATTAGAATATGTATCACTACTGTATATGTATAGAAAATATATCATACGTATAAAAACTATATTATTATTATTATATAATGTGTATAATAAATGTATAGTTAACGTATATATGTTTAATAAATATATAATTAATGTATACTTTCTAATTTTATTAGTTTGTAGTTGATATATTTTAGTTTGTTAAGTTTTCGATGATGGTTACTTTAGTTTATTTATTCAGTTCTTCTTTTTTAATCCATAGTAGAAGATAGAAAAATAATGGGAAGAAAAATGACAAGAAGGAAAGAAGATAAGAGGAAAAGAAGGGAAAAAGGCTCAATCCGGCAAGGGAAGAAGAAAAAAGACAAGAAGGGAAAAATGCTCAATCCAGCAAGCATTCAGGGAAGTCTGAGCTGGGCCGGCTAGCGCTTGGCATTTGATTGGGTCGGCCGGTCAGCTCGGGGTTTGAGCCATTTTTTGTGATGGTTGCCATAAGGGTCCTTTTCCATATTCTTTACACAGAACTTCATTTATCATTTTGATTTCCCCATATTTTTGAAACCTACAGTTTCTCTTCATTTCGATTCTTAATTTCTCGCTCTTTTTTGTGTTTTGTTGAGGAAAGCTCTTACTTCTGCGAGTTATTGAAGAAGACCAATACCTTCTTCCCTCTCTCCCTATTATCTGTTAATTCTCATTTGTGGTGTGACTTTTCTTGCTCGGTTTGATCAGTGTTACACTACTAAAAAAATTATATTTTCTCATTGAATTTTTTTACTGAAAAATGATCAGTGACTATCCCACTGAATGTTTATGAATTTTTTTTAAATAATAGTATTTTAACACGAAAAAATTAAGATTTTTTTCGGCATTTCAGTAGAACCTGTTTTCTCCCATGTGTTTTCCCCAGTAATTTGATTCGGTGAAAATGAAGTGAAAAATAATATTTTATAGCACTAATCTTCCACTGAATGTCGGTGGGAAAGAACTCTGTTTTTAATAGTGTTACTTGTGTAAAAACTATACTTTATTATAAGTTAGGAACTTACTTAGAATATTCCTATTATTGGTATCTGACTGAGTGCGTGTGTTACTGATCTTTTTTTGCTAAATTGCTGGAGTATTGTTTCTGATAAGTTGTTTCCCGCAAAAAACCCTAATTATTTTGATTGAGTCATGGGTTATTTTGATCCCTTAGCTTGTAGTCCGTCTGAGGTATCTTCTTATTCTTCTTATTTTGAACCATCTCAGCTTTTTACTTATGCCTTGTAATAATCCTTCAACAATTTTGCCATTGATATATTTAATGGTAAGGAATAATACGGTAATTGGCGAAGGAGAATAGGGTTATCTTGTAAAAAATAAACTGGGTATGATAAATGGAACAATTTCCAGACAAAGTGAGGATTCTCCTCTTTTCGAATGAAGGTCTAGATGCAATGAAATGATTATTGCATGGATACTAATTAGATTGGAAATCAAAATCATGAAAAGTGTGATTCGACGTATATTAAATTTGTTGAGAAACTGTGAAAAGAAATTATTGAGATGTTTTTTCAATAGTTGTTGAGAAGATTGAAGGAAGATGTTGAAGAACAAGAAGTCCAAACAGATCTCCAAAGGAACTAGTGAAGCGGTCACAACATGAGAGGAACTTCTCAGAGGAATTGGTCCTTACAAAGAAGTCCGGAGACTGTCGAAAAGAAGTTATTTCACGCCGACTCAGAAAATTAGAAGCTTTGACTCATTCCTATTTGATGAAGAGATAAAATTCAACTAATGAAAATATTATCATAAGTTGAACACATTGAATTAGCAACTGAATAGGAGAAGGAAATCGTATATCAAATGAGGAATGGTTTTCGGACAATTTATGAAATCAAAACTTGGATGGATTCGGACAATTTAAGGTAGAAACCGCTCATATATAAAAAACATGTCAAAACGCTTTGGAATTGACCACATCCAAAGAGAGACATTTAGAGTGATTTGAGAGTCAACACCGGAACTCGAGAGAGCCGAGTAGAGCGGTAAAAAAGTACTCGTTCTTACCAAGATTTATCATTCCGTTCTTGAGTTGTAATAATTAGGTTCTTAAGTGTGGTTCCATCTATTTACTATTCCTAGAATTTATAATAGGTGTTTATCGAGCTGTAAGAAACTTCTCTGACTAGGTAGAGTTATTAAAGAGTGTGTAGAGAGAGACAACAGTTTGGAACTGTTGAGATAAAGAGAGAGTTTGGGCAAGGATTGTTTGGAGCAATTCCTTAGATTTACAAGTCGTTGCAATCTTTATCAAATTGCTCATGCTTTGTTGAAGTTTGGAAAAATTTCTACAGGAGATGGTCATGATTTTTCCTTCCTTGATCATGGAGCATTTTCACTCTAAATATTTGTGTTAATTTTATATTTCGCACTTTACCTTCTTATGCAGTTACTCAATGGACCTAGTTCTTTGAGTATTAGGCCGTAGCCCGATACAATAATTGATATTAGAGGTAGATCTTTCTAAGGAGAGCACTTTGAAAGATGGTTGCACCTCCAAGAGTTCAAAAATGACAATTAACTACAAGACCACCGTACTTCAACAACAAATATTATGGCTGGTTAAAAGCAAGAAAGTAGTATTTCATCACGGGAGAAGATCCAGAGCTATGAAAATATGATCATGGATGGTCCTAAAATCCCTACAACCGCTGGTGATAAGGGAAAGAAAGATATTCGCAAGAAGAGAGAAGACTATAATGAAGAAGATGTCAAGGTTATTCAAAAAATGCCAACGCAAAGAAGCTACTAATTTGTGGCATCGGACATGATGAGTATAGCCGAATATCTTCACGTAAAACTATAAAAAAGTACGGGACACCTTCCAAAGCACACTAATTTTGACTTCATATTCTTATCTTTGAAATAAGAAAGAAGATAAATATTTCAAACTTTAATCTTTTTTTTTCACATAAAGGAATTAAGTCAGGTAAAAAAGTAAAAGATTTTCCTATTAAAAACAAGCCGTACGAGCTTTTCAAGATGAATGAAGGAGAATCCCTTCCTGAGATGGTCAATAGGTTCACATACATAACCAACGAACTAGACTCTCTTGCTGTGGACATTCCATGAGAAAGAAGAGTAGAAAAGATTCTTGACATCCTACTTAACTCCTGGAAAAGCAAAGTCAATGCTATCATGGAGATCAAAGATCTAGAAACTATGACACTAAAAGAAATAATGAGAAACTTAAAAACCTACGAAATTAGGAGGCTCTAGATTCAGAAGAATGCTCCTCCAATAAGAGACGTGAACCTAGTTCTCACCGCTACCTAGGACCTAGACCTTGATGAGGAAGACATTCCCAAATTATCAAACACGTGATGTACTTAAGTAATTAGATTAGTAGACACCCTTATTACTATAATGATAACTCAGATCCAAAAAATGGACTCAAAAGTAAAACTCAAGCCATCAAGGGCAAAATTAGAATATTATTGTAACATAATTTTATCCATAACCTAAGAATTCTTTATTCAGAAAATCAGTCAATTCCATCCATAAATGAGCCCTCAAATCATCCATTTCTCATTTCTTAAGATTGGGGCTTAAAACTCTCATTTTTCCACCTAAAATCATGGATTAAATCTCTAAATGTTAGAATCGGGTTATTGTTATGGATTGTAGGAATTTGGTTCTTAGAGTAACTACGCAAGAACGTAATGAAGCGAAAATAAATAAATCAACACGAGAATTTTTACGTGGAAAACACCCTGCTCAAGTGATCCATATAAGGGTTTATAATAACCTAAAGGACCTGTTTCTTGACAGTCTATCTATAACCAAATAACTAATTTTCCAACGATCAACTATTACAGAATACTTGCAAAGATAAATAGATGAAACCACAACATAACCTAACTAATAAAACTAAAGAACTTAATAATAATTGTTGCTAAGCTCTGATTCTTTGACGACTTGAAGTTGGCTCTCTTAAGACAAAGTGTTGACTGCGCTCACTTAGCATCTCGTTGGAATATTGTGATTAGTGGTTGTGGTTAAGCTCCAAACCTTATTGGTGCTCTGTATATATAGAAGTAGTTTATGCCCTTGAATTGTTGAATCCAACCAAGTTTTGATTTCATTAATTATACCCAAAAACCAAATTTAATTTAACTTGGATCTTCCTTCTTTCCTTGTATGCGCGTCGACTTTCTATTTCCTACTTCAATGCCAATTCCATATTAATCAACTTATGGTACTTATGAAAATATTATTATAACTTGAAATCCAGCATTTCATCGTGTATGAATCTGTCAATATTTTGTATTTTATATGTCGGCATTAAATAGTTTTTAAATCTCCAATTGCATGATAGTAAGAATCAGTTCCTTTGAGCAGATTCTCTGTTGAAATGATTGCTTCACATAATTCTTTGTAGATCTGTTTGGATGTCTGGTTCTTCAAATACCTTTCTTGATTGTCATTGGGTATATTATTTGTCAAATCATCAAAACTTCAATGTAAGCGCATAATCTATCATTGAGCCGGTAGCTACTCAACACTAAATAATGAAAGTAATAAATAGAAATCATCAAAATAGGAGTTAGAATCTTACATCAGAGCTAAAATTTGATAGCTACCAAAACGACCTCAAACCCAACTCTATAACTCAAAATATGAAATTATGAAATGTCCTATTGATTAGGGAATTTATTCTGCCTGCTAAAGTTCATTCATCGCGATCACGGGGTCTCCTTCCGCGATAGCTAAGAACTACCCAACCCGGCCCTGAAAATACACTATACGATCACTACCTACCTACCGAAATTGCAATGCATGCCTAGCCTACACTACGCAATCATGACAACTCCCACGCAATCGTGAAGAGTAATTTCTGCATGCACCCGCAACCAAAAATTAGTTATAGCTCAATATCCATTTTAGTATCTGAAACTCATCCAAATCGCTCAGACACATACCTAATATATAAAATACGTTATGAACCTACCGGAGTGCTCAAAACATCAATTTGGGATAATCTTTACCCGATGTTGACTGTGGTCAACTCAAATCTTTAACTTAACTAGAATATCCACCACGTGTCTGAAACACACCCGAGCACTTAAAGACTCACCAAATCCATTCGACTAAGTCATAAATTGCATTTCGGACCTCATAGAATTGTCAAAACTCAAATCCGAGTTTGTTAATCGCATATGTTGACTTTTTTTAAACCTTTCCATTACTTTAACTTAAAAACTTCCAAATTTACTTTTTCTTCTCCGATACTCACCTGATTGCTTTGGGAATCGTGTCACCCATCCCCGCAAGTCAAAAAGACTATTTTAAAGCTACAAGAAGAGTCTTTTAGAAAAAAATAATTCAAAATCTTAAAATGACCTAATGGGTCATTGCATTAACTATTTACTATATTAAACGATCCTCAATATCAATACAAGAATTAAACTTGAAAGTCGTGCTTCAAAACTAATTAAAATAAATAAAAAATAAATAATGAACCTTAACCAAGAAAGAGAAGATTTTTATGTTATCAATGAGATGAAATCGATCTAAGACTAGTATTTTTCGTCTTCGAATCAGGCAATTCGAGACTTACCAGACTCTAGTATAGTGTTATGTGTTGGTATGCTGTTAATGAATTAATGAGAGTAATATTAGTGAGGTGACAAGCACTAATACAGGCACCAGTGAACTTAACTTGGGTAACTAATGAACTTGTTTGATATACTTGAATGAGTTATATGTTTAGCCCTTCGGGATATGAGCGCGGTGCATAATTTCTCTTAGGTTGGTATGATTGCTGATTATTTAGGCTCGTATCCATGTTTGATATTCTATTCTTGATTTGACTTACATCTCGTCTAAATACTTGAAAAAAACTGATAAATATTAGTTGTGTTGATTATGCTGACTTCATGGTGAACACATATCCATATCACTCATACATATTATATTTGGAATTGAATGGTTGAGATATTAACAAGAGAGTCTTGGGAAGCTGGTTGTTGTATATGGTACATAATACAAGAGTGATGACTGATGATGACACTTCTGCCACAAAGCTGGTATCCGATGGGATTGGATGGGTATATGGACCTCATGAGTCCCCCATGAGTCACGTGACAGCTACTGCAGCAGCGTGTGTATACTGAGACATATGGTCGTTGCATTGCATACATATCATCTGCATAGCATTTCATTCATACTTCTTAACGTGCAATTATTGCTATGTGTACTCAGTGTTGATTTCTGATAGACTTATGATCTTATGGCTTGCTAGAAAGAAATACTGGCACCTTGTAACTTATTCTTGACATAATATGAAATATAAGATCGTATAGTGATGAAATAAAGAGGGGATCTTTATGACCATGATTTCTAGAAATGTTAATAAACATGGGATCTTTATGACTTGGATTGTTAGGAACGATATAGAGATGTGATCTTTACATGTTCCTTAGTATAAGAACTAAAAGATTGAACATTTAATGGTAAACTTGTTGATTTGGATAATAGATAAAATCTTGAGTATTTAGATGTCCAATTGGGTATAGGTTAGAACCTTATTGCTAAACTTATTCTATTTGAGGTAAAGTTAGAAGACTTTAGTATGATATTTTAAAAGTAATGTACTTTATCATTCAGTTGATTGTGGAATCCTTATTTAGATGGTTTTAATGCTTATAAAATGTATAATTTGACTAACCAAGTAAGAAAAGAAGTATTGGGAGTACCAACCCTCACAACCGCTATAGTTAGGGTCGATCGATGATGCTACTGAGTACATGTGCTTTCCATACTCACTCTACACTTACTGCACTCTATGTACATGTACTGATCCAGATGCCAGCGGAGGAGCTTAGACGCAACGCTTGGAGATCATCTTGGGAGTCCATGATGAGCCGCAAACACTATCCCGGCACTGGAACTCTCTCTTGTTATTTTACCTTTCTGTCCTTTGTATTTCATACATTTATTTTTATATCATTTCAAACTTGTATTCTAGTTAGTAGCTCTGTACTCATGACAACCATTTTTTGGGGTTTTCTTTTAAGATTTATGTATTAAGTTCTAAGACTTAATAATACTTTATTTGCTTTATGTTATTAATGTTTGGCTGTGGTGGTTCATTTATGGGTTAAGGTTGGTGCCCTCATGGTACAATGGGATTTTGGATCATGATAAATTGGTATAAGAGCACTAGGGTCATTGGTATCATGAGTACAATAGCAGTGTCTAGTAGGTAACCCAATCAACATCGATCTATCCAGATCATCACCTTCAACGAGCCAAACGACAAACCAAGAATCTACGGCCCCGATAAACTCCCCTGTAACCCGACCCAACTGTCAACCCCTTACCTACAATGCCACCTGTAACCCAGAACCGGTACCACCTCAGACTAACAACCCTACCCCTATCCCCAAACACGACATAGAAACCCGTGCCCAATACGGGATTTCAAACCGAAAGTCCACTTCAACCTATCTATACAAAATATATCCCCAATTCCCAAAAGCCCAAAATTAGCCAAATAAGACCCTAATTGGAATGCGGTCATGCATGAGAAATTTAATGCTTTAACAAAACAACACACTTGGGATTTGGTTCCTAGATCGGAGGGGTGAATGTGATCTGATGCATGTGTCTCTTTCGCTACAAATACAGAGATAGTGGTGCGCTAGAGAGATATAAGGTAAGACTTGTGACTAATGGCACTAATCATCATAAGGGTATTGATTGCTGTAAGGCATTTAGTCCGGTTGTTAAACCGACTACTATTCGCACAGTTCTGAGTATTGCTATGGGTAAGCATAGGCTGATTCATCAACTTGATTTGGAAAATGTGTCTCAACACAGGGATTTGAAAGAAACTGTTTACATGCACCAGCCGCCTGGTTTTGTCCATCCAGCAACCCCTCAGTATGTATGCCATATTCGTAAGTCACTTTATGGTTTGAAATAGGCCCCTCAAGCGTGGTATGATCGCTTTGCACTGTACATTATGCAGATTGGGTTCGTATGCAACAAGTGTGATAATTCTCTATTTATTTTTCATCAAGGTAGTAACATTGCTTATTTATTGTTATATATGGATGAAATTGTTCTTACTGCCTCCTCTGATTTGTTGAAAAATGAGATCATTACATTGCTTAAAACCTAATTTGCTATGACTGACTTGGGGAAGTTGAGTTATTTTTGAGCATTTCAGTGACTCGTTCTGCAGATACTATATTTTTGTGTCAGCGTAAGTATGCAAAGGAGATAGTGTAGAGGGATAAAATGGCGAACTGCAAGGTCATGTCCACTCCGGTTGACTCTAAATCAAAGCTTAGTGCTATTGATGGTGATCCAGTATCCGATCCTACTCTTTATAGGAGTCTTGCAGGTGCACTACAATATCTTACTTTCACCAGGCCTGATATTGCTTATGTCGTTTAGCAGGTATGCTTATTTATGCATGCCCCCAGGGAGCCTCATTTCACAACCCTTAAGCGTATTATTCTATACGTTAAGGGACACTTGATTATGGATTTCATATATACCCCTCAGCACCGACCAGATTGTTATCATATACGATTATTGATTGGGCAGGTTGTCCATACACGTGCCGCTCCACCTCTAGCTATTGTGTGTTCTTAGGGGATAATCTCATCTCCTGGTTTGCCAAGAGGCAAGCCACATTATACCGTTCAAGTGTAGAAGCAGAGTATCGAGGCATTGTAAATGTTGTTACTGATATTTGTTAGGTCCAAAACCTTCTTCTAGAGCTTTAGTGTCCCTTGTGTAAGGCATTTTTGGTTTACTGTGATAACATATCTGCCATATATTTATCTCATAATTTGGTTCAGCATCAGCGAACCAATCATATTGAGATGGATATCCACTTTGTTCATGAGAAGGTTGCTCTCGGTCATGTTAAGGTGTTGCATGTGCCTTTTTCATATCAGTATGCGGATATCTTCACGAAATGTCTTCCTAGACAGCTAATTCTCGACTTTAGATCCAGTCTTAGTGTTCGGCCTCCTCCCGCTCCGACTAAGGGGGTGTATTAACGTATATTCTAAAATATACTCCATATATTTTATAATATTTAGTGTTGTATAATTATGATAGATATAAGATCCTTGTTGTATTAGGATTCCACATTATAAACACTATATATATTTGTATTAATGAGAAAGACTCCTTAATGGAGATTAATACAATCTTACAAGTATGCTGTCATAAATGCATTTGCAAATTGCAATTGTACCTTAAATTTGGACTTGGATTCAAATAGCAAAGACTTAAAATCACGTTTTCTAGCTTGAAAAAAGCAAAACCCATCGATAGGCACATGTGGTCGTCCGGATTTTTCACCTAACAACTCAGGTAGCACTTGTTCGATTTAGAGAGTTGGACTGTGTCATTTAGATACGTTTTGCACAATCAGACAAATATATAAAATGTGTATAACACACTCGCTGATGAAGTGGCAAAATGAAAAATTAAGTTAGGACATGTGGCATTTGATCAAATAATAACATTAAAAATACATTTTGAGAAAAAATAATATTTCAAAAAAAAATACGCTACTAACCCAATCATTATACACACACCTAAAAAATTACAAAAAAAGGATTTGACCAATTAAAAAAATAATTTAGCAGACCAACCCCCCCCCCCACTAGATCTGATCGCCTTCCTCACCCCCACCTACCCACCCACCCCCACCTCTCTTCTATGGAGCTGTAAATTTTGGTTCCTTTGAAAACATTTGTTGCAAATCTGACACATGAATCTGTTGGTGGCCATTAGAGTATTTGGTGATAGAGCTATCATTTCTGCTTCTGGATCTACACGCTCATCATTTTTAACTTCAATAAAACTATAAAAAACAACAGAAATCGAAAAAAGTTAGGCCCCATTTGGCCATGCGAATTATTTATTTTTATCCAAAATTATTTCACTCTATTTACAAATTGGCGATTGAACATAAAAATTTCAAATACAACTTCTTGAAAAACACCTGAAATCTTGTTTTAAGAACAAAATCAATTACCCATTTGATTTTTTAAGAATCCAAATGAAGCAAATGTTGAAATGGAATTTTGGTAGATTGATTATTAGGTGTAGCAGTAGTGGCGGTGGAAATGGATGCAATAGTGATGGTAACAGATTTGAGTCGGAAAATCTGACTTCCATTAAAGGAGTAAGCTTGGTGATGGTAGAGAAAAATAATGAAGAAGAAGATAAAGAAATAAAAAGAAAAAAAAACTATTTTTGGGTTCTTCACGCGACTGTTTGGTGTGCAATTCACCCAAGTTCTCAGGTTAGTAAAAAATGTCTAAACGACACAGTCGAACCCTACCTCAGATGTCTAATTGGAACAAGGGTTAATTAAGGTCTTCAGGTGAAAAATTCGGACGACCACAATTGGTTGTCAATGAACTTGTACTTCCTTGGCTTTCGGTTGAAGTTTGTACCAGAAGTTGGGCATGGTAGATAATAGTCATTAATAATCAGTAGTAAGGAGTAGTGAAAATAGTATTCAAATATTAGCCGAAGGCGCAAATGATATATAAATTCATCGGAGTGAAGAATAGGAGAACAGGACAAAAAATGGTCCTTTACCTTTGATAGTAGGTTCAAAATAGTCCCTTAAGTATTAACTGGGCATTTTTGGTTCTCTAAATTTGTCAAACCTTTTGGTGTCCTTCAAATATTAATCAAACTCTGGTTGATAAATTTAATTAAATTGTGAAGAAAATCATTTGACCGAAAAAATAAAAAAAATTATCAAAGTCTCAAAAAACGCGACATAAAACACTACACCAAACGCAAAGAATAAATAAAAATAACAGAAATCACACCACAAAAAGCTACACCAGATTTCTTAAATAGACCCAAAATAACATAAACTACACCTCCAAATGTGAGTTCCCATTAAATGTTTTCTATTTTCGCAATTTCGATTAAATATAAAGATTAGAGTTTGATATCTGACTGACACCAAACGTGCTTACTTTTGGCTAACTTTAAGAACCAAAATTGCTCAAATAATATTTAAGTGGCCACTTTTAACTTACTGCCAAAGATAAGGGAAATTTTTTGTCATTTTTTTAATAGCTTATGCACACATGGATTTTGTAGAATTGTATTAATCTCCCTTGGTGAGTCTTTCTCATTAATACAAAATATATATAGGGTGTACAATGTAAAATCCTTATATAATAGGGATCCTATATCTACCATAATTACACAAGTCTAAATATGGCTAAATATTTAATATTGTACACGTTAATACATCCCCTCAGTCAGAGTAGGAGGAGGCCGGACGCTTAGACTGGATCTGAAATTGAGGAAGAGTTGTCGAGGAATGCCTTTCGTGAAGATATCCGCATACTGATACGAATAAGGCACATGTAATACCTTAACATGACTGAGAGCAACCTTCTCATGAACAAAGTGTATATCCATCTCAATGTGCTTGGTTCGCTGATGCTGAACTGAATTATGAGATAAATATATGGCGGATATGTTATCATAATAGACTAAAGACGCCTTATGCAAGGGACACTGAAGCTCCAAAAGAAGGTTTCAAAGCCAACAGATCTCAACAACAACATTCGCAATGCCTCTATACTCTACTTCTGCACTCGAACGAGATAAGATGGCTTGCCTCTTGGCAGACCATGAAATGAGGTTATCCCCTAAGAACACACAGTAGCTGGAGGTGGAGCGTCGCGTGTCCGGACAGTCTGCCCAGATCCGTATATGACAACAATCAGGTCGGTGCTGAAAAGTATAAGTGCAATCCATAATCAAGTATACCCTTAACGTATCGAATGATACGCTTAAGGGCAGTAAAATAAGTCTCCCTGGGGAATGCATGAACATGCACACCTACTGAATGACATAAGCAATGTCAGGCCTGGTGTAAGTAAGATACTGTAGTGCACCTGCAAGACTCTTGTAAAGTGTAGGATCGGATATATGATCACCATCAACAACACTAAGCTTTGATTTAGAGTCAATCGGAGTGGACATGATCTTGCAGTTCGCCATTTTAGCCCTGTACACTATCTCCTCTACATACTTGCGCTGCCACAAGAATATAGTATCTACAGAACGAGTCACTGATATCCCCAAAAAATAGCTTAGTGTCCCCAAGTCAGTCATAGCAAATTTGGTTTTAAGTAAAGCAATGATCTCATTTTTAGCAAATCAGAAGAGGCATTAAGCACAATGTCATCCACATATAACAATAAATAAGCAATGCTACTACCTCGATGAAAAATAAATAGAGAGTTATCACACTTTCTGCATACGAACCCAATTTGCATAATGTAACGTGCAAAGTGATCATACCACGCTCGAGGGGACTGTTTCAAACCATAGAGTGACTTACGAAGACGGTATACATACTGAGGGGTTGTCGGATGGACAAAACCAGGCGGCTGGTGTATATAAACAATTTGTTTCAAATCCCCGTGTAGAAACACATTTTTCACATCAAGCTGATGGATCGGCCAATGCTTACCCATAACAATACTTAGATTGGGCGAATAGTGGCCGGTTTAACAACCAGACTGAAAGTCTCACCACAATCTATACCCTCATGTTGATTTGTTCCATTAGGCACAAGTCGTGCATTATATCTCTCTATCTCACCACCATCTTTGTATTTGTGACGAAAAAGCCACATGCAATGAATCACATTCACCCCCTCCGGTCTAGGAACCAAATCTCATATGTGCTGCTAATCCCATATGTGCTGCTAATCCCATATGTGCTGCTTCATTAAAGCATTAAATTCCTCACGCATGGCCGCATTCCAATTAGGGTCTAGTTTGGCCAGTTTTGAATTTTTTGATATTGGGGAAATGGTTTGTGTTAATAGGTTAAATTGGACTTTGGGATTGAAAATCCTATGTTGGGCACGAGTTTCCATCGGGTGTGTGGGTGCAGTGGGTGGATGGGAAATTAGTTGGGTTGGTGGTGTCGGTCACTAGTGTGGTAGTTTGTGGCAGAGAATTGACAAGTGCGGTCGATGGGAGGAGGCAGTGGGTGAGGTGTGTTGGATGGGTTCGACGAGGGGTTAGGGGGTTTCGATGATGTTGGGTAGTGTGTCGAGGTTGGATTAGAACAGGACTGGAGGTAGGTTGTTTTTGCATTGGTGGTCCAGGTATTTGGAGTGGTTGGGGTCATGTTTCTGATGACTGGTAGGGTTTCGATGGAGGGGTGGGTGACTGGGTAGTCAACGACAGTGTTTTCTAGAGGTGGCTAATTAGTAGGTGGTGGTTGAGGGTTCCGGTTGGTGATATGGATGTTTTTCAATAGAGGAACAGAGGTGGTGTGCGGATTGCCGGTGGTGGTTGCAATCGGCGATGTTGATGACTGAGATAGAGGCGGTGACACGGGCGTAGAGACGCTGTCAGGGGAAATAGAGGTAGGTGGCAGTGAGGTAGCCGACCGATTGCCATCGGTGGGAAATACAATCAGCGGTAGTTGTGACCTGTCGGAGGTACTGCCGGTAGTGGTAGTGACACATGGCGGTGCCGGAACAGTGAGAGCACAGCTGAGAGATAGGCGGAGAAGCGGTGATGTGTCGGACTCGTCCAAAAATATATAATCCGAATTCTAGATTTTTTGGATATTTGTGAATAGGAAGATTGTTTCGTCAAACATGACGTGATATGAGATGATGATTTTGCGGGAAGACAAGTCGTAGCACAAATATCCCCTATGATTGGGTGGAAAACCTAAGAAAACACAAGGGGTGGTGCGGGCTGCAAGTTTATGCGGAGCCGTGGAGGCAAGATTCGGGTAGCACAGGCAGCCGGAGATTCATAAGTGCTCCTAGGTTGGGATCCTACGAAATAAAATTTTGGGTGGGTGTTCTCTTTTGGGGAGTGTGAGTGGGCAAAATATTTAGAAAATATTTGGCCATTTTCGCAGCATAGACCCAAAAGGGAGGGGGGAAGGAAGCATGAAATAGGATCGTACGAACCACGTTATTGAGAGTGTGAATGATTCATTCGGCCTTGCTATTTTAGGAGGAGATGTGAGGACACGAGTACCAGAAAACCATGCCATTAGTAGAACAAAAATTATAAAATGCGGAATTAATAAATTCACGACCGTTATCACATTGAAGCGATTTGATATCTTTTCAAATTGTGTTTTGACATAGGCACGAAATGCAAGAAACTTGGCAAACACTTCAGATTTGAATTTAAGTGGATAAACCCAGACAAAGTGAGAAAAGTCATCTAATAAGATGAAATAAAATTTATGATCCAGTGAGCTAGTAATGGGAGATGTCCATAAATATGCATGAACAATATCAAAGGGAGAATACGTAACACTTGAAGAAGACTGAAACGGAAGGCGAACATGTTTGCCTAAAGGACATGAAGGACAATGTTCGGAAAATTTTCCATTATGACAACAAATTAAATGGTTGTTTCAAAGAAAATTAAAAATAGGGGCTCCTGGGTGTCCAAGTCTGTTATGCCAGGTTGACGGAGAAATTGTTACTAAAGCGGTGTGAGGAGTGACATGGGAAGCTATAGATGTGGGAGGGTTGATACTAGCAACGGACGTGGATAGGAAATGAATCACCCTCACTATTACATGTCATAAGGAGTTTCCCGATACGGAGGTCCGTTACGGAAAATACAAATAGGTCAAAATTAATTGATACAGAATTATGGGTGGCAAATTTTCTAACGGAGATTAGATTTTTGATAATGTTAGGAGCATATAAGACGTTATTAGGGAGAACTGGGAATGTGGTGGTGGGGTTAGTGTGTGGCCAAACCCTTGAATTGGAATGCGATGACCGCTTCCAACCATAATAGATTGTGGAGTATTTAAACTTCGCAGTTGAGGAAGATCACCAGAATTGTTGGTGAAGTGAGACGTGGCGCCCGTATTCATATACCATGCATTATCGGGATGTCGAGGAGTCAATGTTATGAAAGTCGGGCCTAAATTGAATTGGGAGAGGCTTGAAGCGTACTAGTAGGATCCAGAAAATTGGGCCCAAAATTGATCTCCATAATTGGACGGTGTGGGAGAATTCATTATAGTGAATTATTTTTGGTGAAGGAAGAATAAAGTGGACAGAAATTTTCTTCTCAGATTAAGAAGCGGTGCCAGAAGAAAAGGAATTTGTCTGACTCCTCGGGTAAAGGAGAAAAGCACTGTGAAGCTTTCTTGGGTAAGGAAGAAAAGTAGACAACAAATTTATCTTGGGTAAAGGAGAGAAAAGAAAAAAAAAACAATAGTTCCACGGACAAGGTTGTCGAAATAGGAGGCAACCACTTTTGTTTGTCACGAGAAAGGTAGAAAGGATATAAACAGATTGTTTTCCTGTTGACACGATTGGTCGAAACAAAGGGTAGTTACTTTCTGTTCTCGGAAAGGACCGGTCAGTGAAAAGACCGAGGGGAGGAAAATAGGGTTTAGGTTTTGGCTTCTGATACCATGTAGAATTATAATAATCTCTCTTGGGGAGCCTTTCTCTTTAATACAAAATATATATAGGGGGTACAATGTAGAATCCTTATACAACAGGGATCCTATATCTACCATAATTACACAAGTCTAAATATGACTAAATATTTAATATTGTACACGTTAATAGATTTAATGGAAGGGAAATATTTTCCTAGAAAACCCTACTACCAAAAATGGCCTGTGGCTCAAGTACTGTTTGTCATTAGAACCCATCTCAGGGAACATAGATTGTTTGAACATCGCATACATCTTGATGAGCGTCAGAGTTCGTTGAACAAAAAAGAACATGCCATTATTATAACTTCAACTCTAATAGTAATAAATAACAATAGAGTGAAGTGAGAACATAATACGTGATTAGAAATGAGATATCCTGAAATTCAGACGTTGCTGTTTTTAAACCACACATAGATGTAAGTACTTTAATTAAAGACATCCATTTTCCAGTTTTTATTTCGTTTTCAATAAATGCTTAAAATTTCGTTCAGAGGTGAAGAATTACTAATCATGTACTGTCTCTTCCTAATTGCCTGCAAAAGGGGGTCATATATATATATATATATATATGTTTGGAGAAAAGAGAAGTAGAACACTATCCCTGATTTTTAGAGTAGGAAGATTTTAAAACATTTTTGCAACTTCTGAATCATCACTGCATCCAACGATATTTGACTCACTATACTCGAGTAAAGATATAGCACAATTTTGGTGTTGCAAAATGAGGGTCCTTCTCTCTTTTTTCTTGTATTGCACGTTGAAGATATAACTAAATAATTAAAGTGAGTTTCCGTAATTAATAACCTAATATTTTATAATAAAATTTCTATACTTTAACGTGGTATTAGATGTTAAATATATACAATATACACACAACATACATGTGTATATTGTGTATATTGTGTATATTTGGTCTCGGATTTGCTCCTATTTTAGACTCTCGGATTTGTGCCTATTAGTCAATGTAATTTATGGTAAATATTTAGTTACCTAGTTTAGGTAAAGTTGTAATATAATTAGTAGTGTATTACCATAATTAGTGTATTACCATAAATATATAGAATAAGGTTTTAGGAATAGGATTCTCCTATTATGTAACTTGTATATATAGCCTTTCAATTAATGAAAACAATCACGGGATTATTTCTTTCATGGTATCAAGAGTCTAGGTTTATTTTCTCTTCCAAAATACACAACTTTTCTGTCGAAATCCCTAGCCAAATCTGAGACATTGTTCTCGGGTTTCGTGCCGACGAGAACCTCCTTCTTCCAAAAAATTTTCTCCCTAATCCCTCAATCACATATTGTTCTATCAATATGTCTACATCCCGGAACATGTTTCATCCTGCCTTACAGTTTCTAACATCAAGAATAACATCCCTCTTGTTCTTGAAATAGAAAATGTCCAATATGCGACGTGGGCCGAACTGTTCAAAATTCACGCACGATCGCATCAAGTCATCCATCACATAATCTCCACGGCTCATGAGGATACGGAGGTGCCAAAACGCGAGGATGATCCTAAGTTATGGACCACTATTGATGTTACCGTCCTTCAGTGGATATATTCCACCATATCTACCGACCTTTTGCAAACAATTATTGAGCCTCGCGCTACGGCACATGCAACTTGGGATAGACTGCGTGATATATTCCAAGATAATCAAAATTTTAGAGTCGTTACCCTTGAGCAGGATTTCTCTCACGTCAATATGGAAGATTTCCCTAATGTTTCGGCTTATTGCAAAAGATTAAAGGAATTGGTGGTCCAACTTCGCAACGTTGGCGCTCCAGTTTCGAACGATCGTTTGGTCCTCCAAATGGTTTCCGGCCTCTCTGAGGCCTATAGTGGTGTTGGAACGCTTCTTCGGCAAAGCAATCCGCTTTCGCAATATTATCAAGCTCGTTCTATGCTTACACTAGAAGAAGCAGGTATGGAAAAACGAGTGGCTACTAGTACTAGTCCCGTAGTCATGATGACCGAGTCCACTGTGTATCCTACAGGTTCCAACAACACGGGCCAAAACCGCAACAACGATGACGGCAAAAAGAGTGGAAATAAGAAAAATAATGGCAAAAATCGCGGCGGCAACCGGCAGAATGGTGGTGGCAGTAGTGGTCCCCGCAGTGGTCAGCAGCAGCAGCAGTACTGGGCCCCACAGTGGGCCCCACAACCACAGTTTGGGCCCAGCCAATTTTTTCCCAATCGGCAGCCGGGTCGCCAAAGAGAGTCCAGCCCGGCTCCCCCGGCCCAACTAGTCGCAACAAACGGGTCGAGACCGCAAGCAGGGGTACTTGGGCCTCGGCCCCCGCAGGCCCATCACGCAGTGGCACCCACGTCTACCGACATCGAAGCCGCAATGCACACGTTTGGTTTAAATCCTCCGGACCCAAATTGGTATATGGACACCAGTGCCACTACCCACATGACATCCGATTCAGGTACGCTCTCGTCTTATTCCAATTTGAGCAACCCTCGCGGTATAATTGTTGGTAATGGTAATTCTATTCCAATCCGTTGTTATGGTCATAAAACATTATCTCCCCTTCATCCACCTCTTATCTTGAAAAACACCCTACACACCCCCAAATTGATTAAAAACTTAGACTTTGTCTGTAAATTTACTACTGACAATTCCGTTTCTATTGAATTTGATCCATTTGGTTTCTCCGTAAAGTATTTCAAAACGGGGAGTCCTCTCATGAGATGTGATAGTAGGGGAGATCTTTATCCTATCACACCCAGTTTCGATCCATCGAGTCAAGCCCTATCATCCGCTTTTGCAGCCATTTCTCCTTCCTTATGGCATGCTCGTCTTGGTCATCCGGGATCATCTATTTTGTCATCTTTACATAAAAATAGTTTTATTTCATGTAAGGGTACGAGTAGTACTCCAAATTGTCAATCTTGTTCTTTAGGAAAAATTGTTAAGTTGTCGTTTGTAGACTCAAATTCTCATACTTCAATGTCATTTGATATTATTCATAGCTACTTATGGACATCTCCTGTTCTTAGTTCTATGGGTCATCGATATTATGTTCTCTTTTTGGATGATTATTCTAAATTTCTATGGACGTTTCCAATAGCAAAGAAATCTCAAGGTTTTTCCATTTTCCTAAAATTTAGAGCATTCATCAGAACCTAATTCGACCGTGAAATAAAAAATATTCAGTGTGATAATGGAAAAGATTATGACAATGGGGTGTTTCGGGAATTCTGTGCTACTAATGAGATAAATTTTCATTTCTCTTGTCCTCATACATCTTCACAAAATGGGAAAGCCGAACGTAAAATTCGTTCCATAAATAACATTATCCGCACCCTATTGATACATGCTTCCGTACCCCCATATTTTTGGCATCATGCTCTTCAAATGGCTATATATCTACTTAACATAATTCCTTCCAAAGGTCTGACATATTCTTCCCCCCTTCAAATTTTATATAATAAAAATCCTTCTTATTCTCATCTTCGGGTTTTTGGGTGTTTATGTTATCCGTTATTTCCATCCACCACAATTAACAAACTTCAGGCCCGGTCTACTCCGTGTGTGTTTTTGGATTTTCTATCTAATCATCGTGGCTACAAATGCTTTGATTTATCCTTTAATAAAATCGTCATTAATCGCCATGTCATTTTCGATGAATCCCAATTTCCATTTTCTAAGGATAATACTCCCGTGCCTAGTTCGTATAATTTTTTGGATGATAATATATCCCCATATGTTATTCAACATTTTTCGGACATATACCACACTCCAAATTCTCCAGCAGGCCCACTACCCGCTGGTCCCACTGGTCCGTCGCCCCCTGCCTATTCCAGTACCATCACTGGACCAGTTCCAGCGATTGGGCCAGTTCAGCCCAGTTCTGGAACGGGTCCAGTCACTCGTAGTCAACGGGGTGTTTTTAAACCAAAAAGACATTTTAATTTACATTCTAATGTTCTTAAAACCCTTACCCCGAAATCCTGTGTCTGCATTAAATGACCCGAATTGGAAAATTGCTATGACCGATGAATTTAATGCTCTTATTGATAATAAGACGTGGGTGTTGGTACCCCGTCCATCTGGTATTAACGCTATTCGGTCTATGTGGATTTTTGCTCATAAGGAAAATTCAGATGGTTCATTTGCCGGATATAAGGCGCGGCTTGTGGGTGATGGTAAGACTCAGCAGGTTGGTATTGATTGTGGTGAAACGTTTAGTCCGGTGGTCAAGTCGGCTACCATTCGCACTGTGATTATCTTGGCTCTTTTGAAGGCATGGCCTATTCATCAGTTGGATGTCAAGAATGCTTTCCTACATGGTGATCTCAAGAAAACAGTCTATATGCATCAGCCGTTGGGATTCAGGGATCCCAACCATCCTCATCATGTCTGTTTGTTGAAGAAGTCCTTATATGGGCTTAAGTAGTCTCCACAGGCCTGGTATACGCGGTTTGCAAACTATGTCTCAACTATTGGGTTCACTCACAGCAGATCGGATAACTCATTATTCAACAACCGTCGTGGTTCATCTGTGGCCTATATCCTATTATATGTGGATGATATTATCTTGACTACCTCTTCCGATGCCTTGCGCCAGTGTATTATGACCATGCTCAGCTCCGAGTTTGCTATGAAAGACTTAGGGCCTTTGAGTTACTTTTTGGGGATTGATGTCACTCGTCATTCCGATGGGTTGTTCTTGTCACAACGGAAGTATGCAGCTGAGATCATCGAGAGGACTGGGATGTCATTCAGTAAGTCCACTTCCACTCCAGTTGATACCAAGCCCAAGTTTAGTGTCGCGGCCAGAGTCCCTTACGAGGATCCGACCCACTATCGCAGTCTTGCAGGGGCCCTTCAGTATCTTACCTTTACCAGACCGTATATTACGTATGCTGTCCAGCAGGTGTGTTTATTCATGCATGATCCCCGAATTGAGTACATGAATGCACTCAAACGCATCATCCGGTATATTCAGGGTACACTGGACTATAGTTTGCATTTGTATCCTTCATCGACATCCACACTTGTCTCATACACAAATACTGATTGGGGTGGATATCTAGACACCAGACGGTCTACGTCTGGCTACTGTATGTTCCTTGGCAACAACTTGGTCTCCTGGTCTGCGAAGCGTCAGGGGACTCTATCCCGCTCATGTGCCGAGGCAATATCGAGGGGTAGCTAATGTGGTCTCAAAATCATGTTGGTTACGTAATTTTCTTTTAGAGCTTCATTGTCCAATTCAAAAGGCAACCTTGGTTTATTGCGATAATATTAGTGCCATTTACCTTTCTGGTAATCCGGTTCAGCACCAACGCACTAAACATATCGAGATGGACATTCACTTTGTCTGTGAAAAGGTTGCTCGGGGTCAGGTACGTGTCTGTCATGTCCCGTCAAGATATCAGATTGCAGACATCTTTACAAAGGGTCTTCCCTCGGTCCTTTTTGAAGATTTTAGGGACAGTCTCAGCATTCGAAGACCGCCCGCTATGACTGCGGGGGTGTGTTAAATATACACAATATACACACAATATACATGTGTATATTGTGTATATTTGGTCTCGGATTTGCTCCTATTTTAGACTCTCAGATTTGTGATTATTAGTCAATGTAATTTATGGTAAATATTTAGTTACCTAGTTTAGGTAAAGTTGTAATATAATTAGTAGTGTATTACCATAATTAGTGTATTACCATAAATGTATAGAATAAGATTTTAGGAATAGGATTCTCTTATTATGTAACTTGTATATATAGCCTTTCAATTAATAAAAATAATCAAGGGATTATTTCTTTTGTATATTTAACATTAGAGTATGTTTGCACAAATGTCTTCACTCTACCAACTATAACACCCTGGGTTTCTCCCTTAACTCAGACTATTGGGCCGCTCGATCTAGGTTCCTTCTCTCTCTCAATTCATCTCTTTAAGCCCCAAAATTTACTCCTGACTTACTCCTTAGCCTGTTGAGCCTACTCCCCTCTGAAAGTTGGCTCACTTTTTAGCCTATTCAAACTTACCTCTCTACATCAGATTCACTTTTCAATTTTCTCAACAAAAAAAAAATTAAGTTCATGTGTAATTAACCCATAGACCGAATCACACGTGTGGAAGGATGTAAGGAGATATCACACTTGTCCTTAATCAACTATGTAAGAGTTTCCGAAGAAGTTTAAATAGTCATGGGCTACTCCACTTTCCGCCATAATCTTCTCTATAGAATCAGATTCTTTTACATTGCAAATTAAACTTCGAGTTAAGTGTTGTTGTGTCTTGAATTATGTGAATCCTAATTTTGTCAGTTTTTATCATACCCCAATTCTGGGTGAGGCGGACCATCCATAAGTGAAACTATGCAAATGCAAATGAACCAAAATCATATGATACAATACACTGTATGAACAATTTTTACCATGTCACTGGAATTTATGCATATATAAATTACCCCAAAAATATGACTACTATACAAATGTACATAAGTGACCCACAATGCATGTCTATGATCCTCTAAAATGACAAGGACTGTACAACTGTAACACCGTCGGGACAAGGCCTGATCTATCCTTAATCTCTATGTATCAATAAGAGTACTAGACTCAACTCGGTTCCAGAAAGAAATGAAGCTCACCACCCAATGGTTGAATGTCCGCACATGTATAGTGAGGGAGTCTGCTCACCTGTACATCTAGACCTGCAACATGAACACAACTCCCCTGGAAAAAGGTAAATGAGTACAGAAAAAATTGTACTCATATAGGCAGATATGATAGTATATACAAATACTGAAATTCATATATAGGAGGCAAAATAAATTGAAACACAATGCACAAAAGAAGTTGAGGAACAACCTGTGGATAAACATTTATGAATCTGTTATAAAATCTTTTTGATATAATATGCCACGTAGGCCTGATACATATAAGTACACCAAATGTCCATCCCTCCCTCCCTCGGTTTTTTGCAGAATAGCACCACATGATTCCGTATATATATATGCCATTTCTGGGCCCCATACTATGGACGACTATGATTTCCCCCGCGTACGTATATAGTTAGTATAGTTAGCTTGCTTATGATTACGTTTACTAGACTTGGCAAAGTGTTACTGGATTCAAATGAAACTAATGCATGCGAGATAGTTCATCCAATACACACCCGATACAAGAAACGATATATAATCAAATGAAAGCTTAATAAGATAAGATACATGGATTTCCTCATGCAACAGAACTTGACATTTTGTACTAGATCAAGAGTCCTATAAGATCATATGAAAGCTTGATACAGTAAGAATAAAATTGCATGGGAAGAACGGTGATATAAAGTATGCAAATAGAAGGCTCATGACAAATAAGAAAGAACCCTATAAGGGCACACTGAAGTTCGATACCATATGAATAATTTCCCAGGTATGAAATAAATAAACATCAAGTACACAAATAAAAGAGTATCTTGACATTATGTTCTATAAAGTTTTTGGAAAGGAAGACATATGATGGAGGCTGACATCCGAAGAGACAAATTCGATACAATTACTATATACTTACATCCTTGATGACCCTTAACTCAAGACATTCACAATATGTAAATTAGTTCTCTTCTTACGCTCTTGGAGCTATCCTTTGTATTTAGTAGACATTGGAAGACTGGCTATAATTGTCACACTATTGGTGGAAGGATTCACTTAAACACACATACGGCTAAACAACTCAACCTGAGGCACTGGGTTTTACCATTTTGGAAACTTACGAATTTAGTTACCATAGAAGTTAAACCACTTATATAGACTTGATAACCAATGAAGTACACTAGCTTTGGAAGGCACATTTATCTAATCAACATAAATGTTCAATCTAGACATGTTATCTACTTCTATAAGGTACTGACATCCATGTTGTGTTACATGAAAATTAAATCATACAAAAATAACAACAATTTACAAAGCAAGTCATGAATGTATTTGGCACGATTCCAACAATATTTTATGATGATAATGCAAATCTATCAAAAGAATGGAGATGCAATTGATCGACCTGATCATCAAATGACAATCTAAAAGATCTTATCACAAAGGCATTGCCAACCTCAACATATGATAAGCTGATAGGCAAAATTAGAGTACAACATCTTCAAGAATTAATCGATGTTTTAATTAGGGGGTGTAAATTACATGTTGTTATCTTTTCTCTTTAATCAAGGTTTTGTACCATTGATTTTTTTTGAAAATGTTACTAATGAGGCAGCTAGAAAATCTTATTACCAAATATGTATTCTCTTTTTCCTTCACTAGTATATATTTTCACAGGATTTCCTCCTTGTAAGGTTTTAACGAGATACATTATTTTTAATGAACATTTAGGGGAAAATGTTATAAATACATTTTCTTATGGATGTACATGTAAGTATTCTATAGCTTCCTAACGAACTAGCTTATGTATACAATTTACACGCAACTTTCTTACGGATGTCCATGAACATTCAAGCAACTAGCTCATGTATATAATTTACACGCAACTTTCTTGCAGCAACTTCCTGAGGCATGCAATCAGTAGACAACTTGAAAGTATCTCAAGTATGGCAATATGCAAGAAACTTTTGAAAAGTCTTGCAGTAGCTTCCTCAGACTTGCAATCAAGTAGACAACTTGCAAGTAACTCAAGCAGAAAGCTTCCAAAAAGCTGCTGAAAAACCTCACAATAAGTTCTTTTTGTCTATATATATATAGGAAGCTAAATTAGTTCATTTGTTTATTGTAATGAGCCGTCTGGTCGTTTTTAGCTAAAGACCTTATTTGACTATATTGCCTTTCCTGTAGACTTTGTGTAGGGTTTATGATACGCGAAGATGGGTGGCATAGATCTCGAGGTTCATTTATGTTATTTTCAAATGAAAAACCCAAAATCAAAACCTTAGAGTTGATTAGTTTGACTCAAAGTTGACTTTTGAGTATATGAGTTCGTTTCCGGATTTTGTCACTTCCAGTAGTTTCGGAGGGTCATTTATGACTTAGCCGAGTCACTGGTTTTCTTTTCGAGGCAATCAGATGTACTTTGTGTGGTATTATTTGTGAAATTGTGATATTTGGATGTTTTGGATGATTCTTTAAGAAAGTATATCTTAGCTTAGTCGTATTATAAATACGAGGGTCTGAGCGAGTTTGTAGCACTGTTTACCTTAGGGTAGCATGTTTGGTTTGTATCTGGGTGGTCATGGGAGTGTTTCGGGTGTTTGATGGAATATTGGAATAGTTTCCTAGTTGTTGGTGTCTGTTGTCCTCACCACAAGGTGGTTGGCCGCCTCTGCGTGCCCTCCTCTGTAGAGGTTGGCTCACAGATGTGGGCCTTGAGTATCTATGAGGTTTCCGCCCCTGTGGAGACTTTCTCGCAGAGTCGATGGTGCCTATGTGGAGTCCCTTCTGCCGCAGCGCATATGCGGGATGTTTAATAACCCTGCCATGACAAACCTTCCTCCGTTGTAGCATGACTGCATTGGCTAGATCAATTATGTAATGCGGAATCGCTATTCAGCCAGCTCTTAAAAGCCCTAAAACGATCTCACTTTTTCAAAAACCTTCATCTCAGAATTAGAACTTGATTGGGGGAGATTTTCTTGAGGAGTTCAATTTGGTTCTTCATTTGAGGTATATTTTCACCCCTTTTTTTTTTTTATTATTGTTGTCTTTTAAGTCTAGATATCATACTCACAGGGACTTGTAATTAACTATTTACTAAATTAAACTATCATAATTATCTATACAAGAAATAAACCCAAAAATTATGAATCTAAACTAACTAAAATAAAAGAAAACAATAAT
This sequence comes from Anisodus tanguticus, assembly GCA_034509755.1. NCBI lineage: Eukaryota > Viridiplantae > Streptophyta > Magnoliopsida > Solanales > Solanaceae > Anisodus > Anisodus tanguticus. Next base: position 26,314,969 of record CM067559.1, read on the forward strand.
TAACTTAACCAAGAAAGATCGAATTTTTATCAAAGAAGAGATAGATCTAGGGTTATGACCACTAACAATCTAGTTGAGTCTTTCAATCGTTACACCCATTGATTTCCCTAAGTTACTAGTTGACAGGTTGATGTTAACTTTATGAGTATCTCTCGAATTTCTCACAAGCCTGTAGATGTTACTCTAACGTCTATATCGCTATGATCACTAGAAAATAACAAGAACGCACTCAAATCTTCGTAACCAACTAAGAAAGGCTAAAAGGTATATCTTAATCCTCAATAGCTAAATGTATTCTTACGAACAAGCTCTACTTATTCTTATTACGTACGTGAATTCCCTTTCGCAAGTTTAATTCACGCACCGCAGATAGTGTTCAACTATTGGTCAGTTAATCAAATAATTAAGAGCAAGAATAAATAAATAAACCAAAGATGGAAAACCAATAGATAAAAACGATAATCAAACATCAACATTCATGATAGCGTCAAACCTTAGAACTAAAGAGTTTAGCTCCACATGAAAAATAACAAATCATCCGAACAAATATATAAAAACGAGTATTACATAGAAGAAAAGGTAAAACTCTGTAACTCCATCCTCCACGACAGCTCCAATCTCTCTCTAGGTCCAAAGTTCTTAACTCAGTGTCCATAGTATCCAAAAATTGTGTAAAAACCGTGTAGAATGTTTATTTATAGGGTACCAAAAGACCTGCTTGTTTAAAAACAAAATCCAACTCGGACCAAGAAAAACATCGCGAGCTAGCGTTACGCATGCGTCACGGATGCAGCGCGCACAACTGACAATAAATCAGAGACCATATTTTATGCGTTGCACGAGCGATGCAATTGTATCGCACATACTGCCCAGGTAACGTTTTCTTCTGCTTTCTGCTCCAATTCAACTTTCTCCTTTCTTTTCTTGTATTATTTTGTAGGCACTCGGGGGGACAACCACCAAATGGTGTCCCCCCTTATCTCCCTCTCATTCCTTCTTTCTTTCTTTTATTTTCTTTTTTCCGTTTTTCAGTTTTTATTCAATTTTGTTTTAAATCTCTTCATTTTCGCATCACTTTATTCTTACACAATAAAATATAATATTAAGCACAAATCACTATGATCAATACTCAAAAGGTAATTAAAAGTACTAAAATATGAGACAACAATGACTAAATATATGCAATTTTAGGCCAAACATCACACCCCACACTTAAACTCTTGCTCGTCCTCGAGTAAGAAATAAAACCACTCTCAATAAATCAAGCGTAAGAACACCACCATTTTGGTTGATACCAACATTTAGGCCTTATATCCACTCAAAATATCAAATATACAATTCCTGATCATTATACAAGATATACAAACTAACAACAATCTTCTAACCTCCTAATCTCAGAGACAGACTCTAACTCATCAAATTTAAGCTTGCTCACCTACTCTGTCAAAGAAATCTAATAACATCACCTATCTATCATGAAACAAATTCCCTCACAAGAAGAAATAGTCTACACACTCAAATCAAAGAATTTAATATAAATTAAGGACTTAGCATCAAAGAACAACCCTCGCACTCACAATATTCACATGTATGCACAAAGAACCCTATGCTTTCCCATTATGTACATCTTCACTAATTACGCGTGCTCGAATAGAATCAAATAGGACTTTAGCGGGTTGTAATGTTGGCTAGTGACGGGTAGGAAAACTATATAATAGTGATTTACGCTTCCCTAAGCACTTTGCACTTTTAGGCTTCATCACACATTATTTTATCTCTTAAGTTTATTTTTCAGCCCTCTTTATCAATTATTTTCACAAGTATTTCCCTCATATCAAGAATGTTTCAATCATTTTTTTCTCATTTTTTCATCTTTTACATGTCACATTCTTTTTAAGAGAGACTTTTCATCACTTTGCAGCTATTATTGGTTACCATTACACTTGACCATCCCTTTCTTTAGATTTATCATCACAGTCTAAGCTACAATGCTCAAAGAAGCAGGGTGCAAAAACTAGGGATGCAACAAACTGATCAAGGAAAAAATACGGCTACCAAACAAAAGGCTATAGGCTCAAAGGGCTAACTAGTGATAACAATTTTTGAAAAGGATAAAATTCACAAGACATATCAAAGAAAGTGTATTATCATCTTCTAAATAGAGCAACACTTTTTATTTCACTTCAATAACATGTTGGGCAAGTTCTAGACTAAGATGCAAAACATGGAATATAAGTAAGAAATTCTCACCACTCATGGCACAAGTCTCAATCAAGATTGATCAATTCTACTCTAAGACAGGAAGGGTCATGGAAAACTACAAAATAAGAATAAGCTATATACAGAGTCATAACCCTGAGCTGAGGTGTCAGGAAGTCTGTTATTCTATATTAACTCAAGAATTCATAGGAAAGTATTATTCAAGCTCAGGCCTAAATATTCGAGTATCAAATAAGTCACCAAGGTTTTTTTTCTCCCTATTTTAATACTCCTAAAAAAACTACTACTAAAAGTTTAAAAATTACGCGGTTCAAAGGCCCCCCTTTGGAAACGAACTGAGGCCATAAGAAAAACTAAGGGGTGGATGGTTAATGCCACTAATAAGAAAAGAACTGAATGAAAAATTGAAGAGAGTCCAAAAATAAAATCTTTTTGAAGTTTTCTTGATTTTCTGATTTTTTTCTTATATATTTTATAAAAAGCTAATGAAAAAAAATTCTATGGCATAACCATCCTTGACCTCAAAAGTATCGGAAGTATCCCACCCCATAATTAAAAATATGTGTTGTCCTCAATGCATGGATATCAGAGAAAAAATTAAAACAAGGGTGAGAAATACTCCCTGAGACCCTCTAGGACCTAGCTAGCAGCATAATCATCAATATCAAGGGTCAGCACGACCCCACACTTAAGTCCAAACATGCTCCTCAGCTTCAACTTTGGGTACTCTACTTTCCCTAAACTGTAAACCAAAATAAAAAATAAACGAAACGTAACACTATAAAAATAAAAATCTAAAACAATTACGCACTGGGTTGCCTCCTAATAAGCGCATGATTTAATGTCGCGGCACGACACCATCACTTTCACCAGTGTTTTTTCCACTTTGACGATATGAATCATGCCCCTAATTTTGCATCAAATTTTTTGCATCAAATAGATGTTACATCTTGCACTTGTTGTCCCTTAAGTGAGGTCGTTTCTCTTTTTGATGTGGCAAATTTTTTAATGTAAGGATCTTGTTCTTCATCTATATTGCTCTCTTTTCTCATGAATTATATTGTAATTGTATAAAAACATGTCTACCTGTATTAAGATTTTATACCTAATTTATAATGTGTTAAGTTTGTTTAGTATGTGGAGGTCAGTTTTAAATTTTTGTAAGTGTCATGTAACTCTTCTAAGGGAATAGAGTGACCAGTTAGGCTTGAATCAGGACCATAAATATTTTTCTTTGAGGTTTATAAATTAGAATTCCTGGTATGTAATCTCTAAATTATTACTTATGATGCATCCATGTTCATCTTGATTTGTGCATGTATCTGCTCCTATTTTATTTTGATTTTAGTTTTATCCCAAAGTGTTTGATTAATCTTGACTCATGAGATGCTCTAGTTGATCTGTCTTGGTGTTATTTTACTTAATACACAGTATGATTCGTTTTTTTACATGTTTGGTTTGTACCTAAGATATCCTGCCCCTTGAAATGTCATCATGTTCAACATAAAGTTTGAGTGTATTTGTGTATAGTGATCATGTCTTCCTAGTATTTCTCTGTTGTTTTATTGTTTGTTTACTCTAGTGTTTAGCATGATTACTCAAACTGGCCATATAATGTCATATTTACTCAAAGGTATCATTTGGTAACCTAAGCCATGGTTGTGTGTGTTTTTGCTTTTGTGGTTTTATTTAAAAACATGGTCCCTATATAGTCATCTAGTCATGCATGTTTGCCCCCTCATGATTTCTTGAGTTATCCAAATATCTCTCCCTACCTATTTTGTGTGATATCATGCAAATCTGTCTAAGTCTGGGCAACTCTTTATTTGCAAAGATGTTTCTTCTGAATAGCCAATCTTGCACCTGTCAAGTCTATGCTCCTTGATTTTACATCTTCCTACTTAATCCAGTATCACCATGTTTAGACATATAAGTATTTAGTATAGATGCGTTTGTTTAATCCATTTTCATGGTCCTGTGTCTATGGAATGTATCATTGCTGCCCAGTTCTACGATGTCCCCATATACATTTGTTAGCTCAGATCCATGAAACATTTCGTTCTGCCCATGTGACTGTTGTCACGACTTGTGTATGGCCTGATAAGAAACTTTTGCACACCTTGCAATCATGTATTAAGTCTCTAAAGCCGTTGGTCCTAACTTCATGTTTAATTTGCTCATGATTTTGTTGTAGGACATCATAGAAGTAACCTTAGTTATATTTCCTGCTCTGATTATCCTTGTGTATGAAATACATAGTATATAAATGATATATTCTGGGGTATATGAAAAGTAAAATTCGGGTTATACATCATGTGTATACCAGAGGTATCTCTGTACTCCCCGAATATATCATCTCAACTTGTATGTGTTTTGTATGGGCTTCTGGCATGAATGTGTGTTGGGCTTATATGGCATGTAGGTTTTCCTGCCTTCTTGATAATGTGTGTGTTTGGATTTGTATTCTTTTTTCCTTCTCATTTCTATGCAAGATTTGAAGCTCAATGTTTTAAGTAACTAGACTGTTGCCTATATTTCAAGCCTCTTTTGGTTTCTGTTTTCATCATATGCACGCAAATTGTTATGTATATACACATGTGCTTAATTTTGTACCTTCCTTTGTTATTTATGATATTGATAAGCCTTTGGTATTTTCTAACAACGAAATTTATTTTCCCCCTCTTTTGCATGACCCTGGGCCCATAGGGCCCACATCCTTCCTTTTCAATAACTGAGACATTGGGCATGAGGGCCCAATAATACATATTGATCAAGTCCGGAGGCTGCCCAAAGGCCCAGCAATGGGTAAAATGGCATAATATTTGCAAGAAGGTCCAGCCATGGATGAAAATTGCCTAAAAATAAGACTCCTTTATATACGGGGACTGGTGGGCCGGTATATCCACCAGCCCGTTTGCTTTTATTTTATCGTCATAGTTTGTTGTATTATTTGTAAAATGTTAAATACTATTAAACACGTAGGATAGAATCTAATTGAAGTTATATAGTCGCCATTTTACGTTTTACAGCAAAAAACATCATCATGTTATTTGCAATACTAAAAACGGATTAATAAAAGGTATTGTCTATTTCATCAAGGTACCACTTGGATTATTTTTTCCTAATCAAGTTTGTAAAAGTAATTTGGAAACAAAAAGGGGCATAAATTATAGTCTATTTCGAAAAAGAAAAGGATGTTTATTTTAAACCTGGCCTTCTTTCAAAAGCATGAAAATTGATTAATGTCTTGGGCAGTAAATATTTTAAAACTCAGGTTTTTAATTAATCTTCAATAAATGGGAAAGTCCTTTTTAATTATAGTTTTTGGTTAAAGGGAACAAACAATTAGCGGTTGACCTCCTTTCAAAGTAAATAATATCTTTTTAAATTTTCAATTTCTTAAAGATGAGTATTTGAAAAAAACAAATAATTTTTTTTATTATCTCTTTATTAAAAAACAAAGGATTTTGCTTCCCAAGAAAGAATTTTCAAAGAATTGTTTTACTCTTAAAGTGTTAGTGTGAAAAAGCTATTTTGGCGGAAAATGATTTAAATGACAATGTGCTTGTAATATTTTAAACTTTTAAGCAATAAAAGCATTTTTTATTATATTAGACCTGAGGTCAACCATATCTTATGGATCCTTAACACCGAGGTGCCTAACACCTTTTCCGGGGGATTATTTGAACTCTTACCCGAACTTTGGTTAATTTAGGATTTTTCTTTTGTTTGAAAAAATCTTTAAAAAATGGTTTTCCTAGTTTTCCTTATAAATTAGGTGGAGACTCTAAATACATAAATAATTTCAAGAGTCCACAAGTTATTTAGTTGTTTTTATGCCTCGGCAAAAAAAAAGAACCATAACAAGCATCGGTGTAGAACTATGATGATCAGTGATTTGGGGAATCAGCCTTAAGCTGATTCCAATTGCTATTGTTTAGGCTTGTCGCTATTATGTGGGCTTGTCGCTATTATGTGGGCTTGTCGCCATACTTGATATTGTGTGTTTATTCATCACATAGATTTCGATATGATATCATGAATTACATGAATTATGTGTTAATGACTTTCTGAAAGCATGTATTCATCTCTATACTTGATTGCATCTCATACATTCTGATTACTTGCTTTAAATTTTCATGCACTCATGGTTCTGATGATACTGAAAAGAGAGTGGTATGGAAAATGTTGTGGGTCCAATGAGACCGGAAAGGTAAGTTGTTCTATGAGATGGTTGGAAATGCTGAGATGATGATTATACGCGGAGGGCTAGGTTTCACGACTGCAGTGGATGTTATTACACCTAAGAGTTGGGATTTGTTGAGAAATTCTTAATGAGTATATGGACATCGCGGGTCCCCCATGAGTGTGCAATTCATAGAATTTAGACGCATGTATACTAGAGATGAAAGGTACCTGGCATATGTATTACATTCATATCATACATATATTATTTCATTGATTACCTGTTGATTAGTGAATTGGTTGGAATTTTTAATAAGATTTTGATGACTTTTTGATAAAATATCACCTGATACTTGGATTATTGGTTATTCAACTCTTCTATAAATAAGGAAACTTACATGATTCATGAAACCATATATGAACAAAGTGACTTGTTTGATTTAGTGAACTATTATGTGGACAAGGTGACTTATATGATTTATTGAACTATTTAGTATAGGATTACTTGCAGGTTAACTTGATAATTATCATTATTACATATTTTCTATCGTTGTCGGACTATGATGCCTACAAGGGTAGATTTTGTACTCATGTTATACTTGCTGCATTCTTTTGGATGCAGATACATCGCCTTCCACTAGTTCAGGACTACATGGCTAAGTCTGAGCCGACGGATTTCTAGTGTTCAGGGTGAAGATGCTTCCTTCCAACATAACCTTGGATGCTCTTATCTTACTATTGTCTTCTATTGTTCTGGAGACATTCTAGACATTTGGCTTATGTTATACTTTTATCAGACTTTGTATTCGGTTTAGAGCTCTTGTATTATTGATCAGATTTTGGAGGTTGCATTGCTATTTTTAGACTTATTTCCGCATTTATATTATTATCAGACAATTTTATTAACTATTTTGTTATTTTCGCATTCCTTACCTTATTGTTTTGGTTAATTGAGAAGTGGTTCACCTACCAGTAGGAACAACGTAGGTGCCACCATGATTTCTTAAAAAGTGGTAGTGACAAAGTTGGTATCAGAGCTTTAGGTCAAACGGTCTTAAATACAATAGCATTTTCTAGTTGAGACTTGCGGATCGGTGCGGAAACATTTATACTTATCTTCGAGAGGCTATGGGACATTTAGAAAACTTCACTTTCTTAATTCCCTTTGTGCTAAGATTAATCAAATTGGCATCTGACCTTTGTTTCCAATTCTCTCATAGATGGTGAGGACTCATGCCCACGCAGCGAGAGAGGAGCCACCAGCACCTGCACTTGCAGTGCGCCATCGTGTTAGAGGTAGTAGTAGGAGCCAAGGTAGAGCCCGAAGGGCTGCACCGATGAGGGGTGGAGCACAGAGAGCCGGTCAGGCTCGTGCTATATCTGTATTCGTCGAGTCGTATATTGAGCCTCGGGATGAGTAGTATGATGAGGAGATGGTTACAACCCAAAATCAACCCGGATTTATAGCTACTCTGATTCTTTAGGACAGTTTGGTCAGGTTATTGAGTATGCTTAATGGTTTTGCCCAGGCGGGCATTCATCCGACTACTCCGGGTGGGTCACACACCCGAGTGGAATAGGGACAGTCTCCCGAGTTTTGTACTGCAAGGGTTCAACCAGTTGCTATATCGTCACCCCGTATTGATGAAATTTCGGCACCCAAGTTTGGTCCCTGGCCAATTGAAGAGACTGCAATGACCCACGACAAGCGTAATATATGGGAGCACTTTTCCCTCTCATTCTATGGTCATCCCGAGGAGGATGTGTACAAGTTTATTGTGAGCAGCCATGAGAGGATACATATCTTGTGTATCATCGAGTCCCATGATAACGTCCAAATCCACTCTATTAATTAGAATGTACACGGTCATATGCAATATAATTTACCTAACTATGAGTAAGGATCGATCGAACAATATGTAGGCAGTCAAGTAAAGTAGGAATTGTTACCAACTACGCTAAGACAAATATGTAAGGGTTATTTTAGAGGGAAAATTATAGCTAATGCGAAGATGTAAATCTAACCTAGAAAATAAGTAAAATATCAATGGCCACAAGCATGGATACAAAGGAAACCACTCTCAAGTAACAATTCAATGTATTTCATGATTTACTTATAATGGCGAGCTTATGTTAATTAGCCACAGATAATGACTCTAGATTAGCTTCTTCTGATGACTAACTAGACTAGCTAATTGAATATCCCTTAAGAAATTAGGAGCATTAATAACACCCGAACACGGCTACAAGTGATTTCGCCTATCCCTAGGTCAATTTCATTAGATGAAGATTAACGTCTCAAATTCTTGTTAATTAAGCTTTCCCGACCCCGAGTTTGCCTCTTCCAAGTTTAAATTGAAGTAAATAGGCGAGTCATAGGGTTAGCTATTTCCTTAATAAACATGAATGAACGAGAGTAATTAAAGAAACAATAAACTCACTTTTCATTAAAAATAAATTCATTGAATACATAAGCAAAACTAGATTTTTAATCCAAACATTAATTATGAATATTTCCATAAACAAGATTCTACTTAAGAAATAAATACTACACACTTAGATATTCATTACAAAGCAAGAAAATTAAAGAAGTGAAGTAAAGATTCAAGAAAGTGCTCAACTAAATCTTCAAATCTTCAACCCTAAAGTGTGGTGTAGGAACCCTAGCCTCGAAAACTTGTGTTTACTGCCAACAACTCTCTGGGTGATGGTCAAATTATATGGTCCATACAAATATGTACGATCCGTATAATTTCAAATTCAAGGAACTTTAATTGAATTTCCTTGTTTTTGCTTTTATATCGTCAATTACCTGAAATAATAACAAAACATATCAAAACGACACAAACTTGCTTAAAACAAGTAAAACTTATCATGAAAATCATCAAATGTGTCGTAATTCTATGACACATCAACATCCCCAACTTAATGTATTTGGCTGTCCTCAAGAAAGTAAAACAAAACATAAGACTAACACAAGCGTTCAGATATCACAAAGTAAGAATGTCTACAGTAGTTTTGGCAAGTAACTACCAGCACATATCTTGTACAAACAGGACTTCCCCCATAACCACATTACTCAACACGATGTATGACTCACAACTACTGTAACTAACAATGAAGCTTCAATTAGTGACATCGAGTTATTGCAGGAACCATGCGCATATGAATCTCGACTTCCGGGAAATCAATCACTTTATCAACCATTATTCCCTTACAAAGACCAAAGAATGTCCCAACACACATATATGCAAACAAACGAGACACGAGACTATAAAGAAGAGAAATACTCACACTCACAAAGAAGTTCTCATACTATACATGCAGATACCATATGCTTGCCCTTATTTTCAATACCTTTGACTTCGGACAGTTTGATTATGATCACATTAGGCCTTTTTGGCCTGTAATATAGGCTTAAGGATGGGTAGGATTTATATTTGGACAATAGTGACTTACCCTCCTTGAACACTACACTTATTTCACCTTTTATGACCTTCTTTTCCTCCCTTTTTCTTTTGTTGCTTCAGTGCGGTTTATTTTCTACTCTATTTCTTTTTGTACACATTTTCAGCAATTTTTCATGCTTTTATTACTTTTTCAATTTTTTAAATTATTTACAATAACCATACCGTTTCATTAACTAGGAAACTCGCATCTACGCAACCTTTAGGCATAAATCTCATTTTCTCATATTTCACACAACACCCCCAACTTAGGCTTTTAGCCCATTTTTCATCATTTTTAAGTTTCAAGGAGGGATCGGGTGCAATAATAGGGATATTCAGAACAAATGGTATTAGCGGCTAGTCAAAGAATAGTCTTATAGGCTAAAAATGAGAAACTAGGAATACATTATGCACAGGGGTTAGGCTTATGAAAGGCGAAAAGGGTTCAATATTAAACAAACAAGGCCTAAGATCATTTCACATCTCAAATTATCCTAAAAAACAAGGCACGCCCAACCAGGCAAGTTCTAAATTGCACATATAATAAGAGAACATACACTAAAACCTCACAACACACTTGCATAAGGATCGTTCCACACACTCACTTCACCATTAAGCATTCAACACACAAGGTAACGCAATACTCTTCATGTCATAAAAGAATCATGCATGTTAATTAAGCAGTACATTCTAAGTATACATCACCAAAAAGTTTAGAGGGGAGTATTTCAAGTACCAAACATCGAAGATGCCATAAGTTACTCAAACCACCACCACGTAAGTCATAATTACTCTACTTTATCTAAACACGACCTAAACTTTCCAAGTTCAACATAAATAAAACCCCTCAAGAAAAGAACCATGGAAAAGAAAAGCCAAGGGGGTCCGAAACACATATTTACACTACATACAAACAAATAGCCCCAACCCCAACCAAACAATCATGCATTGTCCCCAATGTATCAAAACACGTACAAGGGAGTAAGAACTACCTGAGGTGCTCTAGGCACACTACTCATCTCAAGGCTTTACGACCTCCAATGTATCAGTATCAGTATCAAAAATCATGAGCTCTGCCACTGGAAGGGGTAGGGGCAGAGACAAGGTCACTCCGAATGGTATACTACTGAACGAGGCACCTCGTGCCTCGTTCGGGGCTGATTTGGGGAAACTATCAAAGAGGGACTTCTGTACGGCTATATATACGTCCTACTCTTCTTCTTGGTGCAACCTAGCCCGAGTCACATCCAATGTCTCATCACCTAACTCATCCACCATGTCATGTTTCCTCTCTCCCCTGGCATCTGCAGGAGTAGCAATAGGAGAATCCTCATCATCGATCAAGTTCTCGACATGGACAAAAGAAGCCAAGTTCTCCTATGTAGTCTGAGTTAGATCCTCCAAAATAACCTGATCACAGGCCTACAATGCCTGAACTGACCCTCAACTCATGTAACTCTGTCCTAAGTGACCCTGCATCACTAATCAGACATGATCTTTTAAGTGTTGCCATCCTACTCTCCAACTTATCTAAGATGGTGTGCAACACCTCATGTAACTTTTCTGTAGAATCCTTCTGCAGCTCAAGCACCGTACTAATCTCCTTAGCTATGAATCTCTAAATCTGCCATATAATAATAGTAGTCTGCTTATCTGCCCTATCTACTTTTATGGTGACCTGTTTGATATTTTAGTTGGTCAGGTTAAATGGATCAGCTACTCTCGATGCAACGTGTGGCTATGTTGTAAGAGGAATCTGACTCATCGATGTACTAGATACAACTGCATGCGGTGGCACGGTAGTAGTTAGAGGTACAACCTTAAATATGGGGGCAAAAGTGGAAAGAGACACCTCTGTTGTGGTATCATCTGCGAGCCTAAAAGTTTGATCATCTTACATCCCCTCATGCCTCTCAAGCAGTGTTAGTAGTGCATCCTCAGTGTCCTGGCCCTCCATAAGGGTCTCATCCCTGATCTTTCTTAGATCATACACATGTGAAGCTGGGATGTGGTGGTCTATGTTAGGTATGTGTAGAACATGTACTCTCCAACAGAGCTCAGTAATGAGGTATGAAAAGATCAAAGAAGTGGATGGCTGGGATGCTCTAAACTGGGTACGGGAACATCAATGTTGTGATTATCATTGATCGATCCATTGTAAGTGTATTGTTAGCTTGAGTGCGAAGAATTCTGAATTGCATAACACTCCACAAAAATTTAGCCTCGAGAGTCAGAATGCAATTGAATATCTTTTACGTCCTATCGGTTACCTAACTCGGTGAATTAGTTTTTGCTATCAGTGAATACACCCATTGACGTACACTAAGCGACTTTATTCTGGCGCTTTTATCAGTCAACTCAACCTCTTGTGCTGGTACAATATAGTCATCCCCGAAGTAGACTCTGTTGATGGCATTGCGGGAGAAGTCTACTTTCATACTGTAAATCTCAACTTCCTCATGTGGCTTAATTTGATGTGCTTGTTAGTTCGGTTTCTTCAATATGTTTAATAGGGCATCATATGCAGCATAAAACTCCTGAATCATGACATGCCAATACTCACTAAGAGGGTTATTAAGAAACGCTAGCTTACTGAACTCTAGGGTCTCAATAGTGCGGGCCAGACCTTCTAGCCTAATGAAACTGATCCCCGCTCTTCATTTATCACTACAAGAAAGTATAGAATTGGAAACAACACTTTATAAACAATAAATATATTATTGCTAAAAAACATAAGTGACAACAAAAAAATAATATATTGTTGCTAAAAACGTGAAGGGAAAGAAATTTAATATATTTTTGTTGCGAAAACTTTTTGCATCGGAGGTTATTGCAACGGCATGCAACAACTTTTGTTGTTGCGAAAAGTACTTTTGGCAACAACATCCAACATATGGGAATAAAAAATATCATTGGCAAATGTCTTTCTTCTTTTGGTGTATACTCCTCTGTGGGTTCTTTCTGCCTTCTTTGTTAATTGTATCCCTTAATCAAATAATGTTTTGGCCCTTTCTACCGTAAATTGAAACCTATCCTCCTCCATTTGTTTACTCCTTATCTCACGCTCTTGCATATCTTCATCACTATCAGCTTCCAGAGAGGCGACATGAGATTTAGTAGCCAACTAGGTTGCCTGTTTATTATCCCCAGCCACAAACTCGGTTGCCTGGTTAGTGTCCTTATCATTAGATTGAGATGAGGACCATCCCTCATCTTCATACAAGGAGGAACTGAAATATGGTGTAGTCTGGCTGGATACCGGTGTGGCTGGATGGTGTACAATCGTGGCAAATGCCCTATTTTTCTTTGCAGGAATGACCTCTACCTCTTGGTCTGGAGCTTCATCCTGTAACCTTGTTTGTATGTCAACTCTACCTTTACCCCTACCTTTTTCCGATGGTTGGGACCAGCCACCTCTTTTCTCAGAATATTTAGAGGTATACCTTAGGAGGAACAATTATTAGTCACCAACCACAAGAAAACACACAACACAAGCATCAGTTTCATGTTTGCATGTTTCAGTATCATTGCAGTGCTGCAGATCGTAAAATATTTTTCCGGCCCGAACAAAAAAAATATGGATCGTACAAATAATTTGACGGACCGTACAAAAATTGTACGTTTTATAAAAAAAATGTATGGACCATCAAATAATTTATACGATCCCAAACTTAGTTATTTTTACAGATCTGTATCAACCACAATTCACACATATACGATTATTCCATCTATCAATTTTTTCTTGATTTAGGGTGTCGGGACTCGAGTTACTCAAACTTTACCCCTTATTCACGTGATTACACATTGTGGTATGTTATCGGTTTTTGGAGGGCATACCAATTTCAAACTTCAAGGTTATTGTTTTCTATCGAAATACCCTACAACACATTAAAAGTTACTCAAACTTCACTTCCTTTTAACATACTTTGTCTATCAATCATTTTCACGAACAGTTGGCGGGCATAATGAATCAACATGATTGTTGATCAAAATGCCCCTCCGGCTTAATGGGGGTATGATATATTATCGTCCCCATGAGACCTAATTTATAGCAAACATACCAAATATCCACCCCAACCAAACAATTCAACATGATTCACAATATACTAAATATCACAATTTGAAACCCTAGGTTCAGGAATTCTACCCACAATCATTAATCAACAGCAACTTGAACTCATACCATTAGCATTGCATCAAGATGGAGAGTAAAAATCAACATACCTGATTGTGGATGAATTATAAATTGCACAGTGGAGATGAAATAGCTTGACACTTATTTGGTTGCAGTGAGACAAGTGAGAGAGAGAGTAGTGTACGTTGATTACTTACGGGTTAGAGAAGATTATGTGGAGTTACGATTGATGAAGTGGAGGTCGGTTATGGGAGAGGGAAGGTGAACAAGTTTCAATTTTTTGTGAAAGTGAAGAATTGGCGGTCGGGTAAAGGTTTTAACCCTTTGCCTGACCCGTCCCATAAATTCTACGCTCCATATAAATTTGTACACTGCGTAAAAATTTATATGGTGCCCCAATTAGAGAAACTTACCTGATTTCAGTTATGATGTGGCCAAAAAGGATGGACCATAATAGTCACCGTAAAATTTTGTACAATCCGTCAAATTCTGTCATCACCCAATTCCACTAAAACAGTGAGCAGCCTAAGTCCTTCCTTCAAAAATGATGGGAAAATACAATACGTACAAAATTGTACGGTTTGTATTTTTCAATGTGGCTTGTACACCTGAACACCTGCACATTTTTCCTGGGACTTGGAATTTATACTATACCAGCAAAAAACGCTAAAAATAACTGAAATCAAAGACAACAAAGAAAAATACAAAACTTTAAACTTGGGTTTCCACCTAAGCAGCAGATGATTCAAAGTCGCGACACGACGGTGTTATCAATTTACTCCGGATCGGAATTTGGCGTGTAGCCATGCTTCAGATAGTGCTTATCAACAATTTTGTCACCGTCAATACACCAATGGTAGTGCTTCACCCTGTGGCCATTCACTCTAAAAGTTCGAGTCCCATATCTAGACTTCAATTCTATTTAGCCATTAGGTGAAACCCTCACCACTTGGAAAGGTCCGAACCATCTTGATTTTAGTTTGCCCGGGAAAAACTTTAACCTTGAGTTGAATAGCAGGACATCATCCTTCAGTCGAAAGTTCCATTTTAAGATATTTTTATCATGATAGTGTTTCATCCTCTCCTTATACAGTGTTACACTCTCATATGCTTGATAACTAAACTCATCCATTTCTTTGAGCTGAAATAGCTGGAGTTTAGCTACTTTATCCCAATCCATATTCAGCTTCTTCATTGCCCACATGGATTTGTGTTAGATTTCAAAAGGCAGATAGCACGCTTACCGAAAACCATCAGTTATGGTGAAGTCCCGTCAGGCGTCTTGAACGTCGTTATGTATGCCCAAAGAGCATTATCTAGCTTTCTTGATCAGTAGATCCTATATGTATTAACCATTTTCGCTAGTATGCCCTTAATTTCTCGATTTGAAACTTCAACATTGCCACTCATTTGAGGATGATATGGAGTGGCCTCTCGGTGCTTAACCCCATACTTCTCTAGAAATCCTACAAATGCCATGTTGTAAAAATGTGAACCCCCATCACTGATGATCGCCCTCGGTGTGCCAAAACGAGTGAAAATAGTCTTCTTCAAGAACTCTGTCACACTCTTTGCTTTATTGTTGGGTAAAGTCACTGCTTCTGCACATTTTGAGACATAATCAATATCTACCAAGATATATTTCATTCAAGATGAGCTTACAAAGGGACTCATGAAGTCGATACCCCATACATCAAAATGCTCTACCTCTATGACAAAGTTAAAGAGAATCTTATTTTTTCTTGCATTGGTTCCCTGTTGTTGTCATTAATCACACGACCTTGCCATCATATTAGCATCATGATACATTGTGGGCTAGTAATACCCACACTCTAGAACTTTTGATGTCGTCTTGTTTCTACTATAATGATCCCCAACAGGAGAGTCATGACATGCCTTCAGAATAGCTATAACCTCATATTCAACAACACACCTCTGAATTATATTATCAACACAAGTTCAGAACAAGTAAGATTCATCCCAATGATACTAGAGGCAGTCTCGCAAGAATTTCTTCTTTTGATAGGATTTGAGTTCATCGGGAGTAAGACCAGTAACCAGATAATTTGCAATATCAGTGTACCAAAGAGTCATTGCAGAGGACAAGGCCAAAATCCTTTCATCAGGAAAATCATCATCAATTTCCAACTCTTCCTTCAAACCTCCTGATTTTTCAGCGACTTGATTTTTTGACCCTTTATGGTCTTTGACTTTAAAGCCAAACTCTTATAGCAATAAAACCTAATGAATCAACCTAGGCTTATCCTCTTTCTTGGACATCAATACCTCAAATTTGCATGGTATGTATACGCAACCATATTTGAACCCAACACGTACACTCAAAATTTCTCGAACGCATAAACAATAGCCAAAAGCTCCTGCTCGGTCACATTGTAATTCATTTGGGCAGCATTGAGTGTCTTGCTAACATAGTAGATAGGGTGCATTATTATTATGCCTTTGACCAAGCACCTCCCCAATAACAAAGCCGCTAGTATCGCACATCAACTCAAACGGTAGAGACCAATTTGGCGAAGTAACAATAGGAGCCGAAGTGAGTAGCTCCTTCAATTTTTCAAAGGCTTCCAGGAACTTCTCATCGAATATGAACTTAGCCTTTTTTTCAAGAAGCTTGCACATCGAATTAGCAATTTTTGAAAAGGCCTTTATAAAGCGTTTGTAGAAACCAGCATGTCCAAGGAAGCTG
This sequence comes from Anisodus tanguticus, assembly GCA_034509755.1. Classification (NCBI taxonomy): domain Eukaryota; kingdom Viridiplantae; phylum Streptophyta; class Magnoliopsida; order Solanales; family Solanaceae; genus Anisodus; species Anisodus tanguticus. The sequence continues at coordinate 26,331,665 of CM067559.1, forward strand.
CAAACTCCCTTAACAGTTATAGGTGGAGAAAGCTTGGAAATCATCTCAATTTTATCTTTGTCAACCTAAATTCCTTTTTCAGAAATTTTGTGGCCAAGAACAATCCCCTCATTTACATTAAAATGGCATTTCTGCCAATTCAGAACAAGATTAGTCTTCTCGCACCGCTTCAACACCTGACCCAGATGATCACGACAGTCATCAAATGAATCACCCACAATTGATAAATCATCCATAAAAACTTTCAAGAAGTCTTCCACCATGTCTGAGAAGATAGACATCATACACCTCTGAAACATGGTCGGATCATTACACAACACAAAAGGCATCCGATTGAAAGAAAAATTCCCATAAGGACAGGTGAATATTGTCTTCTCCTGGTCCTCAAACGTTATATTAATCTAGTTGTTAGCTAGAATACCCATCGAGGAAGCAATAATATGACCGTCCCGCTAGCCGATCAAGCATTAGATCAATAAAAGGCATAGAAAAATGGTCTCGGCAAGTTGTAACATTCAGCTTCCTATAGTCCATACATACTCTCCATCCAGTGAGATATTTTTGCGGGAACAACTCATTCTTTGCATTTGGCACCACAATGATGCCACCATTTTTCGAAACGCACTGTACTGGACTAACCAATGAATTGTCAGTGATTGGATAAATAACTACAGCATCTAACCATTTGATGATCTTTTTTTTACCTCTCTTGCATAGGTGGATTCAACCTTCTCTGATGCTTCACGCTTGGTGTACTATCCTCCTCAAACTGGATCTTGTGCTCACAAATTCTAGAGGGGATCCTCCAAATATCAGTTATGGTCCAACCAATATCTCGCCTATAATTTTGCAACACTCATAATACCATCTTCACCTACTCTTCAGTCAATAATGTAGAAAGAATTACGGGTAAAGTGTTATTCGAATCCAAAAACTCATACTTTAGGTGGATGGAAGTTACTTTAGCTCCAACTTTAGTGGTTAAATAATGGAGAGTTTTACCGAAGAAGTAGCCCTATTCTCCAAATTAAGAGAAAGTTTCTTTGGCTGGTAATTATATGAACCCAATCCTACCAACGAATTCACAGTTTCCACATACCCTTCCATATCATCACCATCAAAGTTTACCAATATCACAGCTAGCTCCTCTCCGAGACAATCTTCTTCCATATTTAATTCAATGGCCTCTTCGATCGTATCCACTGTATCAATCACTGAAATACTCTCATAACTACTCATCAACTTCATCCATTTTCTTGCTGGGAAAGTGACTTTCTCATTATTGACTCTGAACTTGATATCATTTTTATTTGAGACCATAAATGTGCTTTAATTGGAAAGGAAAGGTTGACCCAAAATGATCAAAATATCTTTGTCTACAGCACAGTCAAGAATCCCAAAATCTATCAAAAGAAGAAACTCACCTAGATGAAAAACTACATCATCAACTACTAGTCTCCATAGTTGATTGATCTGTCAGCCATCTATAATCTCATACTAGTCGGCCTCGGCATACCCAAACCTGATTTCTTATAGATAGCAAACGGCATCAAGTTAATATTAGTCTCATTATCACAAAGGGCTCTGGCAACCGATAGTGCAGGGAATAGTGAAAGCACCTGGATCTTCATTCTTTTGGACCTTGGTTGTACAAATAAGTGAACTCACATGGTGAGTTACACTCACTGTATCATGCTTAATTAGTCTCTTCTTTTTTATCAACTCTTTCAGATATTTGGCAAAAACCCTGGCATTTCCTAGAGAGAATCCAAGAATGGAATATTCATCAAAAGTTGCTTCAATTGATCATAAAATCTCTGACATTTTGCATCTTCAATCTTCTTCACCAACTTTTGAAAAAAAAGAGGTGAAGATTTAAACATATGTGTCAATGGTCTCAGAGCCCCTGTCACCTTGCCTTTTTCCCTTTTTCAAAGATCACCTCTGGAGCCTTTGATTTGCCTGGAATACTGTCCACCTCAACAACAACTAGATCTGTGATAAGTAGTTCATCAACAACATTTGGCACATCAAGTGGTGCATCTTCTTCTAACTCTACGGGCTCCAATTCAACAACCTTCTCAACTTCACTTTGAAGTAGTTTCCTACTCCGTGTAGCGTTAGCATTATAATTATCTAAGTTACCTCCGTTGTTATTTGGATTCTGAATTGTATCACTTGGAACTGTATCCCTCTACTTTGGATATTATTCTCTCAGAAGATCTCTCATATGCGATTCAATCTTTTGAATAGAAGCAGTATGAGAACCCACCACTTTAGTCAAGTTTCATTGACTTGTCTGTTTTCTCTTGGTTGGCTAATACCCGCTCGATCATACTCTCCAATTTGGAACTGCCCTGATCATTTATATAACCCTCTTGCAAGTGTTGTAAATTAGATGATTGACCCTTTGGTAGAATATATACATTAGAACTCTGCCTTCTGAAGCTACCATAGTTGTTGTAATTCCTTGGTTCGAACCACTATAGTTGTTTCGCCTATATTAATTTTCTTGCCCATGTTGCTATGGTTTATATTGATTCTGATTCTGATAACCAGACCCCTGGTAATTCTTTTCTAACAACCCCCCTAGGAGTTATAACATAGTAAGCATCTTCAAACAGCATCGATAGCCCCTTAGAATATGGACCGATCTTGTGTCTAATACATCCTATTTGGTAGTGTTTGCATCTCATCAACTGCATTCACTTCTTTTGTCTCATCCTAAAAAATCCTCTTGGTCAGCAGACTAATATTGGTATCCAGCTGAGCAATAGTCTGATCTCTCTTTTGGTTCTCCTTCACTATGATGTTCAATAAAGGAGTCCCATATGCTACTCTATCGTTACCACCTGAATTCCATGCTTGATTATGTGTTGTTAGCCTATCAAACAAGTTGGAGAGATGATTGAAAGACTTATATATAAAATATCTGCATTTGTCGGATGCATTATTAGCTACAAATTATGTCATCAAATCCAGCCCAGTATAGAACTTCTCAATCAGAATATTTTTCAGAAAATCATGATTTGGAGACTACATCAAATAAAGCTTGTACCTCTCCTAATCCTCATAAAGTTGCTCTCCCTGAAGCTGCTTGAATTCGAATATTTTATCCCAAAGCTCAGCTTTCTTGCTTGGAGAAAATTACTTCTTCAGGAATACATTCACGAGCTCAACCAAAGTGTGAATGGATTTATATGGTAACTTCTCAAACCATGCCCTAGCTTCACCGATCAATGAATACTTGGTAATCCAAAGATGGAGTGCATCTGGAGAAGTTATGTTCTAAGTGTATCTGACACACACCAAGAAAATTTCTCAAGTGTTGATGTGGTCATCATCGGTGGAGTTTCAAAAATAACCCTCAAGCTTAAGTAGCTAATAGAGCGAACTGTCAATCTTGAAGTTTGCACCAGCCATTGGAGGAACAATGGCTGATGCATATTCTACCTCTTGAATAAAATCAGCAAATACATTTTCTCCTTCGTCTTCAATTTTTGGCGGTAGGGGAATTTCATTGCCTCCCCTACCACCATTACCTCCGCGTTTATCATTTCTACCTGCCATATCACCTGATTCACCAAAAAAAACAAATGAAGTGTGATGGAATAGAGAAAGACTTAAAGTAATGAAAATACTCTTTAGTAATTTCAAAATTATATTCCCTGACAACAGAACCAAAATTGATAACGTCCAAATCCACTATATTAAATAGAATGTACACAGTCGTATGTAATATAATTTACCCAACTATGATTTGGGGACGATCTCACAAAGAACAATATATATGCGGTCAATGAAAGTAGGAATTTTCACCAACTACACTAAGACAAACATTTAAGAGTTGCTTTTAGAGAGAAAATTATAGCTAATGCGGAAATGTAAATTTAACCTAGAAAACAAGAAAAATGATCAGTGCCCAGAAGCATGGATACAAAGGAAACTACTCTCAAGTAAAAATCTAATTTATTTCACGATTTACTAATAATGGCAAGCTTATGTTAATTAGCTTCTTCCGAAGACTAACTAGACTACCTAATTGAATATCACTAAAGCAATTATGATCATTAAGAACACCCGAATACGGCTACAAGTGATTTTGCCTATCCCTAGGTCGATTCCATTAGATGAGGGTTAATGCCTCAAATCCTTGTTAATTAATATTTCCCAACTCTAAGTTTGCCTCTTCCGAGTTTAAACTGAAGTAAAAGGGTGAGTCCCAGGGTTAGCTATTCCCTAAAGAAGCATTAATGAACAAGTGTAAGAAACAATAAACTCACTTCATCAAAAAGAAAATCATAGAATACATAAGCAAAACTAGAGTTTTAATCCAAACTTTAATCATTAATATTTCCATAAACAAGATTCGAGTCAAGAAATAAATACTATACACTTAGATATTTGATGTAAGCACGGAGGGCTTTGAGTTGGTAAGTGGTTCGGGTCTTGGTGAGATTCGGGTTGACCCGAAATTAGGCAAGGAAAAAGGGGTTTCTCGAGTTCTCGGTAAACCGAGATGTGGGGTGTTTGGCGACAGTGTCTGGTAAATAGAGAAGGAGTCAGGTCAAAGAACTTTGTGTGGTGCTCATGGGTGGTATGAGGGTTGGGATAGTGGTTAGGGTTCGGTAGTTTAGTGATGGAATGATCGTGGCACAAAGCCGAGACAGTGAGGTTCTTGATTTCTCGGGTGGGATGGACAATGGGATAGTTGAAGGCCGATTCACGAGGAACGGCTTGAAGGCGTGTTCAGGAGATTTGGGAATGTGTCTTGAAGTTCTTGCGAGACATGATGGTGTGGGTGGTTTGGTGTTTTGGTGGTGCTAAGGTTGAGGAAACAACCTGAGATAGTGAGGGTCTGAGTGGTGGGCTCGCTAGGGACATTGGTGTGTTTGATGGTGTTTGCATGGAGTTACTGTTAGATTCGGATGGGGCCTTTTGAGAGGATGTTAATGAGGTGTTGTGGGAGATATTAGATTGTGGAAACAAGTAATTGGAACAAGGAACATATACGGATTGTTTCCAATAATCCAAGACACAAACCAAGTCTCAATTCGGTCGATATATGGTTCTTGGATGGTAACACGAGGAGTTAATTGCTCGTGTGGTCTCCAAGGATGTTATGGTCAATTGCACAAGGACTAGGTTAAGGTTCGCTGATCGCGAGGCTCAACACTAACCAAGCAAGGGTGACCGAAACCTTATAAAAGATGGGTGGTCCTCCAAGAGAACCGACTGACCCTCCCGGAGGATCAACTAAGAAGTTCAATACCGGATTGAAAGACTTAGGAAAATGAGTAAACACTCAAGTTTAATATCAAACAACTCTGCCCAATACAATATCCTAAGGGCTCCTTTTTATAGTTGAGCAAGGAACCTTCTATAAAGAAACCATAAAGACATAAACTACACACTTTGTCGACTATGTGGGAAAGGGGGAGGGGAAAGGTCATCGGCCGAGGGCCTCATGAACAAATCCAATGGCTTATAGAACCTTTTTGACAGCTTTCATGCATGAATTAGTTATCACTTGAATGAGCTCCTTGGATAGTGTTGAGATATATGGCCCTTGGACACTTGTGGAGGGAGGAAATTGTCCAACCCCTCGGCTTCTCCAAACCGTGTCTTGGTATCCTCCCATTTAGGAAATCCATACACGGTTCATTCAGTTTGAAGACCATACTTCTAGATGGAGCATCCACTTCTCTTTGTCGTGTACATGCCACCATTAGATGAGGCTTCTCTCAACCTAGTCACCGTCCCTCATTGAATGTGTTCTAGTGAGTAGCTAAGGTTTATTACATAGCACACTACGTCCTAAGCTAGGAACTAAAGGGAAAAAAAACAAGCTAAAAGAAATAAACAAACATGGTCTTCGGCCAAGACCTACATACAAAGCCGAATATAAACACCTTTTTTAATCTTTATGTAACAAGTCCAATTACATTCCATTTTCCATGCCATGATAAGAACATTACCATAGGTTGATCAACCCTTTTTGGAACTCCGAGATTATCACCTCGAAGATCGAATTGGAACCTAGAGCTCACGGGGATTTTTGCATCAATATTCCTTACAAAGCAAGAAATTAAAGAAGTGAAGTAAAGGTTCAACAAAGTGCTAAACTAAATCTTCAAACATTTAACCCCAAAGTGTGGTGTAGGAACCCTAGCCTCCAAAACTAGTATTTAATGCCAACAGTGATCTGGTTGATGGTCAAATTATACGGCCTGTACAAATATGTATGGTCCGTATAATTCCCAATTTAGGGGACTTTAACTAAATTTCCTTATTATTTCTATCCTATCATCAATTACCTGAAACAATAACAAAACAGATCAAAATGACACAAACTTGCTTAAAACAAGTAAAGCTTATTGTCAAAAGTATCAAATATGTTGTAATTCTATGGCACATAATTGCATGGGGTATGTTTTGTTGCTCTTTATCTTATCGGTGATGTGAAGCAATGGTGGAGGGCTTATGTTGATTATTGACCAGTAAGGTCACCTCCACTATCTTGGGTAAGGTTTTATCGCATCTTTCTACAGAAGTATATGCCCCTTAGCTTGCGTTTGAGCAAACATATTGAGTTCTAGAGGATTGAGCAGAGGAGTTCGATAGTTGATGATTACGAGACTCGCTTTTATGCCTTATCACGTTATGCAATGCCATTACTACCTACAGAGTCAAACACAGTTAGATGCTTTGTGAGAGGGTTAAGTATTCCCCTTTAGTTAGCCACATTACAGTTGGTGGCCTCTGAGGCCTCTTTCGAGTCAATGGCTGAGCATGCTAGGATGGTTGAGTTTGTGAGGGGCAAGCTGCCCAAACATGATTCCGATAAGAAGATGCGACGATATGGGCAGTATAGTGGGTGTACTTCTCATGGGTATGGATAGTAGGTTAGATTCCAGAATTCGCACTCTAGTCAACCGATTTAGGCAACCCCTTAAATTATAGATGGTGTTTCTGAAGGGTAGAGTGTTATAGTAGAGGCCAGTCTTCTAGAGGTACTCAGTACTCTGACTGTGGTGGTCACTCAAGTTCTTCTATAACTATTTAGCAGCCAGGACTTGTTATAGTTGTGGTGAGGTTGGATATTTTAGGAGAGAGTGTCACAGAATTAGATCAGGTGGATCCCAAACACCCAGGACCCCAGCAAAGTCATCCAGAGATGGCAGTCAGGCTAGCAGAGAGGGTTCCCAGTCAGGCCGTGGTGGCCATCAAACTAGTTATGGTGGATCTCAGACGAGTAGATATGGGGCTCATTTAGGACTAAGTGGTCATTAGGGTACACAGTTCGATAAATGATGCACTCATTGTTATTTTTTCTCAGGTAGGACAAAGGCTAAGGCAACAGATTTGGTTATCACATGTTTCATCTCAGTCTTCTTCAGTGTTCTTTTAATCCAGGGTGTGTGTTCTCTTATGTGTATGCCTATTTTTATGCTTATTTGGATATGTGGTGTGATATGCTTGATATCCTTATTCATGTGTCTACACCAATTGATGATTCTGTGATTGTAGATTGAGTTTATCGGCTTTGTATGGTTACTTGTATGAGTTATGATACCTGGGTAGTCTTAGTCATATTAGACATGGTTGATTTTGATATTATCTTGGAGATGGATTGGTTATCACCGTACCTCACAATTCTAGACTATTATGCTAAGACAGTTACTCTAGTGATGCATGGTCTTCTGAGGTTAGAGTGGAGGGACACTTCCAGCCCTTCTCCTAAGAAGATTTTTTCTTTCATCCGGGCTAGGAAGTTGGTAGATAAGGGTTATTTGGCATACCTAGCTCATATTCAGGATAGGAGTACGGAGACTTCTTCCCTTGAGTTAATTCCAGTAGTTAGTGAGTTTGTCGAGGTATTTCCATCATATTCGTTGGGTATGCCACTGGATAGAGATATTGATTTACGTATTAATCTAGAGTCGGGTACTCGACCCATTTCTATTCCTTCTTACTGTATGGCTTCATCAGAGTTGAGAGAGTTGAAGGAGCAATTTTAGTTCCCAAGATGACTTTCCAAACTCTTTATGGTCATTACGAGTTCTTGGTTATATCGATTGGGCTAACTAATGCCCCAACATCATTCATGGATTTAATGAATAGGATATTCAAGTCTTATTTGTATTCATTTGTGATTGTCTTTATTGATGAAATTTTGATCCACTTGAAGAGTTAGGAGGACCACAAGAAGCACTTGAGAGTGTTTTTGGGGTTATTGAAAGATAAGAAGTTGTATGCTAAATTTTTGAAGTGTGAGTTCTGGCTCAGATCTGTGGCATTCTTAGGACACGTGGTGTCCAACGAGGTATTATGTGGATCCAAAATAGATAAAGACAGTCAGGGACTAGCTTAAGCCTACTTCAGTTACAAAGATTCAGAGCTTTGTAGGTCTCACGAGTTATTATCATTGGTTCGTCAAAGGATTTTCTTATATTGCTTGTTATTTGATGCATATGACACAGAATGAGGTGCCTTTCTAGTGGTCTGATGAGTGTGAGGAGAGCTTGCAAAAGCTCAAGTCACGTTTGACCACAACCCCTAAACACTAAACCCTAAATCCTAAACCCTTCCAATGGAGGGGAAGGATTTTACCATAAATTATGATGCTTCGAGGATTGGATTGGTATATGTGTTTATGAAGGAGGGTAAAGTAATTGCTTATGCATTGAGGCAGTTGAAGGTGCACGAGAAGAATTACCCTGTTCATGACTTAGAGTTGGCGGTTGTTGTGTTTGCTTTAATGATTTGGAGGTATTACCTTTATGGAGTCCATTGTGAGGTGTATACTAATCACCACAATCTTCAACATATGTTCAATCAGAGGTATTTGAATTATAGATAGCACCGATGGATGAAGTTGCTCAAGGATTATAATATGACTATTTTGTACTATCCACGCAAGGCCAATGTAGTGTAGATGCTTTGAATAGAAAGGAAGTGAGTATAGGGAGCTTGGCATGTTTGATAGTTAGTGAGCGTCCATTGGCATTGGAGGTTCAGTCATTAGCCGACAGTTTTATGGGGCTTTATATTTCGAATTCGGGTAAGAGTTTGGCTTGTGTTAAGGTGAGGTCGTCTCTTTGGGAGCATATCAAGACCCACCAGTATAATGATGTGAAGTTGTGTAAATTCAAGGATAAGGAGATGAGTGGTAAAGACAAAAAAGCTATGATTGACGGTGAGGGGGTCTTGAGGATCAAGGGGAGAGTGTGTTCCTTGTGTTAGAGATTTGACAAGATTGATTTTGGAGGAGGCTCACAACTTTAGATATTCAATTCATCCAGGTGCTACAAAGATGTACCGTGACTTGAAGTAACCTTATTGGTGGGTATGATGAAGAGAGACATCATTGAGTTTGTGTCTCGGTGTTCAAATTGTCAGCATGTCAAGTATGAGCACCACCGACCACTGGTTTGTCTCAAATGATGCCTATTCTTGAGTAAAAGTGGGAGCGGATTGCTGTGGATTTCATTTTGATGCTATTTGGGTCATTGTTGATAGGTTGACCAAGTCCGCACATTTCATTCTGGTTCAGATGACTTACTTAGAGATTGTTTGCTATTGCTTATGCCTCAGCAGAGAAGTAAAGTTCTGCTCAAACCCCGACCCAGCGTCACACATTCTCCAGGTCCGATATTCTAAGAAGTTGGTTTGGATTTATATTTGTAAGATTGTTCGTCTGGGGTACCATTCTATCATTTTAGACCGGGGTACTTGGTTTACTTATCATTTCTGGTGGACTTTGCAAAAGGAGTTGGGTACTCGCTTGAATCTTAGTACAACATTTCACTCTCAGACAAATGGTTAGTCCGATTAAACCATTCAGGTTTTGGAGGATATGTTACGAGCCTACGTGATTGATTTTAGTGGTCATTGGGACCAATTTTTACCTTTGGCAGAGTATGCGTACAACAACTGTTATCACTCCAAATTGATATGGCGCCATTTGAGGCTTTATATGGTAAGAGGTGTCGTTCTCCAATTGGGTGGTTTGATGCACTTGAGCTGAGGCCTTGGGGTACCTATCTTTTGAGGGATTCCTTAGAGAAGGTGAAGGTAATCTAGGATAAGCTCCTTGCAGTTCAGAGTAAACAGAATGAGTATGCGTACCGGAAGGTCTGAGATATGGAGTTTATGGTTGGTGATAAGATTTTATTGAAGGTCTCGCCTATGAAAGGAATGATGAGATTTGTCAAGAGAGGGAAGTTGAGTCTGAGATACATCAGACCTTTTGAGATTCTTCATAGGGTTGGTGAGGTGGCATATGAGTTGGCTCAGCCACTGGTCTTTTAGGTGTCCATTCGGTTTTCCATATTTCTATGCTAAAGAAGTACCATATTGATGGTTCTTATATTATCCAGTGGGACTCCGTATTGCTTGATCAGAATTTGGAGTTCGAGGAGGAGTCTATGGATATTCTGCATAGGCAAGTGAGAAAGTTAAGGCCCAAAGAGATTGCTTCTGTGAAGGTGCAGCGGAATCATCATCCTATTAAGGAGGTAACTTGGGATACGGAGTCTGATATGAGAAATCGATACCCTCACTTTATTACTACTTGTTGTATGTTTCCCCATTTTCGTTTCCCTCCGTTTGATGATGAGAGTTTATTTAATTGGTATCTGATGTAATGACATGTCCTATTATTTTTAGCTAAAGACCCTTATTTGACTAAATCACCCTTCTTGTAGACTCTGTGTGGGGTTTGTGATGCGCGGGGTTGGGTGACATGGATCCCGAGGTTCATTTATGTGAGTTCCAGATGAAAAACCCAAAATATGAATCTTAGAGTTAATTAGTTTGACTCAAATTGACTTTTTAGTATATGGGTTCGTTTCTGGGTTTCGTCATTTTCGGTAGTTCCAGAGGGTCATTTATGACTTTGTCAAGTTATTGGTTCGCTTCCCGAGGAAATCAGATGTACTTTTGTGGCCTTATTTGTGAAATTGTGATATATGATTATTTTGGACAATTCTTGAGAAAAGTATGTCTTAGCTCAGTTATATGAGAAATTTGAGGGCACGAGCGAGTTTCTATCACTATTTACCTTAGGGTAGTATGTCTTGTTTATGTTTGTGGGGTCCCGGGAGTGTTTCGGGTATTTGGTGGAAGATTGGATAAATTCTCTAGTTGCTAGAAGATTGGGTAGTTTGATGCATTCGAGGTGAGGCCTTGGGGTACCGATCAGTTGTGGGATTCCTTAAAAAAGTGAAGGTGATTCACAACAAGCAACTGGCAGCTCAGAGTGGACTGAAGGAGTATCTGGACTGAAAGGTCCGAGATATGGTGTTTATGGTTGGTGACAAGATTCTATTGAAGGTCTCATCTATGAAAGGCGTGATGAGGTTTGGCAAGAGATGGAAGTTGAGTTTGAGGTATATCAGACCTTTTGAGATTCTTCATAGGGTTGGTGAAGTGGCACATTAGTTGTCTTTCAGGTGTCCATTCAGTTTTCCATGTTTCTATGTTATAGAAGTACTATGTTGATGGTTTTTATATTATCCAGTGGGACTCTATCTTGCTTGATCAGAATATGGAGTTTAATGAGGAGCTTGTGGATATTTTGGACAGGCGGGTAAGAAAGTTGAGGTCCAAAGAGATTACTTTTGTGAATGTGCATTAGAAATATTGTCCTGTTGAGGAGGCGACTTGGGAAATGGAGTCTGATATGAGGAGTTGATACCTTCACCTGTTTGCAACTTCTGGTATGTTTCCTCTTTTTGTATCTCAATGTTTGAGGACGAACTTTGTTTAATTGGTATTTGATGTAATGACACATCTGGTTATTTTTAGCTAAAGACTCTTATTTGACTATATTGCCCTTCACATAGACTCTTTGTGGGTTTATGATGTGCGGGGATGGGTGGCATGGATCTCGAGGTTCATTTATGTTATTTTCGGATGGAAAACCCAAAATAGGAACCTTAGAGTTTATTAGTTTGACTCAAAGTTGACTTTCGAGTATATGGGTCGGTTTCCTGGTTCTATCACTTCCGGTAGTTCTGGAGGGTCATTTATGACTTATCCGAGTCATTGGTTCACTTTCCGAGGCAATCGAATGTACTTTGTGGCATTATTTGTGAAATTGTGATATTTGAATGTTTTGGACAATTATTTAGAAAAGTATGTCTTGGCTCGGTCGTATGAGAAATTCGAGGGCGCGAGCGCGTTTGTAGCACTATTTTCTTTGGGGTAGCATGTTTGGTTTGTATCCAGGGGCATTTCAGGTGTTTGGTAGAAGATTGGAGTAGTTTTCTAGTTGTTGGTGTCTGGTTTCCGCACCAGCGGGTGGTTGGCCGCCTCTGCGGAGGTTGGCTCGGAGATATGAGCCCTGAGTATCTGTGAGGTTTTTGCCCTGCGGAGACTTTCTCGCAGAGTTGATGGCGCCTCTGCGGAGTCCCTTCGGCCACAACGCATATGCGGGATGTTTAATGACCCCACCACGGCGGACCTTCCTCTGTCGTAGCGTGACTGCACCGGTGAGTTCGATTCCTCTAGTGTGGAAACGTTGTTCAGTCAGTTATTAAAAGCCCTAAAATGATCCCACTTTCCCAAAAACCTTCATCTCAGGATTAGAGCTTGATTGGGGTAGATTTTCTTGAGGAATTCAATTTGGCTCTTCATTTGAGGTATATTTTCACCCCTTTTTTTATTATTGTTGTCTTTTAAATCCTAGAATATACTTTATTTGGGGAAGATAAGTTCTTAAGCTCTAATGGTAGAATAAGATAGTAAATCCTTGAATTATGGGTGGAATATGAGTTAGATGATCTTGATATTCTAAATTAATATTGCTTAATGTTAGATGATCATGTTGTGATGTTTAATTTGATAATAGAAACCCTTTCCAATTTGGGGAAATTCTAGGATTTAGAATTGGGATTTTGGGTAAATCTTTCAATTGAGGATTTAATTGGGGTGACTTTTCCAATTAACTTAAGGATATGACTACTTAGTATGTAATTATGTTATTTTAATAATAAAGTTTGGATTTTTGCACTGTGAGCCCAGGGTTGATTTTAGATGTCTCTTCGTATGTTTAACGACTAAGTATTTGTACATGTATTAGCTTAATTATAAACGTAGAGTATGTGTATGTTAGACTACTATTACTACGAGGCACTACGAAAGGGCAAGCCGTGCGTAGAGGGTTGACCGTTCGTGGCTCCTGCTCAACTTTGAGGTATGCTACAGTTTCTCTTTTGCAGACTTTGATAGAAGTATGTAGTAGTTATAAATGTTGAGGGGTATTAGATGTGTTTGGGGGTCCCCTCTTAGCAGTTATGATGAACGCTTGGGTGGGTATCAGTGTTGAACTGTGATGATGGGTGATCTGGGGAATCAGCCTTAAGCTAATTCCAACTGTTGTTGTTTGGGCTTGTCACGATTCTGTGGGCTCGTCACCATACTTGATATTATGTGTTTATTCATCACAGAGCTTGCGATATGATATCCTGAATTACATGAATTATGTGTTAATGTCTTTCTAAAAGCATGTGATATTCATCTCTATACTTGCATCTTATACATTCTGATTACTTGCCTTGAATTGTCATTTGCATTCATACACTTATGGTTCTGATGATATTGAAAAACGAGTGGTATGGAAACGGTGGGTCCAATGAGACCGGAAAGGTAGGTTGTTCTATGAGATGGTTGGAAATGCTGAGATGATGATTACACGCGGAGGGCCGGGTTCCACGCCTGTAATGAATTCTATTACAGCCAAGAGATGGGATCCGTTGAGAAATTCTGGATGAATATATAGACTTCACGGGTCCCCCATAGGTGTGTAGTTCATAGAATTTGAACGCATGTATACTTGAGAGGAAAGGTACCTGGCATATGCATTGCATTCATATCAAATATATATTCTTTCATTGATTACCTGTTGATTAATGAATTGGTTGGAATGTTTAATGAGATTTGGATGACTTCTTGATAAAAGAACATTGCTAATTGATCACCTGATACTTGGATTATTGGTTATTGAACTCTTCTATAAATGTGGTAACTTACATGATTCATGAACCCATATATGAACAAAGTGACTTGTTTGATTCAGTGAACTATTATGTAGACAAGGTAACTCATATGATTTATTGAACTGTTTAATATAGGATTACTTGCAGATTAACTTGATATTTATCATTATTATGTATCTTCCGTCGTTGTCGGCCTATGATGCCCACGGGGTACATTGTGTACTCATGCTACACTTGCGGCATTCGTTTGGATGCATATACAGCGCCTTCCACCAGTTCAGGACTACGTGGCTAAGTCTGAGCCGGTAAATTTCTTGGTCTATATCGTAGTCTCTGGTGGCCTCTCAGAAGTCGGATAAAGCTACCCTCCCATCGGAAAAGACAAAGAAAAGACGGACTACATCTTTCTTTATCAATTAGTTTCATGTTCCAAGGTGAGGATGCTTCCTTCCAACATACCCTTGGATGCTCCTATTTTACTAATGCCTTTTATTATTCAGGATACATTTTTAGACATTTGGCTTATATTATCCTTTTATCAGACTTTGTATTCGGTTTAGAGCTCTTGTATTATTGACCAGCTTTTGGGGTTGTATTGCTATTTTCAGACTTATTTCTGCGTTTATATTATAATCTGATAGTTTTATTAAGTATTTTTTAATTTCCACACTCCTTACCTTATTGTGTTGGTTAATTGGGGAGTGGTTCGCCTACCGATGACAACAGCGTAGTTGTTACGACGATTCCTTGAAAAGGGATCGTGACATATATCAATTTGAAGAACAATATAATATCTCTCTTTCTCTCTCCCCAGCTTTTTAACTATATCTTTTGTTGTCTTGTACTTTTACTATAATTTACATGGTGTTTTTAGGATACTTTCACATTATGAAGTTCTTAAAAACAAGTATAATGTACGTGATGAAATCGAGTATTCTGTACTTTTTGTGTAAAGTAAAAGAAAAATCGATGATTTTATTTTTCATGAAAATTCATTCATTAGAGGTTCTTGAAATATGTGACAAATGTCAAATATTCTATATCATGTTGGAATATTACTGCTATTTTAAATTCTTAAAAAATCTATCTTTTCATTATTTTTTTAATATTTGGCTATTAAGAAAGGTCCGTAGGTTTAATATAGTATTCATGATTGCGCGAAGCGGCGAAGGGTAAGGATTTTTCCTACTTATATACTAAATTTGCACCACTATTGTTACAAAGGAAGAGCGACGCAATGACAGCATTTTATATATTAGTAGGAGTGTTAAATCGGCGGGTTGGACTGAATTTGGATTGGTTAAAATATGTTGAGTTAGTTATTGGGCAGGTCAATGACCCCTTCAAAAGTTACTTGGGCTCAAATTATTGGGCTAAAAAGCAGGTCATAACCTAACCTGCTCAATTCTTATTTAGTTTTAATTTCTTCGTTCGTTCTTTTATATCCTTTAAGTATCTAATAGAACTATTTTTCCCTTTTTTCTAGATATATATAATACATCAAATATAAATACGTCTTTTTGAAAAGATAAGATTTCTCATAGGTCAATTTCGGTCATATCAGTCCAATTTTTAGATGTACTAAAATGAGTTGAGCTAATAAAGATGTGGTCGGCACCCGATGCCACACAGGACCGAGCTAACCACTCAGATAACCAGGTTCCTATGTGAATAGAACTTCCGACCGACGAGGCCATACTGGAACATAATATGAATAAGAACACAATAAGAAGGTCGACAAGGCCACACTCTGTAAGATAAGGTTGAAACTCAACCTGTGATAATAATGAAAGGGAATAAGCTCGACATATATACATAAACAGGGCCAATTATGCTGCAACACAACTCAACAAAAGATAGGCAGACCGATAAGGCCATACATCAACAATTGTACATACTAGACAAGTCTGTGAGCCTCTATGAATACCTACACTATCATATGGCCGGGACAGGGCCCCGACCTATCCATACTGTACATATCTATATATTTGACATACTCGACACCTGACCAAGGCAGCTCCACAAAGGACGATGATTACCTACTACTGATTGAACTCGGCCGCTCCTACTAATATGGTGTATCAGGGCCTCTATCAAAACCTTAGGCATGAAATACAGTGCCCCCAGCGAAAGGGATGTTAGTACGAAATACATGTACTAGTATGTAAAGCATGAATAGCAATATAAAAGTATGAGCTGTAAAGAAGAGCATAAAAGTAATCTGATACTCTGGTAACTTAAGTGGCACGTAGGGCGAACAATGAAACTCTGAAACTGAAATGAAACCTTTATCTATAGGCCTTATTATATACTATGCCCTCGGCTTATAATAGCCCAAGGTGTGTAATATGTCACTGCCCTCCGGTAATATTCTGAGGTGTATGTATGGATGCACATATAAGTGCCTTCCCTCCGGTTATAACCCACGGTGTATATAATGTACATGTACAACATCCCACTGGCTATATATATGTATACATATATATATATTACTCACACCACCATTGCGAATAGCCGGTGGGATGTTGTACATGTACATTATATACACCGTGGGTTATAACCGGAGGGAAGGCACTTATATGTGCATCCATACATACACCTCGTAATATTACCGGAGGGCGTGACATATTACACACCTTGGGCTATTAAATATATATGTATATATATATATATATATATATATATGTATATATATATATATGTATATATATATATATATATATATATATATATATATATATGTATATAGCGTCTTTGGAACTCAGAACTCTTTGACGCTATTATGAAATGACTTTTGGTCGACTTGATGACTATTCTTTGGAATACACCTTTTTGGAAGCTTATGATATTGTAAACAAGCAACCAACCATCAACGGCTTCGAGTGCAACCAGAATAAGAAACAACTCCCAACAAGGATAACGATATACAGATAGAATAAAACTTTCGACGTTTCTTTTGAAAATGATAAACATTTTGGATTTCATGCTTTTAAAAGAAAGGGATAGCCTTACATACATGCGTCGCTTAGTTAGTGACATCACATGAACCCCAAAATTCCTTACGAGTGATTATCTACACCATACATATTTTTTGTATTAATATACGATTGACAAACTAAGAATCGATTCATTGGGACAATTTGACGAACACCTAGGATGCATACTTCTCTAGATATCATATTCATGGCTACCATTCATGCTATCTATTCCCCTTCAAAACCATACCAATAGGACCAACAACAACCATAATTATAACAACAACACAATCTATAACTTCTAATACCATATCTTTCAATTACAAGTCATGATCATGTCAAGATTTGATCAATAACAATCCGAGGTCCATAAAAGTTCTTTCATGCAGTTTAACTCAACTATCACAAGTTTCCTTTATCCATAATTCCCAAAAAAACTATAAGAAGCTTAAGACTATCAATAACACTAATATCTTACTTTTAAATCAGCGAAGAAGGTTTGCACCATGAACTCCTTTCCAAGCTCCAAGAAGATATTTACTCCATCTTGCTTCTATGAAGATTTCTAAGCTTTTTAGTGATGATCTAAGGATGATTTGCCTTCAATCTGATATGAAATGTATCCTTGATGATAATAACCCTAAGGAGAAGCTTGAGAGTGTTTGAGAAATAGTTTTGTCGAATTTGGAGTAAAATGAAGAAGCCATCATTTAAGCCTAAAAATAGTGTGACCCACCGCCTCCCATAAATGGATGGTTCTGCACCGCACACCACCATATGCAACCGCAGAATCCATCGCACATGGTAGAAGTATGGTGGGGAAAGTGGGGTTCTGATCCGTGGCCTGATCCGCGAAGTGGATCTGCTTCCGTGGGGCGGAATGCTTAGCATATCGCCTAATCTTTGTCAAAATTTGCCGATATGTACTTCCTTTAATCCAATTGACTTTAAACCTTCCTTTACCTCCGTAATACTCATATAAGTCATACAACCCTTGGGAAAGGTCTCGGATTGTCAGAGCTCAAATCGACTAACTATACGTTCGACCATACGTAAAATCGTGGGGTGTAACATTCTTTCCCCCGTAAGAACATTCGTCCTCAAATGTTGAGGAATGAAATTTGGAGTCTTGTAACGCTTGAGTATTAAATCAATTTCGGCAGAGTTTCCTTTATAAATAGGACTATCTCAAAACCTGTCAAGCAGTGGGAACCAATACAAAGGCCACACAGGGCCACATATTGTATCTTTGGCCTCACACGACCATCACTATATCAATAGATGTAAGAGGTATCCATAACTCACTTTGTATATCTCCATCTCAAGTCTAGGCTGCTCCAATTCCGTTTTGATTATTGTGATCATCTATGGTTTGGAAATGGTAGGGATACTTAGATTTCATATATTCTTCGGCCTCCTAGGTCATTTTTTCTATGTTTTTATTCCTCCATAGCACCTTAACGGAGGCGACTTCCTTAGTTCTCAACTTTCGAACTTGGTGATCTAGAATGGCTACAAGAGTCTCTTCATAGGATAAATCCTTAGTAATCTACACATCCTCCAAGGGAGTAATACGGGAGGGATCTCTTATGCACTTGTGCAACATCGATACATGGAATACTTGGTGAACTACTTCCAATTCTAACAGTAGTTCAAGCTCATAAGCCGCTCGGCCTATCATGCGAATGATTTTATATAGCCCGACGTATCTGAGACTAAGTTTCCCTTTCTTCCCAAACCTCATAACCCATTTCATTGGAGAAACCTTTAGGAATACCCAATCGCCAATTGCAAATTCCAAATCGCGGCACCGAACATCTGAATAAGATTTCTATCGACTCTGGGCAGTCAATAAGCACTCTTGAATTAGCTTTACCTTCTCCACTGCTTGCTGGACTAGATCAGGGCCTAGCAACTCAGCTTCGCCCGCCTCAAACCAGCCAATGGGGGACCTACATTTCCGTTCATACAATGCCTCATATCGAGCTATCTTTATACTAGGATGGTAGTTATTATTGTAAGCAAACTCAATAAGTGGTAGATGATCATCCCAGCTACAATTGAAATCAAATACACAAGCTCGAAACATGTATTCGAGTGTCTAGATTGTGTGTTCAGCTTGGTCGTCAGTTTGCAGATGGAATGATATGCTAAAGTTCACTTGGGTGCCTAAACCTTTCTGAAACAACCTCCAAAATTTAGCCGTAAACTGAGCACCCTTGTCGGATATAATGAAGACTGGAACACCATGCAATCAACCTATTTCTTTGATATATAGCTTGGAATAATTTTCAGCCAAAAAAATGGTGCGAACAGGTTGGAAATGGGCTGATTTCGTAAACCTGTCAACGATAACCCAAATGGAGTCAAATTTCCAGTAAGAGCTGAGAAAGCCTATGATAAAATCCATATTGATCATTTCCCACTTCCAACTGGGGATTTCAATATTCTGAATCAAGCCTCCAAGCTTCTGATATTCAATCTTAACTTGTTGACAATTCAGGCACTGAGCTACAAATGTTGCGATATCCTTTTTCAAATCATTCCACCAATAAACCTGTCGGAGATCATGGTACATCTTTGTCGAGCCAAGATGAATAAAATACATGGACTGATGGATTTAGGTCATGATTTTCTCTCGAAGACCTCTTACATTTGGTACACACAATCGATCATTATATCTAGGAACTTTATCTCCTACAAGCTCCAATATCGACTTCTTCTACAAGGGAATCCCTTCATTCATTCTGACTAGCTCAGGATCGTCAAACTGTATTACCTTCACCTCTACTACTAAAGATGATTCTGCGGTATTCTGAACCACCGCACCTTCATCATCAGTATTCAATAGTCATACATTCAGGCTAGCTAGGTGACAGAATTCCTTGGTTATCTCCAACTTGTTGGCTTCAATACCATTCAAACTCCCCATAGACTTGCGTCTTAAGGCATCTACTATGACGTTTTCCTTTCTAGGGTGGTATAAAATATCCACGTCATAATTCTTTAGTAGTTCAAGCCATCTCCTTTACCTCAAATTCAACTCTTTTTGCCAAAATATACACTGTAAACTCTTATGATATGTTAATATGTCAACATGGACTCCGTATAAATAATGATGCCACATCTTTAGGGAAAATATCACCGCTGCCAACTCAAGTTCATGGGCCGATTAGCTTAACTCATGCTTCCTTAATTGCCTCGAAACGTAGGCTATAACATTTCCATGTTGCGTCAGAATGCAACCTAAGCCAACTTTGGAGGTGTCACAATAAACCACGTACCCATCGATACCTTCTGGAAGAGCTAAGACAGGTGGACGTTAACCTATTCTTTAGCTCCTGGAAACTGCGCTCACACGCATCTGACCACTGAAACATGGTTGCCTTGTAAGTAAGATTGGTCAAAGGTACGGAGATAGAAGAAAAACCTTCCACGAATCTCTGGTAATATCCTGCTAAACCCAAGAAACTATGGACTTCAGTAGGGGTTGTCGGCCTCGGCCAATTCTTTACAGCCTCAATCTTCTAATTATCCACTTTGATACCCTCTGATGAAACTATATTTTCCAGAAAGGAAACGGAGTTCAACCAGAACTCACACTATGGAAAACTTGGCGTACATCTTACGATCTTATCGCATCTGTAACACCGCTTGGAGATGGTCTACATGGTCTGCCTCAATCCGTGAGTACACCAAAATATCATCAATGAATACGATAACAAAAATATCGAAAATGGTTTGAAGACCCGATTCATTAAATCCATAAAAGTCATCGATGCATTTTTCAGTCCGAAAGACATCACTAGAAACTCAAAATGGCTATATCTGGTCCAAAATACTATCTTCGAAATATCTTTTTCATTTACTCTCAGTTGGTGATACCCCGATCTTAAGTCGATCTTTGACAAAATACTTGGCTCCTTGAAATTGATCGAATAGATCGTCGATCCTTGAAGTAGATATATGTTCTTGATGGTGATTTTATTCAATTGTCTGTAATCAATAGACATCCTCAGGGAACCATCCTTCTTGCGAACAAACAATACGGGTGCGCCCCATGGCGAAGTACTAGGCCTGATGAAGCCTTTTTACTAGCAAATCCATCAACTGCTTCTTTAATTCTCTCAATTTTGCAGGAGCCATTCTATAAGGGGGAATAGATACAGGTTGCGTATCTGGGAGCACATCAATAGAGAACTCAATCTTTCTTTCAAGAGGAATACCCGGAAGTTCATCTGGAAACACATCAGGGATTTATTAACTATGGGGGTGGACTGAAGGGTCTGAGGATCTGTATCTACATCTATGACCCATACCAAATGGTAAATATACCCTTTAGAAATCATATTTCATGCCTTCATGTAGGAAATAAACCTGCCTTTAGGCATAGTAGAGCCTTTCCACTCAAGGGTTGGCTCGCCTGGAAAATTGAACTAAATAACCTTTGTTCGGCAATCGAAATTTGCATAACAAGAAGCCAACCAGTCCATGCCCATAATAACATTAAACTCAACCATAGGTAACTCAGCTATCAGCCAAAGTAGGGCGATTACAAACCGTCACAGTATAATTTCTATAAATTTGTCGTGCTATAATCGTCTCACCAACCTGTGTAGCCACTTCATATGGCTTAGATATCAATTCTGGTTCTAACCCAAACTTGCTAGAAACAAAGGGTGTAACATAAGACAAATTGGGACTTGGATCTATTAGTGCATAAACATCATAGGTGAAGACAGATAGTATACCTGTGACAACATCCGAAGATGACTCCAAATCCTGATGACCTGATAAAGCATAGATGTTGTTCTGAGCACTGCCTAAAATAGAGGATCTTCTTCAGCCTCTACCTTTACCTGCTGGGGTATGGCCAGCCACTTTATGGGCGTGCACTCGATGAAGATGATGTTGTCGATCCCGTCGGCTGATCTATATCACATCTATCTCTACTTGGACACTGACGCATATAATGAACAGGACTCCCATACAAATAACACACATTGAAATCCTGATGACACAGTTCTGCGTGTGTTCTACTACACTGGCCATATGGCGGTAATGGAAGCTTCATCTGCCCCAAACCTCCTTACTTCTGAGAACTAGAAGCTATCGAACTCTTTCCTGGTCTTGATTGGGAATACTTTTCATATCTCGGCTCCTAAAATTGAGATGGAGCACTATTATCAAATCGAGGCGGACGTCTGGGAAACTACTGCTTAGAGCTACTTGTTGCCTCTCCGAATGACCTAGATGATATAGCCCTCTTGGTCAATTCCCCCTCTGCACTTCTATCATCTCGAAGCTAACGTTTGCAGTCCTTGACACTCTGAGCATATGCATGTATTCTAGTAATATCTATGTCCCTATTTAGCAAAACTGTCATACATTCCCCAAACATATGCGGGTCCAAGC
This sequence comes from Anisodus tanguticus, assembly GCA_034509755.1. Taxonomy (NCBI): domain Eukaryota; kingdom Viridiplantae; phylum Streptophyta; class Magnoliopsida; order Solanales; family Solanaceae; genus Anisodus; species Anisodus tanguticus. Next base: position 26,354,058 of record CM067559.1, read on the forward strand.
CTTCTACAAATTGATGAACTCAAGCCTTCATTGTGTCCACAATATTCGGAGCATACCTAGCTAGAGAATCGAACTGCAGACTATATTCCCTTACACTCTTGCCCTACTGTTTGAGGTTTAAAAAGCGCTCCAACTTGGCCTTTCATACCTCTAATAGAAAGTAATGATCAAGAAAAGCTTCGAAAAACTCTTCCCACACAGCTGGAGGTGCATCTGGTCCTCGAGATCGCTCCCAGGCCTTATACCATAAGATAGCCACATCTTGTAACCTAAAAAAAGCCAACTCCACTGCCTCAATCTCCGAAGCATGCATAACCCTCAATACTCACAACATCTGATCAATCAAGTCCTGAGGGTCCACATTTGGATCAGTCCCAATGAATACCGGCAGACTCAACTCGAGAAATTCTCGAGTCCTAGAACTTTTAATGGCATCAAAAGACCTAGTGCATGTAGAAGCCCTTATTTGTCCTTGTTGTGTAGCTACTATCTATGCCAATAACTGCACGGCACTCGCCACTCCTTCTTCAGAAGACTAAGGTGGAAGAATTGGGGAACTGGATTATGTGGAACTGGAGGTACTATATCCTGAGGAGCTGGAGGCACTGCACCTCCTCTAATCTCCTTTTGTGGGGGTGGAACAGGTGATACGTGGGAATGTGACTCTCTCTGAGCTTCAACTCTATCAACTTGGACGGGTGAGGCATTACTAGTACCTTCACCCCTATCAGCACTGGCTCGATGACTAGTGGTAACTCTCGTAGTAACTGGCATAACTTAAAGGGATTAGAGCACGAATTAGACTCAAAATCATGTAACTCCGCTCTACAGCATGATCTATAAAGTGAAAGAATAGAAATCATCCCTAGATGCCTGGCAGCCTCTTGTTTATAAGTATGGGGCAAACACACCATAAACAAGACTCTACTAGACACTGCTCACAGACTCTCTAGAACTGACTTGCTCTGATACCAAGTTTGTCACACTCCAAAATAATGAGCATGAACATGCTCTCTAGTTTAGTTGCATAATACTTTCCCTTATACCTTGCACCTTAAAATAGTTTTTGAAAAACAAGTATATCTAATTGCACAAAATTATATTGAATTGATGCGTTAAAGGTAATAGGTTTCATTTTATTTCCAGGAACGAAATCTCACCGGCATCGAGCCTTGTTGTGAGTCATCGTCTCTTGCCAGGTCTGCAGAATGACAAGAGAAAAGGGCGGCGGCATTACGCGAAACAGTGAAGCTCAAAAAGGAAGAAATTCCTTGGGATAACTGGGCTAAAACTTGTATTTATTTTGGGTCTAAGAGCTATTTCGGTTCACTTACTTAAAATTGAGCATTTTCTTTTTGTTAGTGGCCACACCATTTTCTTTTTCCAAATTTGGCCGAGTAAGCATATGATATTTTTTATAGGCTAATTTTGTCACCCTACATATTAGCTTCAAGATATCCCATAAAATACAGTAGACCAATAAGCAGCCTGATTCCATTTTCTTTTTTTATATAATTTTCGTTTTATTTACATTGTCTAGGCATAACCCACACGCTGATTCTCGACTTTAGATAAAAGGTTAGCTTTTTATTAGCCAATCTTTCATGACAAGGTGATTTAAATGTCTTTCCACCATCATCCTTTGTAAGCAAAAAAAGAATCTGGTCATTAGTAATATAAATATATCTTATTTGAATAATTCAAAGTTAATGGATTGGGTAACAACTGATCTTTTACAGGCTTTTTAGTTTATTTATTGATTTTATTATTTTCTGAAAAGTCTCATTTTGTTACGTACATGTACCACTCCTAAAATTAAATCAATCATCAAGTTAGGCCAAACGGAAGGGGCAACCGGTACAGAGAGTTATTATGAATTTGCTAAACATTTTTCTTCAAGAATTCTAAAAAGTCATCTCACCCCTTAAGTTTTAGAGACGTTCAAGGAAATTTTTGATAACTTGCTAAATCGAAAAAAAAAATTGGTAACTTGCTAAACATTTTTCATCAAGAATTCTAAAAACTCATCCCTTAGGTTTTAGAAACCTTCGAGAAAATTTTTGGTTTGGTAACTTGCTAAACATTTTTCTTCAAGAATTCTAAAAACTCATCACACCCCTTAGGTTTTAGAAACGTTTGAGAATTTTTTTGATAACTTGCTAAACATTTTTCTTCAAGAATTCTAAAAACACATCTCACCCCTTAGGTTTTAGAAACGTTCAAGAAAATTCTTCAAAACTTGCTAAACATATTTCTTCAAGAATTCTAAAAACACATCTCACCCCTTAGGTTTTAGAAACGTTCGAGAAAATTTTTGGTTTGGTAACTTGCTAAACATTTTTCTTCAAGAATTCTAAAAACTCATCACACTTCTTAGGTTTTAGAAACGTTTGAGAATTTTTTTGATAACTTGCTAAACATTTTTCTTCAAGAATTCTAAAAACACATCTCACCCCTTAGGTTTTAGAAACGTTCAAGAAAATTCTTCAAAACTTGCTAAACATATTTCTTCAAGAATTCTAAAAACACATCTCACCCCTTAGGTTTTAGAAACGTTCGAGAAAAATTTTGGTTTGGTAACTTGCTAAACATTTTTTCTTCATGAATTCTAAAAACACATCTCACCCCTTGGGTTTTAGAAACGTTTGAGAAAAAATTTTAGAACTTGCTAAACATTTTTCTTCAAAAATTCTAAAAACACATCTCACCCCTTAGGTTTTAGAAACGTTCGAGAAAATTTTTGGTTTGGTAACTTGCTAAACATTTTTTCTTCATGAATTCTAAAAACACATCTCACCCCTTGGGTTTTAGAAACGTTTGAGAAAAGTTTTGAGAACTTGCTAAACATTTTTCTTCAAAAATTCTAAAAACACATCTCACCCCTTAGGTTTTAGAAACGTTCAAGAAAATTTTTAGTAACTTGCTAAACATTTTTCTCCAAGAATTCTAAAAACGCATCTCACCCTTAGGTTTTAGAAACGTTCGAGAAAATTTTTGGTAACTTGATAAATATTTTTCTTCAAGAATTCTAAAAACTCATCTAACCCCTTAGGTTATAGAAATGTTCAACGAAAATTTTTAGTAATTCTTTGAATACTCTGTATAGCCGTTGTAAGTTGAGATTGTTGTTAAGAATAAATGTCATTCATATATGCTATCAACTTTGATATTTAGTTTCATAAGCGACTAGGCCTGACGAGATTCCAGGGGAATTTTAGAAGAGTGCAAGCAGTGCAAGTTTGGAATGCCTTATCAGGTTGTTTAATGTCATTTTTAAGACGGCAAAGATGCCCGGAGAATGGAGGTAGAGTACAATGATTCTGTTGGACAAGAACAAGGGCGAAATTCAAAGTTGCCACAACTATAGATGATCAAGCTGATAAGTCACACTATGAAAGTATGGGAAAGAGTGGTGGAGATGAGGGTGAGGAAAGAGTGCATATTTTAGAGAACCAGTTCATATTCATGTTGGGGCGCTCAACTACAGAAGTCATTCATCTTGTGAGGAGACTTGTGGAGCAATATAGGAAAAGGAAGAAGGATTTACACATGCATCGACCTAGAAAAGGCTTATGATAAAGTGTGAAGGGAAATTCGATGGAGATCTTTGAAGGCTAGAGGTGTACCTGTAGCGTATATTAAGGTGATAAAGGACATGTACGATAGAGACAAGACCAGGATTAGGACAGTGGGAGGAGACTCAGAGCATTTCTCCGTTGTGATGGAATTGCACCAGGGATCGATTCTTAGCCCATTTTTATTTGCACTCATAATGGATGGTTTGACGCGACAACTTCAAGGTGAGGTTCCATTGTGTATATTATTAGCGGATGACATAGTCCTGATTGACAAGACTCACAGCGGACACTACTAGAAAATAGACCTAAATTGTTGCAAAAGATAACAAAACCGTAGCAATAGACTTACTGCAACGGTTTTGGACCCGTTACAATAGGTCACGTTGCAATAGGTCTATTGCAACGGTTATTTTCAACGGCTGAAGAATTGTTGCCATAGGGTCATCTATTGCAACAGTTATGGAACCGAAGCAATAAGCTTACCTATTGCAATGGTTGTTTAGTCAAATGCAACAGCATAAAACCGTTGCAATTTTCTTTTTATCCAACGGGTTTTTATACTCTAGCAACGGTTTGGCTTTTTATGCATATGTATATTACAACGGTTTTTGAAGGCTATTCAACGTTTTATCAAATCTATGACAACGGTTTGTCAAGGCTATAGCAACAGTTTGTTGTACCTATTGCAACAGTTTAATGATGCACTGATTGACCTTGTATTTGGTTGTAAACAATTATTTTACTAGTATACAAAAATATGATACATTGAAATTTACATAAACACAAGAAAACTACTCATCAACCAAATCATAATAAGTATATTCATCTAATTTTATTTATATATAAAACAAAATTTACAATATTGTTCCATAAATCAAGAATTAGCATACATAATCTTTCAAAAAATTCAAAAATAAAAGGTTCCTAAAATATATGAAGGTCTAGCAACTATTGACAAATACTCTTAGGTAGGTCATCACTGCTTTCGTCTTCCCTTTGTTCGTTTGCTTCACCTACAAAGTAAACACAACAATATTAAGATGCTAGGAAAAAGTAGAAGAAATCATATTCACCATATTTGTACTTAAACCAGGAAAAAAACGTATATTGTGTCAGGTCACCCAACACACTTATCCATAACAATGGATGTCATTAAAATTGATAAGGTAGTAGAATTTTAATTAATATATTACATAATTGTGAAGATATTTAGAATTTTTATGTGATCTCTATACATAGTCATCACAATTTTAGTTGAGAAGATAATCTTTACATAGTCATCACAATTTTAGTGCTGCTTACTACTAAAGGTATTGTATTACCTTTCTTATAAAAAGACAAAAAAGAAGAAAGAAGAAAGGTACAAAGGAAATAAGAGTTCAGTTTACTTCCAGAACATAAAGTTTCAGGTGACCAACCATGAATATACTTTGGCTGGATTATTCAACTAAAACATGCCACCCATTGACATAAGCATCTTTAACTATGACGTAGTCCAAATTCAACTATTTCTTAATAATGACTGAAGAAAAATTGAGTATATATACGTCGTCTTATTTTACTGTAATTAGGTGCATGCTGAGATTATAGCTTTTGCTCCATATTTAATTAAACTAGATGCTAATATATGTCATACGTATTATTTATCTATAGTTTATTTTCTTATAGTGACAAAATTAATGACACATTTTATAATCTGCCTTATTATTTGGTTGGATGAAGTCTTTGTATAAGCATATTTTATTTAGTTGATGGATAATGGAGGACTTGAGTTAAGGAGATGACTAAATAAACAAGAGATATCTAGAATCCACAAATAAAGGCAGCAGACAAACATTATCTGAAGGGATGAAATATAGAAGATGTCTGACCTAAGTTATTATTCTGGCAAGTGCTGCTTGGCAAGTATAAAAAACATCTAATAATGGATAGGAAGAATGAAAAATCTTAAAATAAAGAGAAGAGAATGAAATGAGAAAAAGCATAAGATCGTTTAGAATAGAGGCTTCTCCAAGTTGTAAGCTCAACTATGATGCAAAATCCACCTGAGATCTATGTTTTTATATTTTCTATCAAAGACAAAGAGCTTGGTAAGGATCAAGTTCATCTTGAATTATTCACCTGTGAAGATGAATATACAAAGCCTATTAGTTCCAACTAAAAATAAAAGTCCACAAATAAAGCAAGCAACCATTACCTAAACATTTCAACTGGTTTCATTCCAAGCTTAAAGAAGACGAAACTTGAAAGTGACATATCTAAGTTATAAAGAGTAAAGTGGTTGAATAAGGGACATACACAGGTGTACTTTTTTCATGAACTATTCTTAAATAATTCATGTTTTGTAGCCCCATACTATTCAATAGGAAAATGTAGCACTGTCTGTTTGGATTCAGAAATTTCATTCACACATCAATCAACTGTCCAAAGTTTGAAGTAGTTTTAAATAGAGCATCAAATTCAGAAGAAAATAGTGCTTGATAGAACACCTCAGGCACTTCCAGTAAGTGGATTTCAGTTTCCACAACCTCAATGACATTAGCAGTCCCACGCAATTCCAATGTGCCACCGATTCAGAGTAATATCAACGGAATCGAAAATAAAAAGTTGTTGAAGTCTAACAATTCAAATATATTAAATAAAAAACACAGCGACATATGACATTCAGATGATAATGCATTATTCTCTTTAAAGTTTTTGTACTTCTTAACATTTGAAAAGGTTTAAATAATTTCAGTACCATACCACTTTTGCGGCATTCATAATAAAAATAGAAACAAAAGAAATTTCATATAGGCTCAATCATGAGGACAAAAGAAATAATTTTGTGCATACTAGAAAAACATTAAAACTTAACTTGTTTATTTTTTTTAACAACTTTTTTAACCTTTTTCTAATGGGATGACTTATCCTGCAAAAGTGCAACTTTACTGAAAACATTACTTCTGTTAGTTTTTGCTCTTTTTTAATAAAATTTTATTCCTTTTTAGATTAAATTCCGTAATAAGAAATAAATCTCATTTAGCATTCTTTCTCTCGGACATATGGCAAAGAAGTATGTAAAATTTTCAATTTTTACTCCCCGAATAGGCTAGTGAAATATATACATATAGATATACATATTAGCGCCTTCGCAGCCTATTTGCTATTTGGGAATCCCAAGTAAGAAAATCTAAAAAGTAAAAGAACATGAAGTGGATGCAGCAAAGATGTATAGCATCTCTAAGTTAAGCATATTTTTAAGAGTGTTCGTCAATTAGAGTACTACAATTATAAATCTCAGTGACGCATAAGTTCAAACACCTTGTAGGCACAAAAGTGTTCCTCACCATTCAACCTATGGGTACTCAGATCCTTCCAAAAACTTGCTAAACAACATCAATAAACTTAACTAATCTATTCACTAGACACTTCATTCATAAGCCAAATATCATTCATCAATTGAGATTAGAATCAATGGCACAAAATGTGAAACTAACAGAGAGATGCTCATATCTTATTGTCCAGTAGAACTGATTATTTATAGGTGAAGAATAGAACTCCAGCACCAAGAAACTAAACCATTTAGACGAGGGTCAGGAAATTCATACCTGTAATCCTTCCGCTTCATAAATGGGGGTTGAAATTTTGTGAACCCTTTTTGCTACCTAGACGGATTTCAAAGAAGGTGAACAAAGTAGTTACCAAAATCATAGGGGAATGGGATCGAGCTACACCAAAAATCATCTAAAGCACAAATTTCACAAAATATCACTGGGGTTCACGATTAAGAAAAATAGGAGAAATGAGAAAGAAGAGCTAACCTCAAATAGTTAATCCTGATTCGTGGGGAATTGGATGAGCTGCCGTTGGCTATGAAGAGTAAGCCCTGGCCAAATCAACTCTCTAAATCTCAAATATGGGTAAATGAATGGAATAACACATAGAATATCTAAGAGATTTACTGTGCCGATGCAGATCTGGAGATATCTTTAAGAGTATTTCTTCAATTTTTCTATCAGCTATGGTGCTACTTCTAGGGTTTTAACCATGAGATAGAAGGGGTTATTTGACCGGTTGAGGAATAAAATTGGAACAAAATAGGGCTTTATTCAAATGCATTCTGAGAAGAGAGGATGAGAGTGACATAGGTTTCTTGATTTCCAGTAGAGAAGGTAAAATCTCCCTAAATGGTGAGTTTTAATGGTGGTTGATCCTAAATGGTGAGTTTTAATTGCAATGACACCATTGCTGTTGGTAACCGTTGCAAAAATAACTGTTGCAATAGCCTCAATTTCTACTAGTGGGATTTTAATGATAAGCTAGAGGGTTGGAGACAAACTCTAGAGTCTAAAGGGTTCAAGTTGAGTAGAACCAAGACGGAGTACTTGGAGTGAAAGTTCAGCGACGTACCACATGAGGCTGCGTGGAAATGAGGCTTGGTACCCAGGTCATCCAGAAGAAAGGTAGTTTCAAGTATCTTGGGTCTATTAAACAAGAAAATAGGGAGATTGACGATGATGTCACGCATCATATAGGTGCAGGGTGGATGAAATAGAGGCTCACTTCCGGAGTGTTGTGTGATACGAAGGTGTAACGACCCGTTTGATGGTTATTACACTTTTGATACATTTACCCCTGATGACCTTTCTCTGAGCCATATTAGTACGACTTTAACCCGCGTCAATGGGTGGTACAGTTCCTAACATGATCGGGAGAGATTTTTATGACTTTTGCGAAATAGAACCTTAAAGTGGAAAATGTTTGACCAATAGGTGACGTTTGGGTAAACGGGTCTTTTTGGAAATCTGTCGATTTAGAGCGTTCCGGATGGTTGATTTGTGACTTGATGGGATGTTCAGTTCTGTTCACGAGGCACTCGGGAGCATTTTTGGTTAGTTGTTGGAAAGTTAGTCTTTCGGCTTTGGATGTTGACCCAGTCAAATAAACCTCCGTTGGGAATTTTGAGACAACGAGTGAGTCTGTAACGTGTTTTTATATATGAATACATGTCTGGTTTGTGTCTAGGAAGTCTCGGATGATTGTCGGATTTTGGGGTTAAGTTTATAAAAAATAGTAGTTTTCTGGTGTCTAGAGTCTGTCGTAGCAGCACCAGAGTAGATGTAGCAAACCCGCCACAGTGTGGCCTGATATAGCGAATTGTGGGGAGTTGTGACTGAGTCGCCGCAACGAATGGGAATCTGTTATGGCGGACTCATGGTAGCGAGCAGTGGGTCGCTGGCACGGACCCGCTGCAGTGGACCAGTGACCGCTGCAATGGAAATCGGGGACCAAATTCTATTTAATGCACTAATTAAAACTCATTACTTCCTATCACTTTATTTATCATTCTTAAATATCTTAGAGGCAAATTGAAGGAGTTCTTGGCTAATTTCTTTTGTGGGTAAGTTCCTTAACCTAGAATTCATTTTTTTACCTTTCCTAAAATTGAATCCATGCTAGAAATCCTATAGAAATTAAGAAGGAAGATGAGTTTTGATATCTATTTTACTATTTGAGTTTTAGCCTTTCTAAATGAGAATTATTGGTGGATTGACTAATCTAAGTATGGATTTTGATGATTAAGTAACCAATATGCTTGAATCTTCCATTTAGATTGATGAATTGAAACTTGAAAGTTAGGGTTTGTCACGACCCAAATCGGAGGGCCGCGACAGGCACCCGGACCCTACCCGTCGGGCACCACATCTACACTCCACCCTTAATCATATTTAAACACGGACTGAGCCGTGATAGATTATATAAAGTTTCAACCCAAAAGCTACAACTTACATATTTATATACCAAGGCCGACAAGGCCATACATGACAACTAACCACTAGGGGTGGGCGTATATCGGTTCGGTTTTGTATCCGAAAAAATGAACCGAATAAAAATCGGTTTTTTAAAAAAAACCGAATACAACTTTTTTTTAAAAAAACCGATATGTTCGGTTTATATGCCGAACGTATCGGATTATATCAATTTTTTCTAGTGGGCCGGGCCGGGTCGGGTCGGAGAATTTTTTAAATTTTTTTTAAAATTGAATTTCCAAAACTGAAATTGACATTCACACCTACACTATCATGAAATTTCGACGTTGAAATCTATTGTGTATCGTGAGATGTTTACTAAAGAAAAAGGAAAATTAGAAATCAATTTGGGGGAAAACACAAATCGATTGGGAAAATGGACGTTTTTCTAAAAATTGGCTATATTGACTGGCCCCGTCTCGAAAAAATACGGAAAATCAAAAAACAATTTGGGTAAAACAGACATCCGAGCGCAGAGTTATGACCATTTAAAGTTTTATCAATTTACAACTACTTTTTCCCCCTACATTTTATGTCAATGCTTCCGTGTTATGTTAATCAAGTTCATGCCGCATGCGACTTACATAAAAGCTTCATAGATTAGCTTCAATGGCTATGATTCAAGAGACAGTAATAGCCTAAAATAAAAAAATAAAAAATATATATATTTAATTCAGTTTTTCGATTCGGTTCGTATCCAAAATTAAAAAACCGAATTGAATCACTAAATCCTGATTCGGTTCGGTTTTTCAAAAGATTGATATTTAAAAAAAAAACCAAGAAAAAGTGCTCCGGGTTTTTTGCCCACTCCTACTAACCACAGGACATCTATCTACAAGCCTCTAAAGAGTAAAACATACCACGACCAGACCGCAACTCCGAAACGAATAAAGCACTCCAAATACCAGCTGAACCAGCAAACCACTAGGGCGAACTGTCACTCTCTCAATATGAACCTGCGGGCATAAAACGCAGCGTCCCTCGATAAAAGGGACATTAGTACGACTGATGTACTGAGTATGTCAGGCATAAGAAATAACACAGCAGAGATATATCATAGTCTGAAACAGAAACAGTTGAACATCAGTAAATGTCTTTGATGGCCCTAATACACATGCCTAAATGTTATGCACAGTGCAGTATACATATACATCAAGCCTCTTCGGGCATCTTCCTTACCATAACAGCCTCTGTGGGCATTATACCATATAATGATTAATGAATGTATGCACAATGCAAATGCGGTATACTAATGTCCACACAGGAATCCTCTCATAACCGCATCTGTGGGCATCACATCATATTGGCCTTTTCGAGCTCTTTTGTGATAGTCTGTACCAGTTGCAGGTGGTGTGCGTATATAACGTTTTTTTTTCCTTTCCCTAATTCTCATACATACATATATATATATACATATATATATATATATATATATATATATATATATATATAATATGTATCATATAGTAATGTGCATAGCACAAGTGGTCCAGGATAACATATGAATGCAATGCAAATGAAATGATGAATAATAATAAAACATCCGGAGTGACATAATATCATTTACACTTTTGGTTAACATTGGGAACATCAACATCTTTTCCAGTGTGCCTTATTAAGGTCTTAGAAACATACTTGGATATTCTTCCAACATAAGAGTCGATGACTTGATCATCCCTAACTACTAAGAGTAGAGTAATTTATGTAGCAACACGATAGTTATGTTTCGCACATAGAAGTATGCCAAAAAGAAGGAAAGAGCCTTGCATACCTTATTGTCGAAATTATCTAAGTTCTGCGGATCCTTGTAAGCCCTATGAATGATTATCTACATCACACGAATGATTTAAATCATAATCGAATCAACATACTAGAAACAGATTCATTGAGACATTCTAGCGAACACCTTGTACGCGTAGAACCTATATTCTTTCTATATCGAAACCTATGCATGTAGCGAAACACCAACCCTCTTAATCCTTCTTTTTACTGCTACAATCTCCAAAACAGTACAACAATTTCACATGCAACTTCCAATTTCATACAAACAGTCCCGATAACATCCCATTAACTTAGCATTTTCAATAAGCGTCTTAGAACAAGTGGCAAGAATCATGTTTTGAAATTGTATAAATTTTAGGAACAAGAAAGGTTACCTCTGTTAAACATAGCAATGAGAATCATCAGAAAACCTTTCGTCCAAAACAGTTTCTGACAAGCAGAAACAGGACCCCCAAAAATTGACTCCCAGAACTCTTTCAGAAACTCTGGGTCTCTCGCTTGACTTCAGAGTGTGCAGGCTTGTTTAAGGACTCGATTTTGCTGATATCAAGGTCCAAAACGCCATGAATTTCTCCATTTTTTGTTGTGCGAAAGCTTACGAAAATTCCCCCAATTTGGTCAAGAATTTCAGCGATTATCAATAGAGACTCATCCCTTCTAATTGAAGTGTGGCAAGATTTTCTATGGAAGAATTTCTTCAGAATCATATGAAGGTAAAGGCTTTTAGTAGAAGAGAAGGGTGCATGTGTGGAGACTGGTGAAGCTCTGAAGCTGCCAGCGATCGTTTGTTAGACTAAGTCACCCCCAATCGTATGTTATAAGGCAACACGTAATTCTACTTAATTTGGTCCTCCTCTTATAATTAACTAATCCCACAACTAATTAATTATACATACAATTAAATTTCTGATCCTGATTCACTTAAATCCCGGCGACTTATAAAATCCTTTTATACCCAATGTCATAATTCTTGTAATATGACACTAGTCTATAACCTTTGTGGGGATGTAAAATTATTAGTATTACTCTCTGTCGTAGCACTTATTAAATTCCAAAAATTATTTCGGGACCACGTCCTTTTACATACTAACTTTCTTATTAGTATATGCAAGTACAACATAAACTTCCCAGATCCGGGTCTACAATCCTACGCTGCGTGTTCAGACCATTACCCGAAAATACGGGGTATTACATTCTCTCCCCCTTAGAAATATTTGTCCTCGAATGTTGGTGTAATGTATCTAGTTCTTGTCACAATAAAATGTACACACATATGATCTTCATTGCTTAGCCAGTCATGACAATAGAAATCCTAACTAACTTGAATCAACTCTAGGCAATTAAAGTTGCTACATACTTATAGTACCTAGCATTTGAAATATTTGCAGTACCAGGTGGTCTTCTAAGTTTTCAAGAACAGGGATTACAACAGTATGAGCGAAAAAATATACATATTAACCTATGATCATTTCCAAAGAATAGACTCAAGTTTAGACCAATTACATGTATAACCCCATATATAATATGAAACAAACACATAGACTCAAGTTAATGGGTTGATAGATTCTTGCCTAGGTTTGTAGTATATCTCATGCATTCTTTTATATTCAAAGAACAGTCATATTTTAGTTTAAAGTCCTATATGCATCATGCTATTAAACAGTAAATAGATGCTTTTCAAATGAGTGAAATATGATGTAATAACATGGCATTGGTTTAAGTTAAAATGCAGCAAACACAACTGCTTACTTTCACATCTGTCCCTGTCCAGGACTTACAGCAGCATTTGCCTCTAAGTGAAGGCAGCAACATGTGTTTGAACATGGCAATAATTCTTATCAAGTACAGCAGTGATAACAATAGCAAGTGACAACAACAAATGACCTCAAATAACAGCCAGAACAATAGCAAACATGGTAGCTAAATGCCTCAGAAAATAACAGATATACACAGCAACCAGCTCAATATAACAGTGTCAATAACCAAATATAGCAGCTAATGGAAACAATTTCAAACCCCAACACTTAGCCTCATATCCTAATCTCAAAGTAAACATTAGAATGTCCATAAATTGCTCTCATTACTATGCCAGTAACTATCTGTCAAGGTTGCCATTTTCCCTTTCAAAATAGTGACTTTTTTGGAGAGACAGAAGTTCAAAGTATGGCAGTAAGGTAAGTCTCAATGTTAACCCTTCATTTGGACAAAAATACAATAGCTCATGGTGTTTAAGGTGTCAATTAGGACCTAGAACAAAGACAAGGCAAAATGGTGTAATACTAAGGCTCATACATGATATATATAAGCAGGACCAAGTCACAACAAGGAGGCAGATTTCAAATGGTCCACATTAGTCTTTAAAACACAAGGACTAGATTCAAATTACAGATCAGACCAGGCATATACATAGTTAACCAGGTTGCAAATAAGATTATAATAACTATGACACTTCAAAACAGTCACTATATGACATATTACCTCCACTAAGTATGCTTATCTCATCAATATAGCACATACTTCAAGTCATGTATATAAATTTAATAGGAAAAACTAGATGGCAACTGAGTTTCTAACAAAGCACAAATATGACTCTTAGCATAGATATTCAGCAGAGGCAAAGCAGACTTCAGGGTGTTCATGTTGACCCAACCACAACTGAAAATATTAAAGCAGTCATGAACTTATGTGACATGCAAAGATAATCTATTGTACATAGTCCTAGGCCAAACAGGTTAACAGAATAGAAAATGAGGTTCAAATGTATGTGAAAAAGGCATACATGGCTTCTTAAGCTCTTAGACATCTTTGAGCTTGATACATAACATATGCAGGCCATTCAAGTAAGTCCTCAGTTAATACAAGTAGTGATAGTGTAGGTCTGTGATCTGATATTATCTACCAGACATCATGCAGAGGGAGCAAGTTCAGCCTAATCCTAACTGGCTGACTTTAAATCAAACAAATATGTGGATTTCCCATTATCCAATCAAAAAAAATGATACACATCTAGTCTCTTTAGGTAAGCATGGTTACAAAAGCAAACAGGTAATAGGACTGGAACATATATTTCACATGTAAAGTTTTAAACTAGTTTCTCTTCTTAAACAAAGCAACAGAACATGACAATTGACATAGCAATTTAGAATTCCAATTTTTCTACTTAAACAGACACTTAAACTAAGTGATTTTAAATCTTCTAGACAGGTGGTAATGGCAGGGATACACAAGCATGATTAGAATAGACATAATCAGGGTCCTAGGACACTATCACAAAGACTATTAGAGGCTTAACATGTTATTTAAAACTGGAGTGATGCAAATGGACATGGTTGCATATAGTATCTAAGACCAAAACTAGCAACATAGCTTTTGAAGTGGTCAATATGGACAAAACAGAGTCATTTACATCTCTATTTGATCCTAGCTAATCAATGTGAACAGTACAACTATAATATGGATCAAACAGACACCAAAATATGTAACACCTCATATCCAAACCAAGCATGTCATTTTTAAGAACAAAACAAACATGTTAGGAATCTGGTCAGTCATACCAATAAAGAATATGCACCCCTGGATTCAACCTGACAGTTTAAAACCTCAGAAGCAACATGTGATGCCAAAATGATCCAAGCAGACTTTTCAGGTTCAAGATCTTGGCTACATTATTCTATTTAGGTTAACAAATATGGCACATTCTTTTAATATGCAACTTATCGTTTTCAGCTTAGTAGGGAAGCAATCTAAACATATATTATCCAGAATCTGGTGATCAACACTACATGACATATAACTTCCAAAGTTTTAGATTTTATTTCAAATAAGTATTTAAACTAGGTGATAAGATTTCAACTAATATTTTTAGACTGAACACATAGTAATAGGCAGTTATGATTGTTTAACATGGTATCCTGATTCAGATGGCCATTACCTTGAGCCCTTGAAGATTAATATTCTTAACTTAGACTAAAATGTGAGCAGGTCTCTTAATCATGTACATATCACAGAATAAAGACAAATCATAACCACATATGTCACTGAGTCAAATATACACACACTAGCACCCAAGAACTACACATATGAGTGGGATAAGAATAACATTTAGAGTATACAAACGGTTGTCTAACTTAAATTGTCAGTAGAAGTCATAAGAGATACATGAATGGTTTATATAGACTCAACATGCTCATCACTTGTAGTTCCAAACAATCAGTCACGTATTTCAGGCTACAAAGATGGTAAAATAGATATACAAGCCTACATGATTCAAGCCTACACAAACTTAGATAATTTTAGGCACAATAAACTAGTACAGGAAACAACTGGGCAGTTTACACCATAGTATGCATTTATAGAAGGCAACAAAGCATTGATAGCAAGAACAACATATTATGGGATCAAATTTGAAACTCAATATGTTATTAGGAAACCACACTTAGGTTATATCACTTCAACTCATTGAATACCACATGGAAAGACCAAAAAAATAGCAAGCCAACATACTCTCTAGGCTTATACTAAGCAAATGTTACTATGGTGATTATGTGAAAAAGATAATAGGAGCTACACAAGTCTTTTTACTATAACCAATAAGTTATAGATTAGTCCTAGCCTTAGGTTAGATCCATATTAAGTCGAAATTATCTCTAACAAACATTAATTACTCCAAAATCAGTTCAATCAAGGTTATTATTGCCTAACTTATGCATACAAACAGTTTTAAAACCATTTCATGACTTAACTAAAATCACACCAAACTATACAACAACCTTATCAATCCACATACAAAATTCATATATTCTTTTGATTAATCCAAACATATAACCATATACCGGTTACACACAATACATCATTTATTTCAAAGTAACTAATATAAAGATCTTATGGATTATCGGGATAGGTACTAGGACAGCCTTATGATCTTGTTGGTGAATCTGCACTATCCTATCTTGGTCCTATTTATGAGCCTCGATCCGACACACTTCAGAGTGGAACCTTCTTATCCTTACTACCCACTCGCCTTCTCATTGCATGTCTCTTGTCTTCCCCCAGTGTGTATTCCATAACATAGACCGGCGAGCCCTGATTAACGGATCCCCAAGATTGAGGACTATTCGGAATCTCGGAAGGGTCGGGGTCATTAAGCGACATGCATACCCGGTCACGGCGTGATGTCTGAGAAAAATCCGATTGTACTCGTCCCTGTGTTGTTCCACCTATCTCACGGTCAGTGGGGCCCGACACTGATACTAAAGTCCTTGGTGAAGTTGGAACTCCCCTCACCCCACTTCCCGCTGGAAGTACTAAGGGTGTTCGAGCGGGTGACTCATAGGGATCTTCAGATAGATCCACCTCTATAGACTCCATGATTTCTTATGGATCTGAGTCCATAGTATAACTCACCTCTCTTATTTCAATTTCTGTAACCCTCTGACCCGTGCCAGCGGGTGGTATCTGTCTAACATCTTATCTTGCGACAGTACCCGCATTCTTATTATCCGAGGTGTTTCTCATTATGGACGTTACTGTAGTTCAAATGAGAAAATTTGATTAGGAACCAATACACTCACAACTCAGCTCTATCGAACGATCTCGATTATGAAAGAATGGAAACAATTCTAAATGTCCTGTAGCCTCCTGCTTATAAGTGTGGCACATAACACACCCATAACCAAAACTCTACTAGACACAGCTTGTACACTCCTTAGGATAGACATGTTTTGATACCAAGTTTATCAGGACCCAAATTCGAGGGCCGCGACGGGCACCCGGACCTTACCCTCCGGGCACCACATCTACACTTCACCATTAATCCTATTTAAACACGGACTGAGCCGTGATAGATTATATAAAGTTTCAACCCAAAGCTCATACTTACATATTTATATACCAAGGCCGACAAGGCCATACATGACAACTAACCACGGGACACTTATCTACAAGCCTCTAAAGAGTAAAACATACCACGACCAAACCGCAACTCTGAAACGAATAGAGTGCTCCAAATATCAGCTGAACCAGTAACCCACTAGGGCGAACTGTCACTCTCTCAATATGAACCTGCAGGCATAAAACACAGTGTCCCCCGACAAAAAGGACGTCAGTACGACTGATGTACTGAGTATGTCAGGCATAAAAAATAACATAGCAGAGATATATCATAGTATGAAACGGAAACAATTGAACATCAGTAAATGCCTCTGAGGGCCCTAATACACATGCCTAAATATTATGCACAATGCAGTATACATATATATCAGCCTCTTCGGGCATCTTCCTTACCATAACAGCCGTTGTGGGCATCATACCATTTAATGATTAATGAATGTATGCACAATGCAAATGCGGTATACTAATGTCCACACAGGAATCCTCCCATAACGGCCTCCGTGGGCATCAGGTTATATTTCCATACCCCATTAACTTAGCATTTTCAATAATCGTCTTAGAACTAGTGGCAAGAATCATGTTATGAAATTGTATAAACTTTAGGAACAAGAAAGACTACCTCTATTAAACATAGCGACAATAATCGTAGGAAAACCTTTCACCCAAAACAGTTTCCAACAAGCAGAAACCGCAGAAACAGGACCCCCAAAAATCGACTCCCAAAACGCTTTCAGAAACTCTGGATCTCTCGCTTGACTTTAGAGTGTGCAGGCTTGTTTAAGGACTCGATTTTGCTGGAATCAATGTCCAAAGCACCATTAATTTCCCCCTTTTTGGTTGTGCGAAAGCTTACGGAAATTTCCCCAATTTGGTCAGGAATTTCAGCGATTATCAATAGAGACTCATCCCTTCTAATTAAAGTGTGGCAAGCTTTTCTATGGAAGGATTTCTTCAGAATCATATGAAGGTGAAGTCTTTTAGTAGAAGAGAAGGGTGCATGTGTGGAGACTGGTGAAGCTCTGAAGCTGCCAGCGATCGTTTGTTAGACTAAGTCACCTTCAATCGTATGTTATAAGGCAACACGTAATTCTACCGAATTTGATCCTCTTCTTATAATTAATTAATCCTATAACTAATTAATTATACACACAATTAAATTCCTGATCCTGATTCACTTAAATTCCAGCGACTTATAAAATCCTTTTATACCCAATGTCATAATTCATGTAATATGACACTAGTCTATAACCTTTGTGGGGATGTAAAATTATTATTATTACTCCCCGTCATCGCACTTATTAAATTCCAAAAATTATTTCGGGACCACATCCTTTTACATATTAACTTTCTTATTAGTATATGCAAGTACAACATAAACTTCCCGGATCCGGGTCTACATGCCTACACTGCGTGTTCAGACCATTACCCAAAAATACGGGATGTTACAGGGTTTATACCAAATTGGGGATTTTGACTTGAATAATAGAATTAACCTATTCTTGAGTTAATTTAGCAACTGAATTGTAGAATTAGACTTCTAGAACATTGGATTACAAATTTTCCTTTCAAATTTCCCATTTACCCTTGTGGGCCCATTTTCTTTTTTTTTCTATAATTGTTTTTTATTCAAAGGATAGGATAGCAATATAGGTATTTTTCTTCTTATTTCTAATTTAGAATTCATGTATGGATTGAATTTGAGTACTTGGAGGCTCTCCAAGAAGACAAGGCGAAGGTGTGGTTGTTCGTGGATCTCGCTCGGCTACCAGTTAGGTTACGACTCACCATATGGTTGGACTTCGGTTTAGCGAAGCGTATGTAGATTTAGTGATTGTTGGAGAAAGCATGTTATGCCTTTGGGTATGAAGTTGGGATGAAATACACAGGTTGGTATTATTGCTTGATTGTCGTTGTTGCCTTATTTGATCTAGTGATTTGTCGCCACGTGTATGATACTAGACTTGACCGTGTGTAGAGAAAGGATTGATTCATTCTTTACATGATTTTATGTGTCCATGCGTGGCATTCTTGGACTGTGTAGTGTTTATATCTGATTGTGAGCATGCCTATTTTCAGCCTCTTACTTTATATATGTTAATTGTTGTCGACCTATGAGACTTATCGGTACATAGTGTTTGTACTGATACTACCTTATTGCATTCTTTTATTAGTAAGAGTACGTGACAGGGTCTGCCTCCTCTCCTCGTGGCTGATTCTCGAGGCTTTGCTGATGAGCATCTATGGTGAGCATATGGACAGATCCGCAGCCCGGATGTCTCTTTTATCTACTTATCTTATTTTGCTATTCTGAGACAGTATTTCACTTTGCTGACAATATATTAGTATTCAGACTTGTAGTTATGTAGTAGTGGCTCTTGTACGGCCTTAGACTAGATTCCTTGGGATTGTTGTATTACTTCTACACTACTTCATTATCTATCCTAGACTTATTATATATATTTGATGGGTGGGTTCTACTTTATTCTTATTGAGTTGTGATTAAGGGACGAATTCGCCTACTAGGTGGAAAAGAGGTAGGTGTCTGCGCGTTCCTTGATTTGGAATATGACAAGTTGGTATCAGAGACTTAGGTTACCCGATCTATAAGTACAAGAGCATGTCTAGATGATTCTTGTGATCGGTACAATGAGCTCCGTACTTATCTGCGAGAGGCTATGCACATTTAGAAAACTTTAATTTCTTCATTCCTTTCATGCTAAGGTGAATCAAATTGGTATATGAACTTTTTCATATACTATCACTGATGGTGGTAACACGCTCTTAAATTCATACGTAAGTGGTTCGATATGATATCACGCGGTAGGGTATGAGTTGTGCTACCATGATACGGGCGCGTGACCAAGTTTAATCTCCAGCAATGATTTGAGGGTACGGTTGATTGGGGTTATGTTTGTGACTCTTCAGTTCTGTGGTATCTTTGGAAAATGGGAATGACAATTTTGAGATGCGAGATAAAAAAAATTGGATGGATCAATCTCCGCTATGTGAAGGGAAAAATTAGTATCTAACGTGTTGTTGGGATAAGTTGCAAGGTGTATAGGGGCGGATGTCGTATAAGCTATGAAATGTTGAGTCAACTTTGATTTGACAGTATTGTGATAGCAGAGTAGAATTAGTGGTTGTGAGTTCTTTCAGGGAATGGTTTTCTGATCGAAATCGATAGCAGTGTTACTTGTAATGAGTGAAGCTTAGTGGAATAGATAGTCGCGTTTCTTCACCTAAAAAGTGTATTCATGGGTTCACTTGGCATTTTCGAGGTTAGTGGTGATGGGGATTGTTGAAACCAAAAGATTGTTGATTTGTGAGTATTACACAATTGTTTAGTATTGAGTGAGTGAGAATGTCATATATGCGTTGGTATGTTGGACTCGTCGTAGGCTAATAGGAGCCAAAGATTGACTAATAGGATTAACTCTTGCGCTGGACAAGTGAATAGTTATATTTGAAGGATTACCGAGTGTTGCATCTAGTTTTTGGATGAGATTTGTGGGCATTTGTATGTAAAGATTAATAATTGAGAAGTTCTATAATTACTAGTAGAATGACTTTGGGGTTGACTGAAGGAGAGGGAAAAATTGCACGGTTAGTTGGATGTGTATGGTTCGGCAAAAAAAGGTGAGGGTTGGTTCTTCGCGGGTGAGCATCATTTAAGGACTATTGAATAAGGTGTTGGTCAATGGGGTTATTTATGAGAATAGAATGATGACAGTTTGACTAATACTAGTGGTGAAGAGCTTTTTAGATATCGATGATTAGGTTAGTGAACTTATGAGCCAATATAAAAGTAGGATTATTTTGGTTAGGGATTGGGTGAGGCCCACTACTATGACTGAGATTCGTAGCTTCATGGGGTTAGCCAGTTACTACCGTCAGTTCGTGAAAGGATTTGCTTCTATTGCATCTCACCTTACCAGATTGACTCAGAAGGAGGTCCCTTTTAAGTGGTCTGATGCTTGTGAAGAGAGCTTTCAAAAGCTCAAGACCTTGTTAACTTCGGCTCTGATTTTGGCATTGCCCATAGAGGGCAAGGATTTCTTAGTTTATTGTGATGCGTCTCATGTTGGTTGGGCATTTTGTTGATGCAAGAAGGTAAGGTCATTGTCTATGCTTCCAGATAGTTGAAGATCCATGAGAAGAACTACCCTACCCATGATTTGGATTTGTTAGCGGTAGTATTTGCTTTGAAAATTCGGAGCCATTATCTATATGGGGTCCATTATGAGGTGTTTACCAATCACCAAAACCTTCAGCACGTGTTCAGTTTAAGAGATCTCAATTCTAGGCAGCGTAGGTGGATGGAGCTTCTGAAGCATTATGATATCACTATACTTTACCATCCGGGTTAAGCTAATGTGGTAGCTGATTCCTTGAGCCGCAAGGTAATGAGTATAGGTAGTTTAGCTCGGTTGGTTGCTTCGGAGCATCCCTTAGCCATAGAGGTTCAGACTCTAGCTAACAATTTTGTGCGACTGGATATTTCGGATATGGGCAGAGTTTTAGCATATGTTGAGGCAAAGTCGTCTCTCTTAGAGCATATTAGGGCTCAAAAGTTTGAAGATGCTCAATTATGTAAGATTTGTGATAAGGTGTTGCGTGGTAAGGCCAATGAGGTCGTGCTTAATGATGATGGGGTTCTGAGGATCAAGCGACGTTTGTGCATTCATCGTGTTAGTGGTTTGATTCGTGTGATAGTGGAGGAGGCCCATAGTTCCAGATATTTCATTCATTCGGGTGAGGTCGGATGAAGAGAGATATTGCAGATTTCATTTTCTGGTGTAGGAATTGTCAACAAGTCAATTATGAGCACCAGAGACCTTATGGTGTGCTTTAGAGGATGCACATTCCCTAGTG
The DNA here is from genome assembly GCA_034509755.1 of Anisodus tanguticus. Lineage (NCBI taxonomy): Eukaryota > Viridiplantae > Streptophyta > Magnoliopsida > Solanales > Solanaceae > Anisodus > Anisodus tanguticus. The sequence continues at coordinate 26,375,971 of CM067559.1, forward strand.
GACGTGGGAGAGAATCAACATGGATTTTGTTGTAGGTCTTTCGAAGACCTTAGATAAGTTTGATTTAATTTGGGTTATTAAGGATAGGCTGACCAAGTCTGCGCACTTCATTACAGTTTAGGTTACCTATAATGCAAAGAAGTTGGCCAGGATTTACATACGTGAGATTGTGTGATTGCACGGGGTTTCTATTTTTAACATCTCCAATCGAGGTCCTCAGTTTACTTTCCATTTTTAGCGGACGTTGCAGGCAGAGTTGGGTACTCAATTAGATCTTAGTACCATTTTTTCATTCCCAGACGGATGGACAGTCCGAAAGGACTATACAGGTGCTCGAGGATATGTTGAGAGCATGTATCATTGATTTTGTTGGTCATTGGGACCAGTTCTTACCCTTGGCAGAGTTCGCGTACAACAATAGCTACAATTCCAGCATTGATATGGCGTTGTTTGAGGCTTTATATGGCAGGAGGTGTCTTTCTCCTATTGAATGGTTTGATGTTTTTGAGGTTCGATCGTGGGGTACAGATTTGTTAAGAGAGTCTTTAGTCAAAGTGAAGTTTATTCAGGAAAAGCTTATGGCAGCTCAGAGTCGGCAAAAGATATATGTAGATCGGAAGGTCCGAGATCTAGAGTTTATGAAGGGTGAGCAGGTTCTTCTGAAGATATCACCCATGAAGGGTGTGATGCGATTTGGGAAGAGGGGAAAGTTGAGCCCGAGGTACATTGGTCCATTTGGGAATCTTCGTCGTATTAGTGTTGTTGCTTATGAGTTGGCTTTGCCACCAGGCCTCTCAGGTGTTCATCCAATTTTCCACGTTTTTATGTTGAAGAGGTACAATTTAGATAGGTCTTATATCATTCATTGGGATTCTATGTTGCTTGATGAGAATATGTCGTATGAGGAGGAGCCTATAGTGATTTTAGAAAGACAGGTTAAGAGGTTGAGGTCTAAGAAGATAGTTTCTGTTAAGGTGCAACGGAAACATCGTCCCATTGATAAGGCAACATGGGAGATCAATTCTGATATGCGTTCCAAATATCCTAGTTGTTTTCTTACTTATGTACTCCCCCCCCCCAGCTCCCGTTCTTTCTTTGTCTCTCGAGGACAAACGATTATTTAATTGGTATCTGATGTAATGATCCATTTTGTCGTTATTGCACTTTTGAACCATTTACCCTCAGTAACCTTTCCTCGAGCCCTATTAGTATGACTTTGACCCGCGAGGATGGGTGGTACAGTTCCCAAGGTGATAGGGTGAGAGTTTTATGACTTTTGTGAAATAGAGCCTTAAAGTGGAAAACATTTTATCAATAGTTGACTTTTGAGTAAACGAACCTTTTTAAGAAATCTGTCAATTCTGATAGGTTCGGATGGTCGATTATGACTTGGTGGGATGTTCAGATCGGTTACTGAGGCACTCGAGAGCATATTTGGTTAGTGGTTGAAAGGTTGGTCTTTGGCCTTTAGGTGTTGACCCGATCAAATAGACCTTCGTTGGGAATTCCGAGACCACAAGTGAGTCAGTAACATATTTTTATGTGTGAATGTATGTCTGGTTTGTGTCTGGGAGGTCTCGGGTGATTGTCGGATTTTGGGGTTGAGTTTATGAGAATCCAGCAGTTTTCTGGTGTCTGGTGTCCGTCGTAGGCGTTGTAGCGAACCCGTCACAGTGTGTCCTGATCCGCTATGGTGAATTTTGGGGAGTTACGACTAAGTCGTCATAGCAGATGGGAATCTGTTGTGGCATACTCGTGGTAGCGAGTAGTGAGTCGCTGGCGCGGACCAAATTTTAGTTAAATCAGGGACCAAATTTTAGTTAAATCGGGGACCAAATTTTAGTTAATGCAGTAGTTAAAACTCTTCATTTCCTATCAGCTCATTTATCATTTCTAAGCATCTTGGAGGAAAATTAAAGGAGTTCTTGGGTAATTTCTTTTGTGGGTAAGATCCCTAACCTAGAATTCATTTCTTTACCTTTCCTAAACTTGAATCCATGCTAAAAATCTTATAGAACTTAAGAAGGAAGATGTGTTTTGATATCTATTTCACTATTTGAGTTTTAGCCTTTCTAAATGAGAATTGTTGGTGTATTGACTAATCTAAGTATTGATTTTGTTGATTTAGTAACCAATAGGCTTGAATTATCCATTTAGATTGATGAATTGAAAGTTCAAAGTTAGGGTTTATACCAAATTGGGGTTTTGACTTGAATAATGGAATTAACATATTCTTGAGTTAATTTAGAAATTGAATTGTATAATTAGACTTCTAAAATGTTGGATTACAAATTTCACTTTCAGATTTCCCGTTTTACCCTTATGGGTCCATTTTCTTTTTTTCTATAATTGGTTTTGATTCAAAGGATAGGATAGCAATATGGGTATTTTTCTTCTTATTTCTAATTTAGAATTTATTTATGAATTGACTTTGTGTACTTGGAGGCTCTCCAAAAAGACAAGGCGAAGGTGTGGTTGTTCGTGGATCCGGCTCGGCTACCACGTAGGTTACGCCTCACCTTATGGTTAGACTTCAGTTTAGCGAAGCATATGTAGATTTAGTGATTGTTGGAGAAAGCATGTTACGCCTTTGGGTATGAAGTTGGGATGAAATACATAGGTTGGTATTATTTCTTGATTGTGGTTGTTGCCTTATTTGATCTAGTGGTTTGTCGCTACGTGTATGATACTAGACTTGACCGTGTATAGAGGAAGGATTGATTCATTCTTAACATGATGTTGGACCGGGTTGCACGTTCCGCAATATATAGTGAATCGGATTGTACGCTGCCGCATGTACATAGACTTCGCGGGTCTCCCATGTGTCATAACTATCGAGGCGTGGAGGTATTCCTGCCGGAGTGTGTGTATCATTGCATTGCATATGCATTCATATTCACCTATTCATACTTATTTGAGTCGGACTTGGTATTTGTAGTTGTGATGCTATTCTTGGACTGTGTAGTATTTATATATGATTATGAGTATGCCTATCTTTCAGTCTCTTACTTTATATATGTTATCTAACTATTGTCAGCCTATGATACTTACCAATATATATTTTTTGTACGTATACTACCTTGTTTTATTCTTTTATGAGTGCAGAGTACGTGATAGGGTCCACTTCTTCTATTTGTGAGTGATTCCCAAGGCTTTGCTGACGAGCATCTAGGGTAAGCACATAGACGGATCCACGTCCAGATGTCTCTTTTATATACTTGTCTTATTTTGCTATTCTGAGACAGTATTTTATTTTGCAGACTATGTATTAATATTCATAATTGTAGTTATGTAGTAGTGGCTCTTGTACGGCCTTAGACCAAATTTCTTGGGATTGTTGTATTACTTCTGCACTACTTTCTTATCTATCCTAGACTTATTAATGTATATTTGATGGTAGGGTTTTACTTTATTTTTTATTGAGCTATGATTAAGGGATGGGTTCGCCTACCATGTGGAAAAGGGGTAGGTGCCCGTGCGTTTCCCGATTTGGGATGTGACAAAAGGTGCCACCAAAACTTAAAGGTAAGTTCTACAAAGTAGTGGTTAGACCGACTGTGTTCTATGGAGAGGAGTATTGGCATGTTAAAAACTCCCATGTCCAGAAGATGAAAGTTGTGGAAATGAGACTTTTGCGATGGATATGTGGGCATACTAGGAGAGATATGATTAGGAATGAAAATATCCTGGACAAGGTAGGAGTAGCCTCGGTGGAGGACAAGATGCGGGAAGAAAGGCTGAGATGGTTTGGGCATATAAAGAGGAGAGACATAGATATCTCGGTGTGGAGGTTGGCTATGGATTAGAAGAGGTAGAGGTAGGCCGAAAAAGTATTGGGGAGAGGTGACTAGACAGGATATGACGCAGTTCCAGCTTACCGAGGACATGACCTTAGATAGGAGGTTATGGAGAACCCTGATTAGGATAGAAGGTTAGTAGGTAGTCCCGCTTAGCCTATCATACTAGTAGCGCGGTATTGTTTTATAGTTTTCTACCCTTTGATTTCTGCTACTATCTGTTGTTTCGTGTACTTCGATTATCTTATTTATCTGTGGTAGTTACTGTTTCTTTTTTCAGAATGTTTTATCATGGCTTATTCACTTTCGTTACTTTCATGTTCATACTATTTGAAATTTCTTGCCCGTGTCTAACCGTTTCTTTTGCTTATGTTTTCTCTTGAGCCGACAGTCTTTCGGAAACAGTCTTTCTATCTACAAAGGTAAAGGTAAGGTCTTCGTACATTTTACCCTCCTCAAATCCTACGATGTGCGATTCACTGGATATGTAGTTGTAAGTTATTAATAACTGCAGATTTCTCATCTTTTATATTCGTTACGTTTCATTTTCCTCGTCAATTTTATCTTTTGTACTTTTAAGAAAATATTAATCATATATTCATTGATTTCAATTTGATACTAGTTTTTGCTTTCACCATATTAGTATCTAGCCACATTTAACGGAGTAAAGAAAAAATTCAAAAAAAAATACTATATGTGCTTTTTTATCTTTCCAACACGGAAAATTTTAGAACAACTATGTTTGATAAATATGAAAAGTAAATAGAACGGAGGAAGTATTAACTCTCTTGTTTCTTATTTTCTGGCTCGTATCTTTTAGTTATTTAACTCTGTGTGAGCTTCTCCGGTATAATCTAACTCAAATAAAGAAGGAATGTTTTAGTAAATTGACAATCGATTAACTAAAATATTTATGTAATCAACCTCATCAAATTAATTGAAACAAATATATTTTTGTTCCTGTATGTACTGTTTGGGTGGCAAAATTAAAGTTAGTAGTAGTTTTCTCGGCTGTTGACTTTGATTTTGGAGGGATGGCATGAAACCCGCAGGGGGAAGGACAGGTCATCAGCGACAAGTCATCAAGACTTTCAGATATGGCTAACTAACGACCTGCCACCTAATCAGATCTCTTCCAACATGTGACATATCGCCCGTCCCAGAAATAGCCACTTTTTTGCCTACATTTCTGTGATTCGTTTTAAGCATCCCACCAATCATTTCTAGAAGAACTACTTTATTCAACTTTAGAGGGAATCTGTGTTTGATTTCTATATTATTATTTTTTACTAATAATTTACTGCATCTTGAGAACGAAAATAAAAATATTCGATGGATAACCTTCATTTTTTCTACGTTTAATCTTTTTCTTTTAATTAGAAACACCATTTTGTGGGAGGTTGGACCCTTATGATCAGTAATTAAGTTATAAAAAGTAAATACATATAGAAGAGGAATAGAGTAATTTACCTCGTAGTAACTTTGGAATGAGAACATTCCTCTTATTGTTGTTGTATACCATAACATACTCTGGCTAATAAGGTTGAGCGTAACTTATATAGGTAGTTCTCCCATAAGAAATGTATGATTTTAATTTTGAAAATAAGTCGAATTACTTGCTATAAAAAATAGATTGTAATGTTGAAAATAAGGCGAATTACTTGCTACAACAATTACATGTCAGTTGAAAATGTAAAAATTATTTACATTATGGGTGATGTAATTTTAACTCTATGATTAAATAGCTAGTGTGTCTAAACTGAAATGAAGGGTAATCCCCAGTCGAAACGGGCAAATCTTGGTAGCAACTTGCTGATATATAATAAAGGCCGCTATAATAATGAAAATATCTTAAAGAAAAACAAAACTGAAGAAATATGTTTTTTATTTTATTTCATGAGCTCATAGTTTCTCGATTGGCACTGTTGTTTGTCATAGAAAAAGAATAAGGAAAATTTGGCAAGTAGCACGTGCACTGCTTGGCTTATCTTGTGGAGGAAAGAGTTGGTATAACATTAAGAGCTATTGAGCAATGAGGCAATTTGTATATAGCGAAAACCTTGTCATGAAGAAAACGGATGAAGAATTAAAAGAAAACATAAATGCGTGGTGTTTGTTTTATTTGTTATGTGAATTAAATTCAATGACTTGGTTAGGTTCTTGGCCGGTTCAAACGTGATAACGCGTTCACTTTTATATATGCATTATGTATATTTATGTGTATCATCATACATTAAGTCATAATCCTATAAAAAAAACAATTCAAATTTTCAAAACTTTTTCATGGGAGCCCGGCCCAAAGGGGGGAGGGGTCCTGCTAGATTAGGGACAACAATAAAACAGCTGATAATCACTCAATTATCTCATACTTTAAATCTCTATAAATAGCCATGCATTATCCTCACTTCCTGTCTCAATTTCTCAACCATATTCAGTACCACTCCTCTAGTTTAACTAATTAATTAGTACATCACCACCAAATTATGGCTATTGAGCAAAAGAAATATCACCATTTGCCATTTCTCTTCCTTCTATTTCTTGCATGTGTACAACACTCTTATGGATTCACTCACGGTGGTTGGAACAATGCTCATGCAACATTCTATGGTGGTCCTGATGCTTCCGGTACAATGGGTATGTATTTTACAAGGTTTTTATTGCCTAAGATCTTGATGTAGTATATAGCTAAGGAAAATACAAAATCTAAAGTCATCGAGTCAGACTGATATGGTCTTATTATATGTATACATTTTAAATTATATATAGTGATTGCCTTAAATTTTGATGCAATCCACTTTGATTTCACTTCTTCTGAATCGAGGGTCTATTAAAAGCAGTTTCTCAACCCATAAACGTAGGGGTAAGGTGTGCGTTCATCCTACCCCAAACCCCACTTGTGGGATATATTATTGTTGTTGTTGTATCGTTTAACCCAAAAATAATAAATTCATTTGAACCAACAAATTAAACCGGTCAGTGTTACTTTCACTTCATGTACTCAAGATTTTCTTGTTTGGAACATATTTTTTGCAGGAGGAGCATGTGGATACGGCAACTTGTACAGCCAAGGTTATGGTACAAACACTGCAGCTTTGAGCACTGCACTCTTTAATAGCGGGTTGAGCTGTGGATCTTGCTATGAACTGAAGTGCAATGCCAATGCCGCCCCTCGATGGTGTCTAGCTGGTACTATAACTGTCACAGCCACCAACTTCTGCCCACCAAACTACGCCCTGGCTAATAACAATGGTGGCTGGTGCAATCCACCTCTTCAACACTTTGATTTGGCTCAGCCTGCTTTCTTGAAAATTGCTCTATATAGATCCGGCATTGTCCCTGTCATCTATAGAAGGTATAACATTTGTTTTACTTGTCTTCTGTTTAAAATATGGCTAGTTAAAAGTTTTACACCATGAACTACTTTTGCTAAATTCGCGTGAACTTCACAAGAAATTCGACGTTCCAGCCATTTATATTTATCGAGCAATTCATATATATTTTAGTTGCTTTAATGTGTTAAACATTAATTTTGATTTTATTTCGACTGTCCCAATTTATGTGATGCCGTTCAAATTTTAGAAGTCAAACTTTTTTATTTTGACTGTGAATTTGGACATACAATCTTTACGTTGTTTGAAAAATAATTCACATAATTAGAAACTACATAAAAGTACTATATGTCACATTGATTAACAATTTAAAATATTTAAGGGGCATACGAACACTACTAAAAATTTCTATTTTTCCACTGAATTTTCCACTAAAATGTCGGTGGAAAAAACTTAAATAATAGTGTTTTCACACGGAAAAGTGAGAAGTTTCTCATGTTTCAATGGAATTCCAGTGAGCTGATGTGTGAATGAGGTGGAAAAATCATATTAGCACAAATTTTTCACTGAATGTCCCCGTAAAAACCACTATTTCTAGTAGTAGAATAAATTGTGATGAAAGATTTTCTTATTTGACTCCAGAAAAGTAGTGTAATGTAAATTGGGTCAAAGAAAATATTAATTTTTTCACTAATATCTGTTATAGTTTGTCAAGTTCAGTCATCATACAATAAAATTACCCCAAAAAGACATAACCTTCATTATTGACGTAGAAAACACAAATCTTGTCTAAAGGAGATTGTGTTATGGTATGGCAGGGTGCCTTGCATGAAGAAAAGAGGAATGAGGTTCACCATTAATGGTCATTCATACTTTAATCTCGTATTGATAACAAACGTTGGTGGTGCCGGAGACATCCGATCAGTGTCCATCAAAGGGTCGAGAACAGGATGGCAAGACATGACAAGAAATTGGGGTCAAAATTGGCAGAGTCACTCATACCTTAATGGACAAAGCCTTTCGTTCAAAGTAATAGCCAGTGATGGACGGACAGTCACCAGCTACAACGTTGCTCCAGCCAATTGGCAATTCGGACAAACTTTTGAAGGAGGTCAATTTTAGGTCAAGTTATAATATGTTTTTAAAACAATTGAGCCAGTTATTAAGGAGGTCTTTATTTTTCAAACAATATCTATGAAGTTATTTGTCACAAAAAAAACAGTAGATGGAAAAATCGAAAGTGTCTATTCCATATTGATTTACTGTCACAAATTTATAATGCTGAGGTCTAAAGACAGTACCCGGCAAGAATTACAACAAATGAAACAAGTTGTAATCTATTTAGAAGCATTTTTATGTTATAATATATTAGTCTCTCTGAACGTGTGTAGCGTGTTTATTTCATGCTATTACTATTATAAAGTTTGTATTATAAAATATTAGTTTTAATCATATACATATTTCAAGAGTTGTATGAATTATAGGCATTTTGACTAAAGATGGCAGTGGATCCTGGACCCGGTTCGGATCCAGTGGATCCAGATCCGTTTTATAGGATATGGATCTTCAAAATTTGGACCCGACGGATCCAAATCGGACCCGGATCCGTTTCTGACGGATCGGATCTAGATCTGGATCTTGTATTTGAGATCCGTATCCGGTCCAGATCCGACCCATGGATACGTTTTTTATTAAATATATCCATAACTTCGAAGACTAGTTTATCAAGTTTGGAAGAAGGTTATAGAAGATGTTGCTGACATTTTAAAGAACATTGTTGTAGAATTTAATTTCAAGACCTTTGTAATTGCAGCGTTTTCCATGATGTTGTTATTTACTTACTTTGTTTGATCGTCTTTATTTTCTTGTGATGCTAAAACTTCGTTCAGTATTTTGGAAGAATGGTGTCATGTTTGTGTAGGTTGGTTGAATGAACTCAATTATTTTTTTCAATCAGATTCGGTTTCATTTTGTCAAAAAAGTTTCAACATGTGGGAATATTATTCAAGGCAAAAAATTTTACATGTGGATCCAGATCCGATCCGTGGACCCGGTGGATCCAATGGATCCGAATTTGGATATGATTTTTATGGACCCGATGGATCTGGATCCAGGTATGAAAAATGGATCTGGATCTGAATCTAGTAAGATCCGGTTCAGATCCGATCCGTTGACATCCCTAATTTTGACACACATTATTTGTAATTCAATATTATTATTATTTACAATTTGTTCATTATTTCAACTTTAATTTTAAATAGAGAATAGCTGGATATTTTGTTGAGAATCCCAAATGAAGTGATATTTTTCTTGTAAAAATTCAACATTTTCTGCAAGTAAAATTCATGTCAAACACAATTTCAACTCTTTTTCAGCTTTGACTTCAAATACTTCATTTCCCAAACATTAAGAAATTATTGTCCAAACGGGCCAATAATGTAGGGTTTTGTTGGATACAAATCACATAAGTAAGGCACAGTGGAAGTTTAAAATTTTTTATTTCTTACTTACCCCAACAATAATTCTAGCATGGTTATACAACAATTGAAACTTGTAACATAAAAACATTTACTTACAAGTCTAGATTATCTTGAATCTTTATCTACTATAAGGTGCACACGTGGTTGCCCTTCCGATTGCAATCTCCAAGCTTCAATGTATTTCTCTTTCGGAAAGCTAGAAAATCCGGCAGAGGTTCGAGAGAGTATTTGATTCAGGCTTAGAATGTTTTTCAGAAAATTAGTGTGTGAATAATGAAAGGGAATGCCACTATTTATAGTTGGAAATTAGGTCAAAACCAGATTAGGGTTTGACCTTGGTCCTGACCCAAATATCGATGCAGAGGCGTCGCGGCCCTAGGGTATGGGCGTCGTGGCGCTTGACGTGCGCCTGCACTGTCTCAATTTATTTTCCGTGCATTCTTAATTAAATCCAAAATCCAATTTTGACTTAATTAAAATAATCATTATTCATTTAAATATCTCGATTTCAAATCGAACATTTAATTACTCTCTCAATACATCCTTAGATCGAAATGGACAATCGACATAGTGTGACCTTACAGGCCTTCTCATATCGACATTAATCAAATTAAGGTCTACGCGGAACTCCTAGACGGCGCCGGAAGACGAACTCAATATGTGAAGTATGTTTACGCGAATTCAGTAAACTTAACCTTTATGTGGTAAGATAAAATCCTTTCATTCACGACACACCCGATCAAGCTTAGGATTTAACAAGTGTCTATCCAAATGGATTAATCAGTGTATCTCATCTATTTTAGTTGACAACTAGACCATATTCTAAATACGTCTATTGCGTTGGCCAACGACTTAGTCAATCTAATATCACTGAGAATCCGAGTGTTCTCTCGAATATACATTCGAGGAATGAATCCTAATCTTGGCTCAACTAGCACCTTCAATCCACATCGTAATGTACCCAATACAAGCCGTATCTCAACCTATAAGGCATTTAAGCTTAGTACGGGATCAAAGTATATTACTTTGTAGACAAGGCGTGTATTGACCTCAAGTCTAAGGACTTCTATCTCCCACACGCTGATCATACTTTAGACAAGTATAACAATCAGTATATCAGCAGGGTATACCAATACTTCCAAAGTATCCATGTGTCCATCACGAGTAGCCATTACTCGTAGCATATGAGACATACTACATCCTCTAAGGATGTGATGCAGACCACATGTCGATTTATCACATATCATCGATATCCCATTCTCGATGATCATTAGTCGAGGCTATTTTAAGAGTTACGCTCTATCATGAATATCTCACTCTATTAATGACAACGTAAGCTCAAGGGATGCACATTAATGAATAATTACAAATAATCAAATAATAATTCAATAATTGTAAATGCCAAATTATTAATCTCCATTAATAATAATACGAATGTGTATAAAGTACATTTGTCCTAATACAGATTGTCTCTAGGACATAAATATACTTTTAATCTCCCACTTGGCCTAGAGCCAATCTCCAACATATCTAATGCCCATATTCTCAAAATGACCATTATGCTTGACTAAGCTTAATGGTTTAGTGAATGGGTCAGCTAGATTATTATATGTGGGAACATAGTCTAATCTAATCTTTTCAGTCTCCACCATCTCCCTGAGTATGTGGTATTTCTTCCTTGGTACATGCTTGTTTCTGTTGGTTGATCTTGGTTCCTTAGCTTGCGCAATCGCACCAGTATTGTCACAATAAACAGTTATTGGACAAGTGGTACTTGGAACAACCCCTAGTTCCTTTAGGAACTCAGATAGCGCGACAACTTCTTTACCAGTTTCTCTTGTCCACCATAGACTAAGAAATATTCTTTAGTTCGTCTAAGATACTTAAGAATACTTTTGACTGCTTTCCAGTGTTCTTCTCCAGGATTCTGCTGGAACTTGCAAGTCATACTACGTGCAAAGGCCATATCTGGCCTAGTACAGGTCATGGCATACATGATCGATCCTATAGCCGAAGCATATGGGATCCTTTTCATGCATTCAAGTTCTATAGAATTAGAAGGACTATCCTTCTTAGATAACTTGATGCCTTGTCTCATAGATAGACCGCCTTTCTTGGAATTTTTTTATAGAAAAACGTCTAAGCGCTTTGTCTATGTAGACTGACTGTGACATCCCCAACAATTTGTTAGGTCTATCTCTATAGATCCTAATCCCCAGAATGTAGCAGGCTTCACCTAAATCCGTCATCATGAAGGTACTGGACAACCACTCTTTGACTGACTGCAGGAGAGTCTTATTGTCTCTCATTATTAATATGTCATCTATATATATGATAATGAAGGCAATACTCTCATCATTGTGTTTACTATAAACACATGGATCCTCTTTGCTTCTGACGAAATCAAATGACTTGATAGCCTTGTCAAAGAAAATGTTCCAACTCCTCGATGCTTGCTTAAGCCCATAAATGGACTTTTGTAGCTTGCATACAGTATTTGGTTTGGACTCGATTGAAAAACCCTCAGGTTGTTTCATATACACTTCCTCAACTAGATTACTATTGAGGAAAGCAGTCTTGACGTCCATCTGCCAAATGTCATAGTCATAATATGCAGCTACTGCAAGAAAAATCCGAATGGACTTGATCTTCGCAACAGGTGAAAAGGTTTCATCATAATCGACCCCAGGCCGTTGATTATAACCTTTAGCCACCAGTCTAGCTTTATAAGTTTTTACTTTTCCATATGCATCAATCTTCTTCTTAAAGACTCATTTGCATCATATGGGTCTAACCCTTGTTGGCAAATCAACCAAGTTCCAAACTGATTTACGTACATCGAGTCCATCTCAGATTTCATGGCATCTTGCCATCTCTGCGAATCAATGTCTAACATAGCTTTGTTGTAGGTTATAGGTTCATCGTCATCAGGAATATCTATCTCATTGTGTGTTTCAACAAGGAGATTAAGTCTTTCAGGTGGACGATGAGTCCTAGTGGTCCTATGGAATTGAGTACTCTGGGTTTCAGTGTTTGTTGCATCCTGATTGTGAGAAGGTCTTTGTGTGTTGGACAATCCATCACCTTGAGAGCTTTCAGGAATGTCATTTTCATGTATTTCCTGAATGGAATGAGGTACAACCATTGTATCATCTTCCATTGGTTGTGTATGAGAGCCTTGCATTTATGCACTATCTCTCACAGCACTCCCACTGGCTGAAGGGCGTACTCTAAGTACCCAATCTTCACCAGATACTCCCACTGAATCCTTGTTTAGGTCATTCAACAACGGTTCAACTTCTGTGTTATCTTGTGGTTTTTGAATTTCTTCAAGTTCTATCTCTGTGTAGCTTTGTTCCTGATAGACATATTCTTCTCCAAGGAAATTTGCATTCCTGGAAACAATGACCTTGTGTTCTCCAAGAATATAGAAGTAGTATCCCTTAGTTTCCTTTGGATACCCCACAAAATAATATTTCTCACTTCTAGATTCCAACTTGTCAGTAAGCATCTTCTTTACATATACAGGGCACCCCAGGATCATATGTGTTTAAGTGCTGGCTTTTTGCCGTTCCATATCTCATGTGGATTTTTCTCTACTGACTTTGAAGGAACTCTGTTCAGAATATAAATTGAATTTTGCAATGCATAACCCTAAAGGTATGTCGGTAGAGCTGAGAAACTCATCATGGATCTAACCATATCCAATAGGGTTCTATTTCTCCTTTCAGCAACACCATTCAATTGTGGCGTTCCAGAAGGTGTTCATTGTGATTGGACTCCATGAAGCTTCAAATAATCCAGAAATTCTTTACTTAAGTATTCACCTCCTCGATCTGATCGATGTGTCTTGATACTTGTTTCAAGTTGCTTCTCTACTTCTGACTTGTACTCCTTGAATTTCTCAAAGTCTTCGGACTTATGTTTCATAAGATACACATGCCCAAACCTTGTGAATTCGTCTGTAAAATTGATGAAGTAAGGGAAGCCTCCCTTAGCTTGAGTTGAAAATGGCCCACATACATCAGTATGGACCAACTCAAGTACCTCGTTGGCTCGTACCCCTTTCCCAGAAAGTGGTTTGTTGGTCATCTTTCCTCTCAAGCAAGATTCACAGTTACCATAAGACTCCAAGTCAAATGATTCGAGGTAGTCTAACTTCCTCAATCTTGCTATCATTGATTCGTTGATATGACCAAGTCTGCAGTGCCATAAATAGGTGGGGTTTCTCGGATTACTTATCTTAGCTCGTTTATTTTGCATATTGAAAATTTCACGACAAAAGTTTAAAATATACAATCCATCCACAAGCGGAGCATTTTCACAAACAAAACCATTAAAAGACAGTACATAACTGCCATTGGCAATGAATGAGGAAAACCCCTCAATGTCTAACATTGGGATAGAAATGATATTCCTCATTAATGAGGGAAAAAATAGCAATTATTTTGTTCTAAACAAAAGCCTGAAGGTAAATCTAGTCTATAAGTACTCACGCGTTCAGCATCTACTCGTGATCCATTTCCAATGCGCAGGTCCACCTCCCAAGGTCCAACCTTTCTATTGTTAATTAGGCCTTGCATATTACTACAAATGTGCGAGCCACAAGCGGTATCCAATACCCAGCAGTGGGAGTTACTTGTAGACATATTTATTTCAATTACAAACATACCTTGTCCATTAGAGGTAGAAGCACCTAGTGCTTTGCCTCCTCTTGGAGCTGTGTATTCCTTCTTTAGAACATGCGCTGGCATTTGTCCCCTTTCGTTCAGCTTACGTTTGAAAGGGTCTCTCAACAGTTCATACTCCATTGTTTGAGACTGTTTTTCATAAAGACTCTTCAAGTGTTCTAGCATTTCGTTGGGGCCCATGTTTTCATGTTGCATCTGTAACTCCATAGTCATGGAAGACAACATTATACATTTTGCCAAGGTAGCATCGTTCAACTGTTTCTGATAAGTCACCTTGTCAAACAGGGCATACTCATCAGAGTTTTCAACAGGGATTGTGGGGAATACTGTGTCTAACACATACTCAATTTTTTCTAGTTTTAACACCAATCGCAAATTTCTTAACCAGTCAGGGTAATTTGGTCCAGTAAGTTTGTTCATCTCAATCAACATTTTCAATGATAAGCTCGACATCTTTAGTAATCTGAAGAATTAGATAGACCGGAAATCAAATTCAAAATCTATTTCCTATTATACATATTCATTTAGGCTAATCAACAAGGCATTTTATTTAATTAGCTCCCACTATTTTAACATACTCTTCGACCCTATGGAAGAATACGGACTCATATCAAATAAGGTCATAATGGGCCATGATCCAGGTTCATGTTATCTCCGCGTTTGCTGTGGCTGATAACTTCAACAACACAACTTGGTAGGTCTCTAAACCAATTACAAACAATTCGTAACTCATGTTTGACCGAATGTTCTAAACAATCGATCTGCGTCCCTCGGCTTGTCCGACACTGTGGCGCCAAGACAGCCTAGTAAGTCAACCCCGTTATGCGACTGCAGTTATGCATCTAAGTGAGTTTTGCTCATAGAGCAAACATTGTGGTGTAAATACTCATGAAAGTTTTATCACTCACTTCTACATTTAACATGCATCTACGAAAGAGTCTGAGTCTTCGTAGACTTAGAGCAAATGTTGTGGCATAAATACTCATCTCGCCGAAAAGGATTTTGCACTACAATCAATTATAACAGACGACGCGTTCATTTCCAATGAGACTTGTATTAAAATTTTAGGGAACATTTTAATTCAGGGTTTTAACCAAGATCAACACTTTTACGCCATATCCAATATGACATCTTAATATCATGCAAAACTAATGACATATATAGTTTGGGAACCGTCAACCCAATATGCATGATATAAGATGGTTTAATCAAATACCGGGCGTCGCATGCCCAGACAGTTATAGAGGACGTTATTCTAGTAATTTAAATGACAAATAATTTGACATTTATCATATAAACAGTATACTTATCAAATATATTTTATAATAATAATAATGGGTTAAACATTCAGAAAGTCCAGAACTTAAAAAAAATTAAGCATTAGAGTCGCGACGCTTCCTTAAAACCCTAGCAAGCGCCGCGGCGCCCTACCATAGGGCCACGGCGCCGACGTCCTGACAAAACATTTTTGTGTTGATTCTTAAAATCGTTCGAGCCCTAAATCTAATTTAGGGATCAAATCACAGGTCCTTTATCATCACCCACCATTATCAATAACACCCATATCGACCATCATCCGTTCTTACTCATTTTTAGCCGTGCACCGTGCAATGAGCCGGACAACACACATTGGCTTAGTTTGAGTTAGAGCGGAATGACTTCCTCGAGTTAGCGTAGGAGATAATTTAGGGTGATATTAAAGGTCAACATTTGTTCAAGATATGTAGGATTTCAAGAAACCTCGTTTTAATCCAATTTTATGTTTAACCCATATTATTATTCTATTCAATTGTTATATAACCATTGAACCAGACTGAGTTCTTGATTCCACTATAGGAAATTGTTGGGTACAAATCACATAAGTAAGGCACAGCGGAAGTTTAAAAAATTTTGTTTCTTACTTACCCCAACAATAATTCTGGCATTGTTATACAACAATTGGAACTTGTAACATAAAAATATTTACTTACAAGTCTAGATTATCTGGAATCTTTATCTACTATAAGGTGCACACGCGGTTGCCCTTCCGATTGCAATCTCCAAGCTTCAATGTATTTCTCTTTCGTAAAGCTAGGAAATCCGACAGAGGTTCGAGAGAGTATTTGATTCAGGCTTAGAATGTTTTTCAGAAAATTAGTGTGTGAATAATGAAAGGGAATGCCTCTATTTATAGTTGGAAATTAGGTCAAAACCGGATTAGGGTTTGACCTTGGGCCTGGCCCAAATATCGATGCAGAGGCATCGCGGCCCTAGGGTATGGGCGTCGCGGCGCTCGACGTGCGCCTGCACTGTCTCAATTTATTTTCCATGCATTCTTAATTAAATCCAAAATCCAATTTTGACTTAATTAAAATAATCATTATTCATTTAAATATCTCGATTCCAAATCGAACATTTAATTACTCTCTCAATACATCCTTAGATCGAAACGGACAATCAACATAGTGTGACCCTACAGGCCTTCTCATATCGACATTAATCAAATTAAGGTCTACGCGGAATTCCTAGACGGCCCTGGAAGACGAACTCAATATGTGAAGTACGTTTACGCGAATCCAGTAAACTTAACCTTTATGTGGTAAGATAAAATCCTTTCATTCACGACACACCCGATCAAGCTTAGGATTTGTCAAGTGTCTATCCAAATGGCTTAATCATTGTATCTCATCTATATTAGTTGACAACTAGACCATATTCTAAATACATCTATTGCGTTGGCCAACGACTTAGTCAACCTAATATCACTGAGAATCCGAGTGTTCTCTCGAATATACATTTGAGGAATGAATCCTAATCTTGGCTCAACTACCACCTTCAATCCACATCGTAATGTACCCAATACAAGCCGTATCTCAACCTATAAGGCATTTGAGCTTAGGACGGGATCAAAGTATATTACTTTGTAGACAAGGCGTGTATTGACCTCAAGTCTAAGGACTTCTATCTCCCACACGTTGATCATACTTTAGACAAGTATAACAAACAGTATATCAGCAGGGTATACTAATACTTCCAAAGTATCCATGTGTCCATCACGAGTTGCCATTACTCGTAGCAGGTGAGACATACTACATCCTCTAAGGATGTGATGCAAACCACATGTCGACTTATCACATATCATCGATATATCATTCTCGATGATCATTAGTCGAGGCTATTTTAAGAGTTACGCTCTATCATGAATATCTCACTCTATTAATGACAACGTAAGCTCAAGGGATGCACATTAATGAATAATTACAAACGATCAAATAATAATTCAATAATTGCAAATGCCAAAATATTAATCTCCATTAATAATAATACGAATGTGTATAAAGTACATTTGTCCTAATACAGATTGTCTCTAAGACATAAATATACTTTTCAAATAAGTAGTCAATATATGTCATTAACAATAATAGTTCTTTGTTGGTTCAAGGAACTATTTTTTTTCAAGTGTTAAAAGATACTCTCAAAACTTCAATGTGTGCATTTTCAAACAATTTTATGCAAAAAAAAAAAGGTAAATGCAAAACAAAACAAAAAGGAATCTGGCTCAACAATGACACAAGCAGTATAGCTCCAAATTCGAGTTGTATAGTTCACAATTTCCTAAAATAAAATTTTAAATAAATAACTATATATGAAAGAATAAAATACTTTTTAGATAATTAATGTGTATCCAATGATATAAATGGATTTAGATTTCGCTCCTTAAATTAATACTTATTAATTCTTGAACATAAATGTTGATTAAACTAATTATTTTCTGGAATAACTATATCATAAAGTGAAGTCATGGTCGAAATGTGATTCAACCAAGACAGCAATTTGGGGCATCATTGAAAATCTAACAGATGAAGAATCAAAAAAAAAAAATATCGTGCCAAATCAGTTATAGTTTATAGATCTTGCCAACCATCTTGACTCAATGTCGAGTTGCGTCTTTTTCTCGTAAGAATTGTATCATTTTACTAATCCTCTGATTATTTTGCTAACAACTAAACATAGTTTCTCAAAAAAAATAGTTAAAATTGAAAGAACATGACTATTTAGAGAAGACACAATATAAGCAATATTTTTCAATTTTAAATTTATTTTTAAAAGAGTAATTAGATCTTTTAAAAAAAAAAATAGGGTTTCTAACTTTTACAATAAAAATTTAACTTACGCATCGAAGATAGTGCATGCATTTCAGAAATAATGAAGCAATGTAACCCCTCTGTTCATATTAGTGATAAGAGATGGTTTAAATTATTCGTCTATGTGAGATTCGTTGAGGTTTAGATATGTAGGACTCTGAAAGCATATGACTAGTCATGTGTTGTTTTTGCAGTTTTGCTAGTATGTATGTGTTACCAAAATAAATATGTTTTTGGGTGGTATGAATAGGAAGTGAGCATTTGTTTATATAGTTTTGAGAAGTAATGATTTGTTTCTTTGCCTTTATGAATAGAATGGTTGCATAATTATTGTGACTATTAAAGAAGGGGTGTGAATAATTAGATTAAGGAGATTTTGATATACAACAACAATATATCCAGTAAAATCTCACAATGTGGGGTCTGGAGAGTGAATCAAATATTGTCTATATATAATAGTTCATTTATTTAAAGGCATGTATGACCCGTTATAACAGATGCCTTACAATCAATGATCAATATTGAAAAAAAATATATATGACCACAAGAATAGTTAGTATATTTTATATGTTCTGTTGAAATTTAATTCATTTATACATATAATCATAAAGTGATAATATTTTTAAAGGCTCTTGGGTGAGTCCTATTGCACTTTGGCCTATTACGTTATTGATTGAGAGTAAGACGGTGGATTCAAGTCTCATCGCATCAAGAGGAGACATCGGGTGGAAATTGCAGTGCACCATGATGACCAGATGTTCTGTTGGATCTCAACACATTGTGACCTAAGATGGCTCCATAAGGATAAGGTATCGGATTCAAGTCCTGATACATCATGGGAATAAGATATTGGGTTGGTTTTCAATGTATTATGGCCTAACACACCTTATATGGGTAAGACATTGGAGTCGCGACTCGATGAACCATAATGATGATATAATGATGATTACGGTATGAAAAAAATTATGAAGCCCGACCCACTGTATCTGCTTTATTCCATGAACAAATGTGGGAGCGATAGATCAAGGTCTGAAAGAAGACTAAATAAATATCAGGCTCATATGGATGAACGTGAGCGTGGAAAAGGACAAAATAATAATTGTCATCGTGGTGGTAATATAAATAAGAGAACATTAAGAGTTCTTATGAAAAATCCTTTAAAAGCTTAAGGTAATGTTGGCCATCAATGTGGTATGAAAGGGCATTGGGCACATGCCTGTCGTTCGTCCGAACATTTTGTCAAGCTTTATCAATCCTCCATCAAAAGAAAGGAAAACAAAGTGAGGCCACACTTTACCTTTCACGGTGATGTTAAGGCGGGACTATATGAATAATTATGATAAATGATGGGGAAAAATAATAAGCTCATATTAAAAAATTTATGAAGCATGTACAAATGATTATGGTCAATTCCTTGAAAAGAATGTGACTTGTGATAACATCGTGAAGGCTCGACCATTCTTAAAGGTGAATGTGTCAAGAGGTGATAAATTTTATGAATAAGGACGTGTTCATATAACGTTGAATAATTACCACAACTCACCTCTACGGAGGTTTGAGAGAAATAAAAAACTATCAGCTGGCATGACCGGTTGGCCATCTCGATTCAATGTGATGCGAAAATAATTGAGAGTTCACGTGGTTATATATTGAAGAAATAAAAGATTCTTCAAAAATTCTCTTGTACTTCTTGTTTTCATAAACTGATATTGTACCAGCTAAGGTTGGGATTGTATCCCCTGATTTTTTAAACGTATAAAATGTGATATATATGGGCCCAGTCACCTGCCATGTGGATCGTTTACTATTATTTGATCTTATTAGATGCATCTATGGTCTGGTCACATGTGCATTTGGTATCAACTTGCACTTTGGTTTTTGCAAGGCCGATTGCTCAAATTGTTACATTAAGAGCATCGTTTCAAACTATAAAATAATTTTGATAAATGTTGGTATATATCCAAGTTGGTTTAGCAGGAATTGTATACCTCCAATTATAGCTAAATCATTGGTTATGAGAACAAACTCTCAAATAAAAATTTAGTATGAGATATGTTATTTAATATGTAGCAGCACTTGTACGCATCAAGCCAACAAGTTTTCCCTATATGGTTGGTTCAAGGTCAGGTATCAAATAATTTTCATCTAGATATTTAAATATATTGGTATATGGTTCAATTGCTCCATCACAACGCACAAAGATGGGTCCCCAAAGAATATTGGGGTAAATGTTAGATTTTCTAATATTATGGAGAGAGATGATAAGCGGATGGAAAATAAGATGCAAATGCTCCAATTAAAATTAAATTTCTTGAAGAACATGGCGATAGACCAATCGGTTCCAAAGGTGAAACTCCTTGAAGAAGAAAAGGAGCAAAGGTAAACGCATGGCGTTATTATATGGAGATGTTCTCTTATAGTGGTTGCAATGAGTTTTCTTTCGGTCCGGCAATACATGAAAAACTTGAATGTGTATGATGAATTGTTATCATGTCTAGCCAGACAGTGAAGCTTAAATGAAAATCCTTGAAGGATTTAAAAGGTTTTAAAGCGTTTCATGAGTACCTCCAATGATTGTGAGATTACTTAACATAAATAAAGATCTATTATGACCTCAAGAAAACAATGAAGAGCTCATTAGTGATGAAAGTTCATATCTCAGTGCAATTGGAGCACTAATGTACCTTGCCCTGCCAGAAATATGTTTTGTCGTGAGTCTATTGGCAAGAATCAGCTTCTCCCCAAAAAGAAGGCATTGAAATGGTGTTATGCATATATTCAGATATCTTTAGGGAATAACTGATATAAAATTATTTTATTCTAATAAATTCAAGTCAGAGATGATTGGTTATGCAGATGAAGATTATTTGTCTGATCCATATAAAGTCTGATCTCAAATATGCTACCTATTTACTTATGGGGATACACATATATCATGGCGTTCAACGAAACAAACCCTATCAGCTACATCTTCAAAGCCATCATGAAGCCAGTCGAGAGTGTACATGATTGAGATCAATGACTCAACAAATCTTGCAATTATGTAGTTTTTCATCGAATACTAAAATTCCAACACTATTGTATGAAGATAATGTTGCATGCAGTTGAATAGAAGAGAGGATACATCGAAGGAAACAGAACAAAGCACATTTCACCAAAACTATTTTTCACACATGATATTGTGGTCATAAACTAAAGATATTTATAATGCACCAAAAAGCTCTTTATTTTGTGGTCTTAAATATGTCATGTGGGATGGTAGAATTAAAGAGTTGCCAAATTAAATTTGAAACACTTTTTGAAACCGACTAAAAAATAAAAATAAGACAAATAAATTGGAATGGAAGTACACCCTCTCCGTCCACTTTTACTTGCCACAATTCTAAATATAGATGTCCACTTCTACTTGTCCAATTTGAAAAACCAAGATTTAATTTATCATCCCATACCTATTTTACCCTTATAATTAATACTTTAATTATATGCAGAAAATATCAAAACAATCTCCTGTTTAGCAAGAGGTGACTGGTCAAGTCATTAAACTTGGTCATTTTGGAACAAAGTAGGAGATGAGCGACATTTGAGAAATATTCACATCCAAAACCACTAAGTATACATTCTTCTCCGAAGGGATCAAACAGAAATAGTACACAAGAACAACCAAAACACCAATATACAGCAAAAACACCATCTCTGCCTTTGTAGAACCAAGTACTGCATGTTCAAACTCTATTAACTAACAATTTAGCAAAGAATACTTTAATCTCAAAACAATTTTCCCTTTCTCAACACCAAGCTTTCCACCTGTGACAACCCAATGACCTGGAGGATCGTGAGGTCCCTTGCTCATCTCTGTCATGTCAACAAACTTTGCCAACTTATTGCCTATAAAATTCTGTCCTGGAATTGAGCTTTCGTCACCGTTGTTATTCCCACTGTCGACCTGTTTCCTTAACTTGTCATTCGGTGTGTGGTCCCACAACGATCTTCGAATAGTACAGCCCGGCAACCTTGAATATAAGAGCCTCATATACAAGACATTTCTCGACCCAAAATCCCAAACCCCAAGCTGGGCTCCCCTAACTATGCATACACCAGAAAGATCTCCTATGAAAGTTTCAGGGCTATCAATTGGTGCAGTACTCACATGTGAGAAGTTCTTCCATTTCACCGGTTCGAACCATCTACTATCTTGTTCTTCCGGACCCTGCCACTTTGGAGCGCCAATTGCTATATGACTTTCCCAGTATGGTTGGAGGATCCTAGGAAGAGAAGCCATATGCTGAAGATGGATGCATAGTCGATTCCCCTTGGTACCTTCAAGATATAGCCGCATGCCGGTCACGGGCTTACGTCCCACTGACACCTGTAGTGGATTAAAACCAAGAGCAGAGGTCAGACCTTTGACGATTCACTATTACCTAATTTAAAAAAGATGGCTGGGATATCTGAAAATGAGACCGCCAGACGATGAGAAACTTTATGGTCTAAACGTTTTATTTCTTCTATCCTTCAGATGGTACGTCACCATCAACCAGTGATCTTAAATTTAGAGACGAAAGACAATAGCATACTTGTTCATGGCTAACATAAAGCTTTTGCCCCATCATGCTAAACTGAAGAGACGGGCAAACTGGTTCCTTTCGATGTTGATTAGGAAGTCTGTCATGTACAGGGGCCCATACTCTTGGGACCTGAAACTCCAGGAAATATCTAAGCTCCTCGATTTGAGGTTTATCTGCAAGGATTCATGCAACTAGGATTACTTATCACCACCAAAAAAGGAAGCTCACTGCTTATATACGTCTTTGAAGGATGAAGTGTCTTACATTCAAGATAAAGACTAATTGCCCGCGCCAAATGATCCTTTCCTTTGACCCCTTCAAGGAGGAGAATGATAGGAACGAACGACATCTCAATAACATCTGGAGAAGATCTAACAGTCTTTGCCCATTGAGTATGGCTTTGTTCCAGATCATCCCCTCCCCTTCTTCTGAAAATGACTGTAGCATCCTGCATGAGATACAATCAAAAGAAAGTTAAACCTCAAACTCCCATTGATTCATTGCAATTATCCAGGTTGTCAGAGCAAACTCTCTTTAATCGTTCAATAAATTAATAACAAAAACGTGCTAGTAGCTAGAGCTCTACAAGAAAATTGAGACTCAAAGAATTTATCCTCCAAATGTTTTATGTTGGACTCATTCTCCCTCGCTCTTACACACACACACAAAACTACCCTATCCCCCCTTCTTCCTCTCTTGCTTCATTCATTTAGCTGGGGCAGAGTATGAGATCATGTGAGACTATTACCTAGTTTGAAGGACAATTCTTGTCATTCCAACAAATATATATATATATATATATATATATATTGTACGTAGGAAACAGATGCATACACGCTAGAGGCAACACAATAGCTTTAAATCGGGATCTGGAGGAAAAAGTTATCTCATTACCACATAGAGCTATGACAATATATTATGTTTTTGACATGCGTAGGAAGTGTACAATTTTTTAACCAATTTTCATGCTTCATTATCAAAAACAGTGATAGAATTCATGAACATATGATTCCATTATACTACCTCTATCCCATTTGACATGAATTTGTAGATTAAAAGTTGGTCAATTCGTTAAAAGGCTTCGATGTTTTAAAACTTGTGGAAATTGTATAAATATTATTATTTGTTGAACTATGTCAAAAAATTTGAGAGGTCTCAAACTTTGAAGTGTGCAATACACTGGGGTTGGTGAGAGTATCAAGTAGTCTTTGCAGCACAATGAAACACTAAAAGAACCATTAGAAGGAAAATAAATTATTAAGAGGATAAAGGTTATTTTAGACCTTGACATTTGAATAAGTATTATCCGCTAATATATCTAGGCTAGCATATTTCACCCTCCATATTTCACACACTGAAACTTTGCCTCTGTTCATCATCCTAAAGTAATCCCAGTGAAGCTTACAGAATTTAAAAAGTTACCGAAGAAACCAACAAAGAAAAATGGAAAAGGGGGAAGGTGACAAACCTCTTTTCCATTTCCGGGAATATATGGCGCACTAGTGGGTTGGGGATATATCCCCTGATTATTGAAAATTGATGGATCACCAGCCTGCTAAATTAAACAAAAGGAAGAGTCAAAACACAAACGTTAAGAGTATATCTCAAAGGGTGAAACAGACTAATATAAAAGAGCAATAAATAAAGGTTTTTAGAGATTGAAAACAAAGAAATTATATGGAACTAGCCTTATCCTTGTATCTCAATAAACCTGAACTTGTAACGCTTTCTGTGCTGGAGAACCTCTGATTTCCAATGTCTTGAACGTGATTTTTTATTTCCACTGTGGACAGAGGTGATGATGTGTGCTGTTTAACATAAATTACATCCTTTCCACCAATAGTTACAGATGTAATTACATGCGTCCCAAAATTTTCAATGAAGCTGTAAGACACAGGAGCAACCCTTGCTTTAGATGATAATAGAAGCTCTTGAAAAGGTATCTCACACCTTAACTATAGACACTTGTAACAAAAAACAATGATGATGAATTCCAACCTTGCCTGCGCTGGTGGATCCCATGATGTTGGGACAGCTCTTTTAACATTTTCCCGTAAGACCAGAGGGGAGGTCATGAGTTGAAGCTTAGAAAGCGGTATGAAAAATCCATCCATACAGAGCGTTTTTGTACTGGCAGAATCTATATGCTTGGAACCAGTGTAACTGAATGCAACACTGAAGCTACCAAGAGGAGCATGGCCGGATAGATTAGCCTTTTTATTAAAATATTCCACCATCTGCAATCAACAACAATCAAACACGTTAGGTGGGAAAAGCATAGCAGGACTGAATTAAGTATCAGAAACTACATATCAACAAAAAGTGGCTATCACCCTCAACTAAGTTTCAATTAGAATATTTGAAGGCACAGCATAAAGAAAAATGGAATATAGAAATGAGGCTGTGAAAATTATAATTCACGAATTATTTCCAAGAAAAATGATCGTGATAGAGAGAAGACAGGAAAATCATTTCTCGGTGTAGAATTCACATGAAGAGAGCCAATCATATTGATGGAAAAGACAAGAAAAACTATGTGTATGTGTACGTGTTCTGTTTCCGGAAGTCAATTGACTTCTTTGCAAATATATTTTCTTCGTAAAAATCACATTTTGTTCCATCATCTCGAGAATACAACATACAAATATACCATCATAGCATGTTCTCCTACGCCGAAAAATGAGCAGATTAAGGTAATGTTCATATATTTTGGCCATAGTAGCCTTTATATCCATAATGATCATGTGGTAGAA
The DNA here is from genome assembly GCA_034509755.1 of Anisodus tanguticus. Lineage (NCBI taxonomy): Eukaryota > Viridiplantae > Streptophyta > Magnoliopsida > Solanales > Solanaceae > Anisodus > Anisodus tanguticus. The sequence continues at coordinate 26,401,710 of CM067559.1, forward strand.
CGATGAAGCGTGATCATCCAGTCCCTTACAAACTGTTCCATTGAAACTTGACCACTATATCAGCCTTTTCAGTATCCCATCTAACTAAACAATTAGTACAATACAGAAATCCCTGAAGATAAGGTCATTGAAAGCTTCAAATATCGCATTTACGCATCCACCCTCCCTCCTCCTGTCTGTTATGTAACTATGTATACTTGGTGATTATATTGATTTCTTTAAAGACTTATGCTAATTTTATTTTTCTACTTTTGCAACTTTTCCACCCAAACAAGCCTGGGAATAACAATGTTATTTTGAAGTTAGCCTCACGGGATTTACTTAGGTCACCTTTTCATTGGGGTGCACTCATCAACTGATCAAACTAGTTGTACACGTGCACATCAATATCTAATTTGAGTTCATACGTATATAAAGCAGCAATCGGCAGGTTATGAATGTTTGACCTCTATGAGGATACAATGCAGATCCTTCCCCGATGAGGAGGAAATATAAAATACAATCTTCATACCACCACTTGAAACTAAAATGTGTCACACTATTGTGCTGACATGATACCAGTTCAAGCCAGTGAATTGCTGGTTTAACTACATGTGAGGGATAAGAACATCCACACTTCCTCATAAAGCAACAACAAACTTTGATCTCCAATCTTATGGCACCACACAAAAAAAAATCTGATTAAACATTTCTTTCTTCAGTTCATCTCTACCAAGGGCCTAAACAAGCAGCTACTTTCTCCTCAAATGTTTATTACATACAATAAAGACAGCCACATGTAAAACATGAATACTGAAAGTGCTAAAAAAATACCTTTAACTGGCAACTGGCCTAAACAAGAAGCTTCTTTCGCCTGAAATGTTTATTTACATACAATAAAGATAGTAGCACATGCAAAACATCGATACACATAAATACCATAAACTGACAACAGAGTTGCAAGATACGATTAATTTTTCTTCATCCGGAAAGCAAAAAGGATAAAACAGAAATCAACTTCAACCAAAGAATCATTCAACGTTGCAACTTGAGCATAGAAAGAATTATCGAGACTAATGTTTCAAAACAATTAAACGGACGCAGTCCACCGTAACATTCAATGTTTCAAATTTCAAAAATGAGATTACAGTCTGGGAGCACTTATTTTTTACCTGGTTAATTATTTTGTTCGTTTCTAATTTGATTCAACATCCAGAAGTTGCCAGAGTGCTTCAATCGATTGACAAACAAAGCGTAACACATAATTGTGTCAATTAAAACTCAAATAGAGTAGTTAAATGCAGCCCCTCAGAGGAGCATGACATAGAAATTAATGAAACATAACAACATAAGTAGTACATACCTCATTATAAGAGCAAACACTAGTGCCATCCCGACCAACAGGTTCTTGAAAGTTGTTAATATCTTTTGAGACATTTGGCAGAACAACATCATCAAATAAACAAAGATCCCTGGTATGTTCTTCATCAATCTCTACAACCTTAGACCCAGCCACTCCCTTACAATAGAGCAACCTCGTATCATAATTCACATCAAAACCCCTACCAAGTGCCTGCACTGCATTTATCACTGTATGAATAGCTGCTCCCGTATCCTCCATCGTATCCCCCCTCTACTCCAACCCAAAAAAAAAAAATAACCCCCCAAAAAAAAACAATTCACCGAATTCTTCAAACAATCAATCCACAACCCAGTAATATTTCTAGCCAAAAAAAAAAATCAGTTTCAATTTTTTCAAGATTAGACAACCACCCCACTACTCACAAAGCTGTAATCTTTACAACCCATATATCAAAAAAGAAACTCTCAAGATGAGTCAAGTCAAGTATATAGAGCTTCTTCTGAGGTTGACTAAATAAATTACCAAGAAATGATTTACCCACGAATAGTGAAAAAGTCCAGCTTTATCTTGATCTTGAATCTTCCATGGAGATTTTAGGCTTATGATGTTGTCTAATATGTCTCTGTCAATATGTAAACATACATTTGTGTAATATATCCCCCTCAAATTAATTATTTGTCGTGCTAACTAAAAAAAATTAATATTTAAAAGTGTAAAACACGAAAATTATTTTATTAAGAGTGCGGACTGTTCTTTTTTGATTTTTAATAAAATTTTATAAGATTACACATAAATAAAATATTTAATAAAAAAAATTATAATTTAAATATAAATAAAAATAAAATAATCAAATACTTGTTCTAATTAATATTTTTGGAACGCGGGTAAAGCAAAAAACAAGTAATAATTTGAGACAGAGGGAGTATCTAACAACTCCTTTATGTTTCTTTACTGTATACTTTGTCTCTAGTATCTAATTCTAACATTTATGTATGTTATTATTAATGTGTGTTGTTCTCAGGGAAATGTCTCATTTGGTTTACCTGGGACGTACGTTTACTTTATATCTGATCCGTTGATTAATTTCTTGTATAAAATATTGATGTGATCGTACGGCTAGAGGGAGTACACGTGTGTAGACTTTGACTTGTGATGCTCACATGAAGTGTCATGATAGAAGAAGCAGCCAGCTGACTGCCCCTTCCACAGGAAATCAGTAAAAGCAATAGTCTTTTTCATTTGTCTTACTCATCAATAAAGATTTACCCATCTTTAATTATCCTTTTATCCCCTAAATTCAATTTTTCATTTTTGTCTTTTTCAAAATTCAAACTTAGATAAAAAGGAAAATTGCAATAATTGATCATCAGCATAAAAAAAATTAACAATAATGTATTTTATAAAAGGTCATAACTGTCCTATTTGGAGAGTAAACAGGATTTCAAATTTTACATAACCATTCTATCTATTAGCGAATATTACCATATATTCGTCATATATTTTATAATTACTAGTAGTATATAATTATGGTAAATATAGGATCATTATTCAATTAAGATTCAACATTGTACACAATATATATATTTGTATCAATGAGAAATATGCCCCAAGGGAAATTAATATAATCTTACATGGTATCAAGAGTCAAACCCTAAAAACACCTAAACATACTCTCCAAATTCAGCTGCCCCTCCCCCTCCAATTCGGTCGGCGGCCATACCCCACCTGAACCCTAAATTCTTTTTGGTTCTTCTCTTCTTCACCAAAATCCAGCCCCTCTAATGGCTCTCATGGCCACTCCCACCTCTCTCACCGCTTCATCTTCCTCCCCAATCGTCACCCACATCCAATCCACTACCTCATCCACTCCTTTTCATCCGGCTTTCGCCGTCACCAACATCAAGAACTTCATTCCCTTGGTTCTTGATCAAGAAGACGGTCAATATTCTTCGTGGTTTGAACTCTTTCAAATTCATGCATGTACCTATAACGTGCTTGATCATATTGACGACCTTCTCTCTCTCTCACCCCCTGAGGTTGATGAAACGGCCAGGCGCCGTCTTGATGCCATTGTCAAACAGTGAATTTATGGCACCATATCTAAGGATTTACTTCATACGATCATGAAAACTGGTGCCTCGGCTCGTGAGTTATGGACACGGTTGGAGGAGATTTTTCAAGACAACAAGCACACCCGTGCGGTGTACTTGGAGGAACAACTCAATAATACACGTCTTGAAACTTTTTCTAATATGTCCGAGTATTGTTAACAATTGAAGCTAGTTGCGAACCAATTATCCAATGTGGGGACACCAATTTTCGAAATAAAGATTGTTCTCCAACTAGTTTCTGGCTTACCGAAAGATGAATACGATACTTTAGCAACCATGATACAACAAGTCGATCCCCTAACCAACTTCAACAAGGCCCGGTCAAAATTATTGTTGGAAGAAACCCGACGTGCCAAACAGGACGAACACAATCAAAAGGCGTTGGCAATTGAAAATCCGGCTACAAATGCCGCCGCCACCACCCTCCGCCACCGCCGGACAACCAACAACCGTGGTGGTAGAAGAGGCGGCAGAGGCCGCGACAATAGCAAAGGGGATAGAGGCTGCGGCCGAGGGGGACGGGCAGGCCAGCAGCAGCAGCCCAACGCCTCTCCATATTGGGCTGGCCCGGGACAGTGGCGCAACACTGGCGGCTAGGCCCCGACATCCTTCCCACAACACCCGGCTGCGGCCTAATTCACAAATCAGTGGCAGCCCAGGATTTTGGGCCACTACCCAGGCCCACGTCAGGCACAACTCCCGGCCCAACAAGCTCATTTGGCTTTGGCCCTGCAAACACCACTCTTGACCCAGCAGTCTACCTATGGCCTGGACCCCACTGATTTGGGCCAGGCCTTCGGCGTAGTAAGTATTCAGCAGCCCGATGAAAATTGGTACATGGATATGGGAGCCACCTCTCATCTCACACGAACCTCAGGTAATCTCTCCAAACTATTTCGTTTAAAGTATCCTCAATTTATTACAGTCGGTAATGGTCATCGCATTCCAATTCAAGGTTATGGTACCACCCACACAAAACCACCTCACCCACCTTTCTCCCTAAACAACGTCCTATATGCCTCTAACATTATTAAAAATTTAATATTTGTTAGGAAATTTACTCGTAACAATTCTGTTTTTGCTGAGTTTGACCCCTTTGGTTTTTCTGTGACGGTTATACTTACGGGGACACCTCTTACGAGATGAAATAGTATGGAGGACCTCTATCCTTTCTCATACACTTCCGCTGCCAGTCCCCGATCACATACCTCTCTAGCTGTTATCTCTCCGTCAACTTTACACATTAGACTTGGACACCCAGACGCTCTTGTTTTAAATTTTCTTAGAAGCAATAATTTTATTCGATGTAATAATTGGAACTTTGCCCAAAATTTTTATTCTTGCCCGTTAGGCAAGCATGTTCATCTTCCTTTTCAGTCATTTTTAAGTGTTACGTTTTCTCCGTTTGACATTATTCACGCGGATTTGTGGACATCTCTCATCCCTAGTTCTCTAGGCCATAAATATTATCTTGTTTTATTTGATGATTTTTCTCATTTTATCTGAGTTTACCCACTTAAATTCAAATCTGAAGTGTTTGCCAAGTTTCTTGAATTTCATGTCTATGTCAAAACACAATTTGAAAAAGCCATAAAATTATTTCAATGTGATAATGGTCGTGAGTTTAATAATTCTGCTTTTCACAAATTTTGCACTAATAATGTCATAGTTTTTCGATTTTCGTGTCCCTATACCTCCCAAAATAGCAAGGCCGGATGAATCATTCGTACTATCAATAACATGGTTCGTACGATTCTGTTTCATGCCTCTCTCCCTCCCTTCTTTTTGGGTTTACACTGTTAAAATGACTGAATATATTCTTAGTATTTTGCCTACCCATACTCTCTAAAATAGAACACCCACCGACATTATGTTCCGTCGGATCCCCTCCTATGATCACCTACGAATTTTTGGCTTCCTTTGTTACCCGAATCTTGCCTCCATAGCCCCGCATAAACTTGAACCCCGCACCACTCCTTGTGTTTTCTTAGGTTTTCCCATCCAATCATAGGGGGTATTTGTGTTATGACTTGTCTTCACATAAGATCCTCGTTTCTCGTCATGTCACATTTAATTAAGCAATCTTCCCATTTGCAAACATCCAAAAATACTGGACCACGGATTACACGTTTCTAAATGAGTCTGAAGCATCTCCCGTCGTCCACCACCTACTCTACCGTGACACCATTGTTCAGTCACGACCGGTCACATCCGTCCCGCCACAACCAGGTTTCGCCGCTGCCACCCATGTTTCGTCCAATCCACTATCACCGACCCAGACCGCCACTACCTCACCCACCTACTGGCCACACAACCCGACACACCCACTGGCACCGACACCCAACACCCACCGTCCCGACACCACTCCCCGTCGAAACCTAGACCCACTGACTCATCACCATCAAACCTAAATCCCGACACTACTCCCCATCGAAAACCCTTCCCGACACCAATTACCATCATCGCACCCTTTCCCCCCCCCTTCCTGTAAACATGTCCTTACCTTCACCCGACACACCACAAACCCGAGACAATACTAACCCGAGTCAACCCCAGTCTGCACCCCACCCTCCTGCCCAAACTGCCCCTATACCCACGCATAGAATGGAGACACATGCTCAACATGAGATTTTTCAAACCCAAAGTCCATTTTAATCTCTCCACTCAAACCGTATCCTTAATCCATAAAAACCCAAAATTAGCCAAACTTGACCCTAATTGGAATGCGGCCATGCGTGAGGAATTTAATTCTTTAACGAATCATCACACTTGGGATTTGGTTCCGAAGCCAGACGGGGCTAATGTGATTAGGTGTATGTGGCTTTTCTGTCATAAATTCAGAGATAGTGGTGATCTTGAGCGATATAAGGCGAGACTTGTGGCTAATAGCACAGGCCAGCAGGAGAACATTGATTGTGGTGATACTTTTAGTTCAGTGGTTAAACCGGCTACCATCCGCACCATTCTGGGCATAGTTGTGGGTAAGCATTGGCTGATTCATCAGCTTGATGTGAAGAATGCGTTCTTACATGGGGATTTGAAAGAAATTGTTTATATGCACCAACCACCTGGTTTTGTACATCCAGAGGCTCCTTATATGTATGTCATCTTCGCAAGTCACTGTATGGTTTGAAACAGACCCCAGGGCATGGTATGAGCGCTTTGCTACTTACAATATACATATTGGGTTCATATGCAGCAAGTGTGATCATTCTCTATTTATTTTTCATCGAGGTGGTAACATTGCGTACTTGTTATTATATGTTGATGATATTGTTCTTACTGCCTCCTCTGATATGTTGAAAAATGAGATCATTGCCCTACTTAAATCTGAATTTGCTATGACTGACTTGGGGGAGTTGAGTTACTTCTTGGGGATCTCAGTGACTAGATTTGCAGATATTATATTCCTGTGTCAACGTAAGTATGCTGAAGAAATTGTGTACATGGCCAAAATGGCGAACTTCAAGATCATGCCTACTCCGATCGACTTGAAGTCGAAACTCAGTGCAAATGACGATGATCCAGTGTCCGATCTCACTCTGTATAGGAGCCTTGCAGGTGCACTCCAATATCTTACTTTCACGTTGCTTATGATGTTCAGCAGGTGTGTCTATTTATGCATGCCTCCATGGAGCCTCATTTCACAGCTTTTAAACGTATCATTTGATACGTTAAGGGTACTCTTGATTATGGATTGCATCTCTACCCCCTCTGCACCGTCCAGGTTGATATCCTACATGGACGTCGATTGGGCAGGTTGTCCGGACACGCGACGCTCCACCTCCAGCTATTGTGTGTTCTTAGGAGATAATCTCATTTCGTGGTCTGCCAATAGGCAAGCCACCCTATCCCAATCGAGTGTAGAAGCAGAGTATCGATGCATTGCAAACGTTGTAGCTGAGATCTGTTGACTCCGAAATCTTCTCTTGGAGCTTCATTGTCCCTTGCGTAAGGCGTCTATGGTATACTGTGATAATATATACACAATCTATTTATCCCATAACTCGGTTAAGCATCAGAGAACCAAGCACATTGAGATGGATATACATTTTTTTCGTGAGAAGGTTGCTATAAGTCATGTTAAGGTGTTACATGAGCCTTCTTCGTATCAGTATGCGGATATTTTCACTAAAGGTCTTCCTAGACAACTATTACTAGACTTCAGATCCAGTCTTAACGTCCGGCCTCCTCCCGCTCCAACTGAGCGGGGTGTATTAGCGAATATTACCATATATTCGCAATATATTTTGTAATTAATAGTAGTGTATAATTATGGTAAATATAGAATCCTTATTCAATTAAGATTCAACATTGTACACACACTATATATATATATATATATATATATATATATATATATATATATATATATCAATGAGAAATATGCCCCAATGGAAATTAATACAATCTTACACTATCAATTTCAGTTTTAGATTTATTTTTCAAGAACATTTACTTGGAGCTAGCTCATAATGTAAATATAAATATAAACTAGTAGTTTAAAAAAATAATATACACCACCCATATAGTGTAACTTATTATAGCAGGTTAATTGTATTTTTATCCGATTATCATTTAATATTTGTTATAAAAATTTACCTATAATTACTTTATAAACAACATGATTGATAAATTTTATTAAAATATTACTGTATAATATTTTAACTCTTTATAAATTGAACCTCTAAATTCTCTTCTGCCGAAAAGGGGGAAAAGTACGGGTTGTTCAAATTTTCCGGTTCGAAACTTTGAATCAATATATACAGGAATCTGATTTTATTTCAAAAAATACTAGCACTTGTTAGAGTTGACCAAAAATGAATCAAATCACATTTCATGTTTTAAAAAGTGGAAATTTGTAATTAATTTTGTTTTATGAATTGACCAAACAATGTCAAAAGTAATAAGTTGGAGATTGAGTTATAGAATTTTGTCTAACATTTATTATGACTTGATCCTTGGGTATTCACTCAGATTTTTCTATTTTAAAAAGTGGATATATGTATTTAATTTTGTTTTATAAACACTTATTAGAGTTGACTAAACAATGTCAAAAGTAATAAGTTGGAGATTAAGTGTTAGGATTTTGTATGGAATAACATTTACTAAGACTTGATCCTTGGATATTTACTCAGATTTTCTGATTTAAAAAGTGGATATTTATATTTTATTTAATTTAATTTTATGAAAAAAAAATAAAGTTGACTAAACAATGTCAAAAGTAATAAGTTGGAGATTGAGTTACAGGATTTTGTATAACATTTACTATGACTTGATCCTTGGATATTTACTCAGATTTCCTGTTTTAAAAAGTGGATAGTTGTATTTAATTTTGTTTTCTGAACACTTACTAGAGTTGACCAAACAATGTCAAAAGTAATAAGTTGTAGTTTGAGTAATAGGATTTTGTTTAACATTTACTAAGACTTGATCCTTGAACCTTCGCTGCCATGACATTTATTAGAAATAATTGAATAAGTAGCTTAAATCAGTTAAGAGGGGTCTATCATGCACCCTCACATTTTAAACTCTCATACATCACACAAAAAAGGAAAAAACAATACCAAGCAACTTATCAATCAACTACTACTCAGTTATAAATTAATTAAAGTTAGCTATGTAATTATTTGTACTCATTTTCGATTTTTTCATAGAATATATCATATACTATTTTACGTTCATTCTCAATCGCATAAACAGGTTATAAAGTGAAATAACGGAGTCAGTAAAAGAGGGGGGGGGGGGGGGGGGGGCAAACAATAAAACACATATCAACTAATAATAAAATTATATGAATTCACAGTTTATGCTATTAGCTTCCTACTTAAATGTATAAACACATGCATTATTTAATTGAAATTGATATGATGCATTTTCTTAATATCCCATAAATAAAAGAATTCAAAACCTTATGATAGACATCGGTACTCCAGTGCATTTCTGAGGAGGGAAATTTCAATCGATACCCGCTATCAGGAAAAGAATTGCAATAGCTAAACAAAACTCTGATAAAAGTCGCCAACAAAATGAATAGGATCTGGCATGAGGAAATTGTACTACATATTACACATTCAAGCGAATTAGTAGCTCTGAAGTGGATTGGATTAAGTTAGAAGTTTGAACAGTCATACACCATCAATAATACCTGCACATGTTTGAGATGCTAAAATACTGTATAACTGTTGCAAAAACGGATGGGTGGGGGTATGTTCCAATAATACCACAGCAACAAATCTCCTAGTCACTCTGGAACAATTATGAGATTCTCTAGAACAAATTCCGGGTTTTGCTTCTGGCGCTCGTGGAAAAAGATCCCACAAAGAAAAGTATTGTATAATATGAAAACAACACAAAACATTCATTCAAAGGGCCTGCCAATATCTTAATTCAAAATAGGACTGTAACATATATTTTTGAAATTAGCTTAAGATGAATATCATTCTGAAGAGCAACATATATTGTTAGAAACATCTGTCAGGAAGCAGCCATCACCATCCTGATACCAAGTGATAAATGCAAAAGAAAAGTGTTACTATACGGCCTACGCTACAGAGACTCCCATAAAAATGAGAGGATTGGATATGAACAAGAGAGTACTGGTAACAAACTTCCTATACAATGATATTAGCTATTGTTTTTCTTCCATGTTTTGTTTATTGGTTAGTCGACTAACATTGTTTCTGTTCAACACTCTCGTTCCTCTGCTTGGACAGAGCCCTGTCACTGAGCTGGAACAGTGTATCGGAAATTTGCCAGCTTAATGTGAGTTCTTAGCCTTCTTTGCAGAAAAAAGTTGGCGAAGGAAAGCAAATTTTCCCTTTGCACGTGCAGAAAACTCATCAATAATACCATTGCTGGCAACCGTCTCCTCCACAGATTCAGTAGCTGGTAAGGATGGTGAGGGCGGTGGAAGTGTGAAGAGATATGCAGTAAGCATCCGGATTATCTGGCTGAAGCTTGGTCGCATGTTAGAGTCTTCCACCCAACATGATTGTACGATAAATGCCAAGTCCGGTGAAATATCTTCTGGAAGAGTAGGTCTCTCTTGCTGCATTTCCAGGTCATAAACCAACTTAATACACAACGGGAGAACTCAGAAGAACTCCAGTAAATGATCAGTATCAAGATCAATCTCATGGAAAAAGTCAAAAGGCAAATGATGGTTTACCTTGCACTATTCAGAGTAAAATGTTAAAAATTCAGCATCGCAATAAAAAAGAAAGGGGATATTATCACATCCCATCTAAGAGCACAATTTTACTTCAGTTACCCTCATATGCACCTAAATATAATACATGGATGCCAAGGAATGTTAACAAAGACCTTTGCAACAAGAGTTCGGAACCTAATTAATCAAGAGAAAGAATCCCCTGATGCAGTCATGATCTTGGTCATTATACAAATGTAACTAGACAATTACGCACACCATGTGATAGAATTAAGAATTTCAATTAAAATTTGCTACACGGATAAACCAAGTATTTTGGGGCATTTGAGCTCTTTCCTAATGCATTTAGTTCTCCATCCAAATTTTCTTGTCCACTTTGACTTGGTATGATTATCAAGAGAAGTGCTGGAAAATGGCTTGAATAATATTTGCATCACAGAAATATAGCGTAAAGTGTATTGTTACGATAGTAAATGAACCCCCTAAAAACTTTTGTGATTCTAACAAGGAAAGGGGACAATATCTCGATGCAACTCAAAAAGGAAAGTAGAAGATTCTCGGGATCATTGTTGTCAAAGCCCCGCTTAAAGCAGGTCTAAACCCTGAATCTTGGTGCAGCCCAGGTGGTGCGCTTTGCCTCACTTAGTTGGCGCTTCAATGTACGCGTCAAGGTCCTAAGGCGAGTGTATCTTGGCTAATGGGATTTTCCTTTAAGAGCATGACACTAGACAATGATATACTTGACAAAGTGGTACATTTGTCGTTAAGAAAACCTCATGACTGAACTTTTAATGATTAAGAATAAGAAATTAGAAATTTAATACAAGAAAACTAGCTAGTAAAAATCCATAAATCTAATACTACTTTTCATCTAAATCAAAAATCTAAAAGTCATTGAACTTGATTAACACGATTTTACCTGAACACGCGCGCACAAACACACTTAACCATACCCTCCTATCGTACCGATATAGCCTTTCCTTCAGTTATATCCCGTTTCAGTTCTTTCAACTACCGATGGGAGAAGGCTTGAACAAGATTAAATAAGAGGTATTGCATACGGAAATAATGCATGAATAAAAACACCAATTAGTAGTGATTGAATTTCATCTATAGTCCACATGAGAAACCATTACGAATATAACCTACATGTCCAATTGAACTATGAGCTCGAAGTCTTTTAACTTTCGTTTGTGAACTATGGACAACTGCATACACGAGGGGTATATTAGTATTCTGAGAATTAGCAACATGAATGATTGTACTATCCTTAACCATATTGATGTTCCTCAGTTCTAGGCTTTCTGATAGCCAAAGATCTAAGGGCTAACAATGTAAAGATACTCAAAAGTGGTACGTGCACATAAAAGACAGTTGGACGACAACGAATCACACTAGATCTTGGCAATGAAACTCCAACAAGCTCGGAGAGAAAGGAGAGAAGGAGAAGAGGAAGTACGACAAAAAGGGTATGCCACAACATATAGTTTTTCATTTCTTATCCCAAATAATTATTGTTTGTGATTTTAGTTTATTTTGCATTACTTTTCTACTTTTTATTTTCCTTTCATTGGCATTTTTCTTTGCTTAAGTCCAAGCTTTACTCGTGTTTTGCGCTTAAAGCCGCAACATACACTTTTTTGCGTTTTCCGCTTTTGAGTACTCTGATCGGGCGAGAGTAACAAGAAGACTGCTTACATGTAGTACGCTTGTATGAAGAAAAAGAGGACAAAAATGGGGAAAAGAAGTATAAGCTCGACAAGGCGAGAGAGAGGAGGGCTTGCGACTTTGACCAAGTGAGGTGCGTTAAAGATGAGGATGCAAAGTATTGATGGAAGAAGCACATTAGACGAAGATGGCATGCATACTTCCATAAGCTATTAAACATAGAGGGGGACATGAATATTGGGTTGGGTGATTTAGAGAACTCGATGAGCCAACGAAATTTTGGATATTGTAGGCGTATCAAGCATGAGGAGGTTAAGAGGGCAATTCGTAAGATGAAAGGGGGAAGAGGGACCGAGCAAGACGAGATTCCTGTGAAATTTTGGAAGGATGAAGGCAAAATAGGATTGGAGTTGTTAACTGGGTTGTCTAATGTCATTTTGAGGGCAATTAAACTGCCCGAAGAATGGAGCTGGAGTACAATGATCGCCTTGTACAAGAACAAGGGTGATATTCAATATTAAAACAACTATACAGATATCAAAGTACTATTGGGAGACGGTGGTAGAGATGAGGATGAGAAGAGAAGTGTTTATTTTCAAGAACTAAATCAAATTCATGCCGGGCCGATAAACTATGAAAGCCATTCATCTTTTAAGGAGATTCTTGGAGTAGTATAGGGATAGGAAAAGTGACTTAGATGGTGTTTGGATTTACTTCTTAAAAGTAGCCTATAAGCTAAAAGCTAAAAGTCATAAGTTGGTAATATTCAATTTTTGTACTTTTTTGACCTAAAAGCAAGTGCTTACAAGCACTTTTTATCTTACCCAAATACCACAAAAAGTATAAAAGAGCTTAAAAGCCAATAAGCACTTAAAATAAGCCATTCCAAACACCCTCTTACATATGATGTTCATCGACTTAGAAAAAGCATATAATAAAGTCCGAATGGATCCTTTATGGAGATGCTTGGAGCATAGAGATGTACTTGTGGCATACATTAGAGCGATTAAAGATATGTATGATGACGCCAAGACCTGAGATAGAATAGTGGGAGGAGACTCATAATACTTTCAAGTAGAGATGGGGTTATACCATGAATCAACTTTTGCCTTGGTGATGGATAAATTGGCATGACATATTTAAGAAGAGGTAACATGGTGTATGTTATTTCCAGATGACATAGTATTAATTGATGAGACACGCGGCGGAGTTAACGATAAACTGAACGTTTGGAGAGAGACCCTAGAATCGAAAGGTTTCAGGTTGAGTAAGACTAATACATAATACATTGTGTGCAAATTCAGTGACGCATCGCATAAGACGGACGTGGAAGTGACGATTGGTACACAGGTCATCTCAAGGAGAGGAAGATTCAAGTATCTTGGATAAATGATCTAAGGAAATAGGGAGATCGGCCATGATGCCACACAATGTAATGGAACGGAGTGGATGAGGCTCGCATCCGGTGTCTTATGTGATAAGAATGTGTCATCGAGACTTAAAGGTAAGTTCTACAGAATAGTTGTTAGACCAACTACTATGTTGCATGGGCAGAGTGTTGGCTAGTCAACAAGTCACACGTTCAAAGGATGAAGGTGACAAAAAATAAGGATGCTTGGATGTGAAGGCATACCAGGAGAGATAAGATTAGGAATGAAGATATATGGAGGGAGGTGGGAGTGACTTCAACGGTAGACAAGATGCGTGAAGCGAGACTGAACTGGTTCGGACTTGTGAAGGGAGCAGAGATGCCTCAGTAAGGAGGTGCAAGAGGTTGGAAATGTTAGGTCAAATGAGAGGTAGATGTAGATCGAGGAAGAATTGGGGAAGTAATTAGATAGGACATGACACATCTCCAACTCACCGAAGACATGAACCTAGATAGGAGAGCATGGAAGTCGAAGATTAGGATAGAAGGTTAGTAGGTAGCCAAGCAATTTCTCTCTTCTCTATGGGAGGGCATGTCTCTATATTAGAGTACCTTATCTACTCCCACTTCTCCTTGTCAATATCCTTATTATTATTCCATTAATATCCTAGTCTTGAAAGAGCGCAGTCAGAGCAAGTTTGGAGTGGCTGATTGAGTTGTTTAATGTCATTTTTAAGACGATGAGAATGCCCAAAGAATGGAGGTGGAGTACAATGATTCCTTTGTACAAGAACAAAGGTGACATCCAAAGTTGCGACAACTATAGGGGTATCAAGCTGCTAAGCCACACTATGAAAGTTTGGGAAAGGGTCATAGAGATGAGAGTGAGAAGAGGCGTGTCTATTTTCGAGAATCAGTTTGGATCCATATTGGGACATTCGACTACAGAAGTCATTCATCTTATTAGGAGGTTGGTAGAACAGTATAAGGATAGGAAGAGAGACTAACATATGATTTTCATCGACCTCGAGAAGGCATACGACAAAGTCCCTAGGGAGGTTCTATGGAGATGTTTGGAGGTTAAAGGTGTACATGTGGCGTACACTAGGACGATCAAGGATATATATGATGGAGCCAAGACCAGGGTACAGACAGAAGGAGGAGACTCGGAGCACTTTCAAGTAATAATGGAGCTGCACCAGGGATCAGCTCTTAGCCCATTCTTATTTTCCTTGGTGATGGATGGACTATCGCTACAAATTCAAGAGGAGGTTCCATGGTGTATGTTACTCGCAGACGACATAGTCCTGATTGATGAGACTCACAACGGAGTGAACGCTAAGTTGGAGGTTTGAAAACAGACTCTGGAGTCTAAAGGGTTCAGGATGAGTAGGACCAAGACAGAAAACTTGAAGTGCAAGTTCAGTAATGGGAGCGACCATGAGACAGGCGTTGAGGTGAGGTTTGATACTCAGGTCATTACAAAGTAAGAAAGCTTCAAGTACCTCGGGTCTATTATCTAAGGGAATGGAGAGATTGATGACGATGTCACACATCGTATTGGGGCGGGCAGGGTGGATGAAATTGAGGCTCGCATCTGGAGTCTTGTGCGATAAAAAGGTGTCACCGAAACAAAAGCAAATTCTATAGGATGGTGGTTAGACCGACTATGTTGTATGGGGCGGAGTGTTGGCCAGTCAAGACTTCGCACATCCAAAAGATGAAAGTTACGGAGATGAGGATGTTGAGATGAATGTGTGGGCATACAAGGAGGGATATGATTAGAAACGAAAATATCCGGGATAGAGTGGGAGTGGCCTCAGTGGAGGATAAGATGCAAGAAGCGAAGTTGAGATGATTCGGGCATGTGCAAAAGAGACACAAATGCCCCAGTACGGAGGTGCGAGAGGTGGGCTATGGACGAGTTCAAGAGGGGTAGAGGTAGGTCGAAGAAGTATTGAGGAGAGGTGATTAGACGGGATATGGCGCAGATGCAACTTACTGAGAACATGACCTTAGATAGGAGGTTGTGGAGGACACAAATTAGGGTAGAAAAGTAGTAGATAGTTGAGTGTAGTCCTACTTACGCTTACATACTGATAGTTGGAGTGTTATTATTGCAAGCCTGCTTAGCCTATCATACTAGTAGGCGCAATATTGCTTTATAATCCCCTGTCGTTCGATTTTTGTTGTTATGTGTTCTTTAATGTACTTTGTTTACCTTATTTACATGAGTTAGTTACTACTTTTTTCAGAATGTTCTATCATGGCTTATACCATCATTTTCATACTGCTTTAAATTTCTTGTCCGGGTCTGACTGTTTCTCTTGCTTTGCTTGTGCTTATGCTTTGTCTTGAGTCGAGAGTCTTTCAGAAATAGTCTCTACCTACCAAGGTAGATAAGGTCTGCATACACTCTACCCTTCACAGTGCCCACGTTGTGGGATTTCACTGGGTATGCTGTTGTAATATCTTAGTCTTCAATTTTATTTTTACTATTGTTTATTTTCCTTTGGCCATCTTTACTATTTTGTTGTCAATACTTTTCTATTCTTTAGTGTTGTCTCTATAGCTTTTTTACTCTTTGTGTTTCAAACCTGTTTTGAAACGCTCTTCTTAAGCCGAGGGTTTATCAAAAACAACATCTACCTTATATAAGGTACGGATGAGGTCTGCTTACATCCCACACTCCCCAAGCCCCATCTGTGGGATCACACTATGTATGTTGTTCTTGTTGCAAGAAGTTATAGGTTCAGATCTTACCGCCACCAACAAGCAAGAAAAATATTCCACGTATTTGGCTAATGAAAAAAAACTAGGCTCACACGTGAGGTGTGTTAAGACAAAATATAAGTAATCAAAAGTGTGTTCTTCCTAACAGCTTAAGCTTTTAAATGCGATGGTCACACACTTCAACAATTAATACTCTTTAGTTTGAGGAGGTGTTAGCATACAGAGATGGTACTTGACATGCCACCATTTATTAGACCACCTAGTACTTTAGAACTTTTTAAGGATATCGCTGAAAGAGAACAAAGTCAAGTTGTGAAAAAATTAAGTGTAGCTCACTTATGTTTAACCTTGTCAAGATCAAAATCTTGAAGACCTACCCTATTCAGCTTGAATGCCTATCGAACTTCTACTAATTAGGTATTGTCCATCCTATTTTCATATGATGCGATTTGTCAACTTGACCCTTCTATATGCATCAGCGATGCAGAACAATGATACATATCACACTTATTTTCTGATCCTCACATCTCTTGTCTCGCTCATCCAAGCAAAATCACCTTTCATAGGATCAAACTCTTTCTTCTCCAAACTCAGTTTGATGAAAAGGCCTAGACTAATCAAATCACTCTCACCACCACCCTATTGTTTCATCTCCTAACCCCATTAAAAAGACTAATAAATCAACCATCAATTAACTATTTCTCAAAACTAAATTTGTTGAAATGAGATGTATGACTCCTCTGTAACCCACCGCTAGGGCTTTGGTCTAGTGGTATGAGCACAACCTGTGATCTGCGGGTTAGGCATACAACACAAGTTCAAATTTTTCCGCAGATAAAAGCTTGGTATTTAAGCAGAAAGAGGTAGAATGGATGACATATTATCCACTGAGTTTCAAACCGTGTAACACTGGTCCTCATAATTTTTCAATTATTAAAAGATGAATCCTATGTAACCATAACTCTTCCATTTATAAAAAAATATTCTTTTACAACACAATAGAGGTCCTCTAGAACTAGAGGATCTCTACATTCCATTTATCTCTAGTTGAAAAAATCAATCTCTTCCCATACTAAAAACATTCATAGTAGACAGACAACTGAAATCATAAGAACCAGTGAAGACTCTCGTCACAGCCTCAGTGATACACTCCGATTTCAAGGCAAAACATAAGTTTCTTGATGCAAGCAAAGCCTAATTATCTGGTTCTCCTATTGTCATCAAGAAGTCAACCAATATATGTTCGATTGATAGCGCCAAAGGATTCAATGGCAGCAACTTTACGTTGAAGTATTCCTTTTCTTCTAGAGAGAAAGTGAAGTACTTTTATTATACAAACAAAGGAACACTGCATTATTTTTAGATGAATTGTTCAAAACCCAGCTAGGGAAACAGTGGATCACATTTCCCTCCATATTAAATGCAAGTGGTGGCTAAGTGTTAGGGCATTTTTTCTCTCCTTTTGTGGCATTACCTGGATGATTTTCCCCTATTGCAAAGGATTTCTCAATTAGCTGGAGTGGTTGTTACTTCGACAGAAATAGAAAAAGTTGAAACTCAATTTCAAAATGTTAGATTAGAATAAATGGTTGGAGAGGAACAAAAGAATGATTAAACCGAAAGTACCAATGAAAAGATCTAAGTATCTCATAATCCAATCTTTTTTAACCTTTGAATTTCGAGGATAGTGGACACCACCCCCCCCCCCAAACCACCACCACTGATAACTTTCTCCACTTAAATACCAAATTGGGTTCACCCGCCAGGTTTCTCGTACTCATGACGTACACCTACAATACATCCCACAACGTACTACCTTTACTGCTGACCCCAAGCCCCAGAGGTATCTGATCACTCAATCTTTATACCTCGGTGCAAGGATAACCACCCTTCTTCTTGTGATCTGTTAAACATTGTGGACGAGCTAAGCTTCTCGAATCATTTTAACACTCTTTATTAGCAGCCATTGTCCATCACAGAAGTTCTTAATCTGGATGTGGAAATCTGATAAGAAGTTCAATGAAAAGCATCTGTAATTGATTTTTGTGGAGATTGGGGTTTATATTTTAATTCAATGAATTTCTACATATCTAAAAAGGAGTTCAGCCTTATCTACATTGTTTTTCCAATCCTCAGGCAGCTCAAGGGTTGGGATACTTAATGAAGTTAATCCAAAGGGTTGGCTCTTTTACAGTAATAATAAAAAATAACAAAGAGCATACTCCATTGTACTGCAATAAATATACTAAGAAAAATCTGGATGAAGACAGAAAAAACCTTCGTACCTTAAAAGCAGCAGCATACGCAGCTTGCAAATTCGACATTCCCTCAAATGGCATGCGGTTTGTCAGCAATTCCCACAAGACAATGCCAAAACTATAAACATCGACCTTGTTATTATAATGCTTCTTCTCCCCCTGACGCAATGTAACAGTGCTGTACAACTGCAAAAAGAAGAAAAATTAATTCAGATAATTGGAAAACCTTGAAAATACAAGATAAAACATATTGAAACTGACCCAAGTAAGAACATATTTGAAAGAATAAGTACAAAGAGAGAAAGGACAAGGCATAAATGCACACCATCGTATCATAAAATATAGTGGACTCCTAAGAGTTCATTGGGGAGTTACAATAGGAGAGTATCACAAAATAAATAAACTTTTGAGGGCACCAAACTACCAAATTGAAGGTTTTTGTTGGGTTCAAAACACATAAGTAAGGCACATCGGAAGTTTAATTTTTTTTTTTGTTTCTTACTTACCCCAACAAGATTTCTGGTATGGTTATACAACAATTAAACTTGTAAACATAAGGTATACACTTACAAGTTAGAATTATCTGAAATCTTATCAACTGTGAGGTGCACACGCTTCCGATTGCAAGCTCTAAACTTCAATGTATTTCTCCTTCGGAAAGCTAGGAAATCCGGCAGAGATTCGAGAGAGTATTTGATTCTAAGTCTCTAAGGCTTAGAATGATTTTCAGAAAATTGGTGTGTAATTAATGAAGGGAATGCCTCTATTTATAGTTGAAAATTAGGTCAAAATCGGATTAGGGTTTGACCTTGGTCCTGGCCCAAAAATCGATGCAGAGGCGTCGCAGCGCTCAGTTATAGCATCCTGCTTCTTGTTACAAAACGTGCTCCTGCACTGTCTTGATTTATTTTCCGTGCATTCTTAATTAAATCTAAAATCCAATTTTGACTTAATCAAAATAATTATTATTCATTTAAATATCTCGATTCCAAATCGAACATTTAATTACTCTCTCAATACATCCTTAGATCGAAACGGACAATCAACATAGTGTGACCCTACAGGTCTTCTCATATCGACATTAATCAAATTAAGGTCTACATGAAACTCCTAGACGGCGCCGGAAGACGAACTCAATATATAAAGTACGTTTACACGAATCCAGTAAACTTAACATTTATGTGGTAAGATAAAATCATTTCATTCACGACACACCCGATCAAGCTTAGAATTTGTCAAAGTGTCTATCCAAATGACTTAATCATTGTATCTCATCATATTAGTTGACAACTAGACCATATTCTAAATATGTCTATTGCGTTGGCCAACGACTTAGTCAACTTAATATCACTGAGAATCCGAGTGTTCTCCCGAATATACATTCGAGGAGTGAATCCTAATCTTGGCTCAACTACCACCTTTAATCCACATCGTAATGTACCAAATACAAGTCGTATCTCAACCTATAAGGCATTTGAGCTTAGGACGGGATCAAAGTACATTACTTTGTAGACAAGGCGCGTATTGACCTCAAGTCTAAGGACTTCTATCTCCCACACGCTGATCATACTTTAGACAAGTATAACAATCAGTATATCAGCAGGGTATACCAATACTTCCAAAGTATCCATGTGTCCATCACGAGTAGCTATTACTCGTAGCAGATGAGACATACTACATCCTCTAAGGATGTGATGCAGACCACATGTCGATTGATCACATATCATCGATATCCCATTCTCGATGATCATTAGTCGAGGCTATTTTAAGAGTTACGCTCTATTAATGACAACGTAAGCTCAAGGGATGCACATTAATGAATAATTACAAACAATCAAATAATAATTCAATAATTGCAAATGTCAAAATATTAATCTCCATTAATAATAATATGAATGTGTATAAAGTACATTTGTCCTAATACAGATTGTCTCTAGGATATAAATATACTTTCACAAATTAACCAGAAGGGTAGCTTATAGAGGCGATTGGAAAAATGATGACAACAACATTAATAGCCTTAAAGATAATAAATTGGATAAGAATATGATCATGCCAAAGTACACGGTCCATTTATCCCTTTGAAAGTTAAAAAAGGAAACACTTCTTGCTTCATATCAAGATGATTCAGAACAGAAGAGAAGAAAATGAAAATTACACATGAAGATTTTCTTTTTAATTTTTCATTGGATAACCAAGAAGTTCCTGAGGTACAGTGACACACAATTCGAAACTCGGAGGATAATGGACCCCCCACCCACCTCATCCCCACTTAAATATCATGCTTTTGTATGTAGCAGGTTTCGAATCACGTACTGTGGTCTTACCACAATCAAATCCCTGGGGCATAGATTTCCTTTCTAATATAAGTTAAGGAAACTCCTTTTACGTACTACAATTTTTATAGGTGGGTAAACGGGTAAATAGGATGTAAGTTTGGTTTTCAATCATCACCTATTTACTGTCACTTTTCACCTCTATTTGCAAATAATTCTAATGGTTCAAACTCAATAATTGAGCATATATTCCTATGTGCTAGGTACATAATCCTATTCTGCATCATAATTACTAGCCTTTACTAATCTATCAGATGAGAAAATGCAAAGTGTAGTCTGCTCAAGTTCCACTAGTGGAATCATAGCTACTGTCCCTAACCATTTTATTCAACCATGTAATTTATATCACCAATAATTTAGCTTCCATACAAAAAAGATACTGATATATTGATATGAAAATAATAATCAGCAGCAACTTTCAAAGTGGTACTGATTTACATATCTAGTGGAGTAAACTACACGGTTCACTCGTGAAATTATGGGGCAGATTAACATGTGGTTAAATAGATACAAACCTCAGGTGCCATCCACCGGTATGTCCCAGTTTCTGCTGTCATCATCTCAGTGAGGGTCTCTTCCCTTGCTAGCCCAAAATCTGCAAGCTTCACAGACTTCTGATTGGCCGTAAGTAACAAATTGTCTGCATGAATGACATTTCACATGTGCTCTTTATTAGACAGGAGAAGATTAAAAATAAACTACACTAACAAATGAAATAGGGAAGGTAAAAAGATTGTGATGGCAACTTAAGAATAAACTCAAGTTAGCAGCATAAACTGACCCATATACATTAAGGGGAAATTATCAAGTAAGAATGAGTTACGCTATGCTCTGTTGATTCCCCTATATATTGAGATTCTTTTTATAAAGAGATAGCAAGCATGAAGTGAGTGGTGGAGCCAGAAATGTATACCACAATGTCTGCACTAATAACTTCTTCCGTCAATGGTACTTAGATTACTGACCATAGAAGAGACAACATAAAATGATAAAAAAACCCAGAAAAAGAACTCTTCCAGCAGTAAAATAATTGATGGGTAAAAGAATATAGTCCAAAACCATAATATTTGGCCTGTTTAACATTTCAATGAATAACTACAATAACAAGAAGAAAAATTCTTGTACAGCTCGCTAGCCAAGTGGTACCTGGTTTTAGATCTCTATGTATAATGCCATTGGCATGTAAACATTCCATGGCCCGAGCAATGTCAAGAGCATAATTTAAGGCCACATGAAGGTCAAGCACTTTTGGCCGAATGCTGACCAAGTATTTCCGAAGGGACATTCCAGGAAGCAGCTCTGAGACTATAACCATCAAAGGATCCTTGGAAGCTCCAATAAACTGCAAACAAGAAACCATCCGCAGAAAATGAAAAAGACTAACTCCAGTTACATAATAGCAAAAGCAACATGAGCTAACTACAGAACCTAAATAACCATATATGTGAATATTTACTAGCTATCACCATACTGCTTGCTGAAGTTAACAAAAAAAAGCTGCTCAGGGAATTCAAAAAGCAGCACTTTGAAAAGATAATCGGAATACTAATTTGAAGTCTACGGAACTTGGAAGAAAAAGAAAAATAATACTTACTTTTACAAGATTCTCATGTTTTACTCTTGACATCATAGCAACTTCCCGAACAAAATGGCTTTCAAGTGAAGCTTTTTCTTCTGAGGTGTTACCACCATTCAGAACTTTTAATGCAACAATTTGATCACCATACCTGGAGAGACATGAGGCATTTTTTGATAGATGAAAAATGTACAATAAAACTAGAGAGCAGATAATCCAAATAACAGAAAACACAAATGTTCTTTCTATCTACATGTTGTTTGACTGCTTCTCAAGACAAAGGAAAATAGCCAATTTAGAAACACCACCGGAAGGAAATATTTACTCTCCGTTACTATGTAAAAATCAATGAATATATCAATTTCAAATTGTAAGCCCTTTCCAAATGGCAAGCAAACTCTCATGTTACATTTTCTGAATTACGTAGCATTAGCCTAACTAGTAAACCAATGGAACAGTATCACACTGGCCAATCACCTAAAGCAAAATCCACTAGTTACAGCATCACAATTTTCCAGTAGGAAATGAAATGTATCAGAACAACACTGATGATCAGCACTAGACTGCTATTGCAACCTTCTTTAACGACAACAGGAAACTACAACCTCAAATCATTAGCCTAAAAGAATATGGGTAACATTGCAAGAACGGCGTGACATACCTTCCTTCATAAACTTTTCCATGAGCCCCCTCACCAATTTTCGTTCCGATAAAGAGCTGTTTTGGATCCACCAACACTTTTTCATCAATAGATAATTGTGTTGAAGGTACTATTAATCCATTCCGCGAAACACCTTCAACATATTTCTCTACACTACCAACAGGATTTTCTTCCACTTCTCTTTCTCTGCTCTTCTCACTGCAACTCATCGTTGCAAAACTCGAAATGAAATTATCCCTGAATGCCTCATCCTCAAAAATAACACACACCTCACTCTTTCAACCTACAAATTACTTGCAAACAACCCATTTTCCCAACACTAAAAAGTCAATACTATCTTCTCGTGTATGGATATTTGATGCTAGCAAAACTTTAACCCTCATGTGCAAGGCTTCTTCCTTACACCTTCTTCAATACAACTAACTTCCAAACAAGTCCAACAACAACTCAAAGTGTCAAATTTGACTCAAACCTTGAAACCCCCAAAATAAAAATAACTCTCACCGATCTAAAATTCCAAGAATCACCTAAAAGATAACCTCTTTTCTTGAAAAAATAAAAAAGAGTTGATTTTTAACCCCCCAAAAAAAATATAAAAGCAAGAAGCTTCAAAGGAAGCAACAAGAGAGACTTATAGTGGCAGTTAAATATATATATAAACTATTTCATGCATAGATAGATGAGGACCTAGCAAGCAACTTTGAAGACCCCTATAAAGCTTTGGACTTTACTCTTTCTTTTCTTTCTTTTTTTGGGGGGTAGGGTAGGGGGTGGGGTTGGAGAAAGGGGGTAGTGGGTTAACTTTGTTCTGTACTAGAAACTCTTATCTACAATCAAAATGGCGTTCTTGTGAAGATATTCTGGGAGATGTCTATTTTCCGGTGAGGGTGTGGGGGTATAAAGTGAAGAGAGAATCAGAGAAAGAAAAGTAAGACTATGAATATTAAAAAGAAAGCACGTTTAAAGTGCACGCCACGTGGAGAGCACTCAGGGCTCTTTGGAATATTATTAGGCATTAGACATTAGAGGATTTGGACATTGTTGGTTGAGGGATGCTTTGGACAAACCTATCGAATGCTGCCAACGGATCTTTCTTTCTCTTTGACTAATTAATTAGTATAGTACACGCGTTATTTGCGGAAAATATTAGAGAGAAAAATTATAATGAGTTAGTACCTTATATACTTGACCTTAAT
Organism: Anisodus tanguticus; assembly: GCA_034509755.1. NCBI lineage: Eukaryota > Viridiplantae > Streptophyta > Magnoliopsida > Solanales > Solanaceae > Anisodus > Anisodus tanguticus. The sequence goes on from CM067559.1 coordinate 26,426,131, forward strand.
TTTTTATTGTCTGTTTAATTGTGAAATTTAAAACATTTAATCCAGGATCGTAGATAAAAATCCACCAAGGAAGGAAAAGTTATTTTTGCTATCTCAAATTGTTGTAAGATTCTGTGTTATGTGCAAATAAGGTTCAAAGTTTTTTGAAGAATGCTTAAAATTTTCCAAGAATTTGTTTCATAAGCTATTCACATATTCCAGGCTTAGGTTATAAAGTAGCACATTATTGTCAGATTTTTCATATGTAAGTTAAGCAGATTGCTGCTTATAGTTACCAAATTTAGATATAAAAACAGTTTATCGTTAAAGAAAATAGCTTATCAGAAAAAGAGAAAATGTTCATCCAAATTATTGAAAAAAAGAATATGGTTATTTTTCTAGATCTCCAGCTCTTCGAATAATCACATTCATATCTTTTCTAAATAATATTAGCATTTTATTTCAGACCTGGAAGGAAAGAAAATTATTGTTATGAATAAGAAAACTTATAATTTAACTTATGAAAAGAAAATCTTTTAGTTTTAAACCTTAATTTAGAGGGATAAAAATGTAACAACAACAACAACATACCCAGTGAAGTTTCACAACGTGGTGTCTGAGGAGGGTAGAGTGTACGCAGACCTTACCTCTACATTGGTAGATAGAGAGGTTTTTTCATAAAAACTCTCGGTTCAAGACAATGCATAAGCAAGCAACGCAAGAGAAACGGTCAGATCCGGACAAGAATTTTAAAGCATGATGAAAATGATGGTAATAAAAGAGAATAAGTCATGATAAAGCATTCTGGAAAAAGAAGCAGTAACTAACGCATGTAAATAAGATAAACAAAGTACACGAAAGAACATACAGCAGCAGAAATCAAATGACAGGGAACTATAAAGCAATATTGCGCCTACTAGTATGATAGGCTAAGCCAAGCTAAAATAATAACACTACAGCTACCAGTATGTAAGCGTAAGTAGGACTACGTTCAACTACTTACTACCATAATTCGCCTCCTCCACAATCACATATCTAAGGTCATGTCCTCAGTAAGTTGCATCTGCGTCATATCCTGTCTAATCACCTCTCCCCACTACTTCTTCGGCCTACCTTTACTTCTCCTGAACCCGTCAATAGCCAACCTCCGCACTGAGGCATTGGTGCATCTCCTCTGCACATGCCCGAACTATCTCAACCTCACTTCCCGCATCTTATCCTCCACTGAGGCCACTCTCACTCTATCCTGGATATCTTCATTTCTAATCATATTCCTCCTTGTATGCCCACATATCCATCTCCGCATCCCTATCTTCGCAACTTTCATCTTTTGGATGTGCGAAGTCTTAACTGACCAATACTCCGCCTCATACAACATAGTCGGTCTAACCACTACCCTATAGAATTTGCCTTTAAGTTTCGGTGACACATTTTTATCGCACAAGACTCTAGATGCGAGCCTCCATTTCATCCACCCTGCCCCAATACGATGTGTGACATCGCCATCAATCTCTACATTTCCTTGGATAATAAACCTGAGATACTTAAATCTTCTTTTGTTTGGAATGAGCTGAGTACGAAGCCTCACCTCCACGTCTGTCTCATGATCTCTCGTGTTAATGAATTTGCACTCCAAGTATTATGTCTTGGTCCTACTCATCCTGAACCCTTTAGACTCCAGAGTCTATCTCCAAACCTCCATCTTAGCGTTCACTCCGCTTCGAGTCTCATCAATCAGGACTATGTCATCTGCGAATAACATACACCATGACACCTCCCCTTGAATTTGTAGCATCAGTCCATCCATTATCAAGGCAAATAAGAATGGGCTAAGAAATAATCCCTGGTGCACCCCATTATTACTGGAAAGTGCTCTGAGTCTCCTCCTCATGTTTGTACCCTGGTCTTGGCTCTATCATATATATCATTGATCTCCCTAGTGTACGCCACATGTACACATCTAACCTCCAAAAATCTCCATAGAACCTCCCTAGGGACTTTGTCGTATGCCTTCTCGAGGTCAATGAATACCATATGTAAGTCTCTCTTCCTCTCCCTATACTGCTCCACCAACCTCCTAATAAGATGAATGACTTCTGTAGTCGGACGTCCCTACATGAATCCAAACTGGTTCTCGGAAATAGACACGCATTTTTTCACCCTCATCTCCACAACCCTTTCCCAAACTTTTATAGTGTGGCTTAGCAGCTTGATACCCCTATAGTTATTGCAACTTTTGGATGTCACATTTGTTCTTGTACAAAGGAATCATTGTACTCTACCTCCAATCTTCGGGCATTCTCATCGTCTTAAAAATGACATTAAATAACTCAGTCAGCCACTCAAAACCTGCCCTACATGTGCTCTTCCAAAATTTAACTGAGATCTCATCAGGTCCGGTCGCTCGACCCCTGCGCATCCTGCGAACAACACCCTTAAACTCTTCAACTTTAATACTTCTACAATATTCAAAATCCCGGTACCTTCCGGATTACTTCAGATCTCCCGGCACAATGTCTTTATCTCTTTTTAGTTCAAGAGTTTATGGAAGTAAGACTGCCACCTTCGTCTAATACGCGTGTCCTCCACCAGTACTTTGCCGTCCTCGTCCTTGATGCACCTCACGTGATCCAAGTCACAGGTCCTACTCTCCATCGATTTATATAGTCTATACAACTTCTTATCCCCACCTTTTTCCTCTAATTTCACATTCATGCGTTCAAAAAGCCGTTATTTTCGCCGCCGTGACCACTAGCTTTCCCTCCTTCCTCGCTATCTTATATAATTTCCTATTTGTTCACTTCTCCACCTTATCCTTGCTTTCTACCAATTTCGTATACACCACTTTCTTTGCTTCGACCTTCTCAACTTTACCACTCCACCACCAGTCCCCTCGATGCCCGCCACGGCTACCCTGCGAGACCCCTAGCACTTCTCTAGCTATCTCCCAAATGCAACTGGCCATCTTGTCTCACATACCGGTCGCATCCCCACTACTTCCCCAAGCCCCCCTGATCAAATTCTCCACCATCTCCTTTGCACTAACCATGGTCAAACTCCCTCATTTGATTCTTAGCATATCCCCATTTTTAGGAGGATAAAAATGTATTCCATGAAAATACCTTATTTCGGCTAAAAACATGTATCCTCTTATGAAGAATAAAGAATGTTGCAGTGTTTAAGGGCTATTATGAATTATATGTATTAAATTGTGCAATTTCAATTCACATAAACAGATGTGAGAGGCCACATTTATCAAATTTTAAATCATTAAAATGGTAAAAGACAATTCGCTCAACCTTGGTTAATATCAATTGAACCCAAATAAACTAAAGCATTAGCACCATAAAGCGAATGAAGAGGAAACTTACTCTACTTCTTCGCTTTTATATGTTTGAGCTCTTCCTACACTGCACCAAAAATCATAAAATTATCCATGTGATTCAAATGCTTATGATAAGTATAATCACAATAGATCTAACAAAAAAATTATAATGCTTATGATAAGTATAATCACAATACATCTAACAAAAAAAATTACAAAAAAAGACGATGAATGATAAATATTAACAAAAATCAAACGACATTCAGATATTTTAATTAAAATATCATAATATAGATTAAGAAGGATGACATTAAGCATAAAATCCATCTCGTTTCTTGAATTGTTTTCAATAACCTTATGAATTTTAAATTCCCAGAAAAATTATATTGGCAATTTTTTTTGGCTCGTGTGCACTCCACACCACATAGATTGCATCCAATTTACATTCTTTCATCTTCTTTAATATATCATGTCATATCTATCTAAACATGTGCAACATACGGGGTATGTTGTTGTTGCATATCTATCTAAACAAATGATATCAACTTTAGAAAAGTACTTATATAAAATAATAGTAATAATAATAAGAAAAAATATTTATACACTTAGTCATATGAATTTTCTCCATCAACATCATTTTAAAAGGAATTGAGCACAACTGATTTTGAATTATAATTATCATTCGTGCATTTCACTCAAAAGAATTCCGTTAAGAACTTCAAACAATACAAAATTTCACAAGAAACTTAAAGTTAGGCTTGAACAAATCATATCCAAAGTGGGATAACATACTTGGTTAACTGATACCAAGTATATCCAGCTATCCATATACAGTTTGATTTCTTTTTTAAAACTTCAAAAGTATTGCAGGGTCCATTAGCTTTTCTTATTTGTTGCTGGCTAGCTGCCGCTTTTCATGTAGTTTCGGAGTAAAATAAAAAACTTAACAGGCACAATTTTCACTTAAAAGAAATGTGTCAAAAGAAGTACTGGATTAAGACACGACATTTAGCAATAATATTAAAATTACAAAAAAAAACAATAGTCCCATCAAAATGGTGTAATGTTTTCCCCTTAATAAATCAAATATTATTACTACTGAAAAAGGAACCAATGTAGGAACATTTAAGCAGTAAGCAAGTAGCAAGACTAATAAATGATTCATCTTTCCCTTTCAACTTATTCACACGCATGTGACATATAAGAATTTGGAAGACGGAAGTCTCGTCAAAACTGCACATCACAGAATAAGTCGAAGCACACTAAACCTCTGGCCTTAATTTGTAGGATTTTATTGGGTTCAAAAACATGTAAGTAGGGCACAACGAAAGTTTAAATTTTATTCTATTTACCCTAATAATTTCTTCTGGTATGATTATATGACAATCAAAAAACCGTAACATAAAACATGAACACTTACATGTTGTATTATCTGGAGTCTTTACTTAAGGAGTACACGCGATTGTCCCTTCGACTGCAAGCACTATGCTACGGTGTATTCCTCTGTTAAGAAAACAAGGAAATCTTGGCAGAGGTTTGAGAGAGTTTTATCCTAGACTCTAAGTCTAGAATTGTTCTGAAAATTAGTATTCTTAAAATATTAAAAACTAGAGATTAGTGCGTATATATAGTGATTTTTAGGTCACAAAACGGATTAGGGTTGAGCTCCAAGCCTGACCCAAAACCGAGGTGCAGTGGGCCGTCCGACCGGGCTCATCGTCCGGTCGGCGCCGCGGCGCCTTACGTCAAACAATGTTTCCCGTTTTTCGTTTAACATGTATATTCAAACACACTAAATCCAAAATCCAATTTGATTTAATTAAATAATTTCCATCTAATAGAAATTATACCATAGTTATTATCAATTTAAATATCTCGATTCCAAATTGAATATTTAATATTTTCTCAATACACCCTTATATCGAAGAGACAATCGACATAGTGTGACCCTATAGGCCTTCATGTATCGACACTAATCCAATTAAGGTCCATACGGAACTCCTAGACTGCGCCGTACAACGAACTCAATATATGAAGTACGTTTACATGAATCCAGCACACATAACCTCTATGTGAGATGATAAATTCCTTTCATTCGCGACACACTCGATCAAGCTTAGGATTTGTCATGTGTCTATCCAAATGGCTTGATCACTTTTTCTCATCCATATTAGTCGACAACTAGACCATATTCTAAATATGTCTCTTGCATTGGCCAATGACTTGATCGACCTAATATCACTGAGAAGTTGAGTGTTCTCTCGAATATCCAATCGAGGAATGAATCATATTCTTGGCTCAACTACCACCTTAGCTTACATCAGAATGCACCCAACACAAGCTGTATCTTATCCTATAGGGAGTTTAAGCTTAGGACAGGTCAAAGTACATTACTCTGTAAACAAGGTGCGTATTGACCTCAAGTCAAAGGACATTTATCTACCATACATTGATAACACTTTAGACATGTATAGCAAATAGTTTATCAGCAGGGTATACCAATACTTTCCAAAAGTATACATATGTCCATCACTAGTAACCATTACTAGTAGCAGGTGAGACATACTACATTCTCTAAGAATGTGATGCAAACCACATGTCGACTTATAACATATCATCGATATCTCATTCTCGATGATCATTAGTCGAGACAATTTTGAAAGTTACGCTCTATCATTAATATCTCACTCTATTATGACAACGTAAGCTCAAGGGAGGCACATTAATGAATAATTACAAACAATCAAATAATAATTCAATAATTGCAAATGCCATAATATTAATCTTATTAATAATACGAATTTGTTCAAGTACATTTGTCCCTATTAATGATTGTCTCTAGGACGTACATACTTTCATAATCCTTTCAAGATTCATTTTACAATTATCTCAAGACTAACTCATTAACTCGTCGGAAGCAACACTTGGATGTCCACAATTATCCCCGAAGCACAATCAAGGGCCAAACCCATTAACTCGAACATCACAATTTAGATAATATGGAATCATCAAACAACAATTAGAAACATGATCTGGCTCCTATTAAGAAATGAGGGGCATAAAATATTCTTAAAACCAAGGATGATTAAGTTTGTTTGTAGGAGCTTACTGCCTTAGTCGTAGCAATTGTAGGGAATTATTGGGTACAAATTACATAAGTAAGGCACAACGAAAGTTTTAAATATTGTTTCTTACTTACCCCAACAATAATACTGGTATGGTTATACAACAATTGGAACTTGTAATATAAAACATTTACTTACAAGTATAATAATCTGGAGTCTTTATCTACTGTGAGGTGCACACGCGGTTGCCCTTCCGATTGCAAGCTCCAAGCTTCAATGTATTTCTTCTTCGGAAAGCTAGGAAATCCGGCAGAGGTTCTAGAGTATTTGATTCTAAGTCTCTAAGGCTTAAAATGTTTTCAGAAATTAGTGTGTAAATAATGAAAGGGAATGCCTCTATTTATAGTTGGAAATTAGGTCAAAATTGGATTAGGATTTGACCTTGGGCCTGGCCTAAAATTTAATGCAGAGGCGCCGCAGCCCTAGGGTATGGGCGCTGCGGCGCTCGACGTGCTCCTGCACTGTCTCGATTTATTTTTCGTGCATTCTTAATTAAATCCAAAATACAATTTTGACTTAATCAAAATAATCATTATTCATTTAAACATATCTATTCCAAATCGAACATTTAATTACTCTCTTAATACATCCTTAAATCGAAATGGACAATCGACATAGTGTGACCCTACAAGCGTTCTCATATTGACATTAATCAAATTAATGTCTACGCGGAACTCCTAGACGGCGTCAGAAGACGAACTCAATATGTGAAGTACGTTTACGCTAATCCAGTAAACTTAACCTTTATGTGGTACGATAAAATCCTTTCATTCACGACACACCCGATTAAGCTTAGGATTTATCAAGTGTCTATCCAAATGGCTTAATCATTGTATCTCATCTATATAAGTTGACAACTAGACCATATTTTAAATATGTCTATTGCATTGGCCAATGACTTAGTCAACCTAATATTACTGAGAATCCAAGTGTTCTCTCGAATATACATTCGAGGAATGAATCCTAATCTTGGCTCAACCACCACCTTCAATCCATATTGTAATGTACACAATACAAGCCGTATCTCAACCTACAAGGCATTTGAGATTAGGACGGGATCAAAGTACATTACTTTGTAAGTCGCATATTGACCTCAAGTCTAAGGACTTCTATCTCCCACACGCTGATCATACGTTAGAAAAGTATAACAAACAGTATATCAGCAAGGTATACCAATACTTCCAAAGTATCCATCTGTCCATCACGAGTAACCATTACTCGTAGCAGGTGAGACATACTACATCCTCTAAGGATGTGATGCAGACCACATGTCGACTTATCACATATCATCGATATTCCATTCTCGATGATCATTAGTCGATGCTTTTTAAGAGTTACACTCTATCATAAAATATCTCACTCTATTAATGACAACGTAAGCTCAAGGGATGCACATTAATGAATAATTATAAAATATCAAATAATAATTCAATAATTGCAAATACCAAAATATTAATCTCCATTAATGATAATATGAATGTGTATAAAGTACATTTGTCCTAATACAGATTGTCTCTACGACATAAAGATACTTTCAATCTCCCACTTGGCTTAGAGCCAATCTCCAACATATCTAATGCCCATATTCTCAAAATGACCATTTTGCTTGACTAAGCTTAATGGTTTAGTGAATGGGTCAGCTAGATTATCGTATGTGGGAACATAGTCTAATCTAATCTCTTTAGTGTCCACCATCTCCTTGAGTATGTGGTACATGCTTGTTTCTGTTGGTTGATCTTGGTTTCTTAGCTTGCGCAATCGCACCAGTGTTGTCGCAATAAACTGTTATTGGACAAGTGGCACTTGGAACAACCCCTAGTTCCTTCAGTAACTCAGATATCGCGATAACTTCTTTACCAGCAATGTACTCAGCTTCTGTTGTCGAGTCAGAAGTTGTAGCTTATTTGGAACTTTTCCAGCTCACTGCTCCACCATTGAAAATATATGTGTAACCTGATTGAGATTTGTTGTCATCAATATATGTCTGGAATCTAGCATCAGTGTACCCAGTACATACCAGTTTCTCTTGTCCACCATAGACTAAGAAATATTCTTTAGTTCGTCTAAGATACTTAAGAATACTCTTGACTGCATTCCAGTGTTCTTCCCCAGGATTTTGCTGGAACTTGCAAGTCATACTAAGTGCAAAGGCCACATCTGTCCTAGTATAGGTCATGTCATACATGATCGATCCTATAGCCAAAGCATATGAGATCATTTTCATGCGTTCAAGTTCTATAGAATTAGAAGGACTATCCTTCTTAGATAACTTGATGCCTTATCCCATAGGTAGAGCGTATTTCTTGGAATTTTCCATAGAAAAACGTCTAAGCACTTTGTCTATGTAGACTGACTGTGACAGCCCCAATAATCTGTTAGGTCTATCTCTATAGATCCTAATCCCCAGAATGTAGCAGGCTTCACCTAAATCCTTCATCATGAAGGTATTGGACAACCACTCTTTTACTGACTATAGGAGAGTCTTATTGTCTCCCATTATTAATATGTCATCTACATATATGATAATGAAGACAATACTCCCATCCTTGCATTTACTATAAACACATGGATATTCTTTGCTTCTGACGAAATCAAACGATTTGATAGCCTTGTCAAAGCAAATGTTCCAACTCCTCGAGGCTTGCTTAAGCCCATAAATGGACTTTTGTAGTTTGCATACGGCATTTGGTATGGACTCAATTGAAAAACCCTCATGTTGTTTCATATACAATTCCTCAACTAAATTACCATTGAGGAATGCAGTTTTGACGTCCATCTGCCAAATGTCATAGTCATAATATGCAGCTATTGCAAGTAAAATCCGAATGGACTTAATCTTAGCAACAGGTGAAAAGGTTCATCATATTCTACTCCAGGCCGTTGATTATAACATTTAGCTACCAGTCTTGCTTTATAAGTCTGTACCTTGCCATATGCATCAATCTTCTTCTTGAAGACCCATTTGCATCCTATGGGTCTAACCCCTGTTGGCAAATCAACCAAGTTCCAAACTTGATTTACGTATATCGAGTCCATCTCAGATTTCATGGCTTCTTGCCATCTCTGCGAATCAATGTCTAACATAGCTTCGATGTAGGTTGTAGGTTCATCGTCATCAGGAATATCTATCTCATTGTGTGTTTCAACAAGGAGATTAAGTCTTTCAGGTGGACGATGAGCCCTAGTGGTCCTACGGAGTTGAGTACTCTACATTTCAGTATTTGTTACATTCTGATTGTGAGAAGGTCTTTGTGTGTTGGATAATCCATCACCTTGAGAGCTTTCAAGAATGTCATTTTCATGTATTTCCTGAATGGAATGAGGTACAACCATTGTATCATCTTCCATTGGTTGTGTATGAGAGCCTTGCATTTCTGCATTATCTCTCACATCACTCTCACTGGCTGAAGGGCGTACTCTAAGTACCCAATCTTCACCAGATACTCCCACTGAATCCTTGTTTAGGTCATTCGACAAGGGTTCAACTTCTGTGTTATCTTGTGGTTCTTGAATTTCTTCAAGTTCTATCTCTGTGTAGCTTTGTTCCTTGTAGACATATTCTTCTTCAAGGAAAGTTGCGTTCCTGGAAACAATGACCTTGTGTTCTCCAAGAAGATAGAAGTAGTATCCCTTAGTTTCCTTTGGATACCCCACAAAATAATATTTCTCACTTTTAGATTCCAACTTGTCAGTAAGCATCTTCTTTACATATGTAGGGCACCCCAGGGTCGCATGTGTTATAAGTGCTGGATTTTTGCCGTTCCATATCTCATATAGAGTTATCTCTATCGACTTTGAAGGAACTCGTTCGAACATAAATTGAGCTTTGCAATGCATAGCCCCAAAGGTATGTCAGTAGAGCCGAGAAACTCATCATGGATCTAACCATATCTAATAGGGTTCGATTTCTCCTTTCAAACAACACCATTCAATTGTGGCGTTCCAGGAGGTGTCCATTGTGATTGGACTCCATGAAGCTTCAAATAATCCAGAACTTCTTTACTTAAGTATTCACCTCCTCGATCTGATCGAAGTGTCTTAATACTTGTTTCAAGTTGCTTCTCTACTTCTAACTTGTACTCCTTGAATTTCTCAAAGGCTTCATACTTATGTTTCATAAGATACACATGCCCAAACCTTGTGAAATCGTCTGTAAAAGTGATGAAGTAAGGGAAGTCTCCCTTAGCTTGAGTTGAAAATGGCCCACATATATCAGTATGGACCAATTCAAGTACCTCTTTGGCTCGTACCCCTTTTCCAGAAAGTGGTTTGTTGGTCATTTTTCCTCTCAAGCAAGATTCGTAGTTACCATAAGACTCCAAGTCAAATGATTCGAGGTAGTCTAACTTCCTCAATCTTGCTATACTTGATTCATTGATATGACCAAGTCTGCAGTGCCATAAATAGGTGGGGTTTCTTGGATTACTTATCTTAGCTCGTTTATTTTGCACATTGAAAATTCACGACTACAGTTTAAAATATACAATCCATCCACAAGCGGAGCATTTCCACAAACAAAACCATTAAAAGGCAGTACATAACTGCCATTGGCGATAAATGAGGAAAATCCCTCAATATCTAACATTGGGATAAAAATGATATTCCTCGTTAATGAGGGAACAAAATAACAATTATTTAGTTCTAAACAAAATCCTGAAGGTAAATCTAGTCTATAAGTACCCACGCGTTCAACATCTACTCGTGCTCCATTTCCAACGCGCAATTCCACCTCCCAAGGTCCAATCTTTCTGCTGTTAATTAGGCCTTGCATATTACTACAAATGTGCGAGCCACAAGCGGTATCCAATACCCAGCAGTGGGAGTAACCTGTATACATATTTATTTCAATTACAAACATACCTTGTTCATTAGAGGTAGAATCACCTAGAGCTTTGCCTCCTCTTGGAGCTGTGTAGTCCTTCTTTAGAACATGCGATGACATTTGTCCCCTTTCGTTCAGCTTATATTTGAAAGGGTTTCTCAACAGTTCATACTTCATTGTTTGAGACTGTTTTTCATAAAGACTCTTCAAGTGTTCTAGCATTTCGTTGGGGCCTATGTTTTCATGTTGCCTCTGTAACTCCATAGTCATGGAAGACAACATTATACATTTTGCCAAGGTTGCATCGTTCAACTGTTTCTGATAAGTCACCTTGTTAAATAGGGCATACTCATAAGAGTTTTCAACAGGGACTGTGGGGAATATTGTGTCTAACACATACTCAATTCTTTCTAGTTTTAACACCAATCGCAGATTTCTTAACCAGTCAGGGTAATTTGGTCCAATAAGTTTGTTCATCTCAATCAACGTTTTCAATGATAAGCTCGACATCTTTAGTAATCTGAAGAATTAGATAGATCGGAAATCAAATTCAAAATCTATTTCCTATTATACACATTCATATAGGCTAATCAACAAGGTCTTTTGTTTAATTAGCTCCCACTATATTAACATACTCTTCGACCCTATGGAAGAATACAGACTCATATCAAATACGGTCATAATGGGCCATGATCCAGGTTCATTCTATCTCCGCGTTTGCTGTGACTGATAACTTCAACAACACAACCCGATAGGTCTCTAAACCAATTACAAACAATTCGTAACTCATGTTTGATCGAATGTTCTAAACAATCGATCTGCGTCCCTCGGCTTGTCCGACACTGTGGCGCCAAGACATCCTAGCAAGTCAATCCCGTTATGCAACTGCAATTATGCATCTAAGTGAGTTTTGCCTTGCCTCAAAAGAAGCTAATTAACATTAATAGTAACTCGATGTAACCGAGTATTGTCCACTATAACATCAATTAGAGTAACTAACCATTGCATATTATAATACTAAAATAATAAAACTATTGTTGCCTAATTAAAGTTATTGAACTATGCGTAAATTGTTCAGAAAATACAAAAGATCAGAAGGATAAACTCTTGACTCAGGAAATGCAAATGACCTAAAAACATTTTATAACTTTTCCATTCTAGTAGGGTAATATTTAGTTATTTAGCACAACAAAAAAAGTTTTATCACTTAACTATTATAAAGTATAAAGATACTAGGTTCAATTTCATTAGCATCTATTGAATTTTTTTTAACATACTTGATATAAAGAAAGAAATTAAATTCACATACTTTAAGGTTCGATTCTCACAATTCATTCATTAAAAACAAATTTAACACAATCTTTTTACAACTCCAATTCTCCTTCATATCACTTGTTTTTGTCAAGGTGTGAATTATCTTTACTCCTCTCTACTATTAACTAGAAAAAAAGCTATAAGGTTTAAGATAAAATGAATTTAGTATATAATGAATAAATGAAACAACGAATTAAGCTTCAACAAACATCATTTAAGGAATTTCACAAGCAACAAAATAATAAAGAGTCTTAAACTGGCTAAAGAATCTTAACAAAGAATATAACAGTGTTCTACTATCCCCCTTTATTGATTGTAACTCCGCCCTTGATTACATCGACAATCTCCACATCAACTTAAAGAAGAACTCCACAAAAAAAAAAATAGTGCATGAAAGGAGAAAAGTTATTACACAACAGGATCATATTGTGCTAAGGTGAGTTGTACTCTTGGTGATACACTTAAAGACATCGTCAATTGTTCATAAAAATTCAATATCTCACCTTCATTAAGTTCATTGGAGGGTAACACAATCACCCTTGAAAGTACTGGAGAATGTGCAAGTATGAGCTTTAAGAAGATGAGTTCAGATGGTGTACCCTCAAACCATGTTAGTTTCACATTTTCAAGCTTCTCAAATTGTTGTTCAACACAATATGGATCAGCCAAATAACGTGTAACTTCATCCATGCTTCTTCCACTCATGGTTTGAAAAACCTATAAAAATTCATAGTGTGCAACAAAAAAAGTTAGTAATGCATTATGCAAAAGACCTCGTGTAAATTTTTGAGTAATACTTATATATACCAACAGTGTAAAATCAGGTCATTTATACATGTTGTAGCAACTTAATTATTTTATTTTCAAAATTATAAATCTCACTTTTTGTAGAGGATTAGTTGAAGATATCTTTTGAATGACTTGATAGTGTACAAAATATTTTACACTGTCGATGTGTATTAGTTAAACTCTAGAGTTTAACTTGTTTACGACGACTGTGTAAAGAAACTTTTAGAATATTAGATCACAAATGATAATTATAAATAACCCTCCTTAAAAATATAAAATTTGTAATCTTGAAAATAAAGGTAGAAGTTACATGCTACATGTGAAGGGGGCATGATAGTATAAGAAATCTTTATACTATCGGTGTTTATATAACTCAATCCTATTTTAAATTATTGAAGATGATAAATATTGTCGCGCCCGTTTTTTTTCCTTCGACCCCCCGCGGGGGGTCGAAAGCGGAGCACGAACTTATTCCGGTGATTCCTGGGTAAAGAATTGAGGAGTCGCCACCTAATTATTTTTTACGGTGAATTAGGACACCTAAATATTTAAACTAAATGCTGCAATGTAACTCCAATTTTAAGGTCTGCGAAACTAGCGAGATTCTAGGTAAGGGTTCTTTATTATCCTAAAGGGAAGGAGTTAGGCATCCTTTAAGATCCGCTAACTTGCGGTTATCCGGTCAAACTCAGGTTAAATATTATACTAAGGAAAAATGCATGTTTAAAAAGATGTTTGCAAATAATCAAATGAAAGAGATGCATTTGGTACATGTATGCATATGTGACAATAATAATGAAAAAATAATTCATTTGTAATGCCAAAGGAGTAATTTTTTGAAAATCATTTTTGACGTAACTTCGGATCCGTATCCAAAAACAGTGAGCGTTTTGATCACGGAGGGCTCAGACTTAAATTTTGAAAAGAACATTCCAATCACGTCGTGGCTGCAAACATATGACTAAGTGGTTATTTTGATTGCCTCGCCTACTAAACGTGTTGGTCTCTCGGATGAAAAGAAAAGATCACTATAATCACATCGTGGCTGCGAATATATAACTTGTTGGTTATTTTATTCACCTCGCCTACTAAACATGTTGATCTCGGATGAAATAAAAAAGGGTTTAAGCCTCATCATTGCCCAGAAGTTATATTTCCGTCTTTGCAACTGTGGAGGCCTCAAAATCGACGGATATTTTTCATCGGCCAGTGTAGTATCGTGTTCAAATCAGTAAAATTAAAATTGAAAAAGAAATGTTAAAGAGCGTGAGTAGCGATAGCAGATAGAAAACGAGAGGCGAGAAAAAAAAAAAAAGCGATTTCGAAAATGACGCGGTGTCTAGTTTAAAGCAGTAAAACAGTAGAATATCCGTTGCACGGATGCTTAAAACAAGAACCGAAAAACGCAAGCGTAGTAGTAAGCGAGAAAACAGAGAGGCAAGATAAAACAATTTCCGAAAATGACGCGGTGTCTAGTTTAAAACAAGTAAAACAAGAGAACAAATATTTGAATGCCGAAATGTGGCTGAAATAGAAAGCAATGTTTGAAAAATGCGGTGTTCGGTTTAAAACGGTAAAAAATGATAAAACAAAGTAAAACAAAGAATCGAAACGGGGAGCAAGCAAAAGAGAAAAAACAGCGCCGAACGATCGCGGTATTTATTCGAAACAATAAAAACAAGTAAAATATCCGTCGCAAGAAATTTAAAACAAGTAAACTTAATAACAATAATATATCCTACGGATGTCTAAAACAAAGATTAAACTAAAAAAAAAAAAAAGAGAAGCGAAACGAAAGAAAAGCTCGGCCTCGAATTCAATTTCGTCGGCCTTAATGCGATATAAATAAAACAAAAAAAAAAAGTGCCAAAGAAACGAGCAAAGTGAGCAATTTAAAATACCCGACCCGAGTTCGAAATTCGGAAATATCCAAATCGGGTCGACCCGACCCGAATCGGTGACCCGACCCGAATCGTGATTCATACCCGAAATCGATTTCGGTCGGTTTCGATAACCAACATACAAAATATGAAATGCAAGGATTTCGAAAATGTTACCCAAACCGGTCGACCCGGCCGGTCGATGACCCGACCCGAATTGGAAACTCAACCCGAAATCAAATATCCACCAAATTCAGATAACCAATAACAAGAATATGAAATGCAAGAATTCTGAAAATGTTCAAATCGGGTCGACCCGACCGGTCAAAGTGATCCGACCCGGATCGGTGATCCAAAC
Source organism: Anisodus tanguticus (assembly GCA_034509755.1). Classification (NCBI taxonomy): domain Eukaryota; kingdom Viridiplantae; phylum Streptophyta; class Magnoliopsida; order Solanales; family Solanaceae; genus Anisodus; species Anisodus tanguticus. Next base: position 26,441,723 of record CM067559.1, read on the forward strand.
TCGAATCGATTTCAACACCAAATTCGGATAACCAACATACATAAATATGAAATGCAAGAATTCTGAAAATGTTACCCGAACAAGGTCGACCGAGTCGGGTCGACCCGACCCGAAATCAGTGAAGAAAAACCAGAGAATCAAAGGGGATGACAAACCTTTTCGGACTTGATTCTTGAACAACAAAGAAGCCAAAATGCTTTAAACTCAAGAACACAACAAAATATTTATGTATATATGGAATAGTCTTCCGAAAATCCTTCCGAAAATCTATTTTTTCTCCCCCGAAAATCTCCTTCTTAAAATGAAGAACAACATGGGGTATTTATAGGTGGATTTCCCCCCAAGAACGAGTTTGAAATTTGAATTAAAGGCAAAAAAAATCTGAATTTTGGAAGCGGATTTTGGGGGATAGGGTATGGTGAAGTGATGGGAGGGGCGTGGTGGTGTCAGGGTTTGGTGGTGAGGTGACCGGAGGTGTGGGTGTGGGGATGGCGTGCGGGTTTGGGTTGAAGGAGAGAAGGGTTTAGGGTTTTTTTTTTGTTTTCTGGGAAATGGGGGATTTTGGGTATTTGGGGGAATTAAAAGGGGTAAGGGGTTGGGCCGGTTTAGGGGTTTTCGGGTGGGCCGACGGGTTGGTTGATTGGGGAGTGGGCTGGTCCGGTTGGGAGAGAATGGGTATTGGGCTGGAAAAATGAAAATGGGTTATGGATAAAAATATAAAAGGGGCTTAATATAAAAAATATTATTTTTTGTAAAAGATGTGAATTATTTAAAATAACATAACGATGTGATAATAATATAATATTTGCGAAATGTTTAATGCTTAATAAAAAATGGAAATGCGATGCAATTTTGCGAGAATAAAATAACATAGAATTTTCGGATAAAACTTATGATTATGATAAAAAATGCAAATGATAGTAAAAAATGCGAATAATAATAATAATAAGAGAATAATAATATATATATATATACGAATGTATGTATATATATTAAAATTGTTTTGAGGTGTCAAAAAATATTTAAAAATGCAAATAAATTGGAAAAGACGGGACAAAATTGGGTGTCAACAGATGCCCCTCTTTGGGCGGAGACGATGAAAGAGTTTTCGGCCAAAGAAGTTGACTGAGTAGCCAATTTTGTTCTGATCATCGGGACTCGAAGGAACGATTAGGGATGCATGGGTAGAAATAGGATCCCAGGGGGAGAGAAGTTATTGAAAAAGTTGGTGCGGATTCAAGAAATATTGCCCCAGTGTCGAGTTATGATGACACCGGTCGCCAGATGTGACAAAACTATTGGGAAAGAGCGGATCGACGTTCGAAGTAGGTCGTTGACCAATTTGCCTCGGTTCGCCGTAAGAGATAGTTCCACGTTGTGATGAAGTTCCTGCAAATTAAAAACTCCTGCAAACTAAAGCTTCCTGCAAACTAAAGCTTAAGATAAAATTAGTGTATAACTGCTGAGAAAAAATTGTAGAGAATATAACTTGGAAATACCCGCATTAGGAGGTGGGCGCCTGACTGAAATTAAAATACTCGTATTATAAGGTGGGTGCCTGACTGAAATTAAAATACCCGCATTATAAGGTGGGCGCCTGACTGAAATTAAAATACCCGCATTATAAGGTGGGCGCCTGAAATGACGTTTTGTGTTGAAGACGTCGTTGTAATATTGTTGACGTCGTTGTAAAAAGACAGTTGTTGTGTTGTATGTAACGTCGAGGACGTTGTTGTAATGCTGTTTTGCTGTAAAAGATAATTGTTGTGCTGAAGACGTCGTTGTAATGCTGTTGACGTCATTGTAATGCTGTAAAAATAAATGTTGTGCAGAAGACGCCGTTGCGTAGGCGTGTTGTTGATGACGCCGTTGTATGGGCGCGTTGCTGATGACATCATTATAATGCTATTGATGTCGTTGTAATGCTGTAAAAGATAGTTGTTTTGCAGAAGACGCCATTGCGTGGGCGTGTTGTTCATGACGCCGTTGTATGGGCGCGTTGTTGATGGCACCGTTGTATGGGCGCGTTGCTGATGACATCATTGTAATGATGTTGATGTCGTTGTAATGCTGTAAAAGGTAGTTGTTTTGCAGAAGACGCCATTGCATAGGCGTGGTGTTCATGACGCCATTGTATGGGCGCGTTGTTGATGACATCATTGTAATGCTGTTGATGTCGTTGTTGTAAGAATGTAACACTGATGTCGTCGTTGTATCGACGAGTTGTGTTGAAGACGTCATTGTGATGACGTTGTTGCAAGAATGTAATGCTGATGACGTTGTTGCAAGAATGTAATGTTGTTGTCGTTGTATAGACTTTTTGCGATGTCGTCGTTGTATAGACGTTGATGATGTTGTCGTTGCATAGACTTTCTTGATGTTGTTGTTGTTGTAAAGAATAGTTGTCGTTGCATAGACTTTTCTTGATGTTGTTGTTGTTGTAAAGAATAGTTGTCGTCGCAGTAACGTCGTAGACGTTGTTGTAATGCTTTTGAAGATAGTTGATGTGTTGCGATGAACGTCAATGACGTTGTTGTAATGCTTTGTAAAAGATAGTGCTGCGTTGAAGACGTCATTGTAATGTTGTTGACGTCGTTGTAATCTTTGTAAAAGATATTTGTTGTCGCAGAACGTCGATGACGTTGTTGTAATGCTTTGTAAAAGATAGTTCTTTGCGTTGAAGACGTCATTGTAATCTTTGTTGACGTCGTTGTAATGTTGTAAGAGATATTTGTTGTCGCAAAGAACGTCGATGACGTTGTTGTAATCTTTGTAAAAGATAGTCTTTGCGTTGAAGACGTCATTGTAATCTTTGTTGACGTCGTTGTAATGCTGTAAGAGATATTTGTTGTGCTGCAGTAACGTCAATGACGTTGTTGTAATGCTGTAAAAGATAGCTGATGCGTTGAAGACGTCATTGTAATGTTGTCTTGTTGTAAGAGATGTAAGTGACGTCCTTGCCGTCGCTTTCGTAATAGGGTTCCACGTTGTCTTTGAATCCTCTGTTGATTCAAACTCCGTCGGTTGTCTGTAACAGATGGTTCCACTTCGGTTTGTTGTGTCTTCTCGCCGATCCAAACTCATGTGGGATTGTGAATAGAAATGTCGTCTGGCACGGGCGATAATGTGACGCGACGTCTTTTTGCGTCGGGTTTGTCGGGTTGTCGTTCCTTGTGATTTGCAATAACATCTTTGCGCAGACATAATAGTCGGGACCCTGTAGATCAAAATGATGTCTTCGTATAAATGCAAAACAAGAACGTAATCCTTGTATTGAGTTGTGGTGCCGAAATTCTTTGGGGAATTGATCATAAGTGATGTGATTTCCCTGCTTTTTCAACCTGAAGAACCTGTACTCAAAGAAAATTTGTGAGTTTGGGGAGGGGTGGTTGATTCGCGTTGACTTTGTAGCTTTGGCTCTTGATGGTCGCATGTCCCTTCGATTCGGACCGTAGCTCCCGTCGGTTCCCGTCTTGGCTAACCGTTAATGAAAACATTTGTTGAAAATAAGTTGTTTATAAGAAAGTATGCTTATCATTAAAAAGTTCTTGTCGAACTCTAATGAAAAATTTTTTGTTGCAAAATGATTTGCTTATAAGAAAGTATGCATATAGGTAAAAAGTTCTGTCGAACTCTAATGGAAATATTTGTTAAAAATAAATTGCTTATAAGAAAGTATGCATATATGTAAATATCTCGTCGAGCAAAGTGACATGCGGTGAAAACAGAGCAAACGTCTTATCCAAAATCCTCTTAGGCTGAAGACTTAGTTTGCCGATGCTTTTCCATGTTTATCGGCGTCCTCTGGTAGTGATCCCTTAAAAAATGCCCCAGTTTCTGATATGTGAGGATGATGAACTTTCGAATGGACAACCGAGTCTTGTATAGATTGCTTGCCTGTCCTATCAGGGTGATCAGGTGGGTGCATTTTGTCATATGTGATATAAAGGAGAAAATATTTCCTAATGGTGGGACCGAGGCCGATTTAGACCGCCTACGTATCCCGCCGAGGGAATCAGGTCATGACGTAGTTCATTACAAGCAAAGGAGATTGTAAGGGTTTTTCTAAAAATGGGACCGAAGCCGTGGCCGCCTACGTATCCCGCCGAGGGAATCAGGTCATGACGTAGTTCATGTAGCAAACAAGAGATTTGTAAGGATTTTCTGAAAATGGGACCGAAGCCGATGTGGCCGCCTACGTATCCCACCAAGGGAATCGAGTCGAACGTAGTTCATGTTACAAAAAAAAAAAGAAGATTGTAAGGGTTTTTCTAAAAAATGGGACCGAAGCCGATGTGGCCGCCTACGTATCCCGCCGAGGGAATCAGGTCATGACGTAGTTCGTTGTTACAAAAAATTGTGTTTTTGGGGAAATTTGCAATCTAGGAAACGGAACCCGACATGGGTTCTTTGCGTATCCCGCCAGGGAGCGCAACTTTTACAACATAGAAAAAGTATTATATAGAGAATAACTAATCTTAGATATGGTATCTCTTCACTGCATCGGCCATTCTATTCTGATAAGGTTGCCCGGGACGATTGCGTCCATCTGCTTTCATCAATGAGTCTCTTCGTACCTGATTTGGCTTCGAATGATAGGGAAATGCCCCAGTAGAAGTCCTGGTCGTAGCGTGGCAGCCCAAGAGTACAAATGGCAAACGTCCGTGCCAATGCTTGTAACTATCAACCATCCTGATGTTTCTTCCAAATCTGGCTTTGATTTATTTAAAAAAAAATGCCCCAGTTCTTCCGGTTGTGAGTCCTTCTCATATTCTTCGAAGCCTCGGTTGTTGTTTGGGACCTTGTTTGCTTGTTTCATTATATGTCACATATTATCGACAAATTAATTTGCATGATGAAAAAGAAGAAAATTATTAAACAAAACAGATTTTAAACTAGCAAAAGCAATGCAGATGTGTCATTTTGAGCTTTCAAAAGGTGGAGGTAAAACATATTAAATGCATATATGTGATTCGGGCCTCAATCGAATCGCATTGTTTCATTAAATATTAATACAATTTGGGTAGACATGATTGAGAAAAAGATGGGGTGCTCCGCATGAGTTTTAGCCAACACGAATCAACCTTTTGGGGAAATAATCTAGACAAAAATAAACCTTCTAAAAAAATGAAGAAAACCAAGTTAGTATAAGGTGAATAATTATTAATTCAAATAATATGAACGGAGGGAAAAGCAGCACAGAATAGCAAGCAGATTGTATGGAAATTAAATGCGCGTCTAATATGCATGGGGCCTCTCTTATGCCAGAGGTAGGCCTAAACGCCAGATATGCGGGATTAGGACAGATTAATCCAAGTTGTTAAACTGTAATGCTTTTGTCGGAAATGAGACAAAATGAATGTATATTTTCCAATTTCGGCATGACATGATTAGGCTTGGATTAGTCTTGTCATTATCACGCTACACATAATATGCGGATTGGTCGTTGGGTTGTGAGACCCGTAGACAATTTTGGTGGATTTCTTAATTGTGGAATCGATGCCAAGGATCGACCCACCTAAGGTGTATGCATGCATGACTTAAAATAAAATGTGGTATAGCTCTATCCAAAATTTTCTAAGATTTGGCTGACTAGACACAAGGTTCCCGAGCGGACTACTCGAGTGAGAAGGCTACGCGGCCAACCGGATGGTCCGGACGCTCCGCGCATATACCAACTCTCCTAAAAATTTGGTAATTTGAAAGAAATTTGCGGGTGCGCAAAACACACCTCGCGTGTAGTGTGTGATAGTGTCAATTTTCCAGAGTGGAAGAAATATGAGCGGAATGCCAATTTAAGGAAAGCAGTAAAACAATATAGCAATTAAAGCAACTATGCAAAATTTTCACAAATGAAACATATCAAAGCATTAAAACAAATAATGAGCAAAAAGTAAAGCACAATAATAATTAACCTGATTTGGCTATGGTCAAGAACCTGAAATATCCCCAGCGGAGTCGCCATTCTGTCGCGCCCGTTTTTTTTCCTTCGACCCCCCGCGAGAGGTCGGAAGCGGAGCACGGACTTGTTCGGTGATTCCTGGGTAAAGAATTGAGGAGTCGCCACCTAATTATTTTTTACGGTGAATTAGGACACCTAAATATTTAAACTAAATGCTGCAATGTAACTCCAATTTTAAGGTCTGCGAAACTAGCGAGATTCTAGGTAAGGGTTCTTTATTATCCTAAAGGGAAGGAGTTAGGCATCCTTTAAGATCCGCTAACTTGCGGTTATCCGGTCAAACTCAGGTTAAATATTATACTAAGGAAAAATGCATGTTTAAAAAGATGTTTGCAAATAATCAAATGAAAGAGATGCATTTGGTACATGTATGCATATGTGACAATAATAATGAAAAAATAATTCATTTGTAATGCCAAAGGAGTAATTTTTTGAAAATCATTTTTGACGTAACTTCGGATCCGTATCCAAAAAAGTGAGCGTTTTGATCACGGAGGGCTCAGACTTAAATTTTGAAAAGAACATTCCAATCACGTCGTGGCTGCAAACATATGACTAAGTGGTTATTTTGATTGCCTCGCCTACTAAACGTGTTGGTCTCTCGGATGAAAAGAAAAGATCACTATAATCACATCGTGGCTGCGAATATATAACTTGTTGGTTATTTTATTCACCTCGCCTACTAAACATGTTGATCTCGGATGAAATAAAAAAGGGTTTAAGCCTCATCATTGCCCGAAGTTATATTTCCGTCTTTGCAATCGTGGAGGCCTCAAAATCGACGGATATTTTTCATCGGCCGAGTGTAGTATCGTGTTCAAATCAGTAAAATTAAAATTGAAACAAGAAATGTAAGCAAAGCAGAGTAGCAGTGAGCGATAGCAGAAAACGAGAGCGAGAAAAAAAAAAAAGCGTTCCGAAAATGACGCGGTGTCTAGTTTAAAGCAAGGTAAAACAAGTAGAATATCCGTTGCACGGATGCTTAAAACAATGGCGAAAAACGCAGCAAGAGTAGTAAGCGAGAAAACGAGAGAGGTAAAACAATTTCCGAAAATGACGCGGTGTCTAGTTTAAAACAAGAAAAAAGAGAACAAATATTTGAATCTTTGAAACGTTGATGGCGAAATAGAAAGCAATGTTTGAAAAATGCGGTGTTCGGTTTAAAACGGTAAAAAATGATAAAACATAAAACGAAGAATCGAAACGGGGAGCAAGCGAAGCGAAAAACGGCGCCGAACAATCGCGGTATTTATTCGAAAAAGATAAAAACAAGTAAAATATCCGTCGCAAGAAATTTAAAACAAGTAAACTTAATAACAATAATATATCCTACGGATGTCTAAAACGATTAAACTAAAAAAAAACAGAGAAGCGAAACGAAAGAAAAGCTCGGCCTCGAATTCAATTTCGTCGGCCTTAATGCGATATAAATAAAACAAGAAAAAAATTGCCAAAGAAACGAGCAAAGTGAGCAATTTAAAATACCCGACCCGAGTTCGAAATTTCGGAAATATCCAAATCGGGTCGACCCGACCCGAATCGGTGACCCGACCCGAATCGGTGATTCATACCCGAAATCGATTTCGGTACCAGTTTCAGATAACCAACATACAAAATATGAAATGCAAGGATTCGAAAATGTTACCCAAACCGGTCGACCCGACCCGGTCGATGATGTTGACCCGACCCGAATTGGAAACTCAACCCGAAATCAAATATCCACCAAATTCGGATAACCAATAACAAGAATATGAAATGCAAGAATTTCGAAAATGTTCAAATCGGGTCGACCCGACCCGGGTCGATGATCCGACCCGGATCGGTGATCCAAACTCGAATCGATTTCAACACCAAATTCAGATAACCAACATACATAAATATGAAATGCAAGAATTCGAAAATGTTACCCGAACCGGGTCGACCGGAGTCGGGTCGACCCGACCCGAAATCGGTGAAGAAAAACCGGAGAATCAAAGGGGATGACAAACCTTTTCGGACTTGATTCTTGAACAACAAAGAAGCCAAAATGCTTTAAACTCAAGAACACAACAAAATATTTATGTATATATGGAATAGTCTTCCGAAAATCCTTCCGAAAATCTATTTTTTCTCCCCCGAAAATCTCCTTCTTAAAATGAAGAACAACATGGGGTATTTATAGGTGGATTTCCCCCCAAGAACGAGTTTGAAATTTGAATTAAAGGCAAAAAAAATCTGAATTTTGGAAGCGGATTTTGGGGGATAGGGTATGGTGAAGTGATGGGAGGGCGTGGTGGTGTCGGGGTTGGTGGTGGAGGTGACGGAGGTGTGGGTGTGGGGATGGCGTGCGGGTTTGGGTTGAAGGAGAGAAGGGTTTAGGGTTTTTTTTTTGTTTTCTGGGAAATGGGGGATTTTGGGTATTTGGGGGAATTAAAAGGGGTAAGGGGTTGGGCCGGTTTAGGGGTTTTCGGGTGGGCCGACGGGTTGGTTGATTGGGGAGTGGGTGGTCCGGTTGGGAGAGAATGGGTATTGGGTGGAAAAATGAAAATGGGTTATGGATAAAAATATAAAAGGGGCTTAATATAAAAAATATTATTTTTTGTAAAAGATGTGAATTATTTAAAATAACATAACGATGTGATAATAATATAATATTTGCGAAATGTTTAATGCTTAATAAAAAATGGAAATGCGATGCAATTTTGCGAGAATAAAATAACATAGAATTTTCGGATAAAACTTATGATTATGATAAAAAATGCAAATGATAGTAAAAAATGCGAATAATAATAATAATAAGAGAATAATAATATATATATATATACGAATGTATGTATATATATTAAAATTGTTTTGAGGTGTCAAAAAATATTTAAAAATGCAAATAAATTGGAAAAGACGGGACAAAATTGGGTGTCAACAAATATTACATAGATCTCTATTGTACGCAAGTTTGGAGAACTTCGAATCAAGGAAAAAACACCAGAAACTTGAGCTAGATCACCAAACTCTACATCCAACTTCATATTCTCCAAATGATTGGCTTTGGATTGGAACCTTTTGGGTATAATTTCTCCGCCAAAAATCTTGGTAAAACCAAATCAGAAAGCAAAAAAATATGGTTGATTGACATGAGCTTAAACATTCATTGAGAACTTATAAAAAAATGAAATATCTCTTGATCAAATACTTACCGCAATACAGGAATTACTCAAGGTAAGCCCTTTAAGATTAGGGCATAAAGAAAGATGTTATTGAAGTTACTGCTCTGGGGGAGGATGATTGTATAACCTCCTACCGGACCGGGTACTCCTTTGTATATATTTAACTCTTTCCCATGAGGATTTCTGAAGACGTGGACTCGGTCATATTAGACGTTTGCAGATATTACAAAGTCTGTCTAGCCCAAGTGGGCCCATCCGTATGGAGGGTGGTCTCCTGCCTCCTGTACCTTGCTAATATGGCTGGATTAGATTTTACTACTGACCACCTCATCTAGTTATATTCCCCTAAGCTTTTCCTGGGAGGCATACTCAATTTGGCCAAGCTAGGAAGCAAGGCCATAATTTCTAGCCTCTATGATGACAACGATCGTGGCTCGACCTTCTTCCAACGGGCAGTCCGCTAATTCTAGAGAGATGGAACTGTTCGCGTAAGATTCCAGAATCATTGATTGTCTATTCGAGTTTTCATCCTGGCATATTAACTTTTGTCTTTCTTTTTATTCCTTTTTTACTTCTTAGCCACACCATGGGAACCAACGGAGATTGAAGGATTAGCCGATGGAGCCAGGATATTCTGTACATTTCCACTCTGGAAACCCAAACCTGGAAACACATCTTCGAACAAAAAGATTGGAAATCCAGCAACCACGGTAATTACTCCCAACAATATATTCTCTTCTTAGGAAATTTGACTTTGTGCGTATGAACCTTTTTCCTTTTACGCATTTCCACAGGCCTACCAAAAGGCTCTTCAACTACTATGGTAGCTGGAGTTCCTATTAATGCTGAGAAGGCTACCCTAATCATCATCAAGGAGAAAGAAAGAAAGAGAGTCCGTGCGACTTCTATCACCAGTTGTCGACCTAGGGTCAAATGGGAAAATAAAAATATCCCCAAGGATTTCGGGGAGCCAAGAAGGAATCCTCCTCATGCTTCCGAGGAACAAACTGTGGCTCTCTCTACCACTGGTATTTCTTTGGTGGTGAACTTAGACATCGACGATACCAAAGAAGAATTTCCCTAGCTCGGGGTAAATGAAGAACCAGGCCAGAGGTCATCTGTACCTTTCTCGGAGATGATGCCATGCTTATTTGGGAACTTGATATCATGGATCAGAGAGATTCATCCTCCCGGGCTCCTTTGGCCTGGTCGAAGGAATGAATTTATTTTTGGGTACCTTATTTTTTGGCACCCCCTTCCAACATTTGTTGCTACTCCATCAGTCGCTCTGGACCCCTTAACTTCTCATGCTCCCCTGCGCCACATAAGATCGGCTTCTCAGACTCGTCATTCTTCTCTCCATCGAGAGGAGTTAGTAGACCAATTACCGGCCCCTATTCAGGACCCACATGGCATGTGAGGGGTATCTTTCCAAGTACCAGCTGAGTGACATCTCCTTTCAAAAGCGGTGGGACTGTCCCACTACATGAAGCCTCTGGCAACAGAGAAGGACCGAATGAAAATGAAGGTTGTTTCTTCTGAATGTATCCTTAACGGCGGATGCTTGCTGCAGCTCAGGTAAGACTCTTCTTTGATTTCCTCAAATTATTTGTTCCCATTTCTCCATTAATCTCTTAATCTTGTACTTCTCTCACATGCAAATCTTATCTTCGTAGAAGGTCTTCAAATGATGGTTGACAAAAGAGTTGAGCTGGCCATTGAAAGAGACTCATATTTAGAACGCTTTCTAGCTGCAATGATTAGACTTTGTCGAGTTTAAGAACTTAAGGAAAAGCTCGAGCAGGCCGAGATAGACAAACAAGTCTATGGGCAAGAGGCCAGCCTTCTCCGGACTAAATTAAATGAGTGGAATGAAAAATGGTGTCAATCTCAAGACTCTATGACAACTATTGTTAAGAAGGTATCCAGGCTGGAAGCCAAGGTCTGAGGTCTTGAAGAATCCATCATGATTAAAACTGAAGAGGTTGCAGTCGTTCGGCAAGAAAAAGAGAAGCTGGAGAAGAAACTTATGGCCACCATGGAAAAAAATAAAGAGCATGCTGATTACAATGTCGTGATATGTGACTCCAATCTGGTCCTCCGAAATGAAAATTTTGACTTGAAGTTTTAGTTGAACATGGTTGAGACCAAGATTCTCTCCTTGATGGACCAAAATAATGTTGATAAAGTCCGTTCTAGATGGGACATGAGGAAGAGAAACTTGGAGGAGGTCAAACCCATCATCATCACGGACATCGATGCAGAAATAGCCAAGGATTTAGAGATTGAGAAGATGTCTGCTGAAAGCCAGGAGGAAATCCGGAGTTCTGACGGAGAGGAGGATGGCTTTTCCAGGTCCGGAGGCGACGAGGAAGATGACCTCGAAGTTGAAGATGATGAACCTCTCCCGGCAGCTCGAACGTAGATCCCAACTTTTGTTGATGTAAATCCGGCTACTCCAGCCTCATGAAGCCTCTATTATACCATATTCCCTGGATCCGGCCACTTGAAACCTCCTCGACTATTTTGCCTTTTTTTATTTTATGTTCTGTCTCGCTCTTCAGGGCATGTTTGTGCTCAAAATATTAATAAAAAAATTGGTTTTGTGAATCTATGGCGTTATGTATTACTTTATTCATCACATTGTTTCCTCTATTTCTGCACAAAGTATCCTTGCAAATTTTAGAGGACCCAATTTTTTTAGATAGTAATTACCACTTTACTATCCTCCGAATAACTTTCAAGGCTGGGAAAGACTCTTTTACCTCAAAAAGATAAGACCTTTCTAGTTTTTTTTGGTCGGGCAATCTTTGTCTATAAGAAGCGTATTAAAGGTGTAATTTCAATACCTGACTTGCAGCCTTTTAATTATCAAGGATTTATCTATTAAGTTTTTCACAACTTTTAAATTACCAAGTCCAGGAAACTTTCATCCAGTCACCTTTGTCACTTAACGCCTATGTGGTCAGTCTTTTACCTTTTTCTTACAAGGATTTTTGTAAGGGAAGGTGTCACGACCTGATTTATAAGCCATGAAGGCACTCACTCTCACCAAGTCAGTAAGCTATCCATAACCCATTGAATTGATTAATTAATAAAACAATGCGGAATAATCAAACAAATCAATTTTAAGTCTTAATAAATCACATAATCATAAAAATATGGAATAAGTGCTACAACTCCCAAAACATGGTGTCACTAGTACAAGAACGAACTAAACAGAAATACAAGTCATATACAACCCGAAATACATAAAATGTCAAGGAATAGAAAAGACAAAAAATAAAGATAGACGGGGAAATTCGATGCCACAGATCATACTAATGGCTCACCCCGAATCTTCCAGATGGCTTCCTCAACAACCAGAGAAGTCTGAGATCCGCTCATGCTAGGAACATAATTTGTACACAAAAAGAGTGCAACAAGTGTAGCGTGAGTACGGGGAATAATGTGTACTCATCAGCATTGTTTACCGACCCTAATTAAAACGGAGACGAGGGTTGACATTCTGAATACCACTTCCACACTTAACCGCTATTAGTCCGATATAATGATAAAGTCAATAATCACAATTCTCAAGCCTAGATATAAGAAGTCTCTAAATTTTGAGGTTCGTTTCAAATAATCAAATAGCATAATAGTATTATTCAATGAGAAATCTAGGAAATTCAATGAAACAAGGAAAGAAATGAAATAAAATGATATGCAAGTGTTATGCAATGCAAGGTCTTTCCATCACGGTAACACACACACGCTCCTTCAATAAGGAGTGTAATCCATTAGGGACTCACGAGGTCCATATACCACCCATAATCATTTTCATTTGGGTTACTAAAGCCAATATTAGGCTTCCAATCACATCACTTAGCCAATTTTAGGCGCACATTACCTGTCTCTAGCCAATCAGGCTAATATCCAATGCATCACTTCGTCCTGAATTATTTTCCCTCTGACCACATATGTATCCACAAATAAAATATGCATGAGATACCATATGAAGCATAAATATGACATTCACAACAACAAGAAATTAAGATATGCAATAAAGATTCAATCTTTAATCAAAGCAACCCATAAAGATTCGACCTTTAACTTTTTTTTCCACTTTTAAACCTGTATTTAAGAGTGATGACAATAATTAATCATAGAGAAGACATGTAATAAGCATAGAATAAATAATTAAAAGGGTCTCATGCCCATCATGAATCACAACAACAATCTATGCTATCAGTTAGTGCCCAAAGCATAACATTCAGACCAGACTATACATTTGAAATTGCGTAAATACCTATAATATGACACTGATACTAGACACAAGTGCTCATCACCTCATAAGTGTCATGACCCCCTTAGTTTCCCCATTACTCCTTCTTATTTAATTCATTCAAAAACTAACTGCGACACTTTAATTAAGGTAAAAAGGTCTCAACTCGCCTGCTTTAGATGTTCAACGGCCACAACAAAGTCTTGCCCTTCCATAAAGCCTCCAAATGGTCCAAATATATTCAAATACCGATTATATGTTAGCACACAATTCCGTAGATACCCATATTGCTATATGATAGTCTTAGACCCAAAAAGTCATCAAAAAAAAATTTAGAGCCTCAAAGCGTGAAATGGGAAAATAGTCCAAGAATTAGTCTACTCATTTTTCATGGAGTCTAAATACCATGTCACACCCCAACCTTGGGGGTTGTGAAAGGAACCCAAAGCACCAAGATGCTTGAGCAAACCAACCGTAGCATCGGGAGCCAAATGGCAAAAGCGGCCGACAAGGCCATGACAAAACAAATACACATCGTAACTAGTATGCAAGCCTCTAAGAGTGTTATAATACATCAACAGGTCGAGACAGGGCCGTGCCATACCCAAAATACCATGATGTAACACATTGCCCCGAGAAAAGGGCATTAGTACGAAAGATGTACCTGAATATGTAAGGAAGGAAATAAAGTAAACAAGGATGTAATACAAAAGATATGAATACAGAAGTCAACATGAAACTTATAACAAGCCTCTGAGGGCATACTTTGTCATAATCATGAATATGAATGCATGTCTGTATAAATTAAGCCACTCAATTGGGCCATATAATATAGTATTTAGCTGCTCTGTGGGGAAAATCATTTCATAGTATATTGTACCCGGCCTCGATGAGGACTCGGTCATACCTGACTTCGATGAGGACTCCGTCGTACCTGGCCCCGATGAGGACTCGGTCGTACCCGACCTTAATAGGACTATGTAATGTTAAACCACCTGTAGTGGTGTGCATATATAGGCATCCTACCCGACCGACTATAGCACGCCTCGATATATATATAAGTGTAATGCAAGACCTCAATACACCAAGACTAGAGTCGAAGTGACCTATCATCGTTATGATCCGAGTATCGTTATTGTCGCTACGTTCCTGAGTCTCAATATAATCATTCTGGAACATATTGAATCTGAGAGATGCTATGGAATAGAAGTAACCAAGGATTAGGATCAATTTATTAAATAAGGCTTAGCTTCATTCTATTTCACAAGATAGAATTCCATTCAAAGAAGTGATTACGTGAAGTCATGACAAGAAGGAAAGTTGCCCTACATAACTTGTCGGTGAAGATAGTTACGTCCCATGGAGCCTCACATATGCTATGGATGATTATCTATATTAAATGAGGGATTGTATCAATATCGAGTTCAAATCTTATAATAGGTTTCATTTAGAGAATTCGTCGAACAACTTATGTGCGTAGAGCCACCCTAACATGGATTCTTATTCAGATTAACACCATCATCATTCCGAACTCATTTCCCTACTTGGAGAATGTTTGAGAGGGTTTTGGGAGCTCAAGGGTCGAAAATGAGATGAGAAATAAAATTGGCTAGCTTTTGGCCTTAAATAAGCCACCAAACTGCCTCACATATGCGGCTGCATATATGACACATATGCTCATATGCGGCTGAATATGCCACCGCATATATAGTGGCAGTGAGGTGGGGAAAATATGTCCTTAATACTTGTCCACTTCCGCGAGGTGGAAAGGCATCCGCGACACAAAACATGTGGCGTATCATCAAATTCTCCACCATCTCCTTTGCACTAACCATGGTCAAACTCCCTCATTTGATTCTTAGCATATCCCCATTTTTAGGAGGATAAAAATGTATTCCATGAAAATACCTTATTTCGGCTAAAAACATGTATCCTCTTATGAAGAATAAAGAATGTTGCAGTGTTTAAGGGCTATTATGAATTATATGTATTAAATTGTGCAATTTCAATTCACATAAACAGATGTGAGAGGCCACATTTATCAAATTTTAAATCATTAAAATGGTAAAAGACAATTCGCTCAACCTTGGTTAATATCAATTGAACCCAAATAAACTAAAGCATTAGCACCATAAAGCGAATGAAGAGGAAACTTACTCTACTTCTTCGCTTTTATATGTTTGAGCTCTTCCTACACTGCACCAAAAATCATAAAATTATCCATGTGATTCAAATGCTTATGATAAGTATAATCACAATAGATCTAACAAAAAAATTATAATGCTTATGATAAGTATAATCACAATACATCTAACAAAAAAAATTACAAAAAAAGACGATGAATGATAAATATTAACAAAAATCAAACGACATTCAGATATTTTAATTAAAATATCATAATATAGATTAAGAAGGATGACATTAAGCATAAAATCCATCTCGTTTCTTGAATTGTTTTCAATAACCTTATGAATTTTAAATTCCCAGAAAAATTATATTGGCAATTTTTTTTGGCTCGTGTGCACTCCACACCACATAGATTGCATCCAATTTACCTTCTTTCATCTTCTTTAATATATCATGTCATATCTATCTAAACATGTGCAACATACGGGGTATGTTGTTGTTGCATATCTATCTAAACAAATGATATCAACTTTAGAAAAGTACTTATATAAAATAATAGTAATAATAATAAGAAAAAATATTTATACACTTAGTCATATGAATTTTCTCCATCAACATCATTTTAAAAGGAATTGAGCACAACTGATTTTGAATTATAATTATCATTCGTGCATTTCACTCAAAAGAATTCCGTTAAGAACTTCAAACAATACAAAATTTCACAAGAAACTTAAAGTTAGGCTTGAACAAATCATATCCAAAGTGGGATAACATACTTGGTTAACTGATACCAAGTATATCCAGCTATCCATATACAGTTTGATTTCTTTTTTAAAACTTCAAAAGTATTGCAGGGTCCATTAGCTTTTCTTATTTGTTGCTGGCTAGCTGCCGCTTTTCATGTAGTTTCGGAGTAAAATAAAAAACTTAACAGGCACAATTTTCACTTAAAAGAAATGTGTCAAAAGAAGTACTGGATTAAGACACGACATTTAGCAATAATATTAAAATTACAAAAAAAAACAATAGTCCCATCAAAATGGTGTAATGTTTTCCCCTTAATAAATCAAATATTATTACTACTGAAAAAGGAACCAATGTAGGAACATTTAAGCAGTAAGCAAGTAGCAAGACTAATAAATGATTCATCTTTCCCTTTCAACTTATTCACACGCATGTGACATATAAGAATTTGGAAGACGGAAGTCTCGTCAAAACTGCACATCACAGAATAAGTCGAAGCACACTAAACCTCTGGCCTTAATTTGTAGGATTTTATTGGGTTCAAAAACATGTAAGTAGGGCACAACGAAAGTTTAAATTTTATTCTATTTACCCTAATAATTTCTTCTGGTATGATTATATGACAATCAAAACCTGTAACATAAAACATGAACACTTACATGTTGTATTATCTGGAGTCTTTACTTAAGGAGTACACGCGATTGTCCCTTCGACTGCAAGCACTATGCTACGGTGTATTCCTCTGTTAAGAAAACAAGGAAATCTTGGCAGAGGTTTGAGAGAGTTTTATCCTAGACTCTAAGTCTAGAATTATTCTGAAAATTAGTATTCTTAAAATATTAAAAACTAGAGATTAGTGCGTATATATAGTGATTTTTAGGTCACAAAACGGATTAGGGTTGAGCTCCAAGCCTGACCCAAAACCGAGGTGCAGTGGGCCAGTCTGACTGGGCTCACTGCCGGGTCGGCGCCGCGGCGCCTTACGTCAAACAATGTTTCCCGTTTTTCGTTTAACATGTATATTCAGCACACTAAATCCAAAATCCAATTTGATTTAATTAAATAATTTCCATCTAATAGAAATTATACCATAGTTATTATCAATTTAAATATCTCGATTCCAAATTGAATATTTAATATTTTCTCAATACACCCTTATATCGAAGAGACAATCGACATAGTGTGACCCTATAGGCCTTCATGTATCGACACTAATCCAATTAAGGTCCATACGGAACTCCTAGACTGCGCCGTACAACGAACTCAATATATGAAGTACGTTTACATGAATCCAGCACACATAACCTCTATGTGAGATGATAAATTCCTTTCATTCGCGACACACTCGATCAAGCTTAGGATTTGTCATGTGTCTATCCAAATGGCTTGATCACTTTTTCTCATCCATATTAGTCGACAACTAGACCATATTCTAAATATGTCTCTTGCATTGGCCAATGACTTGATCGACCTAATATCACTGAGAAGTTGAGTGTTCTCTCGAATATCCAATCGAGGAATGAATCATATTCTTGGCTCAACTACCACCTTAGCTTACATCGAATGCACCCAACACAAGTCGTATCTTATCCTATAGGGAGTTTAAGCTTAGGACAGGTCAAAGTACATTACTCTGTAAACAAGGTGCGTATTGACCTCAAGTCAAAGGACATTTATCTACCATACATTGATAACACTTTAGACATGTATAGCAAATAGTTTATCAGCAGGGTATACCAATACTTTCCAAAAGTATACATATGTCCATCACTAGTAACCATTACTAGTAGCAGGTGAGACATACTACATTCTCTAAGAATGTGATGCAAACCACATGTCGACTTATAACATATCATCGATATCTCATTCTCGATGATCATTAGTCGAGACAATTTTGAAAGTTACGCTCTATCATTAATATCTCACTCTATTATGACAACGTAAGCTCAAGGGAGGCACATTAATGAATAATTACAAACAATCAAATAATAATTCAATAATTGCAAATGCCATAATATTAATCTTATTAATAATACGAATTTGTTCAAGTACATTTGTCCCTATTAATGATTGTCTCTAGGACGTACATACTTTCATAATCCTTTCAAGATTCATTTTACAATTATCTCAAGACTAACTCATTAACTCGTCGGAAGCAACACTTGGATGTCCACAATTATCCCCGAAGCACAATCAAGGGCCAAACCCATTAACTCGAACATCACAATTTAGATAATATGGAATCATCAAACAACAATTAGAAACATGATCGGCTCCTATTAAGAAATGAGGGGCATAAAATATTCTTAAAACCAAGGATGATTAAGTTTGTTTGTAGGAGCTTACAGCCTTAGTCGTAGCAATTGTAGGGAATTATTGGGTACAAATTACATAAGTAAGGCACAACGAAAGTTTTAAATATTGTTTCTTACTTACCCCAACAATAATACTTTTGGTATGGTTATACAACAATTGGAACTTGTAATATAAAACATTTACTTACAAGTATAATAATCTGGAGTCTTTATCTCTTGTGAGGTGCACACGCGGTTGCCCTTCCGATTGCAAGCTCCAAGCTTCAATGTATTTCTTCTTCGGAAAGCTAGGAAATCCGGCGAGAGGTTCTAGAGTATTTGATTCTAAGTCTCTAAGGCTTAAAATGTTTTCGAGAAATTAGTGTGTAAATAATGAAAGGGAATGCCTCTATTTATAGTTGGAAATTAGGTCAAAATTGGATTAGGATTTGACCTTGGGCCTGGCCTAAAATTTAATGCAGAGGCGCCGCAGCCCTAGGGTATGGGCGCTGCGGCGCTCGACGTGCTCCTGCACTGTCTCGATTTATTTTTCGTGCATTCTTAATTAAATCCAAAATACAATTTTGACTTAATCAAAATAATCATTATTCATTTAAACATATCTATTCCAAATCGAACATTTAATTACTCTCTTAATACATCCTTAAATCGAAATGGACAATCGACATAGTGTGACCCTACAAGCGTTCTCATATTGACATTAATCAAATTAATGTCTACGCGGAACTCCTAGACGGCGTCAGAAGACGAACTCAATATGTGAAGTACGTTTACGCTAATCCATAAACTTAACCTTTATGTGGTACGATAAAATCCTTTCATTCACGACACACCCGATTAAGCTTAGGATTTATCAAGTGTCTATCCAAATGGCTTAATCATTGTATCTCATCTATATAAGTTGACAACTAGACCATATTTTAAATATGTCTATTGCATTGGCCAATGACTTAGTCAACCTAATATTACTGAGAATCCAAGTGTTCTCTCGAATATACATTCGAGGAATGAATCCTAATCTTGGCTCAACCACCACCTTCAATCCATATTGTAATGTACACAATACAAGCCGTATCTCAACCTACAAGGCATTTGAGATTAGGACGGGATCAAAGTACATTACTTTGTAAGTCGCATATTGACCTCAAGTCTAAGGACTTCTATCTCCCACACGCGATCATACGTTAGAAAAGTATAACAAACAAGTATATCGCAAGGTATACCAATACTTCCAAAGTATCCATCTGTCCATCACGAGTAATCATTACTCGTAGCAGGTGAGACATACTACATCCTCTAAGGATGTGATGCAGACCACATGTCGACTTATCACATATCATCGATATTCCATTCTCGATGATCATTAGTCGATGCTTTTTAAGAGTTACACTCTATCATAAAATATCTCACTCTATTAATGACAACGTAAGCTCAAGGGATGCACATTAATGAATAATTATAAAATATCAAATAATAATTCAATAATTGCAAATACCAAAATATTAATCTCCATTAATGATAATATGAATGTGTATAAAGTACATTTGTCCTAATACAGATTGTCTCTACGACATAAAGATACTTTCAATCTCCCACTTGGCTTAGAGCCAATCTCCAACATATCTAATGCCCATATTCTCAAAATGACCATTTTGCTTGACTAAGCTTAATGGTTTAGTGAATGGGTCAGCTAGATTATCGTATGTGGGAACATAGTCTAATCTAATCTCTTTAGTGTCCACCATCTCCTTGAGTATGTGGTACATGCTTGTTTCTGTTGGTTGATCTTGGTTTCTTAGCTTGCGCAATCGCACCAGTGTTGTCGCAATAAACTGTTATTGGACAAGTGGCACTTGGAACAACCCCTAGTTCCTTCAGTAACTCAGATATCGCGATAACTTCTTTACCAGCAATGTACTCAGCTTCTGTTGTCGAGTCAGAAGTTGTAGCTTATTTGGAACTTTTCCAGCTAACTGCTCCACCATTGAAAATATATGTGTAACCTGATTGAGATTTGTTGTCATCAATATATGTCTGGAATCTAGCATCAGTGTACCCAGTACATACCAGTTTCTCTTGTCCACCATAGACTAAGAAATATTCTTTAGTTCGTCTAAGATACTTAAGAATACTCTTGACCGCATTCCAGTGTTCTTCCCCAGGATTTTGCTGGAACTTGCAAGTCATACTAAGTGCAAAGGCCACATCTGTCCTAGTATAGGTCATGTCATACATGATCGATCCTATAGCCAAAGCATATGAGATCATTTTCATGCGTTCAAGTTCTATAGAATTAGAAGGACTATCCTTCTTAGATAACTTGATGCCTTATCCCATAGGTAGAGCGTATTTCTTGGAATTTTCCATAGAAAAACGTCTAAGCACTTTGTCTATGTAGACTGACTGTGACTGCCCCAATAATCTGTTAGGTCTATCTCTATAGATCCTAATCCCCGAATGTAGCGAGCTTCACCTAAATCCTTCATCATGAAGGTATTGGACAACCACTCTTTTCGACTATAGGAGAGTCTTATTGTCTCCCATTATTAATATGTCATCTACATATATGATAATGAAGACAATACTCCCATCCTTGCATTTACTATAAACACATGGATATTCTTTGCTTCTGACGAAATCAAACGATTTGATAGCCTTGTCAAAGCAAATGTTCCAACTCCTCGAGGCTTGCTTAAGCCCATAAATGGACTTTTGTAGTTTGCATACGGCATTTGGTATGGACTCAATTGAAAAACCCTCATGTTGTTTCATATACAATTCCTCAACTAAATTACCATTGAGGAATGCAGTTTTGACGTCCATCTGCCAAATGTCATAGTCATAATATGCAGCTATTGCAAGTAAAATCCGAATGGACTTAATCTTAGCAACAGGTGAAAAGGTTCATCATATTCTACTCCAGGCCGTTGATTATAACATTTAGCTACCAGTCTTGCTTTATAAGTCTGTACCTTGCCATATGCATCAATCTTCTTCTTGAAGACCCATTTGCATCCTATGGGTCTAACCCCTGTTGGCAAATCAACCAAGTTCCAAACTTGATTTACGTATATCGAGTCCATCTCAGATTTCATGGCTTCTTGCCATCTCTGCGAATCAATGTCTAACATAGCTTCGATGTAGGTTGTAGGTTCATCGTCATCAGGAATATCTATCTCATTGTGTGTTTCAACAAGGAGATTAAGTCTTTCAGGTGGACGATGAGCCCTAGTGGTCCTACGGAGTTGAGTACTCTACATTTCAGTATTTGTTACATTCTGATTGTGAGAAGGTCTTTGTGTGTTGGATAATCCATCACCTTGAGAGCTTTCAAGAATGTCATTTTCATGTATTTCCTGAATGGAATGAGGTACAACCATTGTATCATCTTCCATTGGTTGTGTATGAGAGCCTTGCATTTCTGCATTATCTCTCACATCACTCTCACTGGCTGAAGGGCGTACTCTAAGTACCCAATCTTCACCAGATACTCCCACTGAATCCTTGTTTAGGTCATTCGACAAGGGTTCAACTTCTGTGTTATCTTGTGGTTCTTGAATTTCTTCAAGTTCTATCTCTGTGTAGCTTTGTTCCTTGTAGACATATTCTTCTTCAAGGAAAGTTGCGTTCCTGGAAACAATGACCTTGTGTTCTCCAAGAAGATAGAAGTAGTATCCCTTAGTTTCCTTTGGATACCCCACAAAATAATATTTCTCACTTTTAGATTCCAACTTGTCAGTAAGCATCTTCTTTACATATGTAGGGCACCCCAGGGTCGCATGTGTTATAAGTGCTGGATTTTTGCCGTTCCATATCTCATATAGAGTTATCTCTACTGACTTTGAAGGAACTCTGTTCAGAACATAAATTGAGCTTTGCAATGCATAGCCCCAAAGGTATGTCGGTAGAGCTGAGAAACTCATCATGGATCTAACCATATCTAATAGGGTTCGATTTCTCCTTTCAGCAACACCATTCAATTGTGGCGTTCCAGGAGGTGTCCATTGTGATTGGACTCCATGAAGCTTCAAATAATCCAGAACTTCTTTACTTAAGTATTCACCTCCTCGATCTGATCGAAGTGTCTTAATACTTGTTTCAAGTTGCTTCTCTACTTCTAACTTGTACTCCTTGAATTTCTCAAAGGCTTCATACTTATGTTTCATAAGATACACATGCCCAAACCTTGTGAAATCGTCTGTAAAAGTGATGAAGTAAGGGAAGTCTCCCTTAGCTTGAGTTGAAAATGGCCCACATATATCAGTATGGACCAATTCAAGTACCTCTTTGGCTCGTACCCCTTTTCCAGAAAGTGGTTTGTTGGTCATTTTTCCTCTCAAGCAAGATTCGTAGTTACCATAAGACTCCAAGTCAAATGATTCGAGGTAGTCTAACTTCCTCAATCTTGCTATACTTGATTCATTGATATGACCAAGTCTGGAGTGCCATAAATAGGTGGGGTTTCTTGGATTACTTATCTTAGCTCGTTTATTTTGCACATTGAAAATTCACGACTACAGTTTAAAATATACAATCCATCCACAAGCGGAGCATTTCCACAAACAAAACCATTAAAAGGTAGTACATAACTGCCATTGGCGATAAATGAGGAAAATCCCTCAATATCTAACATTGGGATAAAAATGATATTCCTCGTTAATGAGGGAACAAAATAACAATTATTTAGTTCTAAACAAAATCCTGAAGGTAAATCTAGTCTATAAGTACCCACGCGTTCAACATCTACTCGTGCTCCATTTCCAACGCGCAATTCCACCTCCCAAGGTCCAATCTTTCTGTTGTTAATTAGGCCTTGCATATTACTACAAATGTGCGAGCCACAAGCGGTATCCAATACCCAGCAGTGGGAGTAACCTGTATACATATTTATTTCAATTACAAACATACCTTGTTCATTAGAGGTAGAATCACCTAGAGCTTTGCCTCCTCTTGGAGCTGTGTAGTCCTTCTTTAGAACATGCGATGACATTTGTCCCCTTTCGTTCGGCTTATATTTGAAAGGGTTTCTCAACAGATTCATACTTCATTGTTTGAGACTGTTTTTCATAAAGACTCTTCAAGTGTTCTAGCATTTCGTTGGGGCCTATGTTTTCATGTTGCCTCTGTAACTCCATAGTCATGGAAGACAACATTATACATTTTGCCAAGGTTGCATCGTTCAACTGTTTCTGATAAGTCACCTTGTTAAATAGGGCATACTCATAAGAGTTTTCAACAGGGACTGTGGGGAATATTGTGTCTAACACATACTCAATTCTTTCTAGTTTTAACACCAATCGCAGATTTCTTAACCAGTCAGGGTAATTTGGTCCAATAAGTTTGTTCATCTCAATCAACGTTTTCAATGATAAGCTCGACATCTTTAGTAATCTGAAGAATTAGATAGATCGGAAATCAAATTCAAAATCTATTTCCTATTATACACATTCATATAGGCTAATCAACAAGGTCTTTTGTTTAATTAGCTCCCACTATATTAACATACTCTTCGACCCTATGGAAGAATACAGACTCATATCAAATACGGTCATAATGGGCCATGATCCAGGTTCATTCTATCTCCGCGTTTGCTGTGACTGATAACTTCAACAACACAACCCGATAGGTCTCTAAACCAATTACAAACAATTCGTAACTCATGTTTGATCGAATGTTCTAAACAATCGATCTGCGTCCCTCGGCTTGTCCGACACTGTGGCGCCAAGACATCCTAGCAAGTCAATCCCGTTATGCAACTGCAATTATGCATCTAAGTGAGTTTTGCCTTGCCTCAAAAGAAGCTAATTAACATTAATAGTAACTCGATGTAACCGAGTATTGTCCACTATAACATCAATTAGAGTAACTAACCATTGCATATTATAATACTAAAATAATAAAACTATTGTTGCCTAATTAAAGTTATTGAACTATGCGTAAATTGTTCAGAAAATACAAAAGATCAGAAGGATAAACTCTTGACTCAGGAAATGCAAATGACCTAAAAACATTTTATAACTTTTCCATTCTAGTAGGGTAATATTTAGTTATTTAGCACAACAAAAAAAGTTTTATCACTTAACTATTATAAAGTATAAAGATACTAGGTTCAATTTCATTAGCATCTATTGAATTTTTTTTAACATACTTGATATAAAGAAAGAAATTAAATTCACATACTTTAAGGTTCGATTCTCACAATTCATTCATTAAAAACAAATTTAACACAATCTTTTTACAACTCCAATTCTCCTTCATATCACTTGTTTTTGTCAAGGTGTGAATTATCTTTACTCCTCTCTACTATTAACTAGAAAAAAAGCTATAAGGTTTAAGATAAAATGAATTTAGTATATAATGAATAAATGAAACAACGAATTAAGCTTCAACAAACATCATTTAAGGAATTTCACAAGCAACAAAATAATAAAGAGTCTTAAACTGGCTAAAGAATCTTAACAAAGAATATAACAGTGTTCTACTATCCCCCTTTATTGATTGTAACTCCGCCCTTGATTACATCGACAATCTCCACATCAACTTAAAGAAGAACTCCACAAAAAAAAAATAGTGCATGAAAGGAGAAAAGTTATTACACAACAGGATCATATTGTGCTAAGGTGAGTTGTACTCTTGGTGATACACTTAAAGACATCGTCAATTGTTCATAAAAATTCAATATCTCACCTTCATTAAGTTCATTGGAGGGTAACACAATCACCCTTGAAAGTACTGGAGAATGTGCAAGTATGAGCTTTAAGAAGATGAGTTCAGATGGTGTACCCTCAAACCATGTTAGTTTCACATTTTCAAGCTTCTCAAATTGTTGTTCAACACAATATGGATCAGCCAAATAACGTGTAACTTCATCCATGCTTCTTCCACTCATGGTTTGAAAAACCTATAAAAATTCATAGTGTGCAACAAAAAAAGTTAGTAATGCATTATGCAAAAGACCTCGTGTAAATTTTTGAGTAATACTTATATATACCAACAGTGTAAAATCAGGTCATTTATACATGTTGTAGCAACTTAATTATTTTATTTTCAAAATTATAAATCTCACTTTTTGTAGAGGATTAGTTGAAGATATCTTTTGAATGACTTGATAGTGTACAAAATATTTTACACTGTCGATGTGTATTAGTTAAACTCTAGAGTTTAACTTGTTTACGACGACTGTGTAAAGAAACTTTTAGAATATTAGATCACAAATGA
This sequence comes from Anisodus tanguticus, assembly GCA_034509755.1. Lineage (NCBI taxonomy): Eukaryota > Viridiplantae > Streptophyta > Magnoliopsida > Solanales > Solanaceae > Anisodus > Anisodus tanguticus. Next base: position 26,467,496 of record CM067559.1, read on the forward strand.
TAATTATAAATAACCCTCCTTAAAAATATAAAATTTGTAATCTTGAAAATAAAGGTAGAAGTTACATGCTACATGTGAAGGGGGCATGATAGTATAAGAAATCTTTATACTATCGGTGTTTATATAACTCAATCCTATTTTAAATTATTGAAGATGATAAATATTACATAGATCTCTATTGTACGCAAGTTTGGAGAACTTCGAATCAAGGAAAAAACACCAGAAACTTGAGCTAGATCACCAAACTCTACATCCAACTTCATATTCTCCAAATGATTGGCTTTGGATTGGAACCTTTTGGGTATAATTTCTCCGCCAAAAATCTTGGTAAAACCAAATCAGAAAGCAAAAAAATATGGTTGATTGACATGAGCTTAAACATTCATTGAGAACTTATAAAAAAATGAAATATCTCTTGATCAAATACTTACCGCAATACAGGAATTACTCAAGGTAAGCCCTTTAAGATTAGGGCATAAAGAAAGATGTTATTGAAGTTACTGCTCTGGGGGAGGATGATTGTATAACCTCCTACCGGACCGGGTACTCCTTTGTATATATTTAACTCTTTCCCATGAGGATTTCTGAAGACGTGGACTCGGTCATATTAGACGTTTGCAGATATTACAAAGTCTGTCTAGCCCAAGTGGGCCCATCCGTATGGAGGGTGGTCTCCTGCCTCCTGTACCTTGCTAATATGGCTGGATTAGATTTTACTACTGACCACCTCATCTAGTTATATTCCCTAAGCTTTTCCTGGGAGGCATACTCAATTTGGCCAAGCTAGGAAGCAAGGCCATAATTTCTAGCCTCTATGATGACAACGATCGTGGCTCGACCTTCTTCCAACGGGCAGTCCGCTAATTCTAGAGAGATGGAACTGTTCGCGTAAGATTCCAGAATCATTGATTGTCTATTCGAGTTTTCATCCTGGCATATTAACTTTTGTCTTTCTTTTTATTCCTTTTTTACTTCTTAGCCACACCATGGGAACCAACGGAGATTGAAGGATTAGCCGATGGAGCCAGGATATTCTGTACATTTCCACTCTGGAAACCCAAACCTGGAAACACATCTTCGAACAAAAAGATTGGAAATCCAGCAACCACGGTAATTACTCCCAACAATATATTCTCTTCTTAGGAAATTTGACTTTGTGCGTATGAACCTTTTTCCTTTTACGCATTTCCACAGGCCTACCAAAAGGCTCTTCAACTACTATGGTAGCTGGAGTTCCTATTAATGCTGAGAAGGCTACCCTAATCATCATCAAGGAGAAAGAAAGAAAGAGAGTCCGTGCGACTTCTATCACCAGTTGTCGACCTAGGGTCAAATGGGAAAATAAAAATATCCCCAAGGATTTCGGGGAGCCAAGAAGGAATCCTCCTCATGCTTCCGAGGAACAAACTGTGGCTCTCTCTACCACTGGTATTTCTTTGGTGGTGAACTTAGACATCGACGATACCAAAGAAGAATTTCCCCTAGCTCGGGGTAAATGAAGAACCAGGCCAGAGGTCATCTGTACCTTTCTCGGAGATGATGCCATGCTTATTTGGGAACTTGATATCATGGATCAGAGAGATTCATCCTCCCGGGCTCCTTTGGCCTGGTCGAAGGAATGAATTTATTTTTGGGTACCTTATTTTTTGGCACCCCCTTCCAACATTTGTTGCTACTCCATCAGTCGCTCTGGACCCCTTAACTTCTCATGCTCCCCTGCGCCACATAAGATCGGCTTCTCAGACTCGTCATTCTTCTCTCCATCGAGAGGAGTTAGTAGACCAATTACCGGCCCCTATTCAGGACCCACATGGCATGTGAGGGGTATCTTTCCAAGTACCAGCTGAGTGACATCTCCTTTCAAAAGCGGTGGGACTGTCCCACTACATGAAGCCTCTGGCAACAGAGAAGGACCGAATGAAAATGAAGGTTGTTTCTTCTGAATGTATCCTTAACGGCGGATGCTTGCTGCAGCTCAGGTAAGACTCTTCTTTGATTTCCTCAAATTATTTGTTCCCATTTCTCCATTAATCTCTTAATCTTGTACTTCTCTCACATGCAAATCTTATCTTCGTAGAAGGTCTTCAAATGATGGTTGACAAAAGAGTTGAGCTGGCCATTGAAAGAGACTCATATTTAGAACGCTTTCTAGCTGCAATGATTAGACTTTGTCGAGTTTAAGAACTTAAGGAAAAGCTCGAGCAGGCCGAGATAGACAAACAAGTCTATGGGCAAGAGGCCAGCCTTCTCCGGACTAAATTAAATGAGTGGAATGAAAAATGGTGTCAATCTCAAGACTCTATGACAACTATTGTTAAGAAGGTATCCAGGCTGGAAGCCAAGGTCTGAGGTCTTGAAGAATCCATCATGATTAAAACTGAAGAGGTTGCAGTCGTTCGGCAAGAAAAAGAGAAGCTGGAGAAGAAACTTATGGCCACCATGGAAAAAAATAAAGAGCATGCTGATTACAATGTCGTGATATGTGACTCCAATCTGGTCCTCCGAAATGAAAATTTTGACTTGAAGTTTTAGTTGAACATGGTTGAGACCAAGATTCTCTCCTTGATGGACCAAAATAATGTTGATAAAGTCCGTTCTAGATGGGACATGAGGAAGAGAAACTTGGAGGAGGTCAAACCCATCATCATCACGGACATCGATGCAGAAATAGCCAAGGATTTAGAGATTGAGAAGATGTCTGCTGAAAGCCAGGAGGAAATCCGGAGTTCTGACGGAGAGGAGGATGGCTTTTCCAGGTCCGGAGGCGACGAGGAAGATGACCTCGAAGTTGAAGATGATGAACCTCTCCCGGCAGCTCGAACGTAGATCCCAACTTTTGTTGATGTAAATCCGGCTACTCCAGCCTCATGAAGCCTCTATTATACCATATTCCCTGGATCCGGCCACTTGAAACCTCCTCGACTATTTTGCCTTTTTTTATTTTATGTTCTGTCTCGCTCTTCAGGGCATGTTTGTGCTCAAAATATTAATAAAAAAATTGGTTTTGTGAATCTATGGCGTTATGTATTACTTTATTCATCACATTGTTTCCTCTATTTCTGCACAAAGTATCCTTGCAAATTTTAGAGGACCCAATTTTTTTAGATAGTAATTACCACTTTACTATCCTCCGAATAACTTTCAAGGCTGGGAAAGACTCTTTTACCTCAAAAAGATAAGACCTTTCTAGTTTTTTTTGGTCGGGCAATCTTTGTCTATAAGAAGCGTATTAGCAGGTAATTTCAATACCTGACTTGCAGCCTTTTAATTATCAAGGATTTATCTATTAAGTTTTTCACAACTTTTAAATTACCAAGTCCAGGAAACTTTCATCCAGTCACCTTTGTCACTTAACGCCTATGTGGTCAGTCTTTTACCTTTTTCTTACAAGGATTTTTGTAAGGGAAGGTGTCACGACCTGATTTATAAGCCATGAAGGCACTCACTCTCACCAAGTCAGTAAGCTATCCATAACCCATTGAATTGATTAATTAATAAAACAATGCGGAATAATCAAACAAATCAATTTTAAGTCTTAATAAATCACATAATCATAAAAATATGGAATAAGTGCTACAACTCCCAAAACATGGTGTCACTAGTACAAGAACGAACTAAACAGAAATACAAGTCATATACAACCCGAAATACATAAAATGTCAAGGAATAGAAAAGACAAAAAATAAAGATAGACGGGGAAATTCGATGCCACGAGATCATACTAATGGCTCACCCCGAATCTTCCGGATGGCTTCCTCAACAACCGAGAGAAGTCCGAGATCCGCTCATGCTAGGAACATAATTTGTACACAAAAAGAGTGCAACAAGTGTAGCGTGAGTACGGGGAATAATGTGTACTCATCAGCATTGTTTACCGACCCTAATTAAAACGGAGACGAGGGTTGACATTCTGAATACCACTTCCACACTTAACCGCTATTAGTCCGATATAATGATAAAGTCAATAATCACAATTCTCAAGCCTAGATATAAGAAGTCTCTAAATTTTGAGGTTCGTTTCAAATAATCAAATAGCATAATAGTATTATTCAATGAGAAATCTAGGAAATTCAATGAAACAAGGAAAGAAATGAAATAAAATGATATGCAAGTGTTATGCAATGCAAGGTCTTTCCATCACCGGTACACACACGCTCCTTCAATAAGGAGTGTAATCCATTAGGGACTCACGAGGTCCATATACCACCCATAATCATTTTCATTTGGGTTACTAAAGCCAATATTAGGCTTCCAATCACATCACTTAGCCAATTTTAGGCGCACATTACCTGTCTCTAGCCAATCAGGCTAATATCCAATGCATCACTTCGTCCTGAATTATTTTCCCTCTGACCACATATGTATCCACAAATAAAATATGCATGAGATACCATATGAAGCATAAATATGACATTCACAACAACAAGAAATTAAGATATGCAATAAAGATTCAATCTTTAATCAAAGCAACCCATAAAGATTCGACCTTTAACTTTTTTTTCCACTTTTAAACCTGTATTTAAGAGTGATGACAATAATTAATCATAGAGAAGACATGTAATAAGCATAGAATAAATAATTAAAAGGGTCTCATGCCCATCATGAATCACAACAACAATCTATGCTATCAGTTAGTGCCCAAAGCATAACATTCAGACCAGACTATACATTTGAAATTGCGTAAATACCTATAATATGACACTGATACTAGACACAAGTGCTCATCACCTCATAAGTGTCATGACCCCCTTAGTTTCCCCATTACTCCTTCTTATTTAATTCATTCAAAAACTAACTGCGACACTTTAATTAAGGTAAAAAGGTCTCAACTCGCCTGCTTTAGATGTTCAACGGCCACAACAAAGTCTTGCCCTTCCATAAAGCCTCCAAATGGTCCAAATATATTCAAATACTGATTATATGTTAGCACACAATTCCGTAGATACCCATATTGCTATATGATAGTCTTAGACCCAAAAAGTCATCAAAAAAAAATTTAGAGCCTCAAAGCGTGAAATGGGAAAATAGTCCAAGAATTAGTCTACTCATTTTTCATGGAGTCTAAATACCATGTCACACCCCAACCTTGGGGGTTGTGAAAGGAACCCAGCACCAAGATGCTTGAGCAAACCAACCGTAGCATCAGGAGCCAAATGGCAAAAGCGGCCGACAAGGCCATGACAAAACAAATACACATCGTAACTAGTATGCAAGCCTCTAAGAGTGTTATAATACATCAACAGGTCGAGACAGGGCCGTGCCATACCCAAAATACCATGATGTAACACATTGCCCCAGAAAAGGGCATTAGTACGAAAGATGTACTGAATATGTAAGGAAGGAAATAAAGTAAACAAGGATGTAATACAAAAGATATGAATACAGAAGTCAACATGAAACTTATAACAAGCCTCTGAGGGCATACTTTGTCATAATCATGAATATGAATGCATGTCTGTATAAATTAAGCCACTCAATTGGGCCATATAATATAGTATTTAGCTGCTCTGTGGGGAAAATCATTTCATAGTATATTGTACCCGGCCTCGATGAGGACTCGGTCATACCTGACTTCGATGAGGACTCCGTCGTACCTGGCCCCGATGAGGACTCGGTCGTACCCGACCTTAATAGGACTATGTAATGTTAAACCACCTGTAGTGGTGTGCATATATAGGCATCCTACCCGACCGACTATAGCACGCCTCGATATATATATAAGTGTAATGCAAGACCTCAATACACCAAGACTAGAGTCGAAGTGACCTATCATCGTTATGATCCGAGTATCGTTATTGTCGCTACGTTCCGAGTCTCAATATAATCATTACGGAACATATTGAATGCGAGAGATGCTATGGAATAGAAGTAACCAAGGATTAGGATCAATTTATTAAATAAGGCTTAGCTTCATTCTATTTCACAAGATAGAATTCCATTCAAAGAAGTGATTACGTGAAGTCATGACAAGAAGGAAAGTTGCCCTACATAACTTGTCGGTGAAGATAGTTACGTCCCATGGAGCCTCACATATGCTATGGATGATTATCTATATTAAATGAGGGATTGTATCAATATCGAGTTCAAATCTTATAATAGGTTTCATTTAGAGAATTCGTCGAACAACTTATGTGCGTAGAGCCACCCTAACATGGATTCTTATTCAGATTAACACCATCATCATTCCGAACTCATTTCCCTACTTGGAGAATGTTTGAGAGGGTTTTGGGAGCTCAAGGGTCGAAAATGAGATGAGAAATAAAATTGGCTAGCTTTTGGCCTTAAATAAGCCACCAAACTGCCTCACATATGCGGCTGCATATATGACACATATGCTCATATGCGGCTGAATATGCCACCGCATATATAGTGGCAGTGAGGTGGGGAAAATATGTCCTTAATACTTGTCCACTTCCGCGAGGTGGAAAGGCATCCGCGACACAAAACATGTGGCGTATCATCGAACCTTCATCAATCTTCGTCGAGTTGTAATTCTTTTGGTCATATTGACTTAAAACCTTCCAAAACCATTCATTAACATCCTTATAAGTCATACGAACCCTCAGAAATAATTTCAAGTTCTCACAACTCAAGTCGGCTAACTATACTCTCATTTGGGTGCGAAACTACGGGGCGTAACATCATTCTCCCCTTAAAAACATTTGTCCTCGAATGTTGTAATATCGTTCTAATGCTTAGGATTTCAGAAACTTTCAATAGAGTTTCACCTATAAAGAGGGATATTCAAAACCTGCCAACCAGCCCAAATAGATAACCAATGCTACACAGGGCTACAGTGTATAACAACATTCAATTGGCCTCTCACGACCATTTATGTATGAGATGATAAAAAAGGGTTAGCCATAACTCACTTCAACCATTATATGTTGTACTCTGAGCTGCGCCTGCCATACATGCCTCAACATTAGCACCTAAACAAGGTATATAAATTAACATCGACGAGTAAAATAGAAACAAGATATTTGTAGCGCACGGATATCGATATAAACCTGAAGTCTGGAACAAGTAAGGATATCGGGAGCTCATATCTTCTTTGGCCTCCCAAGTCATTTCCTCTACATTGTTATTTCTCCAAAGTACGTTAACCGAAGCAACTTCTTTGGTACGTAACATACAGACTTGACGGTCTAGGATAATAATGGGAACTTCTTCATATGATAAGTCTTCCGTGACTTGGACATCCTCAATAGGGGTAATGCGGGAGGGAGCTCCTAGACATTTTCAAAGCATGGATACATAAAACACAGGGTGAACAACTTCTAACTTTGGGGCAACTCAAGCTTATAAGCTACTTGGCCTATTATTTGAATAATCTGATATGGTCCGACATACCTGGGGCTAAACTTGCCCTTTCTGCTAAACCTCATCACACTTTTCATAGATAACACCTTTAGGAAAACCCAATCTTCCACTGGGAATTCTAAGTCTCGACGCCGATTGTCTGAATAGTACTTTTGTCGACTCTGAGCTATCTACAATCGTTCCTGAATCATTTTCACCTTTTCCATGACTTGTTGTACCAAGTTGGGCCCCAATAAATTTGTCCCACCAACATCAAACCAACCAATGAGGGACCTATATTTTTGTCTATATAGGGCTCTATAGGGCACCATCTGAATACTAAATGGTAGCTATTATTATAGGCGAACTTAATAAGAGGTAGGTGATCTTCCCAACTTCCCTTAAAATCTAAGACACAAGCTCGCAATATGTCTTTGAGCGTCTGAATAGTGTGCTCATCCTACCCATTTGTATGTGGATGAAAGGTTTTCCTAAGGTTAATCTGAGTACCCAACCCTTTCTGAAATGACTTCCAGAAGTTAGCTATAAATGGAGCACTTCTGTCAGATATAATCAAAATCAGAACTCCATAAAGTCGGACTATCTCCTTGATATATAGTCGAGCATAGTTTTGGGCTGAATAAGTATTCTTGATGGGTAGGAAGTGAGCTAACTTCATTAGTCTATCCACAAAGACCCATATAGAATCGAACTTCCGACGAGAAATAGGTAATTTCGTAATGAAATCCATATTGATTGTCTCCCATTTCTATTTCAGAATTTCTATATTCTGCAACAACCCTCCAGGTTTTTGATGTCCAACCTTAACTTGTTGGCAATTCGAACACTGAGCGACAAATTCTATAATATTCTTCTTCATATCGTTCCACCAGTATAACTGTCAGAGATCATGATACATCTTAGTAGAACCGAAATGAATATAATACCTGGACTGGTGAATTTCTGCTAAAATCATCCCTCAAAGTTCACCAACATTGGGCACACACAATCGGCCCTTATACTTATGAACTCTATCTTCTGACAACTTGAACAATAAATCTTTTGAGAGGGAATGCCTTTCTTAAATTTCACCAAGGTTGGATAGTCAAATTATCGCACCATCACTTCTGCCACTAAGGAAGATTCAGTGTCATTTTGAACTATGGCGCACCCGTTGCCTGCATCAATCACTCGGAAAATTACTCTAGCCAACTGATACAGATCCTTTACCATTTCAAACTTGTCGACTCCCACATGCTTCAGGCTACCCATAGACTTCCGATATAACGCGTCGACCACAATATTTGCTTTGTCTGGGTGATACAAAATATCCACATCATAGTCCTTTAGTAGTTCAAGCCATCTTCACTACCTCAAATTCAATTCTTTCTTCTTGAAAATGTATTGCAGGATCTTATGATCGGTAAATACATCAAGATGGACTCCATACAGGTAGTGACCATATTTTCAGAGCGAATATAGCAATCGCTAACTCAAGATCATGAGTTGGGAAATTCTCCTCATGTTTCCTTAGTTGTCTCGAAGAATAAGCAATAACCTTGCCATATTGCATCAGAACAAAGCCCAATCCCACTCTAGAAGCATCATAATATACAATATAGCCCTCAGATCCCTCAGGAAGTGCTAGAATAGGTGCTGATGGTAACCTGCTCTTTAACTCCTAGAAACTCTTCTCGTAAGTATCTGACCATTGAAACTTGGCTGCCTTATGCGTCAACTTTGTTAGGGGAGCGGAAATAGAAGATAAATTCTCTACAAATTTATGATAGTAACATGTTAAGCCCAAGAAACTATGCACTTCAGTAGGAGTTGTGGGCCTCGACTAGTTCTTTAATACTTTGATCTTCTGTCTATCCACTTTGATGCCTTCATCTGACACTATATGACCCAAGAAAGCCACCGAGTTCAACCAAAACTCACATTTAGAAACTTAGTGTAGAATTTGCGATCCTGGAGAATCTATAACACCGCTCTTAAATGATCGATATGCTCTACTTCTGATCGGGAGTACACCAATATGTCATCGATAAACACTATAACAAAGATGTCTAGAAATGGCTTGAACACCCGGTTCATCAAATCCATAAAATCTACTATCGCGTTATTCAAACCGAAGAACATAACAAGAAACTCATAGTGGCCATATCTAGTCCAAAAAGCCATCTTCGGGATATCTTTCTCCTTAACACTCAGTTGATGCTACGCAGATCGAAGGTCGATCTTTGAGAAGTACTTGGCGCCTTGCAATTGATCAAACAAATCATTAATCTAGGGAAGCAGATACTTATTCTTAATAGTCATCTTGTTTAGCTGATGGTAATCAATATACATTCGCAACGAATCGTCCTTCTTATGAACGAATAACACTGGTACACCTCACTGTGAGGTACTAGGCCTAATAAAGCCATTTCCATAAATCCTTATGCTATGCTTTCAATTCTTTTAGCTCAGCAGGAGCCATCCAATATGGAGGAATAGATATAGGCTGAGTCTCTGGAAGCATATCAATAGCAAAGTCGATTTCCCTTTCGGGAGGAAGGCCAGGAAATTTTTCACGGAATACATCGGGAAATTCACTAACAATAGGAACTGGGTGAAGGGTTGGAGGCTTTGCTTCTTCATCCTGTACTCGCACTAAGTGATAAATATACCCCTTTGAATCATCTTCCAAGCCATAAGGTAGGAAATAAACCTCCCCTTAGGTGCTGCAACATTACCATTCCATTCCATAACTGGCTCGCTTGGAAAATTAAAGTGAACGACTTCTGTCCTAAAATCAACATTAGCATAACAAGAAGCCAACCAATTCATGCCCATAATAACAGTAAATTCCACCATTTATTTCTCATTAAATTTGGCTATGGTATGGCGATCATAGATCTTTACATCAGAATTCCTATACACTCGCCTAACAACTACGGGCTTAACCACATGCGTAGATACTTCAAATGACTTATATAACAATTCAGGCTCTTTTCCACACTTACCAGCAACAAAGGGTGTAATATATGACAAAGTGGAACCCAGATCTATGAAAGCATATATATTAAGAGAGAGGATTGATAATATACCTGTAACCACATCTGGAGATGAATCTAGGTCCTGACTACCTGATAAAGCATAAATGCGATTTTGGGGACTACTCGAACTAGATGTTGCTCCTCTACCTATGCCCCTACAGGTCGATGTTTGTACACCTGCCTAAATGAGCGTACTGCTGAAGAAGAAGCTACTACATAAATTGTTGGCTGTGCAATACTGCCCCTCCTCTCATCATATAAAACTGCATGATATGATAAGGCTGCCCATATGAATAACACACATTCGAACCCTGGCGGCACTGCCCAAAATGAGTGCTACAATATCAACCACAATACGGCATCGGTGGCCTCGCATGACTGAACTCTCATTTATTCTGGGAGCCTGACACCCGTGAACTCTAACCCCGACCAGAATAAGTGGTCTGATAATGACGCTGGCCCAGGAACTCCGATGGTGCACTAGTCGTCGGATAAGATGGATGTCTAGGAAATTGAGGCCTAAATCCACCTCAAAACTCTCTCGTATCACTTGCAGACCAGACCCTCTTATGTTGGCCCCTATCATGCTCTCGACTAGCTTGCTGCTGCCTCTTACAGTCCTCTAAGTTTTGTGCATAAGCCTGAATGCGGGAGATATCCATATTCTGATGCAAAGAAGTTGTAGTGCACTCATTCACCAAGTGCAGCCCCAAACCACTAATAAACTAATGTAACCGGTCATTCATGTCAGCAACAATTGGGGGAGCATACCTATCCAAGGACTTAAACTGCAAACTATACTAACGGACACTCATATTACCCTGCTCTAAGTGTAAGAACCTGTCTCGTCTAGCTCGTCGAAGCTCAACCAGCAGATACTGCAATAACAATGCCTCAGAGAACTCCTTCCATATTACTGGTAGGTCATGGGGTCCCTAAGTCCGCTCCCAAGTCTCATACCATGTCACGACAACATCGCACAACCTATAGGAGGTCAACTATACTGACTCAGCATCTGTAGCATGCATAACTTGTAAAGTACGCTGCATCCAATCCAGAAAATTCTGTGAGTCCGCATTAGGATCAGTCCCTGTGAATACTGGAGGGTCTAGGTAGATAAAGTCCTAAACTCTCGCGCTCACATCCCTATCAGTAATATTGGGGTCTGACGTTGGGCCTGAGAGGCCACTAATTGAGTCAACAATTGCATCGTAATCCGCATATATAGATCCTGATCAGGGGCAACCGCAGGAGGGACTGGAGCTATATCAGCTCATCTATTCTCTTCTAGAGGTGGTGTTAGGGGTGGAGTCATGGAGGCCCGAGATACATCCTCATGTTGGTTCTCCTGTCTCCTCAGGTCAGCAAGTGGTACATGACTGATACCCTCTCCCGCTTCTTCTTCTAACCTTCGAAGAGCCTCCTATCGTCTAGTAGTAGCAGGCATAGCTGAGAACATAAATAAGATGAAGGTTAGAAGTTAATACTTATGACTCAGGTCTATCGCACGATCTAGATTAGAAAGAAAAGTAACCATCCTAAATATCATGTAGCCTCATGCTTATAAGTGTGGTGCACAACACACCCATAAACAAAGCTTTACTAGATACGGCTTGTAGACTCCTTAGGACATACATGCTCTAATATCACATTTGTCACACCCCAACCTTTGGGGGGTGGCCAGCACTCGGAGGCTTGAGTGAACCAACCGTAACATCTGGAACCCGTGATACGAAAATTAGGCCGACAAGGCCTCCATATATCCATAACAAGACAAGAATAAAAAGGAAACCTATAAAAAGAAGGGTCCTAGCATAGTATATACAGATAACCAAGGCCGACTAGGCCATAAGAAAAGTACCCCAATTGATAAAAGGGATCGACAAGGCCACGACAAAATATATACATATCGTACACTAGTCTGAAAGTCTCTAAGAGTTCTATAATACATCAAACAGGTCAGGACAGGGCCTGTCCATACCCAAAATATCATGAATATATACAACAAAACCTATCGACTCTTGTAATGCAACTTCGGCGAAGTGGTGTGCGACAACTAACAACGAAAGTAGGCAACCTACTGTGGATGAGCGCTGTTCTACCTATATGTACTTGTGGGCATGAACATAATGCCCCAAAAAAGGGGCATCAGAATACATGAAATATAAGTAAACAAATATGTAATACAAAATAAATGAGTACAAAAGTCAACCTGGAACTTATAACAAGCTTCTGAGGGCATACGTTGTCATAATCATGAATATGAATGCATGTCTATAAAAATCAAGCATATAGTATCTAGCTGCTCTGTGGGGAAAATCATATCATAGTATATCGTACCTGGCCTCGATGAGGACTCGGTCGTACCTGACCTTAATAGGACTCGGTAATGTTAAAATCAATTGCAGTGGTGTGCGCATATAAGTGTCATACTCGACCGACTATAGCGCGACTTGGTAAGAAAATAGATACATATGTATAAGTACAATGCAATACCGCAAGACACTAAGACCAGAGTTGGAGTGACCTATTATCATTATCCTCTGACTATCGTTATTGTCGCTAGGTTTATGAGTCTCAATATAATCATTCTGGAACATATTGAATCCGAGAGATGCTATGGACTAGAAGTACACAAGTAGTAGAATCAATTTATCAAAGAAGTCTTAGCGTAATTTGATTTCATAATACAGAATTCCATTCAAAGAAGCGATTACGTCAAGTCATGCCAAGAAGTAAAGTTTCCCTACATACCTTGTCGGTGAATTTAGTTACGTTCTGCGCATCCTCACACATGCTATGGACGATTACCTACATTAAACGAGGGATTTGTATCAATATTGAGTTCAAATCTTATAAGAGGTTTCATTTAGAGAATTCATCGAACAACTTATATGCGTGAAGTTCTAGAGTTACCCTACTATGGATTCTTTTTCAAATTAACCCCATCATCATCCCTAACTCATTTCCTCAACTTCACAACTTCACCAACATGATTCAATAGCTATATTTACTCATAATCACAACTAACAATACCAAACAACAGGTTGACATAACTTTATATCCCAAAAGATGTTTCTCCAAGATCATATTCACCAAACTCCCAAAGCTCCCAAGTTACTTCCACCAATCAATAAAGCCAAGTTAGGAGAAACTAAATAACACATAGAAGGGGTGAAACCTTACCTTAACCTACCAAGAATCTCTCTACAACACCTTTGCCAAATTCTCAAAGTAGTCTGTAACTTCATCGAGCTAGCTAACGAAGATTCTTAGGTGTTCTTGATCCTTAAAGGTACAAATCACCTTGGATACTTGCAAGAGTGTTCTTTAATTGTAGGAAGGGACTTGGAGAATGTTTGAGAGGGTTGTGGGAGCTCAAAGGCCGAAAATGATATGAGAAATAAAATTGGCCGACTTTTGACCTTAAATAAGACACCAAACCGCCTCACATATGCGATGCATACTCCATCACATATGGTGGCAGTGAGGTGGGGAAAATATGGATTTAATCATTGGCCACTTCAGCGAGGTGGAAAAGCATATGCGACACAAAACGCCTGGCGTATCGTTGAAACTTCATCAATCTTCATCGAGTTGTATTTCCTTTGGTTCTATTGACTTCAAACATTCCAAAACCATTCATTAACATCCTTATAGGTCATACGAACCCTCATAAACGATTTCAAGTTCTCGCAACTCAAGTCAGCTAACTATACTTTCATTCGGGTGTGAAACTACAGGGCGTAACATCCTTCTCTCCTTAAGAAGATTCATCCTCAAATGTTGGAATATCATTCTAATGCTTAGAATTTCAAAAATGTTTGGTAGAATTTCCCCTGTAAATAGTGCTATCCGAAACTTGCCAACCAACTCAAACAGATAATCAATGCTATATAAGATTACAGAACATCATAACAACATTCAATTGGCCTCACCCGACCATCTACGTACGTGATAATCAAAGAGGGTTAGACATAACTCACCTGAACTATTATATGTTGTACTCTGAGCTACGCTTGCCATATCTGCCTCAATGTTAGCACGTAAACAATGTATATGAATTAAGATAGACGGTTAGAACATAAACAAGATATTCGTAATTCATAAATATCGATATAAACCTAAAGTCTGGAATAAGTAAGGATATCGGGACCTCATATCTTCTTTGGCCTCCAAATTCATTTTCTTTACGTTGTTATTTCTCCAAAGTACCTTAACCGAAGCAACTTCTTTGGTACGTAACTTACAGACTTGACGGTCTAGGATAGCGATGGGAATTTCTTCATATGATAAGTCTTTTGTGACTTGGACATCCTCAATAGAGGTAATGCGGGAAGGATCACCTAGACATTTACGGAGCATAGATACATGAAACACAGGGTGCACAACTTCCAACTCCGGGAGAAGCTCAAGCTTATGGGCTACTTGGCCTATTCTTTGAATAATCTGATATGGTCCGACGTACATGGGGATAAGCTTGTCCTTTCTACCGAACCTCATCACACCTTTCATAGGTGACACCTTTAGGAACACCCAATCTCCCGCCGGGAATTTTATGTCTCGACGCTGATTGTCTGAATAGGACTTTTGTCAATTTTGAGCGGTCAACAATCGTTCCTGAATAATTTTCACCTTTTCAACGACTTGCTTTACTAAGTCAGGCCCTAATAAATTTGTCTCGCCAACATCAAACCAACCAATGGGGGACCTATATTTTCATCCATATAAGGCTTCATAGGGTGCCATCTGAATACTAGAATGATAGTTGTTATTATAGGAGAACTCAATAAGTTATACATGATCTTCCCAAATTCGCTTAAAATCTAAGACACAAGCTCGCAACATGTCTTCGAGCGTCTGAATAGTGAGCTCGACCTACCCATCTGTCCGTGGATGAAAAGTTGTGCTAAGGTTAATCTGAGTATCCAACCCTTTCTGAAATTACTTCCATAAGTTAGCTGCAAATTGAGCACTTTTGTCAGATATAATCAAAACTGGAATCCATGAAGTCAGACTATCTCATTGATATACAATCGAGCATAGTCTTTAGCTGAATAAGTAGTCCTGATGGGTAGAAAGTGAGCTGACTTTATTAGTCTATCCATAATGACCCATATAGAATCGAACTTCCGACGAGAATTAGGTAATAGAAAAAGAAGCTAGGGGAAGGGTAATTTAGGGGAAAATAGACAAAATATCCAAAACAGCCTAACGTTGTCATTACACCATCCACCACTTAAACACATGTTCGTCCTCGAACATAAAACAAAAAGGAAGTACCTGAATTACTAGAAAGCTAGGCATATCTACTCCGTATGTCTTACTTGGTCTCCTAAGTAGCCTCCTTGATCAGACGATGATTCTACTAAACCTTTACCTAAGTAATCTCCTTGGATCTCAACTTCCAAATCTGTCTATGAATAATAAAAATTTGCTCTTCCCCAAAGGTCAAGTTCTGATAGAGTGACACTGAATTCTATTAAATCACATGAGAACCATCTTAATGGTACTTCTTGAGCATGGAAATATAAAATACGGGGTGAACATCTGACAAATCAGGAGGCAAAGCGAACTCAGAGGCTTTCTTGCTAATGCGCTGAACAATGTCGAATGTGCCAATATACCTAGGGATCAACTTGCCCTTATTTACAGACTTCATCATACCTTTCATGGGTGAAACCTTTAACCAAACCCACTCATCCACCATGAAATCCAAGTCACAAACCTTATAATACGTATAACTCTTTTGCCTACTCTGAGCTGTGAGAAGTCTCTCCTAAATTAACTTGAACTTGTCCAAAGAATTTCGCTACAAGTCTATACCCAAGGCCTAACCTCAAATACATCGAACCAACCAATGGGAGAAATACACCCCTACCATACAATGCCTCAAACGACGCCATCTCAATGCTCGAATGATAACTATTGTTGTAAGAAAACTCATCCAAAGGCAAGAACTAATCCCAATGACTACCAAAATAAATCACACATGACGGAAATATATCGTCAAGGACCTGAATAGTCCACTCAAACTGACCATCCATATGAGGGTGAAATATTGTACTAAGCCCACCCGAATACCCACATCCTTCTGCATAAATCTCCAGAAGTGGGATGTAATCTACGTGCCTCAATCTGATATAATAGAAATGGGAACTCCATGCAATCGAACTATCTCTCGGATGTAGATCCTGGCCGACTTCTCTAAATTGTAAGTAGTCTAAATTGGTACAAAGTGAACCGACTTTTTCAACTGATCCACAACAACCCAAATGGCATCAAACTTTCCCAAAGTCAGTGGTAACCCTACCACAAAGTCCATAACAATATGCTCCCACTTCCACTCAGATATAGGAATCCTTTGAGTAATTTCACTCGTCTTTTGATGCTCATACTTCACTTGGTAATTCAAACACCAAGATACAAATCGCGCAAAGTCCCACTTCATACTACACCACCAGTAATGATGTTTCAAATCTCAGTACTTCTTTGTAGCCTTGGATGAATAGACTACCTCAAACTACGAGCCTCTTCCATCGTTAATCTACTCAAATCCCATACTTGGGGAACACATATGCGACCCTTGATTCTCAAAACTCCATCATTATTAAGAATTGCTTCTCTTGCCTTTCCTTTCAACACTTTGTCCTGAATTTTACACAACTTGGCATCATCAAGCTTTTGAGCCCTAATCTGCTCCAATAACGAAGATCGTGTCGTCACACAAGCTTGAACCTTGCCAAGCTCAGAAATATCAAGTCTCACCATACTTTATCAAAGACTAAACATTCATGGCTAGAGGTCGCTTCCCTACCTGCAACGATGCTAGGCTACTCATTCACACTGCCTTATGACTCAAAGAATCTTCCACTACATTGGCCATGCTCAAGTGATAAATGATAGTCATGTCATAATTCTTGAGTATCTGTAACCGCCTCCTTTGCCTCAAACAAAGATCTCTCTAATTGAAAATATGTTGAAGACTTTGATGATCAGTAAACACCTTACAATGCACACTATAGAGGTAATGCCTCCAAATCTTTAATGAAAACACTATTGTCGCCAACTCCAAGTCATGAGTGGGATATTTCTTCTCGTGCACCTTCAACTGCCTCAAAGAATAAGCTCTAACTTTCTTTTTCTCCATCAGAACGCAACCAAGGACAATCTGTGAAGCATCATAATATACCGTAAAGCCCTCTCCCTCAACGGAAAGAGTTAAGATCGAGGCTGAGTCAATAAAGTCTTGAGCTTTTAAAAGCTCATCTCGCACTCATCCAACTATTGAAAAGGTACATTTTTCTGAGTCAATCTAGTCAAAGAAGATGTGATAGATGAAAACCCCTTTACAAGACACTGATAGTAACTAGCGAAGATAATAAAACTATGATCCTCAATAACCGAGGTAGGTCTAACCCAACCACAAACCACCTTGATATTGTTGGGGTCTACCATAATACCATGCTTGGTCACCACATGGCCAAAAATGCCACAAAACTAAGCCAAACTCACACTTTATAAACATGGCATAAAGTAGATTCTCCTTCAGAATTCCAAGCACGGTCCTCAAATGTTGCTCGTGTTGTCCTCTACTATGAGAGTATATCAGAATATATTCGATGAAAATGATCACAAAGGAATCCAAGTACAGTTTAAAGACACCATTCCTCAAATTCATAAAAGTTGTTGAGGCATTAGTCATCCCGAAAGACATGACCCAAAACCCAAAATGACCATAATAGGTCCTGCAAGTTGTATTAGGGATATCCTCTGCCCTAATCTTTAACTGGTGATAACCGGATGTCAAATAGATATTAGAGAAGACCGATATACCCTGAAGCTGATCAAATAGGTCATTAATGCGAGGAATGGTGTACTTATTCTTAATTGTGACCTTGTTCAACTATCGGTAGTCAATACACATATGCATAGACCCATCATTCTTCTTCACAAACAACACTACAACACCCCAAGGCGAACACTCAACCTAATGAACCCCTTACTCAACATATCTTGCAATAGCTTCTTTAACTCCTTCAACTTTATCGACACCATCCGATATGGATGAATAGAAATGGGTTTGGTGCCCGACTCTAAATCAATATCATAATCTAGTGGAACACCCGATAAATCTTTCAAAAATACCTCAAGAAATTCCCTCACTATTAGCACTGACTTAAGGGAAGGAGTACCAACACTAGTATCCTAAACATATGCAAAATACGCCAAACACCCTTTCTCAACCATCCTCCTAGCCTTAAGATAAGATACCACCTTCTTCGGTGCATGACTAGTAGCACCCTTCTACTCAAACCTAGGAATACCTATCATGTCTAAAGTAACTATCTTGGCGCGACATTATAAGATCTCCTGATAAGGATACAACTAATTCATGCCTAGAATAATGTCGAAATATACAATGTCTAGAATCAACAAATCAGCCCAAGTGTCATACCTCATCAAAGTCACAATATAGGATCGATACACCCGATCCACCACTATGAAATCCCAAACCAGAGTAGAAACATTAACAGGGAAGTCAAGTGAATCACACATCATTCCCAGAACTGAAGCAAAATAAGTAGACACATAAGAGTATGTTGATCCTGGATCAAAGAATGTTATAGCCGACCGATGACAAACTAAAATAGTACATATAATGACTGTGTCAAAAGCCTCTGCTTCTGGTCTACCTAGAAATTCATAGCATTGACCACGACCACTCTCGGCCTAAGAACCTCCGTGACCACCACCACGGCCTGCCTGAGAACCCTTAGTGGGAACCACCTCTACCACTATGTGCACCAACTCTAGTCAGTTGTGTTGCTTCTCTAGATGCAGAACCCTGAGAATCAGAGTGCTGACCACTCTGCCTAAGTCTTGGGTAGTCCATCATAAAATGTCCCACGCCATCACACTTATAACATCCAGATGGGGTAGAGGCTATTGAGAAGATCTAGAATAGCCAGAATTACTACCTCGACTCTAAGTCGGAAATAAGATTCCTAAGAACCATGCCCTGAACTATTACCACCATGAACCAAAGAACCACCAGTCAAAGTTAGCATTGCTGCCTAAACTGGCCTGCTGAACTGGGGCCGATGACCCCTATTTCCAGACAAAGTACCTCTATAACTGCTTGAGCTACGGGGCTTCTTGCCCAATCTATCCACAAACTCTTGATGCCTAATAGACTCAACACTCCTAGCGGCATCCACTACTACCTGAAAAGTACCTCCCGAAGATGCCACTTGTGTTGCTGAAACTCGAAGGGAATAAGACAGGCTCCTAACAAACTTCCTGATCCTTTCCACCTCATCTGAAGAAATAGACAAAGCATTGTGATACAAGGAGTGAAACCTCATCTTGTACTCACTCACAAACATCCCAACTTGTCAAACTGCCCACGCCTCTCCTCCTTCAAACTACGAGGAACCCACTTCTCCAGAAACTCACTAGTGAACTCAACCCAAGTAATTGGAGGTGAACCAGTTGTCCTAATTTTATCAAACATCCTCCACCATTTCTTTGTAGGCCAATTATATGAAATCAACACTATTGGACTCAACCTATCCCAAATGGTGCAACCTCATGGAAACTCACAAGAAAATCATAAGATTCATGGACACGATGTCCATAAAAATATCATGGCTTTATATTCCCAAACTTAATCCACTTCTTTTGCTCATCTACGATCATAGTGGGCTAAAGAATTGGTCGAATATAAACACCCTAAGCTAGAAAACTCGAAAACTGAGAAGCTACAACAGAAGTTGGTTGTGGCACTGGAGTCCTATACCCTGCAAAAGCCATGTAATTGGGAGTCTAATCTCCAACCCTAATATGGGAACCCTTTAGAGTAACTGGTAGTGTGCCCTCTTGAGCCCAATCCTCAATGACACTCACAATACGCACCGAAGTGTACTGAAAGAAATGAGTAGCAATGAATCCCTTTGATGCCTGGGCGGGTCCAATCTTATCTGCTTGAAATTACTCCTCATTTATAACCTCCTCTGGATCCGAACTCATATCTCTAACACGGGCATGAGCAACAGATGGTGCTCGGTCTCTGACTGGTGTAGCAATATTGGCTCTAGCCATGCCTCGACCTCTACCATGTCCCATGCATCCTTCTCGAGCAACAGTCCTAGTAGCGGGTTCAGGAATAGGTATGGGCTCCTGATCTCTAACTATAGGTGAACGTGTCCTGACCATCTGTGAGAGATGAAACAAAGAAACTCTTAGCACCTATTACAATCAAATACGTATGATAAGGAATGAAAGATTAGAGTTTTCCTAGATTTCCTATAGCCTTTTGAAGATTGGTAGGGGGATCATTGTACCGGTCTACAAAACTCTACTAGACATTGTTCTTGTACTTGTGAGACTGGTGAACCTAAAGCTGTAATACCAATTTATCATGACCCAATTTACAAGTCGTGAAGGCACTAACTCTCACAAACTCAGTAATCCATTCAAGTTAATTAATCAATAAAACAATATGGAATAATTAAACAAATCAATTTTGAGTATTAATAAATCACATAATCATAAAAACATGGAATAAGTACTACAACTCCCAAAACGTGGTTTTAATAGTACAAGAACAAACTAAACGGAAATACAAGTCCAGGATATAACCCGAAATACATAAACTGTCTAGGAATAGAAAATATCGAAAATAAAGATAGAGAGGGAAATCCGGTGCCATGAATCATACTAGTGGCTCACCCTGAATCATCCATATGGCCTCCTCAATGACCGGCGAAGTCCTAAGATCCGGTTGTGCTAGGAATAAAATTTGCACACTAAAAGGGTGCAATAAGTGTAGCGTAAGTATGGGGAACAACGTGTACTCAGCAACAACATCGACCGAACTTAATTAAAATTGAGATGAGGGTTGGCCTTCCGAATACCACTTTCACACTAAACCACTATTAGTCTGATATAATGATAACGTCAATAATCACAAGTCTCAAGCCTAGATATAAGAAGTCTCTAAATTTCCAGGTTCGTTTCAAATAGTCAATTAGCATGATGGTATGATTCAATGAGCAATCTAGGCAATGCAATCAAATAAGGAACAATGAAATAAAATGATGTAAGTGCAATGCAATGCAATACAAGGCCTTTCTATCACTTGTAGACACACGCTCCTTCAATAAGGAGCGCAACCCATGGGAGACTCGCGAGGTCCATATACCACCCGAAATCATTTAATTTCAGGTTCCTTAGCCAATATTAGGCTTCCAATCACATCACTTAGCTAATTTTAGGCTCACATTACCTGTCTATAGACGATCGGGCTCATATCCATCAACCGTCCATTTAATCCCAATATCCATCAATTGGTCATTTAGGCAAAATATACATAAATCGGCCATTTAGGAAAAATATCCATCAACCGACAATTTACGTAAAATATCCATCACTTACCTTGAAATCACGATCTCTATGATTTTAATAAGTCAAATCAATGCATATGCATGATATAACACAGAAGAAAGTGGATATCTTGAACAATCCTGACTTAATAGCCAACAAGTTCAAGTACATTTATCAAATTCTAGCTTAATAGCCAACAAGTTCAAATACATTTATCAAATCCATGCTTAATAGCCGACAAGTTCAGGTTAGTTCATCAATAATCCGGACATAACAACCAATAAATTCGTTAACATATTTATCACAAGTGTACGAGATCCCTTAGAGTATCAAATACAATAAACTAGTCAATTATAAGACAAGTAACACATAACAATTAATGTCCACATACTTTGGCAATCCAAGGTCATGACCCATAAACACACAACACGATTTTACCGATTTCATATCACTGGTACTCATACTAATGCTCATCATATCACATGTACAAGACCCCCTATTACGTACTTACCTCTTATTACCTCCATTTTAATCTTTACTTAATAAAACATCCCTCAAACGAAGTCTAAGAGTCTGAAGATACCTCAAAGTCGAGCGAATGAATAAAGAAAATTTCCTTTCCTTTTTTAAATGCCCCCAAACACTTCAAATATATCAAATATGTAATCTATATGAGTATACAAGTTCGTATACACCCATATTGCCATTCTGATATTTTGCACGACCAAATATATATCCTGCGCGTTACCTAATTTCGCTTATAAGATAGACCAGTTTACTCTACCTGTTCTATGCTAGCGTTTGCATTATAATAAAAAAAAATAGAAAAGCACCAATACCATTTTTTATGTGGAAACCACTCGGCTCATAAATGGTAGAAAAAATTATGACCTACACCTATGTAGGATTTAACCCAAACTCCACTACAATGTGAGCTTTTGAAAATTCAAGTTACGAACTTTATAACCTAGGAACTAAACTCTAATTCCTATCTCACTAATCTCCCTAGACTAGTAAGCCCACTCCAAGTTATCCCAACTTGAAGCTGAATATGACAAACCATTTACACCTAACATAATTACATCTAGAAAATTTGATAAAGGTACAACTCGATAATCAATCCTAATACAAGAATCTAGACACGAGAACTATAAAACATAAACTCTTTAAAATAATTTCTTCAATCTTCTTCTTAGTATCATGTCATACATTAGAAATCAGAACACTCAATGTGATATTGACGTATCTGCTCGAATTATGTTTTCTCTCTATATGAGTGCGTAAAGTTATTCATGGTAGGACTTGAATATATATATATAGCATTAGGTATTCATCAAGTCGTCTTAACTTAATCCCTATGTGGTAAGGCCCAATGTAAGAGTTAGGGTTTGAATCAACTTGTGATTCTTGCTCTTCAACACGGTTTCAATTTTCTTGTAGGACTCTGAAGTTCTTTATAAGTATGGAAAGAAATCCTGCAACCTTGTACACCAAGTCCTTACCATAAAACACAAATTCTACTCGCGATAGGACTCTGACCATGAACATGTTCTTAGTCCTAGTTCAAGCATCTATTCCATGCAACTTTGTCTCGAATCTGTGTCTAATACGGAACATGTTTATTGACCTAGTTCATTCACTTCTGTTGTGTCTGGTTTATTCAAATTTGTACTATATAAGTCTATTAGATATATCAAGTCCGCATACATGGTTCATACGCCTTGTTCATTTACTTTGTCAATCATCAAAACCTATACTTGTCATTCTTGCTAATGCCAATAAATTGCCTTTTTTATTATGATAAACTCATGTCATTGACACAACTGTGTAACCTATTCCAAACATCTCATAGACCAGAAAAATAAATAGAACACCACTTGGATGAACTAGGTTAGCATACATGGGTTATAAATATTACATAGTATTACTTCCCCCTTTTAGCATCAATAAAAAGTTCACTTAAGTATTGGTAAAGTTGTAATGTGAATGTAACAATATTGAACTCATGGCCACTGGGGCTATCACATAGACAACACAATAGAACATGTTTCTCAACCATGTATAACAATAGTAATTAAGGCACGACAAATGGCAGAGGATGAAAAATAACGATTTTATTCATTCACACTTTGAATACAAATCCAACCAATGATTTACAAAATAAGAAACAGGCCACTTGATAGTAAAATATAGGACTCAACAAAAAATGATTAAGGACATAGACACACTAGTAGGCTATGGGTGTGATCAAGGTTTCGAGTTTAGACACTTTGCTAAGGACTGTGAGGAAGGTTGAAGCGGTTGTTGGACTCTTTTTTCCCCAAGAACCACCATCGTTTTCCACCTTCTTACCCCAAGAAGACCTACCATCTTTTTTCACTCCCCCCCAAAAGACATATTATCTCATTCCTGACTATCCTTCTTTCCTAGATAGCTGGGGTCATTAGGTATTGGTAGTCGACTTCCCTTACTAGCCTTCTTGGTTTTTCCATGAGGACCAAGAATAAGGCTACTCTTCTTTCCCAATGTTTTTGGGACATTAGTTATGATGCCGAGGTCCATAATAGGCAGTATGGTGCATAGATTATATGCACCTATGTTAGCTGGATGCATTAATTCCCCCTAACGAGAAGAATATATGGTAGAGGACACATATTCCAGTGATTTTGGTGCAATTTCCATCGAGATGTGAGTGGGAGTCATGGGAGGTGTAATGATGGAGTCACTGGTGGTAGTGGTGTGGGTGGTAAAACAGAACTGGGTGAAACATGGAACTGATGACAACGATGTGGAGAGTGTAGTTAAGCTTATTTAGAGCGAGAAAATGTGAAGGTGCGAATGGAATATCCTCATCAAAGAGGTAATCATACATTTTTGGAGTAGGGTCATAGTGGAGAAGGGTTTCTGATGTGATAAAGAAGAGGGGTTAGGTTGGTTTAAGTATATGAGAATAGGTGTGTTAACATGGTACATATAAGGTCGTCATGGGAAGAGGGTGATTTAAAGGTCGAGTATTTAGAGCGGGGCCGTTTATCTCGGAGGGAACTTTCAAAGGCTGATTATCTTAAGCACATACTAGTTTTGTGTGAACCAATTTATTTTTTGAGGACAAACTTTGATCCGATTAAGGGAGAACATGTCGCATAACATGTTTCATGGCCTGAAACGTCTAAGTAATACCAAAGGATAGGAGACATACCTGAGAAATGAATGATGTTATGTAGTTATTTCAAGGAAATTGCTTAGACAAAAGTACCCATTAGTCTTTATGTGATCATGACACTATTAGAGTATAGGACATACAACTAAATGTACAAGATTGAGTAGAACGTTTATTCAATTTTGAAGCTTGTTTAATATGAAGTAACTTTTCTACCCAATCATGAAGGGATAATTATGTAATTTTATCATCCTCAACTCTAACATGTTCTTTTCAAGTGATCTCTGCCTAAGGCCTTTGTGAATATATTTTTTATTTGCTTATAGTAGCACAAAAGTTGATTGAAATAAGACATTTTCAGCATTATCTCTCAAGAAATGATGTCTTATATCAATGTGTTTGGTTCTATTATGCTAGACAGGATTCTTCACAATGTTACACTAGTGTTATCATAGAATATAGGAACACAATGAATTTTCATATCAAAATCCTTTAATTATTACTTGATCCATAACAGTTGAGCATAACAAGTTGTTTATGCCACATATTTTGCCTCAGTTAGTCGATAGGACTACTGAGTTCTGTTTTTTGGTAGTCCGGGAGATTAAACATGAACTAAGAAAATGTGTCATATCTAAGGTGATTTTCCTATCAAACATATACAATGCATAATCATCATCTGCATTCTCAACTAAGATAAAATTACTTCTTGTTGGGTACCATAGGCCTAGCTCACTTGTTCTCTTCAAGTATTGTAGATTATTTTCACAACTTTCAGATGATAATCCTTAGGATTTGATTGAAATATTGCACAAAGTCCTACACTGAACACTATGCCAGGTCAGCTGGCAGTGAGATACAATAGTGACTCAATCGTACCTCTGTACAATTATTACTCAATAGGTGAACCATGTTCATCAAGATCAAGTTTTGTGGCAGTAGCGATAGGTGTGTCAATCGACTTGGCATCTTCCATTTTGAATCTTTTAAGGAGTTCCTTGAGATATTTTTGTTGACTAATCATATCACCAGTTGATGTTTGCTTGATTTGCAAACAAAGAAAGAAGTTGAGTTCTCCCATTATGCTCATTTCGAATTTACTTCCCAATAGTGTAGAAAATCCCTTGGATAAGGATTCACTTGTAGTTCCAAAGATGATGTCATCTACATAGGCCTGTACAACTAGCAAATTCTTCCATTTGACCTTCAGAAAAGAGTATTATCAATGTTACCTCTTGTGTGGCCATGTCCCAAGAGAAACTTTACAACCTCTCATACCAGGATCTTAGAGCTTGTTTGAAAACATAGAGAGCTTTATCAATCTTGTAGATATGATATGGATGTTCATCATCGTTGGGTAAATCAGGTTCATCTTGCCCTTCTTCGCTAGTTGATGGACCTGGTTCATCAAGGCTTTTACTTGATTCATCTCCGTCTATTGGCTTGTTGTTTGTCTCAGTGGTATCACTGAATATAGGCTCATTATCATCATTTTGCACCTTCTTCTAAGATATAACACTAGATTAATCAAAATAATATGTACACTTTTTTTCTATCAACGTGGTTTTTTGTTGAAGACCATGTAGGATTTACTACTCAGTGAGTAGCCCATGAAGATTCCTTCATCACTCCTAGCTCAAATTTCCCGAATGAGTCTTTTCCATTATTATTTAACGTAGCATCTACAACCAAAGGGTCTTAGATGGGAAATATTGGGCTTTCTTCCTTTAAGAAGTTCATAAGGAGTCTTCTTCAGAAGTGACCTAGTCATGCACCTGTTAAGAATGTAGCATACAATATTTATAGTTTCAGCCCTGAACTTTCTGACAATTTCGCTAGCAAGCATCATTGTCCTTTTCTTCAAGAGTCTTATTCTTTCTTTTCACCATGCCATTTTATTATGGTGTTCTAGGTGCAGAGAAGTTATGGTCAATACCATTTATCGAGTAGAATTCTTCAAATTTTGCATTTTTAAATTCAGTTGTGTAATCAGATATGATAGTAGCCAGTTTATTTCCCAACATTCTTACCAATCTTCTTGCCAGAGTTACGAATGCATCACATGCCCATCTTTTGTTGCAAGAAATAGTGTTTAGGTGAACCTGGTGAAGTCATCAACAATCACAAACATGTATCTTTTTCTATGGTTCATGACTCTCATTAGCCCACATAAATCGATATGGACTAGTTCCAAGGACTTGGTTGTGTTTATTGCCTTCTTTGTTTTGAATGATGATCTGACTTGCTTCCCCATTGCACAAGAACTACATACTTTGTCATCCTTAAACTTAATGTTAGGCAACCCAATCATTATGTTCTAAGAGACTAGTTTATTAAGCTGCCCCAGGCTAGCATGACCAACCTTTTATACCACAGCAACGGATCACAGTCCATCACACTCAAGCATGTGAGATCATTGCTTGGTATCCCCATTATGTCAGCCTTGTACCTCATGGCAGTTAGAGTTATGTTATCTATTTTGAGATCTGTAACATTGTAGCCTGCAGAGGTAAACAATACCATATTCTCCTTGTCACCTAGTTGTGAAATTCTCAAGAGGTTGTGTTGCATCCCATCTACATGATACACATTATCAATTGCATGTTCTTTAGATCTGCCTATGTTTTTTATGCCCTTGACCTTTCCTTTCTTGCCTCCTCCAAAGGCCATATTTTCACTTTCTACGGCTTAGAGTGAGCATGATTTTTCTTTGTATCCAGGCATATGTCTTGAGCATGCACTGGCTATGTAATAGTTCTTCTTGCTTCCTTTCACTCTCAACTGTGAGAAATAATCAAAGATTAGTTTTAGAAACTCATACTAGCTTGGGTCCTTTTATTTGAACAAAAGGATGAATCAAATTCCTTTTTGTCTATCTATGTAGTACAAAGAAGACCTGTTCCATTTGATTTAACAAGTTGAAAGTTCCTTTTTGCAATTTTCAGATTTCTTTCTTCGTGCTTCTTGCCTACTAGGCAACTAGTTCTAAAATGACCAGTATTACAACATAAAGTGCACAACCCCCTTTCTATATGTTCTCTCTTTGCAGGTTTCCTCTTAAAGCCTAATCCAGTGGTGACACTATAGGTTCTGTTGGTGAGATTATTGAGGATACTAGTGGATTAGTCAAGCAATTGGCTTTATCTAGATAAGTTTTTACTTTGATTAGATCCATGCATAACTTTCCAGAATTTTCTTTCTCGAAGCTTAACTCAGTCCTAATCCCTTTTAAGTCAGATTCGTCTTTGAGAAGTTGATTATCAATAACAGATTTTTCATTTCTAGTATGATTTAGGACGTCAGATCTTAGAACCACATTATCTGAGCCAAGTTGATTAACTTGTTCCTTTATAGAATAAACTCCCCTTTCAGATTCACCCATACTAGCCTGTACATCAATGAATTCATATCTCAGACTACTGAAGGCACTGAACATCTGATCCCTTTTGGAGCTCAATTCAAGATATTAATCAATTAGAGAGCTCATTAAGGAGGTTAAACTTTTCTTAGAAAGTAAGTCGAGCTTATATTTTAACTCAAGAATGTTTACCTTTGTATCTTCCTCAATTTCTAAGTCTAAGTCTCCAATAGCTATCAAAGCATGGTGATTTATTTCTTCTTCTGAATTTTCACTGGAGTCCTAGATAGTTTTTAACGCCTTTGAGGTTCCTTTGTTTTTCTTCCCTGAACTTGTTCCTTTATCTTGTTATTTTCAGCTCTTTCCTTCTTCCATTCAATCTCCCACAAATGATAGTCTTTAATCATGTGATCTATCTTTTCGCACTTGAAGCAACCACCAGTTTGAGGTTTGTCGCCTCTTCCGTTTCCATAAGTGTTTCTTCTGCCATTATGTCTCTTCTTGGTGAGCAACCTTCTGAAGTTTCTTGTGATCAAAGACATTTCTTCCTCATCTACTTCAGAATCGTCACTCTCAATTGCCTTTAGTGCCAATGATCTTTCAAAACTTGATTCATTATTCTTAGAGTCATATTCATCTCAGATGTTTTCATATTTCCTACTAGTTCATCCAAGGACATAACTCCTATATCTTTGACTTCTCTTATAGTAGTGACTTTCATTTTAAAGGCATTTGGTAGGGTTCTCATACTTTTGTCAATTGAGTCTTCTGTGGTGATGATTTTTCCAAGAGATGTCAGTTCATTTATCAAAAATGTATACCTCGTGAACATCTCAGAAATAGTTTCTCCTGGCTTCATCCTGAAATTTTCAAAATCTATTGCAAGCATTTCTTTCTTGAACTTCCTGACTTGCCTAGTCACTTTATGTGATTTACCAACACATCCCAGATTTGTGTGGCAGTATTGTACCCAGAGATTCTTTTATACTTATCTGGACCAAGTCCACAAATTAAGACGTTTTTGGTCTCTAGCATTCTTCTCTAGTATATTTTAGTTCCCTTTCTCATATTCATTTTTTCCTTCATGATAATTGTTCCATCTGTACCCTTATTGGTGGGATACTTAGGGTCATCAGTAACTCTATCCCATAGTTCATAATATTCAGCTTGTAAGTGATACTCCATGCGAGCTTTCCACCAGGCATAATACTTCCCGATGAATAGTGGCGGTCGGTGAGTAGATTCTCCTTCATTGTGTTTGATAGGTGGTGCAACATTTGTCATGATCTTCTAAAGTATAGCCTTTTAAAGAGAACATTCTCTGATACCAGTTGATATTTTCCACGACCAAATATCTATCTTATGCAATACTTAATTTTTTCCTATAGGATAGACCAGGTTACTCTACCTATTTTATGCTAGTGATTGCAGAATAATAAAGAATAAAAAAGCAATGACATAATATTTTTACATGAAAACCAATTAGCTCACAAAGGGTAGAAAAAATCATGACCTCTACAATTGCTATCTCATTAATCTCCCTAGACTAGTAAGCTCGCTCCAAGTTATCCCAACTTGAAGTTGAATATGAACAAACCATTTACACCTAACACAATTGCTTCTAGAAAAGTTGATAAAGGTACAACTCGATAATCAAAACTAATACAAGAATCTAGATGCGAGAACTGTAAAACATAAACTCTGTAAACAGTTTCTTCAATCTTCTTATTAGTATCAGGCCAGACTTCAAGAATCAGAACACTCAATGTGATATCGACGTATTTGCTCGAATTATGTTTTCTCTCTATATGAGTGTATAAAGTTCTTCACGGCAGAACTTGAATATATATAGAATTAAGTCTTCATCAAGTTGGCTTAACTCAATCTTTATGTGGTAAGGCCCAATGTAAGAGTTAGGGTTTGAGTTAACTTCTAATTCTTGCTCTTCAATGCGGTTTCAATTATCTTGAGGAATCTGAAGTATCTTGATAAGTATGGCAAGAAATCTTGCAGCCTTGTATGCCAAGTCCTTACCATAAAACACAAATCCTACTCGCGGTAAGACTCTGAGCATGTTCTTAGTCCTGGTTCAAGAATCTGTTCCATGCAACTTTGTCTCCCATATGTGTTTGATATGGAACATGTTTATCGACCTGGTTCACTTCTGATGTGTCTGATCCATTCGACTCTATATTGCATCTGTATGTTGGACAGATCAAGTCCACAGACCTGGTTCATGCACCGTGTTTATTTACTTTGTCAATCATCAAAACCTATACTTGTCATTCTTTCTAATGCCAACAACATAACATTTAATGCCTAAATTCATAAAATAGCTTAATCTCAACCGCGAATCGATGCTCAAAACCACGATTTACATAATCTTTCACTTAGAGCCAAAAACCTCAACCGAACAATATTAATATGCTAAATAACGAGCGTATTCAACTGGAATTACAAAATTATAGGTACATAGTTACACTCTCGTTGAGACTATAAAAATGTCATGAAAATTACCTCAATAGAATTCAAAATATGCTCAAAATACTAAAAATATCTGATCTGCGCTTAAAATACTGTTCAGGTGATTTTTTACTCATCGCGCTCGCAGGACCTCTTTGCTTCGTGAAAACTAATTTTTCAGCATTGATCCGTTAACTCAAAATTTCCTTATTCGCGTTCGCCAGACCCCTCGCGTCCGCGAAGAACAATCATCTGCACAGAAACTAACATTTTTTCCGATACTTAAATAGGCATAACTCCGTCATACAACCTCAAAAATCGGTGATTCTTTTTGTTATGATTCATAATCACGATACGAATCTAATGATTAAATCAAAACACAATGTAGACCTCATTTGCTCAATATGGTACAATTTATGCTAAAAGAAACAACACCAAAATATCAAATAAGAGCGCGACACAACTCAAACCTATGCAAAAGTAACTCATCGGAATTTCTCAAAAACTCGCAGATAAGTCCAAAATCATCACACGAACCTGCTCCCGCACTCAAAATACGATTCGTAGTCGTCTTGATCCGATATTGACCGTGGTCAATTCTAGTACTTTAACTTAACTAGTTTCTCAATCAAAGGTCCAAATCACCCTCCCCCCCTCTTCGAACCCCTCGAGATCCATCTCTACCACTCGACTAAGTCATAAATCACACTATGGACCTCATGAAATTGACATAATTCTGATGTGACTTCATTAACCTCTGTTGTTGACTTTGATCAAACCATTCCAATTATTTAACTTAAGAACTTTTAAAATTAGATTTTCTTCTCTAATACTCACCTGATTGACTTGCGGACCGTATCAATCATCCTCATAAGTCACAATTACCATTCTAAAGCTAAATAACACTATGGACCTCATGAAATTGACATAATTCTGATGTGACTTCATTAACCTCAGTTGTTGACTTTGGTCAAACCATTCCAATTATTTAACTTAAGAACTTTTAAATTAGATTTTCTACTCCAATACTCACCTGATTTCCTCGCGGACCGTATCAATCATCCTCACAAGTCACAATTACCATTCTAAAGCTACAGGAAAAGATCTTATAAGGGAAATGAGTTCAAACACTCAAAATGACCTAGAGGGTCATTACAATAACAAAATAAAAAAATAAAATCAAACAGAAAGTAACATCAACTCTATCAAAATCACAGGGTTCTCTGCTAAGTGATCTAACTCTTTCTCAGAATAAAAAAGCAAAGGCATGAATGAAAATCAACAATTACTTCTCCTCAAATCTATTGCTCGTTTCCCACCTCCAAAAGTCCAATATTTCATAAACTGCAAACTTGTTCTTGATTTAACTTTCTTTCCCCTTTTTGTCTTCAAAAAACTATCAAGAATCTAATGGTATCGTGGTGTAGTTGATTGATTATTGATTGATTTTTTGAAATGCTATGAACAAGAGTGAAGTTGTGTTGAGATAAAGGCATCATTAGGGAGTTAAACACACTTATTTGGTGTGAGGTTATTAGAGTTAGTTAAGAGGTTGTTAGAGTTGGTTAAAAGTTATTAGAGCTAAGTTAGATACTTTATTTTTCTTTATTTTCATTGTAATTTTCTTTCTACCTCTCATTACTATAAATATGAGAGTATTTGCCTTGTAATGTTTTTAGACAAGAAAAAAGAAGAAAAGCTACAACAAAACTTTTCTCTGTTCCGGTAAATTGTAGTGCACTGGATAGCATATACAGTGATTTCTCGATCCAATTAATGTAATTTTCATGGTATCAGATCAACGGGTTAAGTGAATCGAAACAATTTTCGATAGATCGCAGCTGGATACTGAGGATTTCAGTGTGTTTTCGAGCTATTTTTTACCACAGAGGTTTGTCTCTAAATCTGTGAATTGTGTGAACTATTTCTATTCATATCAGTGCTGAATTGTATAATTGTTGTAGAATTGTGGTAAATCATGGAAAATACATTACCGAATGCATCATTAATTGTCGATGAATGTTCGAATTCAAATTTGAACATTGTCGACCATAATCATCCACTTTTTCTAAGTGCATCTGACACACCTAGAGCTGTACAAGTAGAAATTCAATTGATAGGAATGGAAAATTATAGTTTGTGGAGTCGATCCATGAAGTTAACTTTGTTAACAAAGAACAAAATTAGATTTATTGATGGATTAGTCAAACAAGACATTTATGGTCCAAATCAGGTGAAGCAGTGGGATAGATGCAATGCAATGGTGATCTCATGGATCATGAGAAATGTGAATAAGAATTTACTCAGTGGTATATTGTATAAATCCACATCATATGCAGTGTGGAAAGATTTGAAGGAGAGGTTTAACAAAATCAACTTGTCTAGAGTGTATCAATTGAAGAATGAACTTGCAATGTTGCATCAAGGTGTTTCACCTGTATCCAGTTATTATTCAAGAATAAAGGATCTTTGGGATGAATTTGACTCAATCATTCCTCCGCCTTCATGTGATTGTGACAGTTCTAGGGAGTATATACAACATCTAGCAAATCAGAGACTGCTAGAGTTCCTTATGGGACTTAATGATGGCTATAATCAAGCAAGGAGCCATATTTTCCTGATGTCACCTACTCCTAGTGTGAATCAAGCATATGCAATGGTTGCATAAGATGAAAGCAAAAAATTGATCATATGAGGCAACACAGTTGGAGGAGAAATTGTTGAGCCCATGGCATTGGCTAGCAGGTTTCCTCAACACAGGTCAAAGAAGCCTTACATTCCAAAGGTATTTTGTGACTTCTGCCAGATGAAGGGACATACTAGGGAGACATGTTAAAAATTGATGTAATGTGATTACTACAAAAATAAGGGGCATGTCAGGAATAATTGTTATAAACTCATAGGCTATCTTTCTGACTTCAACCGAAAAAAGAAAGTCAATGTAGTAATGACAAGTGGTTCACATGGATAAGGAGGTAACTCATATCAACAAACTTGTAGTGGACATATAGGATATGCAAATAAGAGGAACACAGGAGGTTCAAGGCAAATGTCCCAGGATCAACATGAACAACTCAGTTTTATGTTAAGATCGTGTACTCCAGAAAAGTATGAGAAGGTGCTTACAGTGTTAAATCAATCTACAGAAGTTGGTGTATATAATAACAGTACACTAGTACCTAAAGTTCACATGGAAGGTAAGCATGTATTCAATAAGAAAAGTAATCCTAGATGGATAGTTGATTTAGGAGCAACTACTCATATGGTGAATAATGAGAATATGATTGAAAAAAGTAATTTAATAGAAAATGCAGGACAAGTTCAATTGCCCACTGGTGATACAACAACAATTACTCAAACAGGAAGTTGCAGGTTGACATGAGGTGATCTCATAAAATATGTGTTATGTATACCAAGTTTTAAGTTTAATGTTCTTTCAGTTTCAAAGTTGACAAGAGAGTTAAACTGTTGTGCAAGTTTCTTCCCTGATTTCTTTGTCTTATGTGATCTCTTCACTGGGAAGGTCAAAGAGATTGGTAAAGAAGTAGATGAATTGTATATGCTAGAGTCAAAAGGAAGTTGCTCTGGCCTGATACAGGCTTAAGCTCATGCATCAACTGCAGTTACAGCAGTGCATTGCAAGCAGGACTCTGGCATAAGAGATTGGGTCATGTACTAATGAGTGTACTCAGGAAAATAGATGGTTTTGGTGATAAGTCCAGTTTTGCAATAAGGCAGTGTGAAGTTTGTTCTATGGCTAGGCAAACTAGGATGCCATTTCCTGTTAGTAGTAGTAAAATAGAAGTTGCTTTTCAATTGTTGCATCTTGATGTGTGGAGACCTTATAGGATTTCCACTTATAATGGAATGAGGTATTTTCTCACAGTTGTTGATGATTACGCCAGATGGACTTGGGAATTTCTAATACATATTAAATTTGATGTGACTACTGTTCTTAAGAATTTGTTTACAATAATGAAGACACATTTTAATGTAGTTGTTAAAAGTATTAGAGCATATAATGGTTATGAATTCTTTAATAGTTCTTGTAATGAGTTGTTTAATCAATTTGGAATCAAACATCAGAGTTCATGTCCATATACTCCACAACAAAATGGAGTGGTGGAGAGAAGGAACATGCACATCTTGAAGATTGCAAGAGCCATCAATTTTCAAAGTGACTTGCCAGCAAGATTCTGGGGAGATTGTGTGGAAACAACAGTATATGTGATTAACATGATTCCTTCTGTGGTAATAGGGAACATGTCACCTTATGAAAGATTGTTTAAGAAAAAACCTTCCTTATCCCATATGAGGGTTGTGGGTTGCTTATGTTATGCCACTAACTTAGTCAAGAAGGACAAGTTTGATGTCAGAGCCATCAAGTCAGTATTGCTTGGTTATGCTACTAGGAAAAAGGGATATAAACTACTAGATCTAGTTAACAAAACTATCTTTGTGAGTAGGGATGTATCCTTTTATGATGATATATTTCCCTTTTGTCAAAACAGACAGTGTGATGTAGAGCTACATGTCTCAGATGCAGATAAAAATAACTTTCCTACTCTTGCGTAACATGTTGATGATGCAACATATAGTAATATACAGGAATATATTGCAGCTTAAGGTTTTACTGAGCAAAGGGGAACAAAAGAGTTCATTATTGGAGAAGCCATGACAGACACAAGGGAGTCAGTTACTAATGGAGATAATGATGAAATGAGTGGTGAAATTAATCCTCACACATCTGAGAGTGTGTTATCTCCACAAGACTTGCCTATAAATCATGCACCTTTAAAAAAGAGGAGCTCTGTCAGGGACAGAAAACCTCCTACATGGATGAAGGATTTCAGTCAACCAGGAGCAGATTCAAGGAGTATGCAGTCCTTATATCCATTGTTTGGTATAGTTAGTTATGTTGGGCTATATGTGTCTTATCAGGGTTTTATAACTAATATTTCAGAAGAACATGAACCAGAATCATATTTTGAAGCAGCAAAAGACAAGAGGTGGATAGAAGCAATGAAGGATGAGGTTCAGGCTTTAGAAGATAACAAGACTTGGAAGATAGTTGATTTACCATGTAACAAGAAGGAAATAGGCTACAAATAGGTGTACAAGATTAAGTACAAGGCAACAGGTGAAGTTGAAAGATTTAAAGCAAGGTTAGTAGCAAAAGGATATAATCAAAAGGAGGGCATTGATTACCAGGACACTTTTTCACCAGTAGTGAAAATGGTAATTGTGAGATCAGTAATTTCAATTGCTGTTGCAAAGGGTTGGATTGTGCATCAGATGGATGTGTTCAATGCATTTCTACAGGGAGATCTCAATGAAGAAGTCTATATGCATTTGCCCCAAGGCTTTGCACATGAGCAAGAGAAGGTATGTAGGTTGTTTAAGTCATTATATGGGCTTAAGCAAGCCTCAAGACAATGGAATATAAAGTTGACTACTGCTTTGATGTCATCCGATTTTGTACAGAGTCACTTGGACTACTCACTTCTTACAAAAATGGATAAGGACAGGATAGTCGTAGTCCTTATCTATGTAGATGATTTACTCATAACTAGAAATGATGAAAATCTCATTAGAGAAACTAAGGCTGGATTGCAACAACATTTCAAAATCAAAGATTTGGGAGAGTTAAGATATTTTTTGGGTTTTGAATTTGCTAGAAACAAAAGTGGTATTGTGATGCACCAAAGGAAATATTCACTTGAGTTGATAGCTGATATGGGCTTGACAGGAGCCAAACTAGCTGGGTCACCAATGGAGTTAAATGTTAAGCTGACTTCTCATGTCTTTGATAGATATGTGAATGATATGACTGCTGCTAATAGTACTGGAAATGTGGTTGCTGATCCTTTATTAGACGACCCTGCTAGTTATTAGAGACTCATTGAAAGGCTTTTGTATTTGACTAACACCAGGACTGACATAGCCTTTGTTGTTCAATGTCTAAGCCAGTTCATGCAAGCACCTAAGGTTTCTCACATGATGGCAGCCAACAGAGTGGTTAGATATATCAAGCAAGCACTAGGTTTGGGTATTTTCATGCATGCAGGAGATTCTCACAGTCTGTCTGCATATTGTGATGCTGATTGGGCATCCTGCCCCAACACTAGAAAATCAGTCACATGATATTTTGTGTTCTTTGAGGCTTCTCTCATCTCTTGTAAGTCAAAGAAGCAGCCAACAATATCTAAAAATTTAGCAGAGAGTATAGGAGTTTGGCTTCTGTTGTGGCAGAAGTGGTATGGATTTCTGGGTTGTTTGCTGAATTAGATGTACGTCTGAAGCTGCCTATTTCTCTGTTTGTGATAGCAAGTCTGCTATCCATATTGTTGCAAATACATTGTTTCATGAACATACGAAACACATAGATAATGATTGTCACTTCATCCGGAAGAAGGTGTAACAAGGTTTGGTTTCAACTTTATATATGGCCACTGCTGAGCAGCCTGCAGATATCCCGACTAAGGGCCTGACTCAAGGGCATCATGCATATTTGTTATCCATGCTAGGTCTGAAAAACTTATTTTCGGTACCTAGCTTGCTGGGGGTGTTGAGATGAAGGCATCATTAGGGAGTTAAACACACTTATTTGGTGTGAGGTTGTTAGAGCTAGTTAAGAGGTTGTTAGATTTAGTTAAGAGGTTGTTAGAGCTAAGTTAGATATTTTACTTTTCTTCCTTTTCATTGTAATTTTCTTTCTACCTTTCATTACTATAAATATGAGAGTATTTGCCTTGTAATGTTTTTAGACAAGAAAAAAGAACAAAAACTCCCACAAAACTTTTCTCTGTTCCGGTAAATTGCAGTGCACTGGATAGCACATGCAGTGATTTCTCGATCCAATTGCAGTAATTTTCAAGTTGTCTTATGGGACTTCTGGTTCGAGCTGATGCGTTGTTGCTGGAATCGACAGTCTTCGGAGTTGGGACATTGGTGATGTTAAGGTTGTTGAAGAATGGATCCCATTCGTGATCCCGATTTTGGTAAAATTAAATTTTACTATTAATGAAATGATTTACAGTTACACAAATATCTATAGTTTATTAAGATCACAATTTTTTTTAAAAAAAAATTCTTAAGTGAAGAGTCAGAATGTTCCGACGAAAACGTTTTAAAGAATTGACTAGTACAGCTTTTTTCCATATTTCAACTCAAATTTCGGTGTGGAGGCGCCTAACTTCTCTATTGAAATGTCTCGCTCACCCTTCTCTGTAAATTTGCTAGTCGTTATATATATTCTAGTTGCTTATACTTGAAACTTCTGTGTCTAATTTTTTTTTAATCGATAATTCTAGTTTATTGTTTTATATGTATATCAATTAATAAATCAGATCATTTGTTACACAATATCGTGTTTAGTACATATGTTCATTAAAATTAGAAACTAAGATCTTCATATCATTATTCCTATACCTAAACCACTATTTTTTGTTTATTAAAATAGTTCTTCTCGTAAATATTACTTTTCTTTTGCATTTTGAGTCCATGGGAAAAATCACGAGAATTCATATGCAAAAATAAAATATTTGAAGGTTTGATATATTTGATTTTGGAAAAGATATAAATTACCTAAAGGTTTTGTTTGGCTATCTAGTTAACCAAATTTAACCCAAATCCCTTGTTCTTACTAGTTTTAGCTCAATACTTAATTTTCTTCTCTCCTCTATACGTCTCTTTCGCTCTCTTTCTCCCCCACCTCTCTCTTGCCCCATTTGCAATTTTAAATTCTGATGGAAGCTCTCGACTTCATTTCTTCAGATTAATTATTAATCAACAGATTCTTAGCAGCAAAATTTAAAGGTCTGAAATTTTACAAGAAGCTTAAAAAATGGCAATGGGGTTCTTCATATTTTAACCTAAAGCATTTTCTTTCGGCTTCAAATGTCATACTTAGGTCCACCCAAACAAAGATTATCAGCTTTAAATGACACTCAGTCAAAATCTTAACACAAATCTCAGATTTAAAATATTTCAAGTGATTCGAAAGCCGACAATGGTGATGTTACTCTTACCCACGAATCCCTTCTCAAACTAGCAGCTCCATTAGATGTATCTCAATAACAACTATAAATGGAGATATGGATGATGGTGTGCCGTGTGCAGATGGAGATAAGGCGGTGCTCGAGAGAAATTTTTGAGCCCAACAAAATACATTGTTTATATATCGTTATATAATATTTATACATTGCTATATAAATCATATACATTATTTATATATTATATATAGTGTAAAAATATATATATATATATATATATATATATATATATATATATATATATATATAATGATATTTAATGTATAATACTGTATAAGGAGGTATATGTAAAGCTACAAAAGAGGTTAAACAATTTATATATAATTATACATAATATATACATTATCTATACATCGATAATATAATAAGCTATATCGTTACAAACTAGATGTGTGAGCCATATATATATATATATATATATATATATATATATATATATATATATATATATATATTATTTTCCCTTTGGAATATGCTTACATGTAGTTACTTAACAAAATTGCACAATGAACTAAGAAAATAAGAATATATATATATGTGTGTGTTATTTTCCCTTTGAAATATGCTTACATGTAGTTACTTAACAAAATTGCACAATGAACTAAGAAAATAAGAAAATATAAAATGAGAGGCCCATAAAGAGTTGAAAGAAAGTGAGGATCCATATGAAAAGTGGAGAACATGTCGGCAAACGTCGTCTTGTATAAAGCCTACCCATTGAGCATTGATGTGACAATCTTCCAAATTTGACCATCTTCTATGTTATATGTTCTCTTTAGTTCGATCATTTTCTTTGTTCGTTTTAAGATTAATAACTTGTTTAGCTAAGTTTTCGGGAGGTCAAAAATACTTATTTAAAAAAGTCAGGTGTTTGACCAAATTGAGAAAAAAAAATGTTTTTTCCGAATTAGCAAAAGCTATTTTTTAAAAGCTTAAAAAAAGTTATTTGTCCCCAAAAACACTTTTAAAAATTACTTTTTTGAAAAATATTTTTGAGACAAATATATTTAGAATCACTTTCTAAAAGCTTAATCAAACATTAATTACAATTCAAAAGTGCTTTTTAAATTAATTATTTAAACACAAAATATTTCTTACCAAAAATAATTTTTCTAATTTTTTTTTTTTAAAATCAACTAAGCTTAAAAGTTTCGACCATGCTATAAATCACATGATATTTGAGCCTTTAAGGGGAAACACTTCTTGCCCCAAAGCAAGTAGTGGGCTAATAGCTCAGTTAATAAAGTTGAGCCCATTACTTTAGCTTTATGATTGGGTTAAAGTGCATAAATATCCGATTTTGGAGCCGCAATCTTTTTAAGTAGAATATGCCATTAGGGCTGCCTAATGACATATTTTTATTTAATATAAAAATAAAAATTTGAAAAATACATCATACTTTTTTTTTTTTTTTAATGAGAAATACTTCATACTCAAAATAAAAGCTTGCTAAAATAAAATATATTAGGACTAAAATAGAGTTCAGGTACTCTACTTCGAGTACTCCATCCGTCCCA
Source organism: Anisodus tanguticus (assembly GCA_034509755.1). Taxonomy (NCBI): domain Eukaryota; kingdom Viridiplantae; phylum Streptophyta; class Magnoliopsida; order Solanales; family Solanaceae; genus Anisodus; species Anisodus tanguticus. The sequence continues at coordinate 26,507,779 of CM067559.1, forward strand.
AAAAGATTGACCTATTTTCTTATTAGTTTGTCTTAAAAATATTGATTTATTTTTATATTTAGAAATAATTTAACTTTATGAGATCATTTACATCCACAGAAATATCTAAAATTTATTTTGGACCATAGTATTCCTTTATTTCTTAAATTTTGTGTCAAGTTAAACTAGGTCAATCTTATCTTTTTTGGACGGAGGGAGTAGTAAACTACTTAAATTATCAAAAATACTAGTGTGTACGTAATCTCCAAGTTGAATTCCCTCAGCAAGTTCCTAAATCAGCAGCAAGACTTCTCTGTTTGGACAATTCTCAGCAACAAGACCATCAAAATTTTCCAAACAGCCCTGAAGCTCCTTCCCTCTGTATTTTTTGTTTTCATTGTAACCATCAGAGCATTCTTTTTGTCCTAACCCTTAATGATAAATATTGTGACTTGTTCATACTAAGCAATGTTCTTCCTTGATTGGTAGATTTACAAATGAGTTAAATTCAAATCTTCCATCATTCTTAAAAGCATGATTTGTAAGAAAATCAGTTAATTTTGGTAAGAGTCCCAGATCGGATATGAAATGAGAACATTGACTCCTTATATGGACTTGGACAATTCTCACCCTACAAGCTAGCTTTTGGGGGTTGAGTTAGACCTATGATCCATTTCTTTATATGGTATCAGAGTCAGATCCATTCCAATTCATTGTTTACCGATGTTGGGCCCTCAAATTATATTATACACGGTCCAGTTAATAAGGTCTGGGCGTGCGAGGGAGTGTTAAGAGTCCCACATCGGATATGGAATGGGAATATGGACTTCTTCTATGGACTTGGACAATCCTCACCCTACAAACTAGCTTTTGGAGTTGAGTTAGACTCAAGATCCATTCTTTAGAAATTCATTCCCTTTCTTCTAAGTGTGATCAATTTTACTTGACAATTTTGCAATAGCGTTTTAACGTCTTCTTCCGTAGTGATAATATGCCATGGAGTATCACATCTAGCCTCCAAAATATTCTTAATAGCTATCGAGTCAGTTTCTATAATAACATGTAACAGTCCTTCAGCCACACAGTAATATACTACTTCTCTTATAGCTATTTCTTCTGCTTCAATGTTTCCATGCTTCGGGAGTATTCCCCAGACCTGATCCATAATGTAAATGTCATCAATCGTAAGTCAGTTCAGCTCGATTAAAAGTTAGCCTATGAAGAGACACCGATAGCTATTTTGAACAGGCAAGTCTGCTAGTTGAGGTCAAATATATAGTATTTCTTCCGTCAAAGAATTGTGGAGGAACCAATATTCAAGTGAGGAAGCTACTTGAGTGGCGGAACAGGATATCCATGATAGCTACTAGGAGGTCAAAGAGTATTCCCTTAGAAGTTGTTTGTGTTTTCTTGTTATATTTGCTTAACTGTTTAGCACCTTTTATCACCATGCTTGTGTTGATTACAGTGGTGAAGGAAACGGAAATAAGTAACTGCTAAGTATTACAACAAATGAAATTACAACAATTGAAATTTCAATATGCTTGAATAAGAAACTAGAACAGAAAACTGGAACAATTTGATATGCTGGGTCGAGTGATGACACTCTGTCTTTAAGACAAGATTGCCCCATATATATCCTTTCTACATTCTGGACAATAGTCTCCCAAGATAAAACAACAACTCAACAAATGAGCAAAGGAAACTCAAGTGTTACTTTGAAGAACTTTGAGTAAGAAATGATGCTGAAATGTAGTAGGAAGAATCTGATTTCGTTTGTGTGTTCTGTAGTCTCGACAATTGAGCAAAGGCTTCATTATATAGTGCAAGGAGGGGACTTATCAACTGCCCACATAATTGTTGTTACTGGCCAAGTAATGACAATTATGGAGGTAGTAATTCAGCCAAATGAATTACTGAATTAATGTGCAACGTATTAGGCCATTAGTGAGAGTTTTCAGCCAAGTAATGGTTGAATTGATGTGCATATTAATGGAGGTTAATGTTCCAAAACCAACTGCAAAAGCACAAGTTTTCTGCTCAATTTAACTTACCTGAAACTTCAGGGACCCAACTGTAAATATGAAGCAATTTGGGTCCAAAAATATAATATCAACCCACGACCTGTGACCCGTGACCCGAGACCGGACGGGACGGGACGAGCGGACGGCGGCGGCACGCGTGTGGGCTTAGCCTCGAACCAAAGCACATCTAGGTCATCCATCCTTCAAACACATGGGTTACCCCTTGGGGTCCCAAACCCAAAGCCAATTTTGAGACTTATAAACTAAACAAATCTTCCTTACCCCACCAATGAGGGAGGATTGGTCTTTACCACATTTTCATGCTTCAAATACCTCACTTCGTGGACCAATATCTCTTTCATTTCTCAACGAAATTTGACGATCCTTGGTCCTACGGTCATCTACTTACTTAGTAGATTATGCACGTGTGAAGAATCAAAGTCTCCAACATATGGAACCCAAGTGTTTAAGTCATTAAAGATAGTTGGACGCAACTCCCGCCAAAGGCAAATTTCCAACAATCCCATCTTGAAAGAGATTTTGGCGCACTCACATGGTGCATTTTCTCAGCAATATTTTAGCAGATCGATGTTGCATAAGGAGAGGTAGCTTCAGCTTTGACCCTTCCATAGTTAAATACCATCGGACTTACTGCGCGGTGAACGTGATGTCTTGAACCGTCAGTGTTTAATGTAAGCCAAGTCAATAGTACCAACACAACAAATTCCCTTACTCTTTTCTTCGTAATGTTTTATCCATTGTGGCCGTGGACACTTCTTGGATTCTTAAGTGCGTTCATTTGTGGCGGACAGTCCTCTCACTTAAATAGGTGGTCTCCTACAAGGTATCCTGCCATACCCCACTTCACAAGTGTTAGGAACCATTAAATTTTTTCCCAAACCTAACCTCAACCTGCGAGGATCGTTAAAGGTTTTGGAAACTTAACCTTTACCCACACTGCAGATATCACTTAATGTCTATCGTGGGAACGACTTTGGATTTGGTATTTCCTTACAGAAATCACTATCCGAAATGCTCATGCTTCCACCAAAGCGATCAACTGAACCTTTACAACTTAGTTTTCCCATTGAACCAAATTCCTGGGATCTCCACTCAGTAAGGTTGGGTTACCACCATATTGGTCCTTATACTTTGGGTTTTAAGCCCATTTTCTTAGACAGGCAGAACATCTGATCCTTGGGTAAGCCCTTTGTCAACAGGTCTGCGATATTATCCTTTGACTTTATGTAATCAATGGATATTATACCTGTGGTGATCAGCTGCCTAACAGTCTTATGCCTTCGTCAAATATGATGAGACTTGACGTTGTACATAGCATTTTGTGCCCTTCCTAGAGCCGACTGGATATCGCAGTGGATCATTACAGAAGGTACGGGTTTGTCCCAACAATGAACATCCTCTAAGAAGTCGTGAAGCCACTCAGCTTCTTCTCCTGCTTTGTCTAAAGCGATAAACTCCGATTCCATCGTGGATCGGGCGATGCAAGTTTTCTTAGAGGATTTCCAAGACACACCACCACCAATTGTAAATACCTACCCACTGGTGGACTTGGTGTTCTCTATATCAGATATCCAGTTTGCATCACTATACCCCTCTAGTACAGCTGGATATCTTGAATAATGTAACCCGTAAGTTAGCGTGTATTTCAGGTATTGAAGTACCCGATTCAACGCCTTCCAGTGATCATCACTCGGATTACTGGTAAACCTAGCCAAATTATTGACTGCATAAGCAATATCAGGTCGGGTGCAGTTTGTTATATACATCAAACTTCCGATCACCTGTGCATATCGCTCCTGGCGTATGGGTGCACCACGATTTTTATCAAGCTTTTGATTTCTATCTATTGGTGACTTTATAGGCGAACTGTCAAACATCTTGAACTTTCTCAAAACATCCTCGACGTAGTAAGATTGAGATAAGACCAGTCCGTCAGACGTCTTAGAGATTTTTATCCCTAAGATGACATCTGCGATACCCATATCCTTCATGTCGAAGCATTATTTCAACATGTTCTTAGTCTCTAGGATCACCCTAGGACTGCTTTCTGTGATCAACATGTCATCTACATACATGCATATCATGACGAACGAGTCAGAGTTACTTTTTGTGTAAACACATTTGTCACACTCGTTAATGGAGAAACCCTTTGATAGTAGAGTACTATCAAACTTTTTATGCCATTGCTTCGGGGCTTGTTTCAGCACGTACAGAGATTTGACAAGCCGACAGACTTTCTTCTCTTGCCCTGAAACCACATACCCTTCGGGTTGGTCCATATAAATTTCTTCTTCCAAATCACCATTTAGGAAGGCTGTCTTGATATCCATTTGATGTATCTCAAGGTCACGCAAAGCTGCAATCGCAATGAATACCTGTATGGACGTCATCCGAGATACCGGGGAGTACGTGTCAAAGTAGTCAAGACCTTTTATCTGCCGATAGCCCTTGACAACCAACCTAGCCTTGTACTTGTCTATAAACCCATATGCTTTATATTTTCATTTGAGTATCCACTTACAACCCAACGGTTTATTTCCCGGAGGAAGATCAACCAACTCCCAAGTATGGTTATGCAGAATGAAGTCTATTTCACTCTCAATAGCTTCTTTCCATAGCGGTGCCTCTGGAGTTGACAATGCTTCAGCAATTGTCCTTAGTTCATCATCAACCAAATATGTTACAAAGTCAGGACCGAAGTGTTTATCCTTCCTGGCCCTTTTACTTCGCCTTAGTTCCATCTCCGGAGTCTCTAAGTTCTGAGAATCTGGAACACTAGATTCTAGATATTCAGCCACTTCGAGATCCACTAGATTTGAACCATTTAGATCCGGGACGTCAGCGACTCCCGGTTCCTGAGAGCTTTGTTCATAACTTCATTTGCGAGAGGTTATGTCTTTTTCCTTTTTAGGAAAGGTACCTTCAAAGAATTGAGCATTCCTTGATTCCATAATTGTACCCCCGTGGATATCTGGAATATCTGACTTATGCACTAAGAAGCGATAAGCACTACTGTTATTTGCATATCCGATGAATATGCAATCTACAGTCTTAGGCCCAATCTTGACCTGCTTTGGCTTAGGCACTTCGACCTTTGCCAAACAACCCCACACCTTTAAATATTTGTAGGTGAGTTTCTTTCCCTTCCATGATACATATGGAGTTTTGTCCTTACCCTTATGTGGGACTTTGTTAAGAATCGTATTAGAGGTAAGGACGGCTTCTCCCCACATGTTTTGGGGAATATCGAAATTGATGAGCAAGGCATTCATTATTTCCTTCAATGTGCGGTTCTTGCGTTCCGCCACACCATTCGATTGAGGTGAGTATGGAGCCGTCGTTTGATGAACAATGCCTGATTGGGCATAATATTTCTCAAATGGTGCTACGTATTCTCCCTCTGTATCACTACAAATGGATTTAATTCGTATGCTTAGTTGGTTCTCAACTTCTGCTTTGTAACGTCGGAAGAACGCTTCAAAGGCTTCATCCTTACTTTTCAACAAGTAAAGGTAACAATACCTTATGCTATCATCAATGAATGTCACAAAGTACTTGTTCCCCCCTCTAGTTTGTGCAAACTTCAAATCACATATATCTGTGTGAATAAGTTCTAGAGGAGCGGTATTCCTTTCGACGGATCGAAAAGAAAGCTTTGTGAGTTTTGCCTCTACGCATACCTCACACTTATGTTGAGGGTTTACGTCGATAGACGACAACAACTCTAACTTTACCAACCTTTGGATGGACTTGTAGTTAACATATCTTAATCTATAATACTATAAATTAGAAGACTCAAGCAAGTAAGAAGAAGCTTCAACTTTATTACTTGGATGCATTGCAGACATAGCGTTAACTTTGAAGAGGCCTTCACAGACGAAGCCTCTCCCCACAAAAGTGTCATTCTTAGTGAGTACAAATTTATTGGATTCAAACACTAGCCTAAAACCAAAGGTCCTAAAATTAAATTTCTCCTAATCTCAGGGACATGCATCACTTCCTTCAGAGTGAGCTCCTTTCCAGAAGTCATCTTCAGGACCATATTTACTACCCCCCAGCACTTCAGAGGAAACATTGTTGCCCATGAACAACTTCTTGTCGGTGACCGGTGTATACGTGGAGAAGACATCTCTGTTGGAATAGATGTGTTTGGTAGCACCTGTGTCCATCCACCACTGCATGAGATTCTCAACCAGGTTTGCTTCAAGCACCACCGCCGAGAACTCCTCAATCATATCATCCAAGAGCGTGTCCTTGACGACGTTAGCATGTGCCTTGCCTTTAGCCTTGGCTATCTGTTGTTGCTCAGTCTTGAGCTTACGGCATTCCTTGATCATATGACCAGGTTTCCCACAGTGGTGACATTTACCTATGAACTTCTTCACTGCTTGGGTCTTGCCGTCTTTCTGGAACTACCGCTTCTTGCTTGGGTTCCCTTTGGCCTCAACCAGATTTGCCTTTGACTCAGCAGGTTGTTTACCCCTAGGCAAGGCCTTCTTATTATCTTCCTGAATTTGGAGTTTGATAATAAGTTCTTCAAAGGTCATCTCCTTTGTCTTGAGCTTTAAGTAGCTCATAAACTCATTCTACGAAGGAGGTAACTTTTCAATCTGCGATGCAACCAAAAACTACTCATTTGGTTTCATTTCTTCCAAATCCAGGTGATGTAGAATCATTTGGAATTCCTGGACTTGGGACATCACTGTCTTACTATCCACCATTTGAAATTTCAGAAATTTCCCAATGATGAATTTCTTAGTACCTGCATCTTGTGCATTGTACTTCTTTTGTAGTTTTTCTCACAACTCTTTGGCAGTGCCAACAGTGCAATAGACCGTGTAGAGAGGGTCTGCCAATCAGTTCAATATGTAATTCTTACACATGAAATCACTATGATTCCATACATCAAGAACCATCTTCATGCCATTAATGACATGGATACCTAGGCCTCCTTCAGCCGTTTCAGTAGGCGAAGGGTCCATTTCATCTCTAGATTTTGGAGGATCTTCCGTTAGGAACCGAGCCATGCTCATAACAGTCAAGTAGAACATCATCTTTTGCTGTCATCTCTAAAGTTTGAGCCCATGAAATTTTCAGGGCGTTCATGGTGGAATGCGGAGGGTGGAGCAGTAAAGGCACTAGACGTGCCTTGGGCAGCAGTGGGGAAGACAGCGGAGTTGCCTTGAACAGTAGCGGCAGTAGGAGGGATGGCAAAATTGCTGCCTTGAGTGGCAGCAGCAGAATCATTCATGTGTTCCAGTCATGTTTCGAAGCAATTACAACAAGCTAATCTTGTCTTATTGTTGATTACAATGGTGCATGAAACGGAAATAAGTAACTGCTAAGTATTAGAACAAATGAAATTACAACAATTGAAATTTCAATATGCTTGAACAAGAAACTAGAATAATTTGATATGTTGGGTCGAGTGATGACACTCTGTATTTAAGAGAAGATTGCCCCGTATATATCCTTTCTACGTTCTGGACAATAGTCTCCCAAGATAAAACAACAACTCAACAAATTAGCAAATGAAACTCAAGTGTTACTTTGAAGAACTTTGAGTAAGAAATGATGCTGAAAAGTAGTAGGAAGAATCTGATTTCGTTTGTGTGTTCTGTAGTCTCAACAATTGAGCAAAGGCTTCATTATATAGTGCAAGGAGGGGACTTATAAATTGCCCACATAATTGTTGTTAATGGCCAAGTAATGACAATTATGGAGGTAGTAATTCAGCCAAATGAATGACTGAATTAATGTGCAACGGATTAGGCCATTAGTGAGAGTTATTCAGCCAAGTAATGGCTGAATTGACCACCCACGGAATTTAAAGAACCTAAAGGAGCATGAGTCATATATTCCGCGGAACGCCGTTAACGTTCCAAAATCAGCTGCAAAAGCATAAGTTCTCTGCCCAATTTAACTTACCTGAAACATCAGGGACCCAACTATAAATATGAAGCAATTTGGGTCCTCCCTCAAACACATGGGTTACCCCTTGGGGTCCCAAACCCAAAGCCAATTTTGAGACTTATAAACTAAACAAATCTACCGATGAGGGAGGATTGGTCTTTACCACATTTTCATGCTTCAAATACCTCACTTCGTGGACCGATATCTCTTTCATTTCTCAACGAAACTTGACGATCCTTGGCCCTACGGTCATCTACTTACTTAGTAGATTATGCACGTGTGAAGAATCAAAGTCTCCAATATGCGAAACCCAAGTGTTTAAGTCATTAAAGATGATTGGACGCAACTCCCACCAAAGGCAAATTTCCAACAGCTTGTCTGTAGCATACCTCTGAGCACGATGCATGTCCATATGTCTAGTTAGTTGGGTTGAGCTTAACTAGACCGGTTGAGCTTGGGTGAACGTACTCTTGTCCCCCTCGATGGGTTTGAGCTTGAGTGACGTTCCATGGCACCATAGTAGATTAGCAGTTTAATTTGTACTTCATGTCTACTTTCATTGTCTGTATTCATGATTTAATTTTAGTTGATTTAGTTGTATTTCGTATGTTTATATTTATACTACTATAATGAGATTTTTTATGCACTACCAGCGAATTATTTAAAACTTTTGGATCAAGTGTAGGCTGAGAGAGCGAGTCGATGATTTTGTTAGGTCATTTAGACTCACAATTTTGTGCGCTGGTCCAATAACAGGTGGTGATCCAGTTGGTGATCATTGATTCCATCCTGATACTAGTCTTGTTCGGTTGAGGTGAGCTAGCCATCACTAGTCCGTGGAGGTGACTTCAGCTCCTATCTTTTATTTCAAACTATATTTCTATTTCTATTGAGTTGCACTCAAACTAGTTGTATTCATAGTAGCGTTTCACGACTTACTCTCTTGTTGGGTTGTATGAGATCTTTAATTTGCACTTGTACTTGTATTACATTTCTGCACTTTTATCTATATGAGATAGTATTAGTAGTATTCTCTCCTCTCATATTCTTGGTTTGTTCATGCTTTAGCTTAGAGGTTCGCTTAATGGGTAGTGCTAGTTTGGTGCCCGGGCACGACCTAGATCTAAATTATGACTGTGACAAACTTCGTATCAAAATTAAGTTTAAAACAAAAAAAAAGTTTGGAATAGAGAAAGAGAAACATACTAACCTATTACTCCGTTAACTGGAAAAACTAAATATGTTGACTAGTATATGTCATAGTAGACATTCTACTTTTCAATTGCTCCTCATAAATATGTTGGCATTCTTCATCAAAGGAGTAACGTTATGATAAAGACATGCTGACATCATGTAATAAATTAATTCAAAATTAATTGAGATGAAAATATACACTTTTCTTTAGGTAGCTATTACAAAAAGAATCCTGCTCATTATAACCCCCTACTCACGAACTGATCATGTCAATAAAAAAAATGAAACGTCAAGATGTTCTTTCTCTATACCTCTCCCTCCTCAATACCCTGAATATTCTTAGATATAGTAAAAAGTTGGATTTACCACGCGATATGTTAAGGTATTCTTCGCACCTGAGAAATAATATAACTAAATAATTAAAAATAAATTCTCTTTGACAACTGATCACACACTTCAACTAGGTGTCAAAACAAGCAATTCACGTATTTTAATAAAAAGAATAAGGCTCACACACTTCAACAGATCATCATATATGGTATATGCCTCAATATTTTAAGGTACTAGGTTTGTTCCTGCATCATCCTTGTCTGAAGATGCGTTAGTCAGCTCCTCTGCCCTTCTAGATTGAAGTTTCCAATCTGTTTGCATTAATGTATACACCATCATGCATACACAAGCAAATTGGGCTGCCACTAGACCTAACCATAATCCCCTAAAGCCAATTTTGAGTTTGAAAGCAAATAAACAAGCACAAGGTAATCCAACTAGGTAAAATGCTGCTAAATTTATTCTTACACCCATGGTTGGTCTTGCAGAGCCAGTTAGCACACCACATGCTGCTGTTTGAGGAGAGTTTCCGATTTCCGCTAATCCCAGAATCGGAAGTGCTGCTGATATTAATGCAAGAATTTGTGGCTCATTCGTGTACAATTTCCCCCATACTGATTTCATCCCGATGCTTACAGCGAACGCAGTGAATCCAAAAGCCAGTGCAGATAAGGGCTGCTAATTTAGCACGGTCCGGGTTACCAGCCCCTAATTCAGTACCAACACGCTGAGATATACTCAAGCTTAGTGAAAATGGGAAGACATAAATTGTCCCTGTTGTTTGTATCAATATTCCCATAGCTGCTACACAAGAATCAGGGTTGTTTAATAAACCACTCAAGAATAGAATAATCTCATACCACCACCATTCCAAGCAGACGGAAAATAGACTAGGCAAAGCCAAACTCAGCAATGGACGCCACCCTTGTAATGTTGAGATAAATGTAGCACTCGCCCATGGTTTTATAGCCACTTTGGAAATTATCAAGTAAAGCAGTAACCCAATGTTCATGTTGAGTGAGTACAAAACTGAGGCCAAGGCAATACCTTTAACATTCAAATTCAGATATGTTACTAGAAGATAGGTTATCGGAAGGTGCAAAACCGTTGAGCAAGTAGCTACTAACGTAGCCGGTGTATTTATGCATTGTGTCCTTAGAAAGGCTCTCAAAGGATTCAAATGAGCACTAGCAAGTAACTCTGGAATAGAGAAAATTAAGTATCCTTTAACAACTTTAGTAATTACTCGATCTTGGCCTAGTCTAAGGAAGACAGGTTCAACATTTAGCCATAGAAAAGTAATTGGAACTGTAACGGCCAAGAGCAGCAAAAACATTTTGATGTATGTTTGGGTGAGAACTGACCATCTTTTGGCACCATAAGCTTGGGAACAAATGGGCTCCATGCCCATACAAAGCCCTTTCATTACAGAATAGCCAGTTACATTTGCAAACCCAATTGCTAGTGAGCCTCCAGCTAGCTCAGTCTTACCCATATGGCCCAAGAAAAGCATAGATATAATGTTCTTTGAAAACAAAAGCAATGTTGTTAAGGCAACTGGACATGCAATTTTTCCAAGTAAGAGTAGTTCTCCACTAACCTGTATTTTCAAGATATATATACTCCATCATCAGCTAGCAATACAGGTATTAAAAAAAGGTTCTATGCAATAACGATCTAAAAATACTTAAACAACGGGATAACCAATAAGGTACTTACATATAAATCTCTACTGTAAGCATTACTTTGTGACTTGAAAAAAATGGTAACTAAATATCACATGTTAAACTACACAAATAGCAAAGAAAAGAAAATTAGACTATAAACTTAAATAACTTAAATCCAATGAAGAATACACTAACTAGAAGGGAGAAATTACTTAAAGATAATCAAAGCTTTCGATAAATATTGTAAATTTACATACTAAGTGCTTGCTACTGATCACAGTGCATGTCACAAAGCTAAATATACAATTAAACTCCCAAAATTTAGAAATGATTTGATTTTCAATTCTACTTCCTTTTTCTGATTCATTTAAAGAGGTTTAATACATTGACAATCCTTTAAACTATCAGTAAATTACATTTAGACAATCGAACTACGACTTGTTCCAATTAAGCACCTGAATATATGATAAAATAATCCTATTGGACACTTTAGGCTCAAATTTTGGAAAAGTTTCTACACGTGTTCTCAAATGTCCTTTACATGGATAAATTAATCACTTAAAATATGTCACCTCCTTTAGTTATACACGTTACCTTAATAAATTGTAAAACCTCATGTTTGTTCCATTTAAGACTGATGTGTATAATTAAAGGATGTGACATACACATACATTATGTGTTTAACTTAACTACATAATATACGTTTGAGAACACGCATAAGTTTTTTTTTTAAAATAATAATTTATCATGTGTTCAAATTTTCAATTGAAACAAATTATAATTTGAGTGTCTAAATGAAATTGAATGATAAATCTAAATTACTACGGATGTATTAAGCAATTAAAAAAATGAAGAATAGTTAAGACAAGGCGTGCATAAACCTGAACGTGGATGCACATAAGCACGTGCCCCCAGATAAATGCCATCCTTTCTGTTTCTCTTATTTGATTTCTATATATAATAAATAATCTTTCTTTTTGAATAATTTAAGGACATATATAAAAGATTTAGACGTAATAGAGGATTAAAATAAGAAAAGAAAGAAGAAAAAAGTGACTTTTTCATTTGATACACTTAATGATCAGTTGGTGAAAAGTTAGATTCCACCAAGACTCGTGTAGTATAATTTCTATAGTCATTACCCCTTATGGGTATATCTAAGTTGTTTAATGAGGCAATATAAATTTCAATTTTTCTTTAGTAAGGAAAAGAAGTATTGGTGTTTGATATAACACTAGTGACTAGTGAGTACTAACTAGTTCAACATGCTATACTTTAATGAATTAATCGATTTGACTGAATTATTAGGAGACAGCAGAGTCTCAATAGGTCTATTTCTCAGTTAGTAGCTTATAAAATAATACTTCAAGCTAGCCAGACAAACTAGTCAATGATATTTGGGTTCTTTAAAAGAAAAAATTACCTTCTTGTCTATCTCTTTATCCAAAAGAGGAAGAAAGATTTTTTTTTATCTCCTTTGTCACTTACACTCACATCATCAGTGGATTATCTTTAGCATAAAAACTACAAACACATATAAAGGGTGCATCCAATAAAACTTTTCCATAATTGACAATTATCTAATAGTTAAATGAATCTTGAGATAATATGACAATGATTACATATAATTAATTGACCGTATCACACAACAAGCGTAATAATAAAGCTTTTAGCAAATTGCATAGATTCTAGGATAAATATTGCTCTAAAAATAAGAGGATGTAGCTTTTTGGAGTATCAAAATTCAAGACTAACAAAGAAAGGTATTAAAGATCTCTAATTAACAAAATAGTACCTAATTAGTAGGCCCGAAAGAATTGGGCAACATGTCCGTTTGATGAATAAATAAAAAGAAAAAGAGAATTACGATTGAAACCATTTTTTCTTGCATGTACGTTACTCTCATGCATATTTTACCTATGCAAAAAACAAAAAACTAAAATAAATTTATAAAAATAAAAAGAAAATACAAAATACAAAATTCAAATATGTACAGACGCACATTTAAGTTTGATTAAGTAGTATCGTTAAAGTAAACTTGAAAGGAAAGGAAAAACAAAGAATAATACAGCTACCACCTTATGTAGAAGCGTTACAATTATGCTTTATTGTGTACTAATCCCGAGCTTCAGGTCAAGTAAAATTGATAAACACCAGAAGAAAAAAAACACCTAGATAAGATAGGTAGGTTACCACTGAACTCTAGTTCTTATAGTTATTGCATATATTTCCAGTTGTACAGAAAAATGAAGGCAACTGCTCGTGCTTCTCTCTGGCATTATTAAAAAAAAAAAAACAAATGGAGTTATGGAGCTTTATAACATAATGTTACGTGCGTGCCTTATGTCTTTTATCTTTTCCTTGTCTATGTGTGTTATTGAAAAAAAAAATTGCGCTTAACTCAGGCCTGAATAACTGGTGCGTGAATAATATAATAAGAGAGTTTAATGAAAAAAAATGGAGCCATAAAGAAGTACCTCATTGATCGGAACTCGTCGGAAAAGTTGAAGAGTACTACTCCGATGGGAGGTGGAATATGAGGGAATATATTCTTCTCTTTGTTTTACCGTCTGCTCAATGGTGGCAGCCATTTCATCACTTGTTATACTTATTGTATCATCACTTTCTTCTCGAGATTCATTCATGGTGCACATGACTAACTATCTCAATCAATTGGTGGCCACCCTTATGCTATAACAAGAAAATCTCTCTCTCTTTTTTCTAAAAGTGGATCAGGACAAAATGGCTCGCGGAATAAGGAGAAAGATGAAATTTAACAAGTAGAAAGACAAGCTGGCTCTTCTTGGAGTATCCTCGCTCAGAGGCTAAAATGAATTCTCTCTTTTCATAGAGATTTTCTTATGGAATACTATCGAAGGGCTCATAAAATTCTCTATATAAAAGAACATACCAACGAAAGCTTCTTCTGTTTTTACGATTTGTTTCAATTGACTAAAGTATACCTTAAATAATTTTATGTATAAGTAAGAATAAGAAGAGAAGATGGTAGATCGAAAAATGATGTTTGGAACTGGGAATGTATGTATATATATATATATGCACATTCCTAGCCTCGTCCTTTATATACTAAAGTTTGTGAGAAATATTATCTTCAGCTCTTACAAGTGTCCTTTACAATGGCTGCAGGGTAGCCAAGAAATGATATATTAGGGACAAGTATGTATATTAAAATTTTCTGGTATTCGTACAACATTATGCGTATTAAGTAAAAAGTAGTGTAATTAAATCTACTAAAGATCTACTAATTGAGTGCATTCTTCACTTGGACTCTGGCTTAGCTGTAGAATTACTCTACAATATTCCCATTTATATATATAACTATACATAGCTTTTTTATTATCCCTTGCTGTCCCACTTTATGTCTGCATCATCATCGTTTCGACAACCATAAAACATTCGTCAGTATTTTGCTCTTATCAGGAACGTAACCTTGTAGCTGGTTCACATTATATTAACATTCATATATTCATTTTTCCATTCATTGTTCTTATTACAAAAGTATGTAAGATAATCCCTCAAATGGTTATGTAAAGTTTTCCAAAGGGTTTGAATGTTCAAAATACTTCCGCCGCTCTCTTCATCTTCTACCGTTATGGACTTCTCCCTCTTGAATCAACCAATGTATCTCCCATAGTTTAGCTCATCTAGCCACTAATTGGAAGGTTTTAACCTAAATAATTCATTATTTAAAACAATTAATAACACTAATGCAATCTTTTGAAACTTTTATCAAATTGAATAAATTATTCCTCAGTAACATTTTACATAATATTTTATTCAAAAATCCTAACAAGCAAATGTTAACGGTTGATGGGGTAAATGAAAGTGTAAAATCGTTACTCACAGTAACATCTGATTATTGCGTTGTTCAGAATAATTACGTTTTAACAAAAAAAATTTGGGTACAGTCGTGACTAACATTATGTGAGGAATGATTTGACTTAAATGTTATTATGAGCAACATTTTACGTGTATTTCGTTACTTGCACTACCAACGCTCTAATTCACAGTTTTCATCCTTTTCGTTTTTAGTTTGATTTAATTGAGCAATGGGTCTAAATACTATAATATGCGACTTGGTCAAACAATCAATTACTATTTGTTTGCATTACTCGTTTTACAAATTTTGGAGTTTCACAAACTTTATAAACAAAAGAACTGCTTCATTATTGTTCTAGTCAATAAACTTGCTTATGGGAAGTGTTTCACATGGACAATCTCCTCCTTCTCATCTCATTTCCAATGGAAAAATGAAAAAAGTATGACAAAACGAGACCAGAAAAGATGAAGACGAAACATATATAATGGTATTATGATTTATATTGATTGAAGTTCACAAGTTCAGTATCGCTGCTCGACTCAAAATGACATATTTTACTTTTTGATCTAAATATTTGAAACCAATTGATCTAGATGAATTGCATAAGTTCAACTTATGTATCTAATTGGACCCTTAATCGACTTCATAAGTTATCATAACCAAATGACAGCTTCAATTGGAACATTAGTTTGCTGGGACCTATGTGCGGAAAGAATCAGGTTTTTTCAGTAATTATGCAAGAAGATAAAGTATGGAATATGTAAATCATCACAAGTGTTTTTACATGGAAAACTTCTTTCTCAAAGAAAAAAAAATCATGACCCACCTCTTATAGGATTTTCTCAAACTCCACTGAACATGAGCAGTTTTAAAATTACAACTCTATGTACACCTAAGGGTCAAAATAGTACCTTCAGTTCTCCTCAATAATTCTCTCAATTGTTGGTGCTATCACCAACTCTGTTCAATGACTCTACCCGGTCAATGAAGTGCATTTACAATACGAAACAAAATAATACCTACTACAATCTCTAAGAATGTAATCAAGATTTTGTTTTGGATCACGCGAAATTTAACTATTACAACTCAAGAACAGTATTGATAAATCTTGATAGGAATAGGTTTTTTGATGTTGTTTTAGTTGAGTTCTTCTTCAAAACTCTCTCATGTAAACTTTACTCTAAATTTGTAGTCTCTCTCTTTGTAATATGATAGATCTTCAAAGCATCAATGTTGTACTTTTATAGGAGTAGAATAGCTTCTTGTAGTTCTTCCAATCCAACCAAGAATTGGTTCAATTAATTGCTCACAATCAACTCTTGTTTGACTTTGATTTGAACTCACGCGTACACAGGCCAATTTCCCCTACTTCCAATTTCATGTTTTTCAATTATGATAATGTTTTTATGTCTTGAACTCTTGTTCCTTTTAAACTTGGATTAAGTCTTAATCCCAATTCTCCAAGATTTCAATTTACTCATATGGAACAACTTCTTCTTCGTAGACAAACAGTCACCAGCTCTTGTTCAAACATACCAGGTTCTCTCAGCAATCATGTATTTGTGTTGCCTGCTTCACCAGTTTCTTTTAAATATCTGTTAATGACATGATTTTTGTACATTTTTATTCATCTTTCTTATACATTGATTATCACTTGTACAATATTTGTCAATCATCAAAACTCCATAGGATCAAGAATTGATACTGAGATTAAGACAACTCAACAATTTTCCTTTTTGATGATGAGAAACTCATAGCAACTTCATACTTTTTCATGTGCACTGTACTAGCTTCATCAATCTTCATATGCTCTTGATATGCATCTTCCCCCTTAGGCACAAATTTTATGTTGACAATCTCTCCCCTAAGAACCATCTTCATATTTTTGAGCTATCACCTGGCTATTGTAAGATGTGAAGCTTACTCCAGCATATGTAGAATTAAGCAAGATGTTAAGCTCACTTCAGTCTTTAAACTTCAAGATGATGTTAAGCTTGCTTCACTCCATATATGTTTGGCAAGATGTTAAACTTGCTTCAGCCTGACATGGAAAGATGTTAAGCGTGCTTCAGCTAGTAGGTGTGGCAAGATGTTAAGCTTGATTCTATAAACATGCCAAGATGTTAAGCTTGGTTCAATAGATATGTCAAGATGTTAAGCTTGCTTCGATCTATGTAGGGTATTACCTCCATTCATTCCAACTATCACGACCCAAAATTTCAATGTGTCGTGAGGGCACCTATCCTAATATGTAGGCGAACCCCAACCATATAACATAAGAAATGCATAAGTAAATGCAGAAATTAAAGAAATAAAGGAGAAGTAATTAACAAGTCTTACGACATCATACATAATCTGAAAGAAATCCCCAATGATCCGGTAGTCATGAGTACTAAGCTCTAAATACGATTACAAGTCTGAAAGTGAAGTAATAGTACTGTCTGAATGTAAATGACTGAATCATAATGTAGAGAAAAGAGTTTTAGTGCCGGGAATGCACCAATGGCTCACCCTGGACTCCCCAATTGATCACCAAGTAAGCTATGCCCCAGCTGCTTATTCGTCGTCCGGCTCGGTACCTGCACATAGAGTGCAGCAAGCGTAGAGTGAGTGTGTACTCATCAGCATCGTCGATCGACACTAGTTATAATGGTGGCGAGGGTTGGTACTTTTCGATACCCCTATACTAATTAATTAATTAATCATGATTAAGAATCAGTTAACCAACCTATTAATAGTTCTACAGTTCAGCAATATAAAAGTATTTCAAGTCTCTCAGAGTTATACTAGGATTAAGCCACAAAGTTACCAAAGTCAGCATAATCCCATTCAAGGCGTCTAGTCCCATCAAATTCTTCCACTCAACTATTACACACATATATGTATAAGTTATTATTAATTCTTTCTTCCAAACCAGAAGAGTATAAGTATATTAGAAATCAACATCGAGCACACATAGCACCAAATACATATCAGAGTATGGATGAATGAAATGCAAATGATATGTATGTATGCAATGGCCATATGTATCAGATATACACACATTTTGTTATAGTAGTTGTCACGTGACCCATGGGAAACTCATGAGGTCCATAAACCCATCCGATCCTATCGAATACCAGCTTTGTGGTTGTAGTTTCATCATCAATCATCACTCTCGTATCATGTACCATATCCAAAGCCAACTTCCGAAGCCTCTCTCAGCAATATCTCAATAGTTCAATGCCAATTATAATATGTATGAATGATATAGATATGTGTATACCATGCAGTCAGCATAGATAATACAATCAGTATTTATCAGTTTCTTTTCAAGTATTTAGAAGAGATGTAGAGTGATGAATGTATGACAGGTTCAATCAAGGATATAATATTAAACACGACTACAAGCCCAATTAATCAGCAAGCATACCAACCTAAGCGGATTTATGCGCTCACAGCCCGAAGGGATAAACATATAATCTTCGTCAAGTATATCAAACTAGTTTATTAATTACCCATGTTAAGTTCACCGATTCCTGTATTAGTGCTCGTCACTTCACTAATACGAGAACTTAAATTCAATGTTACTCCCATCAATTAATTAACAACATACCAACACATAAATGCTATACTTGAGTCTAGAAAGTCTCTACTTGCCTGATTGAAGCCGAAGACTCACGCAAAGCCTTGCCCTTTCTCTGAGCCTCCTATCGAGCCCACTCTGATCAATTATGTAAACTAAATGAGATTACGGGTCTATCGATGCCCATAATGCTAAACAATCCTAGAATCTTCATGTTAAACTACAAAGGAACTCGGGCTCACATTAACAAAATATGAACTTTATCACTCACATAGTATCATAATATGCTAGATAGACAAAATCTCAAGTTAATTTAACAATGATCCTTAATTCAAGATTTGGCAAAAACTTCAATTCTTGCCCTAGAATTTTCTCCCAATTCAAAAAGGGATTCTAACATGCAATAATTGATTAAATATCACCCACTAGTCTAATACAGTACTAGTTTACAATATCAACAACAATAATTCAATAATTCATCCCCAAATCCCACATTTCATCCTTTTATTCTCTACAAAGGATTTCTCTTATTTTTCCTTAACTAAGAATCATACTTAGGATGGAAACTTAACTAATACATAATATTTAAAGTGGACGGGTGAGATATACCTCTATTGATGAACTTTCTCTTGAAATCCTCAAGAACACCCTACTAGTCGGCTCAAATCCCAAGGAGAATATTTGGAAAATGAATAATTCTAGGTCATAATTCTTATAATCTGAACAGTGATTCCGCTTCAGCAGAAAACCCATCCGCCAAGGAAAAATCACTTAAAATCTCTAATTACGCTGGAGCGGAAAGAAGCTCAGAGAAGGCGCACCCGCCTCGGTAAGAAACATTTCCGCAGAAGCGGACCCTAGGCTCCTAGTCAAATCTCGCTTCTGCGAGCTAAACCTTTGCAGAGGCGGACCCGCGGAAGCAGATGCAAGGGCGTTGGGGCGAACACCAGACACCAGTAATGGTCAAAATCAACCAACTCTCCGTCAAACACCCGAAATACTCCTAGGACCTCTCGAACACAAACCAACATCCATTCATATTAGAAAATACATTCCAGACCTGCTCGCGCACTCAAAATTTCCAGAAAAGGTCTCTAAGGCTCGAATTTTACTAAAGTCAACTCTTAAGTTCTAATTTCACAATTTCACAACTTAACCCCCAAAAGACCCCCGACCGCCTCAGGACCGAACCAAAGGCTCGATTAAGTCATAAACACCATTTCAAATCTAATGGAACTGAGAAAACTACAAAAAGAGCGCGTTTACTCAAAAGTCAACTATGAGTCAAACTCCTCTATTCTCTTAACTTGGGATTTCTTAAAAATTACCAAAATGAGTTCGAAACCTGCCCGATCACCTCCAAAATCATGCCACCATCCCCGCAAATTACACACAAGCTAATAAAAACTCGGGAAGGATACTTTAGAAATTTCAAGACAAAATAAGCAAAATAACTTTTCGAATTATTACACCCACCATTTAAATGGCTAGGCGTAGAAGCCTGATCATGTCCATATATCTTCTTCTTGATATCCCTTCCATCTGTTTGCATAAGGCTAGGATATATCTTCAGGATACTTTATTTCTAAACTTTTCTACTGCTCTAAATAAGATCAAGTTCTTTTATGAGTAAGAACCAGGTTCCTTTACAATTTTGCCTAAACATGGACCATTAAATTTGTGTAGCTTCTTTCTTTCAAAATGCTTGAACATCTTCACTGTTTGTGCCTGGTCATCTGATTATAATGACACATGCACTTGTATGAACTGATCTAATATCCCCCCTTTAGCATCATAAAAAAATTAAATTTATTAACAAGGTCATGTGTACTTATCAATATCAAACTCATGATCACTGAGACTACACTATCATGAACATAATATAAGTGCTCAACTAAACTTGTCGAGTTAAAAACTTCGTATACGTCATATTAAGTCATAAGACTCAAACCAAATAGATTTCTACATAACATTCTAGTACTGTCAAGTATAGAATATGGAAATCAGATCGGTAGGTAGAAGAATTAATTTTCGATTTTGGCTTGAAAGGGATAGGGATCAGGTTATATGATTCTTCTTAATTGTTTTATAAGCTCCCATAGTCTTGTCAAGGTGAGTGTTGGTATCAATCTAAACTCTTCATATGCATATTCACATCCTTTAAGATCATGTGTTTTCCTTCTCAGTCATCCTCATTTATTTCTTTCTTCAAACCACTGATTTTGTAGAAGTCAGTCTTGCTTCTTGTTGAACGTGAATTTTCTAACATCACCACTTGGAGAATGTGGATCATATTGTTTTAATATCATGTTCATGCTATCACCTTATTTATTATGAATTTCTTCATGTCAGTTCCTTCAGTCATCAGCAACTAAAGAAACAAGTTCTTTGTCAAGATATAATTTTAGCAGATTTCTAGTTTCTTTGTTTTTCTTCCTCTTTTTATTTGATTGAAATTGTGTTTATTGTTGCGCTGGAAAAGTTAATGGTTATGGTGGTCTTGTGGTGGTGGTGTAATGGAGAATGCGTGAAAATGGAATTTTGAAGGATATGCATGTCTATCTCCTATATATCTATGCATCTCGCTTGTATACCCATATATTTATGTGTATTTATATATATGTGATACAAATATTTATATATATATATATATGTGATATAAAGTGATATACTTTTAATACACATATGATATACATTGTCACAATAACGTTTTTAGGTCTATTTGTTCTACATAATTTGACTCAAAATCATGTCAAACCACAAATGACAAGAACCTCACACATTATCTATTCTTAGCAAATCAAACTCATAAGAAATCCTCATTCATATGTCCCTAATGTAAATATCGAAGCCTTTTACAACATAATCATTTAAATTATAAAAATCCCTGAATAAATTATATATTTTAGAACAACACATTTTATTATATTAAAGATATGAAAATATCAAATAGATCATTCATGACATACAAATAGTGCTACATTAGTCCCATAAGATTAACTAATATCTATGAACCTCTATGACATGGAATGTAAAAATCAACCGAAATAGACCCGATTATTCAAAAGAAAGTAAATGTTGCTCCACGAGTTGAATGTGGAGTCTCACCAAAAGAAGTTATAGAAAATATAAATTGTTCTAAATGTGTGGCTTTTGCTGGTCAACACCCTTTCTTGAAATCAGAAAATAAAAGGGTCGAAAGAGGTTATGTACAGTACCATAAATACATTTTAAAATTATAATTTATCTTAAAAAATATGTAATAAACATATAAGTTGATACATTAATCAAGATTACTAACACACTGACACCAGGTATATGACCCTACTTGTTCAGGGGGTTCCTGTAGTATCATACGAGTAGGACTTAACCTGCAATTTCCTTCTCGATGAAAACTTTAACCTGCAACCTTAGCTTAGCCTTAGCACGCGTCACTAAACCTGTATGTATAGTCGCATGGTAACAAATATAATATCTGAATACAAATCTTAATCTTCACAACCAACTCCCAAAATATTTTTATATAAAAAAGTAGACTGCATAGATTTTATAGCCTCAAAGTATCTATTTTTATCAAATCCTAGCATTCATAATCAATCCAAACCCTTTGAGCAAAATCAAGTGTAAAATATTTCTCAATTTCTATCAAAAGATTTGTTGAGTAGTTGCTGGCTCAATAGTAGTTGCTAAGCTCATAATAATATTTTGATGATTTGACCATTAATGTACCCAATGATATTCAAGGAATAACAAGAAAGACATTTGAAGAACGAAGTATCCAAATATATCTCCAAGATATTCAGTGAAGCTGTCATATCAATAAAGGAACTGATGGATATTGGCTAAATAACAAGTGTTCCACGTTGGTAAACGAAGGAAGGATTGTGCGAAGTATAAGATGGTACGGGTCGAAAAAGGGATGTGGAGCCGAGAAGGGCCGCGACGCCTCCCGGACTGGGCCGCGGAGTCGGAGCGCCGCAGCGCCCCCAAGCCGAGCCGCGACGCTAATTCCCTGTTTGGCATTCTAGAGCCGCGGCACTAAATGTTGCAGCGTCGCGGCGCTTCCCAGACAGTGTTTGCTCGACGGAATCCCAAAAGTTTGGCTGTTGAGATGGTTTCAATGACATTGAATCCACCCAATAATTGCCATTACTTGGACCATTATGTTGCTGCATTACTTGGGGGTTAAATGTCATTCATTACATGACAATTGAATGCCATTATGGGGCATTTGAAAGGTCATCTTGCACACCTATAAATTGAGGCATTTGGCTCAATTCTATAGATGAAGAGAAGGAACAAGACAATATACATACAAGTATACAACATCACAAAGAGATCAATTTTCCTGATAAGCAATCCTTCTGTTAGCAATCTTCATTGTTCGTGTTCTTTACTGAGGTCATTTGTGTAGGCTTTGCACATTTGATAGTTTGCTATTTTATCTTGGGAGACTATTGTCCACACTTCCATAAAGCCTATATACGGGGGCAATCTTGTCTTAAAGACAGAGAGCCATCTCTCGACTCAGCCGGTGATGTTGTGATTATCTAATTGGTTGCTAAGTGTTTCATGTATGAACTTGATTCTCAAAGGACTCTAACCGTTCGGATTCTCAGCGGATCTACAAGCCACAAGTGTAGCAGTTCATGTTCTTGTATTTTCGAATACAAGATCCATATTTGAAGTTCCAATTCAAGATCAAGTTATTGACAACTTCTTGTTGTAATATTTGTTGTTTATCCTTTCGATCATTGTAATAGTTATTTACTATTCCCGTACGTGCTTTACATATCCAACAAAAAGATCCAAGTCAAATAAAGATAGGTTTTCGAGTATCTTTACGGAACCAATACTTGGTTGGACTCAACAACACATGGTGAAAACTACTTCTATATAAGCACAAAATGAACAAACTTTGGAGCTTAACCATAATCACAACATTTCAAGAGAGGCAGAGCGAGCGGAGTCAACAAAGAACCTGAGATTATCAAGATTTATGATCAAGTTCTTCAGTTGTAATAGTTAGGTTCAGTTGTAGTTCCATCTATTTACCTTTGCCAGTATTGAGTAACAGGTGTTCATCGGTAATCGAGTTGTAAGGAATATCTTGACCGGGTAAGATCTTGAGATAGATTGTATTAAGAGGGTCGAGGCGGGACTGTTAAGAAATAATTTCTTAGGTATTATAAGCCTTAAACTGCTCGAGTTTTAGTGAAGTTGAAACAGTCCTGTAAGAGGTAGGCCGTGGTTTTTACCTCCCTTGAACAAAGAGTTTTCCACACAAAAATTCTTGTGTTGATTTATTATTTTGCAAAGTTTACCTTCTTGCATACTTGCTAAAAGAGCCTAGTTCTTTGAGTGCATAGGTAGTAGCTCGATTCTATCAAAGTAGTATCAGAGCTAGATCTTTTTACAAGGACTAGCACCTTACAAGAAGCAGATCCACACAGACTTATGATAATCAAGAACACCCTGAGAAACCGGATGAAGGAACTAGTTCTCTAAAAAAATTTGTAATAGTGTAGAATACAGAATAACACATTAATAGAAGCACCAGGAGAGAAATATTATTATATATAACATTTTAGTAGCAATGTTTCAGGACTTTTCATTTCACCTTCAATCTTCCTCAATATTTTATATAGCATTTCCCAAGTTTTTTAATGAATGTTAACCATAACAACTCAAAAAAACACTATTATAAATTTTTTGACTTCAAATTGAAACTTCAGACGAGTCTGTAATAGTGAGATTACAATTTAATGACGATGAAGAAAATTATCATTAGAAGCTTCAATTGCTTGTGTATTAGATTTGAATGAATTAGAAAAAATAAAAGGGTATCAAGAACTCTTGAGTGTAATATCAACATATTAATTTAAAGTTATTTTTATGTTTACAGAGAAAATTAGCTACTAATTATACGTGGAATTTTAGCTAACAGGGCGCCAATTGTTTTTTAACAATGGTGTACCCATATTAATCTTCTATCTATATATAAATCAGGGAAAGAAACACTAATGTGGCATCTTCCAACGACCAACAATTAGATTTATCTTTTTTCTCCTTATTTTCCCCTCATTTTTCCGTTTGTCTTACTTAAAAAAATATATAAAAAGTCTAAGAAATTTATGTCTTTTCCTTTGATTGTAGCTTCACGATAAATAGTCTCCTGCCGTTTCTAAATTCAAAGAGACGCGTCCTCAACAAATGCAACTTTTTCCTTCCCCCCCCCCCCCCCCCCTCAATAAATCAAAGTGTCTCCTTCAACGACCGTCAATTAGATATATCTTAAATTTTTGAAATTGGTGTTGTGAAAAAAGATTTCATCAGGCTTGAATATGAAATAAGAAAGATCGAGGTATCATGATTTTTCTCCTCCTTAATATTTTGTTGGAAATTTGCCTTTGGTGGGAGTTGCGTCCACCCATCTTTAATGACTTAAACACTAGGGTTCCGCATGTTGGAGACTTTCATTCTTCACACGTGCATAATCTACTAAGTGAGTAGATGTCCGTAGGGCCAAGGATCGTCAAATTTCGTTGAGAGATGAAAGAGATATTGGTCCACGAAGTGAGGTGTTTGAAACAAGAAATTGTGATGTGAAACAATTCCCCCTCATCGGTGGGGGAAGGAAGATTTGTTCATTTTATAAGTCTCAAAATTGGCTAAAGGTTTGGGACCCCAAGGACCTATGTGTTTGAAGGAGGGAGGACCTATGTGTGCTTGAGTTCGAGGCTAAGCCCACACGCGCGCCGCCGCCGCCCGCTCGTCCCGTCCAGGCTCGGGTCTTGGGGCTTGGGCTTCTTCTGATATTATTTTTAGACCCAAATTGCTTAATATTTACAGTTTGGTTCTTGGAGTTTCAAGAAAGATAAAATTGAGAAGAGAACTCTCGACAGAAGGCTGGGTTGGTTTTGGAGCGTTAAGTCTCCATTACTTTGCACATAAATTCAGTCATTTACTTGGTTGAATAACTCTCCATTACTTTGCACATAAATTCAGTTATTTACTTGGCTGAATAACTCATCACTAATTGCCATTACATGACTATTAACAACCATTAGTTGGACAGTTAAGGAGTCACCCTCCTTAGGCTATAAATTGAAGCCTTTGGCTCAATTTTTGAGAATAGAGACATAAAACAAAATTAGAACTCTTATTCTTACTCTCCAGCCTTATTTCATACTCTAAGTTCTTCAAAGTAACACTTGAGTTTCCTTTGCTCATTTGCTAAGTTGATGTATTGTCCAGAACATAAAAGGATATATACAGGGCAATCTTGTATTAAAGACAAAGTGCCATCACTCGACCCAGCAGATCAAAGTGGTTGTAATTTCAGTTTGTTGTAATAGTTAGCAGTTACTTATTTTTCGTTTCCTGCAATTGTTGTAACCTATAATTTTAAGACAAGATTGATGTAACTGCTTAGAAAGATGACTAGAAACGCTTATGATTTTGTTACTGCTGCTGCTGCTACTCAAGGCAACCCACCTGCCTTCCCCACTGCTGCTCAAGGCACATCCAACGCCTTTCCTGCTGCTCAAGGGAACGTTACAGTTCCTCCACCATCTGCATTCTACCATGAATGCCCAAAAAAGTTCATGGGATCCAACTTTAAGAGATGGCAACAGAAGATGATGTTTTACTTAACTGTTATGGGAATGACTCATTTCCTAACAGAAGATCCTCCACAAGCTGGGGATGAAGTAGACCCTCCGCCTAATGAAACGGCTGAAGGGGGCCAAGGTATCCATGTCTTTAATGGCATGAAGATGGTTCTTGATGCATGGTGTCATAGTAACTTCATGTGTAAGAACTATATTTTGAACTGTTTGTCAGAACTACTCTACACAGTGTATTGCACCGTAGGCACCGCCAAAGAGTTATGAGAGAAGCTGCAGAAGAAGTACAACGCACAAGATGCTGGTACGAAGAAATTCATCATTGGAAAATTCCTGAAATTTCAAATGGTGGATATCACACTGTGATGTCCCAAGTCCAGGAATTTCAAATGATTCTACATCACCTGGATTTGGAAGGTATGAAACAAAACGAGCAGTTTTTGGTTGCATCACTAATTTAAAAGTTACCTCCCCCGTGGAATGAAATTATGAGTTACTTAAAATTCAAGACAAAGGAAATGACCTTTGAGGAACTTATTATCAAACTCCAGATTCAGGAAGATAATAAGAAGGCCTTGCCTAGGGGAAAGCAACCCGCTGAGGCAAAGGCAAATCTGGTTGAGGCCAAAGGCTACTCAAGCAAGAAACGTAAGATCCAGAAAGACGGCAAGACCCAGACAACGGAGAAGTTCAAGGGGAACTATCACTAATGTGGGAAACCTGGTCATATGATCAAGGACTGCCGCAAGCTCAAGACTGAGCAATAAGATAAGGCCAAGGCTAACGGCAAGACACAGGCTAACGTCGTCAAAGACAGGCTTCTTGACGACATGATTGAAGAGATCTTGGCGGTAGTGCTTGAAGAAAACCTTGTTGAGAATCCCATGCAATGGTGGATGGACACGGGTGCTACAAGACACATCTGTTCCAATAGAGATGCCTTCTCAACATATACACCAGTCACCGACAAGAGGCTATTCATGGGTAACAAAGCTTCCTTTGACGTGTAGGGGGTAGGAAATGTGGTCCTGAAGATGACTTCTTGAAATTAGCTCACTCGGAAGGAGGTGATGCATGTCCCTGAGATTATGAGAAATTTAATTTCAGGTCCTTTATTGGTTAATGCTGGTTTTATGCTAGTATTTGAGTCCAATAAATTTGTAATCACTAAGAATGACACTTTTGTGGGGAGAGGCTTCGTCTGTGAAGGCCTCTTCAAAGTTAACGCCATGTTTGTATACGTCTAAGCAATAAAATTGAAGCTTCTTCTTATTTGCTTGAGTCTTCTAATTTATGGCATCATAGATTAGGACATGTTAACTATAAGTCCATCTTAAGGTTGGTAAAGTTGGAGTTGTTGCCGTCTTTCGACGTAAACCCTTAACATAAGTGTGAGGTGTGCGTAGAGGCAAAACTTACAAAGATTCATTTTCAATCCGTCGAAAGGAATACCGCTCCTCTAGAACTTATTCACACAGATATATGTGATTTGAAGTTTGCACAAACTAGAGGGGGGAACAAGTACTTTGTGACATTCATTGATGATAGCATAAGGTATTGTTACCTTTACTTGTTGAAAAGTAAGGATGAAGCCTTTGAAGCGTTCTTCCGACGTTACAAAGCAGAAGTTGAGAACCAACTAAGCATACGAATTAAATCCATTTGTAGGCTAGAAGTTGTTCATGGGCAACAATGTTTCCTCTGAAGTGCTGGGGGTAGTAAATATGGTCCTGAAGATGACTTCTGGAAAGGAGCTCACTCTGAAGGAAGTGATGCATGTCCCTGAGATTAGGAGAAATTTAATTTCAGGACCTTTGGTTTTAGGCTAGTGTTTGAATCCAATAAATTTGTACTCACTAAGAATGACACTTTTGTGGGGAAAGGCTTTGTCTGTGAAGGCCTCTTCAAAGTTAACGCTATGTCTGCAATGCGTCCAAGTAATAAAGTTGAAGCTTCTTCTTAGTTGCTTGAGTCTTCTAATTTATGGCATCATAGATTAAGATATGTTAACTACAAGTCCATCCAAAGGTTGGTAAAGTTAGAGTTGTTGTCGTCTATCGACGTAAACCCTCAACATAAGTGTGAGGTGTCCGTAGAGGCAAAACTCACAAAGCTTCCTTTTCGATCCGTCGAAAGGAATACCGCTCCTCTAGAACTTATTCACACAGATATATGTGATTTGAAGTTTGCACAAACTAGAGGGGGGAACAAGTACTTTGTGATATTCATTGATGAGAGCATAAGGTATTGTTACCTTTACTTGTTGAAAAGTAAGGATGAAGCCTTTGAAGTGTTCTTCCGACGTTACAAAGCAGAAGTTGAGAACCAACTAAGCATACGAATTAAATCCATTTGTAGTGATACAGGGGGAGAATACGTAGCACCATTTGAGAAATATTATACCCAATCAGGCATTATTCATCAGACGACGGCTCCATACTCACCTCAATCGAACGGTGTGGCGGAACGCAAGAACCGCACATTGAAGGAAATAATGAATGTCTTGCTCATCAATTTCGATCTTCCCCAAAACATGTGGGGAGAAGCCGTCCTTACCTCTAATACGATTATTAACCTAGTCCCACATAAGGGTAAGGACAAAACTCCATATGTATCATGGAAGGGAAAGAAACTCACCTACAAATATTTAAAGGTGTGGGGTTATTTGGCAAAGGTCGAAGTGCCTAAGCCAAAGCAGGTCAAGATTGGGCCTAAGACTGTAGATTGCATTTTCATCGGATATGCAAATAACAGTAGTGCTTATCACTTCTTAGTGCATAAGTCAGATATTTCAGATATCCACGGGGGTACAATCATGGAATCAATGAATGCTCAATTCTTTGAGGACACTTTTCCTAGAAAGAAAAAGACATAACCTCTCGCAAACTAAGTTATGAACAGAGCTCTCAGGAACCAGGAGTCGTTGACTTCGAAGTGGCTGAATATCTGTAATCCAGTGTTCCAGATCCTCAGAACTTGGAGACTCCAAAGATAGAACCAAAGCGAAGTAAAAGGGCTAGGAAGGATAAAACCTTCGGTCCTGAATTTTTAGCTTATATGGTTGATGACGAACCAAGGATAATTGCTGAAGCATTGTCAACTCTAGAGGCACCGCTATGAAAATAAGCTATTGAGAGTGAAATAGACTCCATCCTGCATAACCATACTTGGGAGTTGGTTGATCTTCCTCCGGGAAATAAATCATTGGGTTGTAAATGGATACTCAAACGGAAGTATAAAGCAGATGGGTCTATAGACAAATACAAAGCCAGGTTGATAGTCAAGGGCTATCAACAGAAAGAAGGCCTTGACTATTTTGACACGTACTCCACGGTGTCTAGGATGACATCCATACGAGTACTCATTGCGATTGCAGCGTTGCATGACCTTGAGATACATCAAATGGATGTTAAGACAACCTTCCTAAATGGTGATTTGAAAAAAGAAATCTATATGGAACAACCCGAGGGGTATGTGGTTCCAGGGCAAGAGAAGAAAGTCTGTCAACTTGTCAAATCTCTATACGGGATGAAACAAGCTCCGAAGCAATGGTATGAAAAGTTTGATAGTACTCTACTATCAAAGGGTTTCTCAATTAATGAGTGTGACAAATGTGTCTACACGAAAGGTAACTCTGACTCGTTCGTCATGATATGCCTGTACGTAGATGACATGTTGATCACAGGAAGCAGTCCTAGCGTAATCCTAGAGACTAAGAACATGTTGAACAATGCTTCGACATGAAGGATATGGGTATCGCAAATGTCATCTTAGGGATAAAAATCTCTAAGACATCTGACGGACTGGTCTTATCTCAGTCTCACTATATCGAGGATGTTTTGAGAAAGTTTGAGGTGTTTGAAAGTTCGCCTATGAAGTCACCACTGGATAGAAATCAAAAGTTTGATAAAAATCGTGGTGCACCCGTATGACAGGAGCAATATGCACAGGTGATTGGGAGTTTGATATACATAACAAACTGCACCCGACCTGATATTGCTTATGCAGTCAACAAGTTGGCTAGGTTTATCCGTAATCCAAGTAATGATCATTGGAAAATGTTGAATTGGGTGCTACGCTACCTGAAGTACATGCTAAATTACGGATTACATTATTCGAGATATCCAGCTGTACTAAAGGGGTACAATGATGCAAACTGGATATCTGATATAGAGAACACCAAGTCCACTAGTGGGTGTATATTTACAATTGGTGGTGGGGTTGTATCTTGTAAATCCTCTAAGCAAACTTGCATTGCCCGATCCACGATGGAATCAGAGTTTATCGCTTTAGACAAAGCAGGAGAAGAAGATGAGTGGCTTCACGACTTCTTAGAGGATGTCCCTTGTTGGGACAAACCCGTACCTTTAGTGATGATTCACTGCGACAACTAGTCGGCTTTAGGAAGGGCACGGAGTTCTATGTACAACGGCAAATCTCATCATATTCAATGGAGACATAAGACCGTTAGGCAGCTGATCACTACAGGTATAATATCTATTGATTACATAAAATCAAAGGATAACGTAGCAGACCCACTGCCAAAGGGCATACCCAAAGATCAGATATTCTGCTTGTCTAGAGGAAAACCTAAGCTTTAAGGACCAATACGGTGGTAACCCAACCTTACTGACTGGAGATCCCAGGAATTTCGTTCAATGGGAAAACTAAGATGTAAAGGTTCAGTTGAGCACTTCGGTGGAAGCAAGAGCGCTTCGGGTTATGATCCCTGCAAGGAACATAAACCCAAAGCCGTTCATGTGATAGACGTTAAGTGCTATCTGCAATCTGGGTAAAGGTGAAGTTTCCAAAACCTGTAATGATCCTCAACGGTTGCAGTTAGGTTTGGGGAAACTTTTAATAGTTCCTAACACTTGTAAAGTGGGGTATAACAAGATACCTTGTAGGAGACCACCTATTTAAGTACGAGGACATGCCGCCTCAAATGAAGGCACTTAAGAATCCAAGAAGTGTCCACGACCACAATGGACAAAACATTACGAAGAACTGAGTAAGGAAAGTTGTTGTGTTGGTACGATTGACTTGACTTACACTAAACACTGACGATTCAAGACATCACGTTCAACGCGCTGTAAGTAAGTCCGATGGTATTTAACTATGGAAGGTTCAAAGTTGAAGATACCTCTCCTGATGCAACATCGGTCCGCTGAAATATTACTGGAAATAGGCACCTTGTGAGTGTGCCAAAATCTCTTTCAAGAGGGGATTGTTGGAAATTTGCCTTTGGTGGGAGTTGCGTCCACCCATCTTTAATGACTTAAGTACTAGGGTTCTGCATGTTGGAGACTCTGATTCTTCACATGTGCATAATCTACTAAGTGAGTAGATGACCGTAGGGCCAAAGATTGTCAAATTCATTGAGAAATGAAAGAGATATTGGTCCACGAAGTGAGGTGTTTGAAGCATGAAAATGTGGTGTGGAACAATTCTCCCTCATCAGTGGGGGAAAGAAGATTTGTTCATTTTATAAGTCTCAAAATTGGCTAAGCATTTGGGACCCCAAGGGGTAACTCATGTGTTTGAAGGAGGGAGGACCTATGTATGCTTGGATTCGAGGCTAAGCCCACACGCGCGCCGCCGCCACCCGCCCGTCCTGTCCGGGCTCGTGCTCGGGTCTGGGGCCTTGGGCCTTGGGCTTCTTCTGATATTGTCTTTTTGGACCCAAATTGCTTAATATTTACAGTTTGGTCTCTGAAGTTCCATGAAAGATAAAATTAGGAAGAGAACTCTCGACAGAAGGCAGAAAGTTTCTTCCTTTTGGGTTGGTTTTGGAGCGTTCAATATCCATTACTTTGCACATAATATCAGTCATTTACTTGGCTGAATAACTCTTCATTAATTTGCACATGAATTCAGTCATTTACTTGGCTGAATAACTCCTCACTAATTTCTATTACATTGCTATTAAAAGCCATTAGTTGGACAGTTGAGGAGTCACCCTCCTTAGGCTATAAATTGAAGCCTTTGGCTAAATTGTTGAGAATAGAGACATAAAACAAAATCAGAACTCTTCTTCTTACTCTCCAACATTATTTCGTACTCTAAGTTCTTCAACGTAACACTTGAGTTTCCTTTACTCATTTGTTAAGTTGCTGTTTTATCTTGGGAGACTATTGTCCAGAACGTAAAAGGATATATACGGGGCAATCTTGTCTTAAAGACAAATTGCCATCACTCGACCCAACAAATCAAAGTGGTTGTAATTTCAGTTTGTTGTTTCAGTTTATTGAAATTTCAGTTTGTTGTAATAGTTATCAGTTACTTATTTTTCCCGTTTCATGAAATTGTTGTAACCCACATATTTTTCTTTCATCTTCAAATTTAATGAATTTGTTAATGATGATTTGCTATTTTTGCCTCTTTTCAGATTTACTCAGTATCTCTATGACTATAATTATGTCCTCTTCCATGAAACTATAAATTTTGATTTATCTAAAAGTTTTTTTCACAAATTTCACACAAGAATCTGTTTGCGATCATTTATGTGTTTGCTGACAAGACAATTGCTTCTGCTTCAGGACCTATTATGATGATGTCATATTATTTAATACTTACTGTTATAGTCGGAGCATAAAAGCTAATAAAAGTTTGTGATGGTGCTCTAAGTTGGATAATTGATTTTAGAGTCGCCACCTAATTATAGGTCAATTAGAAAAACCAAGTTGAAAGGGTTTATTCAAAATGTTTGAAAAATCCTATCTAAATCAGAGTCGAGGTAAGAGTTCTGGTGATCCCCGGGGAAGTGTTAGACACCCCGGTATTAAGGATCCGAAGAATATGGTTGACGTTTGAGTTCTATAGCATGCTTTAAATGATTTGAATTGCCTAAAAGTGTTTTAAAATTTCACAAAATCCTTCTCATTCATTTATTCAAAACTCAAAGATTTTTCAAAAATAAAAGAACTGGACTTCAACCAAAATGGTTTGCACGGGGATAAATTAGTCAACTTATTTTTGGACTAAGAACACTCAAATATTAACTTGAGTAGAACTCTACTATTTAGTCCAACATGTTGTCAAATAACACTTGCATCTTTTTGATTTTTTTTTTTAAAGTTGAGAAGTATAGTTCATTTGAAATAACAAGTTCTGGATTTTTTGAAAAGGAGTAGAAAAAGAAACAATCATTTTTCCTTTTGTTTTCATGCTACACCCAAATATCATTCCATAGTCCATAATGTCAAAACTCATTAACATGACCCAAGTTCAAAATAGTGTTTTAAGTCTCAATACCACTCAAGTTGGACTCAACCAAGAAAAAATAGTCTTTTAATGTCAAAACTCAGTTCATTTCGATATATTTCAAGAATGAAGTCCAGATTCTCAAAGGTAATACACAGTCTCATTTAAATCATCCGTTCCGTTTAAGTTCAAAATAACCCAATTATGAGTTAAAAGTCCAAAACAATCCGTTTAATTTTTGGAAGTCTAAAACAATCTCATTTCCCTTTAAAATGAAAACAATCCATCCTTTTAAAATTTAGATTTAATCAAGTTTTGAAAATTATTTAAGGAGATCCTATCTAAATGATGTACGTATCGTTTGCCTATCCTAGATTCATAACTATAAAGGTTCCAATAATTCAAAGTATGTTTTTATTACAAGTATATATACATATACACATATTATCTATACATAATACGAAAAATGAATTGAAGGAGGTTTGAGTTTAAGCCGGTGGGCATACCTAAGCCCACCAGTTGGCTATTTTCATCCATAGTTGGGCCATCAATGCGCGACTACAAGATATGCGGACACGATCAAGAATGTCTTAGTTGGGCTCAGTCCAACTGGCTGAAAGAGGAAATAGAGGCCTAATGGGGCCATCGTGCCATCGCGGACAATTGAAAGAGAGGAGGGAAAACAAAGAAGCAAATTAGAAAGTATCTAAGGACTATCACATGTAAAGAAATAAAATTAGTTCAAATAAATAGATGCAAGCCCATTTTAAACTGCTAAAAGGAAACACAGTTCAAATAGCCTAGTGGTATGAAGAAAATAAACGGATGAGCTCAGCCCAGTAACATAAGAAGAAGAGAAACAGTACCAATGGACCAAGCCCAATCATAACAATCAAAGAGGGGATAGAGAGAGAGAGAGCCACCACTAATGGGCTAGGCCTATACTTCTACATTAATTAGTTGACAAAAGCCTAATAGGTGAAGCATAGGCCCAAGCCTCGTAACCATGCATTTGAGAGAGTTCTGAACAATATACAAGATATATATACAAGGTGTGTTTAATCGGTATACTGAATATATTTTTTATACAACTTGTATATTCCTATGTATATTGCATGTATATCTTAAGAAAACAATTGGTGTATCACAAATATAGGAAAACGAGATAGGATATACATGCATATAGCATGACAAGACATTCAGACCTCATTTGCAGATAAAACTCTCAAACTTAATCCTAATACCCCACCTACGTTCACCAATCCAATCTAGTACTGGAACTGTACATATCTATCAATGAGAAAAAGCCACAGGTTCATGAATATAAACTATAATGACACACACTCTATACTAGAATTCAGCTTTTAAACTGGGATAACATATTCAAATAGGAAAACTACAAGAAACTATACCATTCACATATAAACCAAGTACTGAAACTAGGCCGACCATCCTCAAGAACACATGTGACATTTAAACCAACTACTAATATGCAAAATAGCCATGAATAGACAAGATAAAATAACTCACACATAGGCTAAACTACTCATATTGACATGTTATTAGGTTCAAAGAAAAACCACATCTTGGCTATCATCTGGGAACATTGTACATATGCCACATATTTGAGAAAAACATGCAGGCTTCTAGCAGGGAATGTGTTAGATGCTAAGATCAGACAATGTGATCACAAAAAATTTATATCATTAATCTATGACTAATCTTAGCTAAGCTAACCCTCAGATATTTTCAAGTCATTTACAGGTTTACACATAGTATAAACATGGGATGCTAACAAAATAAAACAAACTGAATTGACTCTTGGCCACTGGTATGCATTTTAGAGGGATATTATGATTTATCTAACCTCCATGCTACTTAAACAACCTCATACTACCATATTGCTCATTAAAAATCCCCCACACAACCAAACAAATCCTAATCTAGTTTACTGAGCACCCCAATTGATCATACTAATTCAAATAACATTTCAGACCAAACATGAGTAAACTACAATATCATACCTTAGCTCATTTTTTAGGTCTTAACTTAGTATTAAATAATCTAACAATATAATATGTCATTAAGTCAGTTAAACATGATCTTTAAGAGCTTAACACAATCCCAAACAGTTCACCATAACCTAAATACTCTAGATTAACACATAATATACCATGATATGGCTACACAAAGTTGTTACATGCTTTTTAAACAAATACCAAGACTTAAAAAACTTATGATGACCCATAATTACTCTAGATAACACACACATGTATATTTTAAGCTAAATAAGCATGTTTTCCAGATTAACAAGTTCTTAAATTACTCTTAATCATAGACATGTTATACTACTTTGAACTACAACCTAAAATCATGCTTTTAACTAAGCTAGAAAGTCATCTAATGCATATAAATAGTTGAAATAGTTAACTAAACACATCATTAATCACATGAACAACCATAAGATCTAACAAATAGCACATAACATACTATAATGTCACATATTAGCAAAAATTAACGAATTTAAACTATAACAAAGTAAAGGATAGGGGATTACCTCTTGTAGTGGCACCCGAGTCGATTTGAGGCTTGAATATTTAGTTCCTTCACACGATTAAGCTCTCACACACACAAAAGAATAATTTTTAGACTAAACAGACATAAATCGACACTTAGGGTTACACTGAAAGGCATGGAACCCAACACAATTGAAATAAATCCTTAATTTCAACAATTACGCTAAACTCATAAAAATGAACAAGCTCAGAAATTGTAATTTATGACCTTTGAACAGTGAGAAGGTGGGTCTCAATTTATAGAGACCCTTTAACCCTAGGTTTTCAAGTTGGACCGATGTGGGAGAACCAAAATGGGAGGGGGTGGGGGGAAATTCCATTCAATAAGTTCTCAACTAATCAAATCGTAAAGTTTGAAATCAAGTGAGATAAAAACTCATAAAATCGTAACAGTAAAAGAAAGAGAGAGGGGCAACCTCATTGTGGTAGGGTGGTGGTGGTTCTATGGCAGTCCTGCGAGGTAAGTGCAAGAGAATTTAATATCCTTGCCCAAAATAGGCTAACAAACATGGTATGAAGCCACAGTACGCATATCCTCGCCATTTTTGGCAAAGAAAGGACAGACAACCCTCAAGGGTTTGATCGTGAAGACCAAAAGGAAAAAGAGTGGGTTTGGGGTGTTTTATGCTTAAATGGAAAGGTGGGCCGGGTCTGGGTGCTTGGTCCTAGACTCGATCAAATCATTTAAGGGGAGGGACGACCCAAGATGCCGATTTAAAATAAAAATGAACACTTGCCACATTTTGCAAATGCGGCTATATTTTAAATTTAAAAATGATCCAACTAATTTCAATTATGATCAAATTAAATCAATAGTTTCGATTTAAGTTTAAACTTTATGTAATTCCATAATTAAAATCTCAAAGTCAAGCAAAACCTTTTAATTTGAAATTGAGACGTAATTTCAACTATTCTTCTTAATTAGACAATCTTCCAAAATTTGACAGAATAAATATTAATTTCTTTTAAAATTGAGAATTTGGACACTTTTGCGCAATTGTATTTACTTTAAATTTTGAAAATTACGATTAACTATCCAAATAAATGTAAAAATGATGTAAGATATACAATACGTATACTGAATGATAAATTGCCAAATGGAGTAACAAAATATCTCTGGAATAATTTTGTCAAATCATTCTCGTATCATAAAAAAGTATGTTTTACTCCGTCTGTGACTCGGGAACTTTGAGTAATTAAGTAAAATTATCGGAGGGTAAAAATTAGGCGTCAATAACTTCCCCTTCATTTTTCGAGGATGGCAAGACCATCCTTGAGCATTGAAATTTGACAAACATAGTCCTTAGTCGACTAATTGAAAAGTACTTTTCATTTTATGCATTTTTGAAAATTATGACCGGACCCATCTATGGGTTTCCTACATATCTCAGGATGTGTGATAATTCAAGACAAATTTCCACATTTTCTCCACGTGCATTTGAGTCTGGTCTGCTTTCTTTTCACCTCCGATAGCTTATGACCTGCTTTTATTTGTTGGGACCTAACGAGTTTGATTGTTTGTTTGACTATACTTGCATAGCTGTGTTTTGTTGGATCCTCTTGGGTGATTGTTTTGAGCGGGTGACACCTCCAACACCGTTTGGCTTGTCTGACCCTTTTGGTTGAATGTTGTTTGAGTGAATGCCTCTTACGACACTGTCCGACTCATCTAACTCAGTTGACTTGAGCAGATGCCACCTGTAATATCGTCTGTCTTATTTATATATTGATCGGCTGCCACCTCTGACACTATCTGGCTCATGTTTGAATGACCCTCTCCGCATGCAGTTTATATGAATGGCCCTCTTGGCAGTTTGTATAAATGATTTACTTAGTAGATTTCTGGCATGTCATCTTGATTTTTATGAAAATGAATACTGCGGCCTCTTTGACCAGGTTTATATCATTCCTGACTCTTAGAGCAAATACTGCAGCCTCTAGACTAGATTTATATCACATTTACTTTAAAAATGAATACTGCGATTTCTTTGACAGAATTTACATCAATCTTGACTCCTTGGAGTGAATACTATGACCTCCTAACCGGATTTACATCATCTAGACTTTTTGAATGATTACTATGATGTATTGATTGGATTTACATCATCTTGAATCTTGGAACGAATACCGCGGCCTCTTGACCGGATTTATACCGCCTTATCTTCTGAAACGAATACTGCGGCCTCTTTACCAGATTGACATCGTCTGGACTTTTGAAACAATTATTACGGCCTCTTGACTGAATTTATATCGCTTGAGCCTTGGAGAGAATACTGCAGCCTCTTGATTGGATTTACATCACTTTGACTTTGAAATAAATATTGTAGCATCTAGACCAAATTTACATAACTTTGGCTTTGAATCGAATACTGTGACCTCCTGACCGGATTTACATTGTTTTGACCCTTAGAGTGAATACTACGGTCTCCTTGGCTGGATTTACATCGTTTTGACCTTTGTGCGACTCTCATGACTGGATTATATTTTTCATATTTTTATTAGCTGTGACCCTCTTGATTAAATGACCTTTTTATC
Organism: Anisodus tanguticus; assembly: GCA_034509755.1. Lineage (NCBI taxonomy): Eukaryota > Viridiplantae > Streptophyta > Magnoliopsida > Solanales > Solanaceae > Anisodus > Anisodus tanguticus. The sequence continues at coordinate 26,546,255 of CM067559.1, forward strand.
CTTTGTAAGTCTCTCAAGGTAAAATTGTCTCTTTATTTGTCCTTTTTGTGGCTCTCATGGCCGGATATTGCCGCCCTTATGGCGTTTTCCTCTGTCTGTGGCTCTCATGGCCCGGTTGTCGTCTTCCAATGTCAATGCCTTTTATTTGAGGTACTTGCCTCATGCATGAACAAACAAGTTAGTAGAAAAATCTGTCATCCTCCTGACGACGTTTGGTGACATGCAAACATAGAAAGATTGTTAGTTCATATAGGGTCGATCCGTGCTGCCAACTCCCGCTGTATTGTTTCTCTATTTTTCCAATATTGACCCCCTTTTTAGGCCCGATATTATGAGAGATGAAATTTTAAATTAATATTTAAAAATACTTGAGAAAACAAAGTTTTTGGCTAAACATTTTATCATATAAAATGTTGTTGCCTCAATGTAATGACATGTACGCTCTGAGCGAGTTTCTTCATTTTCCCTAGTGATATTTTTGAGGTCCTCTAAAAATTTTTACCCCAGTTCATGGTTTAGGACAGATTGATTCTCATGTCGATTCGTGTCGAAGGATTTTTTGAGTTTCTCTTAAAACTTTTGCCCAGTTGAATGTTTGAGACATGCTGACTATTGTACCGATACTGTTGGTGAGATTTTTGAGATCTTTTCAAAAATTTTGTCCCAGTTTGCATATTTGGGCCACCAAATCCTTTATGCCGGGTTCATTGGTGTAATTTTTGAGATCCCCTTAAAAATTCTGCCCCAGTTGTAAGTTTGAGATCTCTATACATTGTGAGGAGATCCCTCAAATCTTGATTTCTCAGAGGGTTCCTAGGGGTTTGTTTGATTTTTTGTTTGGTGTGACCAAAGTCGAAGAGCGCCTACGTATCCCATCTCGGAAATCAGGTCAAACGTTGTTCGGAACAAAAATAATTTATTTTTTATAATAATGCGACCGAGTCCAGAATAGATGCCTACGTATCCCTATTTGAGAATCAGGTCATTGTGTAGTTCATATTTCAAGGAATGGTGGATTTTCAAAATAGTGTGATCGAGTCCTGAATGGACGCCTACGTATCCTTCTTTGGGAATCAGGTCCTCACGTAGCTTATATGACAAGAAATGTCAGTTTATTTTCTCTTGTGATTACAAGTAGATAAAATGCAGTTACCAGCAAAGAACATGCTAATCCAAGTAAAGAAATGCGATTACAAGCAAAAGGTGTTTACAAATTGAGAAGCGTGTCTTTATGCATATTATCTCTTGATTGCGTCTGAATTGATCGCCTTGGGCCACTCTTGGCCGTCCATTTTTGTGAGGATGATAGCTCCTCCTGATACAACCATGGGCACCATGTAGGGCCCTTGCCAATTGGGTGCGAACTTTGCTTTGTACTCATCTTGGTACGGAAACACGCGCTTGAGTACCAAGTTGTCCTATTTGTAAAGATTCAGGCTCTGACCTACTTGTTGAAGGTGCATGCCATTCTTTGTTGGTATAATTGACTGTGACATACGAAACCATCCTTTCTCATCAATAAAAGCTAGTTGCTCGTATCTTTTTTAGACTCACTCTACATCATCCAGCTCTACTTTTTGTATGATTATGAGTGAGGGTATTTGTACCTCAGCTGGTATCACTGCTTTAGAGTCATAAAAAAAAGTATGGGGTTGCTCCGATTGAGGTCCGAGTAGTGGTTCAATATCCTAACAAAGAGTAGGTCAGCTGTTTATGCCAACACTTGTAGTTGTCAGTCATTTTCCTTAATATCCTCTTGATATTTTGGTTGGCTGCCTCAATGGCTCCATTCATTTGTGGCCTATAGGCAGTCGAATTCCGATGAGTTATACGGAAGTGCTCACAAATGTCCTTCATTAGATGATTGTTCAGATTTGCTCCGTTGTCAGTTAATATTTTGGGATGCCGAATCAACCTATGATGTTGTTTCGTATGAAGTATTCTACTACTGTCTTTGTCATTGACTTGTGGGAAGTAGCTTCAACCCACTTTGTGAAGTAATCTATGGAGACCAAGATGAAATGATGTTTGTTGGATGCTAATGGCTCTATGGGCCCGATGACATCCATTGCCTAAGCTACAAATAGCCTGGGTGAGCTCATGACGTTAAGATCACTTGATGGGAATCTAGTTAGATCTCCGTGGATCTGACATTGATGACATCTTTGCACGAATCGGCTACAGTCAATTTCCATAGTCATCCAGTAGTAGCTTGCTCTCAAAATCTTCTTGGCTAAGACTAACCCATTCATGTGAGGGCCACAAGTCCCGATGTGTACCTCTTCTAACAATTTTGTGGCCTCTGCGGCATCGACATATGTAAGTATCCCTAGATCAGGCATTCTCCTGTGGAGTACTCCTTTGTTAAAAAAAGAAACCATTGGCCATTTTTCTGATGGTCTTCTTTTGATTGGTTGTGATATTCTCGGGATACTCTCCCTTTTCCAAGTATATGATTATGTCGGTGTATTACCATTTACCATCGGGTTCCGCTTCTACATGGGAATAGTAATCATATTCTTCCATGATGCCGATCTCTAGTGGGTCAATGCGACTACTTTCAGGATGTTGTATCATGGATGTTATAGTCGCAAGAGCATCAACAAATTCGTTTTGATCTCTCGGCGTGTGCCAAAACTTGATCTTTTTGAATATTTTGCACAATCTTTGTGGAGGTTGACATATGGCATGATCTTCTCATTCTTAGTTGCCCCATTCTCCTTGAACCTGGTAAATTGGAAAATTCGAGTCTTCTATTACCAATAATTCTTGGATATCCTTGTCGATGTCCATGCGAAGACCTAGAATGCAGGCTTCATATTTTTCCATGTTGTTTGTGTATCGAAAGTTAAGCTTGGCCGCTATAGGGTAATGCTGACTCATTCTTGAGACCAAAACTGCTCAAATTCCTGAACCCTTGTAGTTGATTGTACCACTGAAGAACATTCTCCATATTGAGTAGGTTTCGACTGCGTCTTCTTCAATTTTCATCACTTCCTCGTTCGGGAAATACGTCCTTAGTGGTTTAAACTCTTCATCAATCGTATTTTCTTTTGGCAAATCGGCCAATGCCTGTCCCTTGACAGCTTTTAAGACCACATATGTGATGTCGAATTCGCTCAAAAGCATTTGACACTTGGACAACTTCCCTATAGGCATGGGCTGGGAAATATGTACTTCAAGGGATCCATCTTGGAGATTAGATGAGTAGTGTAGGTTGATAAATAGTGTCTCAGCTTTTGTGCTACCTAGGTCAGTGCATAACATGTATTTTCCACCAGAGTGTATCTTCACTCACATGCGGTGAACTTGTTGCTGAGATAGTAGATTGGTCTCTCTTTCTTCCCAGTTTCATCGTGTGGTGCCAATATGCATCCAAACATATTGTCTGATACCAAAAATACAACAACAATGGGCTTCTCGGTCTGGGAGGGACCATAACTGGCAGATTAGAGAGGTATCTCTTGAAAGTGTCAAAGACTTTCTGGCACTTGTCCATCCATTTGGTGGGCACATCCTTTTTATTAGCTTAAGTATGGGCTCTACAATTATCGTAGATTGGTTTATGAAGCACCTGATGTAGTTCAACCTTCCCAGAAAACTCAGTATTTTTTATTTTCTGGCAATGGCAACTCTTGAATGATTTTGATGTTTGAAGGATCTAGCTCTATATCCCTGCGACTGACTATTAACCCTAACAATTTCTCGACAGGGACTCCAAACGCGCACTTGGCCGAATTTAGCTTTAGATTAAACTTGCAAAGTCTGTCAAAAAACTTTCACAAGTGTATGATATGGTCGGAGCCTTCTCGCAATTTGATTTTGACGTCATCCATGTAGACTTCTATTTCTTTGTGCATCATATCATAGAAGATGGTGGTCATTTATCTAATGTAAATGGCTCCAGTGTTTTTGAGATCAAACGACATTACACGGTAGTGGTATACTCCCAATGGAGTTATGAATGCTATTTTCTGTGCGTCTTCTTCACTCATCAGATGCTGATGGTAACCAATGAAGTAATCCACAAATGACTGTAACTCGTGCTTCACACAGTTATTGATAAGTATGTGGATGTTCGGGAGTGGAAATTAATCTTTTGTACTAGCTCGGTTGAGATCAAAGTAGTCCATACAAATTCGGATCTTTCCATCCTTCTTTGGTATGGGCACAATGTTGGCCAGCCATGTGGGATATGGATTTATTTCCATGACTCTGGACTGTATCTGCTTTTCGATCTCATCTTTGATTCTTATGCTCAGATCGGGTTTGAATTATAGGATTTTTTGTTTGACCGGGGTAAAACCCTCGTTGATTGGTAGCTTATGAGCTACGATGTTTGTGCTTAATCTGGGCATATCCGTGTATGAACATGTGAATACGTCGATGTATTTCCTTAGGAGATTTATTAACTATTCTTTTCTAGGCGCATCCAAATGCGCACTTATCTGAGTTTCGTTAACCGTTCCCTCATCCCAAATGTTGATTGCTTCGGTTTCATCAAAATTAGGCTTTTTCCTATTTTCATACTAATCTTCTTCGTCGACGAGGTCCTCTGGCAACTCTGCTTCCTCATCGTACTCCTCATATTCCTTTTCATCTCTATCACTTAACTCACTCGTCTTGCAACATGTCATGACATTATGAGTTGTTTTATTATTACTACTGAAGGTAAAGAAAGGTTAATGTATAAAAACAAAGAGAATTTTTTGCTTAAACTGAGACTTTCATTGATTCTGATAAATAATGTACCAACTGTGGTCCTGACTCGGATCAACCTAGCAGCACGACGCTTGTATTTCTCTCCCACAACCCCATTTTTACGATTTAGGCTGCTCACATTTCATTCACCGCCACTATGATAATCATTTTTGCTTTTTATTGAGTCATTTTCGTTTTTAAACAATACATAGAAAAAGTAAAGATGTAAATGGTGAATGCTCGGGCTTCATTTGATTTTCACTTATTTTTTAAACAAATTTTAAATTATTTCTCTCTACCGAGGAGCCAAAAGTGGGGTAGAGGTCCAGTTGGTCAGCTGCTTATCTGGATCAATGTCGTGGATGATGGTTTCTTCAAAGCATTCCTTTAAAACCACGTCACACTCTTCTTTTTAGAACATCATACCTAAACCCTCTTCTGCATCTCCGCCATTATGCATAGGCATTCGAACTGGCATTGACTGGTATAGACCTGGAAACTGCTTGCATAACTAGGGAGGACCTCTTTTTTTTCTGATCGGCATCAGCGGCTTCCTAAGAACTTGGTATGTACCCAATACCAAATCGGTACTCATTTGTCGGAATTGACATCGGTTCCTAGATGCCTTGGAGATCTCGACCCAAATCTTTGTCAGGTTCAAACCCATTCTAGAGCATGGTCGCGACAATTATCTTGTAAACTAGTGGCATAAGGATTTCCTCATCGTCCCCTTGGCGGGTGGATCCCACAAGATCTTCCACATGAAAATTCTTCTCTTGGGACTTCTTCTATCACTGGTACGAAAATGTTGGGGTAGTTGTGAATGCTAGCCGCTCTGTGGATTACCACTTCATGATCTTCCCATACAAACTTTAGTGACTGGTGGAGAGATGAGGGAACTGCTCCAGCGATGTGTATCCATGACCTTATCAATAGTAGGTTGTAATTGGCACTGATGGAATAACCTGAAACTCAGTGGTGAATTTGGCAGGTCCCATTTGTATGTTAAGGTCTACCTTGCCAAGGGGTCACATTGCGCTCCATCGAATGCTCTTATATTGGTATGACTCGGGCATATTTTCCCGATGTCCTATACCAGTTGCTTTAAGGTTGATTCGAGGCATTTATTAAGACCGACCCCATTATCGACAAGTACCCATGCTATGACCTTGTCTTTACACTTAATAGTGGTGTAGAGAGCCTTATTGTGGGTCATTCCCTCTTTTTGCAATTCATCAGAGGTGAAAGAAATCTTATGGGCCCCAATGACATGGCCTACCATATCGGCCAAGTCTTCGTTGCTTGTCCCTGCTGGGACATAGGTTTTGCCCAATATTTTTATTAAGGATGACGATGTTGTGATGAACTCAACAACAGTGAATTACCGATATTCAAGCTGACATTTTTTGCAAGTGTTCTACAATAGAATATTCTTTTGGTTACATCCTACACCAAAAGTCCTCGGCCTCCCCTTCAGTGATGGGCCTCCTTTGATTTGCTTCTCTATGGGGCGCTCCCTTCGCCAACCCTTCTGGAGTATAACATCTTCCCGATCTTGTCATTTCTTGGGCCACAGTTTCTTGGACGACGAACTCTCTTCTTGGAGTTGGAATTACTTCTTGTGGTACTTTGACTATGAATAATTTCTTTGGGGCAGGGATCAACACCTTGAATTACGGTCGCTCTTGTAGAGTGAGAGAGGCGACTATTTTCTCTAAGATTTCAACAGATTCTTAGGCCAATGGTTGGCGTATATCCCAATCTTCCTCTCGCTCAATCATGTGTATATGATTGGCACCATGGTTTGGGAGAATATTTGTGTTTACGTTTGGCGCTGAAACCTCCAAGACGATTTCTTATTTGTCGATTAAATCGTGTAACTTGTGCTTTAGATTGATGCAATCTTTTGTAGTGTGCCCATTCTCTCTGGAATGGTAACCACAAGTTTGATCGGCTCTATAAAAGCGACTTCTACGATTAACGGGCTTTGGTGGCATGATTTGGATAATATCGGTAGTGTTTAATATGGTGAGCAAACTTGTTCGAGTCTCGAGAAGAGCAATGAACGTCAGAGGAGGCTTTTTCAATGTTGGGACATGGTAAGTCATATGTAGCCAGAGGCAGTTGATTTCGGTGATTTTGATGATTCTGAGGTGCTTAGTAAGCGGATGCGGGAACTTAGTAATTTGGAGATGGAGCTTGGTAAATGGGTATTGGTGTTTGGTAATTTGGTTGTGGAGCTTGATAGGTTGAAGCTGGAGTTTGGTAATTGGGTTGTGCGTAGTATACCGGCACAAAGTTGTATGGGGATGGTATATAGTTGTATGGTGGAGGAGATTGGTATATATCGAATGATGATTGTGATCCTTCTTTTTTATAGCTCCTCGAGCTCGGGGTGTGAGAGACATTTTTCACATTCTCTTTCTTTTTTGTTATAACCCCGGTGGCGCTTGTCAAACCATCTTTTTTGGCGACGCTGATGATCTTTCCAGTTTTGAGGCCATCTTTTATTGCCCCTTCTATATTGACTAATTCAAAGAATGGCCTTTTGGCCATGGACAACATGCGGTCGTAATAGTCCAATTCTTGTGATCAGATGAAGACCAAAACTAGTTCTTCCTCGGTCATTGGCAGTCGTACTCGAGGGGCTTCGACCCTCCATCTACTCGCATACTCGCGGTAGGTTTTCGTAGATTTCTAAAAGTCTTTTCTAAGTAATAGCGGTCGGGCACAATTTCCATATTGAAGCGGAATCTATCTATGATGGCCCCTGTCATTTCTTTCTTAAGCCGTGAACCATTCCGGCGCTTCTCCTATGAGGATTTTACTAAAAAAACTCATTATAAATGCATCATTCCTATTGATTCCTACTAGTTCATTGTAGTATACTCTTAGATGAGCTTTGGGATTTCCCGTCCCATTGAAGAGTTTGAACTTGGGTACTTTGAAGCCCTCAGGAAAGTCCAAGTCTAGATGCATGCATAAGTCATTATATATTAGGCCTGTTGCTTTTTGAGAGCCCTTATTCGATTTCTCGAATAGATCTATCATTTTATGTTCCATTTCTTTGTCCCTTCGGTCATGTTCTAGCCTTCACACCTTTTCCATCTCTTTGTAGTGATTAAGTTCTGGCAAAGAGAGCTATTGGAGTGTGAAAGTATATTGTGGGGTATGTTAGGTGACTTCTAGGAGTGCTAGTGGCTCTGGGTGTTGTGTGAGTAGCAGTGTTTTAGTATTAGCTAGGGTCCTCATAAGAAGGAGGTGCTTGAAAAGAAGACGTGGAATGGGAAGTCCTAGCTATGTAGGAGGAATTTGCTGGAGGTGGGTTTCGTACGAGGTACCAGCATGGGTATTTAGGAAATGTTTGGGTATGGGTAAGTTCAGCGATGGATAAGGCGATGTAGGCCTTCTTGCTTCAGAAGCATCTGCCTCTCTGGCAACATTGATGTCTTCATTCTTTGCGACATATTCTTGAAGGTCCGTAATCTTCCTAAGTAGAAAGTTGATCACATCCTCAGTGTGCGAGGCATTTTGAAGATCCTGATGTACAACGTCCTCGAAATCTAGGGCATCCTTGTTATGTGTTTATTCGGGAGTACCAGTAATTTTTCCTTGCTTATGTTATTTTAGGGATGCTGTTGCAGCTTTTGATCTAGTGAAGTATGCCATTGTGACACAACACAGATCAACCTTTCTATAAGAAAAGAATAACTCAAAGGAAAATGACGATAGTACATTAGTCGAAAATAATTATGCAAGATATCATACACAAGTTTCAAATAAAGCACATAGACTCATGTGATCGATACGTACTCTTGATTAATTTTCTATTCTGGGGTATTTTGGTCATTTTGGCTATATTTGGTTTTTAGGGTTTCGGTTTGGAGCTCTATGGTCGATTTCTACCACGACGACGTCTAAACCAAAACATTACTATAAATAGGGGGATTATATTTTATAATATATAGGGGTCAAGTCTTATGCAGACTGCCTACGTATCCCTCCGCGGGAAATTAGGCCCTTCCATAGTTTGAGTTACATAGAAATTAATCTTAATTTCTTCTACCTGAGTCTCTCCAAGACTAGGCTGAATATGGGCTTCCTACGTATCCCTCATCGGACATCAGGTCAGATGTAGTTTCTTTTACAAAAAGGAAGGGGATACTATTTGATTGAAAGAGAAAGCGGGACACCTAAACTACCCAAAATATGACTTCTCCTTGAAGCAGGGGTAGGTCGTCGTCCTTACGACCACGCATTTTTCCGGCGGCTTTCCTAGAAGCGGCCACATAGCATGGGACAAATATGACCGGTGTTGATGAGATGTTCCAGCTTAAACTTGAAAGCTTCATATTTTTTTATGTCATGCCTCGGTGCCCCTGAATGGTATAAGAAAATATTTGTCCTAGAAGTGCTGGCAGAGGGTTTCCAGGTGGATCCGATTGGGCGAACCTTTTCGGTGCGAGCTAAGATGGAGAAGATGTTCGCCAACGAATCTTGAAAGGCAGTGAAGTTATAACTCTATATTTGAGTGTCTGTGGTGATTCCTTTAACAAGTATGATGGGGTCATAAACCAGTAGGGAATGTGGGCCCCATAGGTTATGAATGACCTTTTCATTGATCAGTCTGATAGTTTTTGTCTTGAAGGCCATGCACTCATCTATGACGTGGCCAGGCTAATTCCTGTAGAATATGCATCTCTTGTGAGCAAAGAGGGAGGCACAAGTCGGGAGGATGTCAAAGCTAGTACATGCGAATTCGGCGGGCGGCTTTTATTACATTATATATCTCAATGTTTCTCATTTTCATCGGTGCAATCCTGAATTGCAAACCGCGAGCTTTAACGGCAATCGTCCACTATATCGGTGACATACGGGGTGACTCCATTAGGTACCCCGCTCGATTCCCCATATGGTATAGGGTCATTCTCAGACAAATCTGATAGTGGGATGTAATCGTTGACCATCTTCTTGATCTCTTTAGGGAGGTTCTGGTATTGTAGTATCCCGTCAGGGGACTCTTCCGTGAGGTTTTCCACAAACTCTAGAATTTCATCAACCTTTTTCATCTTAGCTCTTGCCAAGGCAATCTTAGCATCAACTTTTCAAATTTTTGCCCTAAGCGACTCCTCAGTCTCTTCGTCGCTGACCAAATCAACAACTAGTGACGTGGCACTTTGGCTGTCGGGAGTGTCCATGTGTAGCAAATCAACCTTAAAAATGAGGTGTAATTTTAATTTAGTTTTGGTATTTTCTTATGTTTTTCTTTTGGGTTTGGTGTCCGGAATGTGGAACCAATCAAGAGTTCAGATGGAACATATGAAAATACATAAGTAGTTTATAACACAAAAGCACATAAGTAGTTATAACACTCGCATTCCTAAACCTCATTATTCCAGGGCTTTCTAATCGTTTGAACCATAATTGTGCCGAATGTTGATTAAACCATTGCCCCATAATCATTTCATTAATAATAATATATTCCCAATGGGGTTACAAAACATGAATAAAGCAATAAAATTAGAAGAAGTCACCTATAATGGCGGATAATGAAGCTCTGTTTGCCCGAGCTCTCTTAGCCCTTCGAAGGGCAGTCTGAATCCGAAGATGAGTAGACATCAACAGTGAATCGAACCAATAACCTTTCTCTGTGAATGGTGTAATATCATCTATGGCTCTCCTCATGCGAGTGTCCAAGTCCTCCAGACACTCATGTGTGAAGTCTAAATCCTTGGTCAGGCTGGCTATGACGGTCTGGTCATGCTCTATCTTCTCTAGGTACTTGGCATCTCGATCATCAACCTATCTCTAAATGCGGCATGCTTTGATCTCAGCCTTTGAATCCTGGTCATTTATAGACTAATAACGGTTGGACCTCGGTGTGAGGGTACCCTATAAGTGTTCTCTCAACCAGTCTATGTTGTCCTCATCGCATCCTCGGGGGAAGACATCCTCGGCTAGGGTCTCTGGACCCTACTTGATCCGACCATTCCACTATCGGATGATATCTGCAACTCTTCCGATCCTGTCTCTTTTGTAGTCGATTGCATACTTCCCCATGTTCCCTACTTGAGGTATTACCTGTGTCCTTTCGAACTATCTTAGGACCCTAAGAGGTACATATGGTCGGATTCCCCGGATCCCCATAAGTAGTAGAAAATTGCATTTTCTACCTCTCATAACTATGGTCTCTGATATGAAGTTGGGAAATCTCCACTGAATAATGTGCTCTCAATGCCTAGAAAAGAGAAAAGCCCAACCCTATGTGGTTTAGTTACCAAAATTTGGGCAAGTGACTTTGAGATTATCTTCCCTACGTTCTGATCTCGGTATGATGGAACCTCGATTTTATGGAGGTGTTTAATGATCCACCATTATACTAAGAGATTACACCCTTTGGATTACCTATGTAGGTTTCGACATTTGCCTAAGGCTCGGTATATGTCGGAAAGGATGATTGGGAGTAGGTCATAGTACTTGGTTTCCCCGTTTGATATTATGCCTTGAAAAATAGCATGGGTGATGAAAATGACCCAGGTATTTATGGTGCGGTGTCAGTCTTTAGGAAATACCGTGGTTCCTAGAAGTCATATGGCTAAGTCTAGGGGTCGGGTGGCTTCCCAACTTGCATAGGATTGAAACTCTACGGAGTGCTCTATGTACCCCCTTGCTAGACCCGAAACGTCTATAGAGATCCATAAAGGCTGCGGTTGGGCTGAATATCAAATCGGCGCTAGCTAGGGATAGAAACCTCATGATCTCCTTGGGAGTTGGCTTATTGGGTACTACAAGGTTGTGGTCGGGTTTCTTCCTCCGCCTCATACAAGTCTCCACGTTGTTTATGCAGTCCTGGATTTCCTCTAGGGTCGGGGTCATCTCTAAGTCTCCGAACCTAAATACCATCCTATAGCAATCCAAATACCCGATAAGGACATCTATGAGTTCTTTATTTCCTTTCATGGTCATGAGCGAAGGTAGGTGTCCTAGACTATCCGTTAATACTTTATTTTGCGCGACATATAGCCACGACCACCAAAAACTCAGCATCTCAGGTGCGTTGATAAGCATGTTGAATTTTAGATTGATATGCATCTACAAAACAGAACACAGTTAGTTTCCCATATACAGGACAATGGTTTCTCACATTAGGCACATTTAATGCTTCAACATAGAAAGTAGTTGGATGCGGTGCCGTCGGGTCATGGACCGTCAAGACACGCGGTGATCAACCTAATAGGTCCAGGTAGGTCTGAGATACCCGAACCTGTCTAGATCAATTATGCTCTAATCTGTAGGGATTTGGCTTCGCTCTATCCTAGTTGCACTAGAGTGGTTTAGTAAATGACTTAAGGGACCCGAGCGGATTACTCAGGGTGAACCGTTGTCGACTGTTTGATGACACGTGAACTAACTCCGTCTTCAACGTGGTCCAAGAGAATGTTTTTTGTTTTATACTGGAGGATGATTGCGAAATCTGCATAATCATCTTTGTGCACTGATGCACGTGTGTGTGCATGCCATTTGGCGGAAGATGAATGCATGAATGACAGTTATAATTGCGGGTATTTAAAAACATAAGAAATTCATATCATTTAAAAGCATATTGTATTGGAAATCTTATGGTTAGAACCTAGGTTTATCCCCAGTGAAGTCGTCATCTATTATGGTTCACTTTTACGTGAAGGCATAAAATCTACTAAGAGTCTGTGATGGTGCTCTAAGTTGAAAGGTAAATTAGGAAAACGAAGTTGAAAGGGTTTATTCAAAATGTTTGAAAAATCCTATTTAAACCAGAGTTGATGTAAGGGTTCTGGTGATCCCCGGGAAAGGTGTTAGGTACCCCGGTATTAAGAATCCGTAGAATACAGTTGACCTTCAGGTTATATAGCATGCTTTAAGCTATTTGAATTGTCTAAAAGTGTTTTAAAATCCACAAAAATCTTTGTCATTCATTTATTCAAAACTCAAAGGTTTTTTCGAAAATAAAAGAGTTGGGCTTCAACCAAAATGGTTTGCGCAATGGTAAAATTAGTCAACTTATTTTCAGTCTAAGAACACCCAAAGATTAATTTGAGTAGAACTCTACTATTTAGTCCAACAAGTTGTCAAATAACACTTGCATCTTTTTGAAAATCGTTTTAAAGCTGAGAAGTATAATTCATTTGAAATAACAAGTTTTGAGGTTTGTGAAAGGAGTAGAAGAAAATGAAACAATCATTTTTCCTTTTGTTTTCATATTATATCATTCGATAGTCCATAATGTCAAAATCCATTACTATGATCCAAGTCCAAAATAGTGTTTTAAGTCTCAAAGCCACTCAAGTTAGGCTCAGCCCAGAAAAATCAGTATTTTATTGTCCAAACTCAGTCTATTTTGATGTATTTCAAGAATGAAGTCTAGATTCTCAAAGATAATGCTCAGTCTCATTTAAATCATCCGGTCCATTTAAGTTCAAAATAGGCCAATTATGAGTTAAAAGTCCAAAACAGTCTGATTAGTTTTTGGAAGTCTAAAACAGTCTCATTTCCCTTTAAAGTGAAAACAGTCCATCTTTTTTAGAATTAAAATTTAATCATATGTTTAAAATCAATTAAGGCGATCCTATCTAAATGATGTACATATCATTTGCCTATCCTAGATTCATAACTACAAAGGTTCCATACCATTCAAAAATAAACCAAGTACTGAAACTAGGCTGATCACCCCCAGGAACACATGTGACATTTAAACCAACTACCAGTATGCAGAATAGCCATCAATAAATAAGATAAATTAACTCACGCATAGGCTAAACTATCATGTTGACACGTTATTAGGTTCAAACATAAACCACATCTTGGCTGTCATAAGGGCACATTGCACATAGGCCACATATTTGAGAAAAACATGCAGACTTCTTGAAGGGAAATATGTTAGATGCTCAGATTAGACAATGTGATCACAATAATGTTATACCATTAATCTATGACTAATTTTAGCTAATATATTTGATTAATCTAACTCTCAGATCTTTCCAAGTCATTTACAGGTTTGCACATAGTATGAACATGTGATGCTATCAAAACAAAACAAATTGAATCGACTCTTGGCCACTGATATGCATTTCAGAGGGACATTATGATTTAGCTAGCCTTCATGCTACTTAAACAATCTCATATTGACATATTGCTCATTACAAATCCCCTACACAACCAAATAGATCCTAATCTAATTTACTGAGCACCCCATTTGATCATTCTAGTTCAAATACCATTTCGGACCAAACACGGGTACACTACAATATCATACCTTAGCTCATTTTTAGGTCTTAACTTAGCATTACATAATCTAACAATATGATATGTCATTAAGTCAGTTAAACGTGATCTTTAAGAGCTTAACACAATCCCAAACAGTTCACCCTAGCCTAAATACTCTATATTAACACATAATATACCATTATATGGTTACATAAAGTTGTTACATGCTTTTCAAACAATACCAATGGTTAAACAACTCGTGATGACCCATAATTACTCTAGATAACACACACATCTATATTTTAAGCTAAATAGGCATGTTTTTCAGATTAACAAGTTCTTAAATTACTCTTAATCATAGACATGTTATACTACTTTGAACTACAACCTAAAATCATGCTTTTAACTAAGATAGAAAGTCATCTAATGCATATAAATAGTTGAAATAGTTAGCTAAACACATCATTAATCACACAAACAACCATAAGATCTAGCAAATAGCATATAACATACTATAATGTCACATATTAGCAAAAATTGATGAATTTAAACTATAACAAAGTAAAGGATAGGGGATTACCTCTTGTAGTGGTAGCCGAGTCGATTTGAGGCTTGAATCTTTAGCTCCTTCACTCGTTTATGCTCACACACACACACAAAGAATAAATTTTTAGACTAAACGGACATAAATCGACACTTAGCATTACACTGAAAGGCTTGGAACCCAACACAATCGAAATAAATCCTTAATTTCAACAATTAGGATAAACTTGTAAAAATGAACAAGCTCAGAAACTGTAATTGCCGACCTATGAACAGTGAGATGGTGATTCTCAATTTATAGAGACCCTTTAACCCTAGGTTTTCAAGTTGGACCGATGTGGGAGAACCAAAAATGGGAGGGGGGGGGGGTTCCCTCCAATAAGTTCTCAACCAATCGAATCAACAAGTTTGAAATCAAATGAGACAAGAACTCATAAAATAGTAACAAAAAAAGCAAGAGAGAGGGTCAATCTCACCGTGGTAGGGGGCAAGTTCATTTAATGCCCTTGCCCAAAATAGGTGAACACACCTAGTATGAAGAAAATAGTACGCATATCCTCGCAGTTTCTGGAAAAAGAGGATGACCAGCCCTCTAGGGTTTGATCGTGAAGACCAAAAGAAAAAAATGGTGGGTTTAGGGTGTTAGAACTTGGGCCTGGACTCAGCCAAATCATTTAAGGGGAGGGACGACCCAAGACACTGATTTAAAATAAAAATGAACCTTTGACCATATTTTGCAACTATGGCCATGTTTTAAATTTTAAAATGACTCGACTAATTTCAATTATGATCAAATTAAATGAATAGCTTCGTAATTTCAACTATTCTTCTTAATTACACAATCTTCCTGAATTGACAGAATAAATATTAATTTATTTTAAAATTGATAATTTGGACACTTTTGCGCAATTCTCTTTACTTTTACTTTTAAAAATTATGATTAATAATCCAAATAAATGCAAAAACGATGTATTATATACAATAAGTATACCAGGTGATAAATTTTCAAATGGAGTGACAAAATATCTCTGGAAAATTTTGTAAAATTAATCTCGTCTCGTAAAAAGTATGTTTTACTCCGTCTATGACTCAGAAACTTTAACTGATTAAGTAAAATTATCAAAGGGTAAAAATTAGGTGTCAAAACTTACTACTTTCTTAAGTTATAGGATTATAGAGAATTTAGTACTCACTACTTTCTTAATTACTACAAAAATAAGTTCACTAAAAGAGTCAGCTTGCTAACTTAATCTCTCAGCAAAATAAAAAAACTAATGCCACGACCCTTTTTAAGAATCGTGGTGGCACCTACACTTCCCACCGGTAGGTGAACCACATTCAATCTCACTCAACAAGATCTAAGAAGAAATGCGGAAATGTAACAAAATACTTATAAACTAGTCTATAATAATATAAATACGCGAAACATAGTCTGAAAGTCAAATAAAAATCCCAAAGATCTGGTCAATAATACAAGAATGCTACTGTCATAATACATCTACCAAATGGAAATAACAAGTCTAAAAGTCTGAATACTTGTCTCTCGAATCAAAGTAAAAGACAAGATAAGAGATAGAGCATCCCGTGGCATGTCGGTAGTAGCATCCTCACCCTGAAGCTTGTTTACAAGTTTACATAAGTAAGGGCAGGACACATATTTATTCTTTTAATATTCTAATTACACTTTAAGCGGAGGTTTATACCGTTTATCCTTGATTAAGAAGGGGATATACGCATGCATAACATACAATCATTTAATTACAACCCCTCGACTAATTCTTCACTACTCTCTTTATCAAATAACGCTAACAATCATCAAGCAATACAAACATGCACAATTTTCTATGATCAACAAGACAGTCCCGTCAGTAAAATCCACTGACCATAATGTAGTTCCACAACGTGTACTCAAACTCATAAAGGTGTATCCACTCAACTCATTGCACATAGAACAAGCCAATCTTAGCAACCAATCCGGTCCGATATAATCATTCCAATCATCCAAATTCAATTAATCAGGATATCACCCAAGTTCCAATAACCAATCCATATCACGTTCTAAACAACAAGTGATCCCGTATGAATGAATATATGAATGATGTGAATGATATGAATGCAATGCATATGGCAAGTACCTTTCATCTCCAGTATATAGGCGTTCAAGTTTTTTTATGAAATGCATACCCATGGGGGACCCGCGATGTCCATATACTCCTCTATAATTTTCCATCGGAGCCCAGATCTTGGATGAATAATAATTGTTACAAGCGTGCAACTCCATTCCATGCTTGTCATCATCATCCAAAATTTCCCATCGGATCCCATCTCTATGGCTGTAGTATAATCATCGATAAATATAGCCAAAATCTCATAGGTATTCTCACCTTCACAGTCTTTTGGACCCACAACGTTTCCATACCACTCTCATATCAATATCATCAGAACTATGAGTGTTTGAATGCAAATGACAACACTAGGTAAGAAATCATGATGTAATGAGATGCAACCAAGTATAGAGATGATTGTCACATTCTTTCAAGAGTTCAATAACATACATTCCAAGTACAATCAAGATATCATATCAAATCATGTATGATGAATAAGTACAACAATAGCAAATATGGCGACAAGCCCAATGAATCAACAATCGGAATCAGCTCGAGGCTAATTCCCCAAACCCATCATCATAGTTCAACACCGGTACCATTTCAAACGTTCATCACACCCATTTTAATGGGACACCCAAACATGCTCAATACCCCTCAATATTTATATCTAATTATGTACTTATATCGGAGTCTAATGAAAGTAAACTGTACCCTACCTCTGGGACGAGCAGGAGCCACGAACGGTCGACCCTCTACACAAGACTTGCCCTTCTGGAGTGCCTCATAGTTGTCGTAGTCTAATATGTACATACTATTTGTAAAAATAAAGCTAACACATAATACAAGGACGTAGTCCGTAAACATAACAAGACTTTCAAAACCAACCCTTGGCCTACGGTACCAAAATCTAAACTTTATTACCCAAAAAGCATAAAGACATACTAGATAAACATATCCTTGAGTTAATTAGAAAGCTAAGCTCAATTGGACCTTCAATTGCATAATTTAGGAAAAGCCCAATTTACAAACCTTAGGTTTCCCCCCAAATCAAATGGGTTTCTATACTTAAATTAAATTCTACAACATGATTATCTACCAATTTCCATCACTAATTCATAACATTAAATCAATCGAATCCATATACCACTCTTAAATTAATAAATTAACTCTCTTAATCTCAAATGGAAGTCATAATTCATTTTCCCCATTTCACATGCATAATTAATCACCATTAAAGGACTTATAATCATGAAATTAAATCACAAAGGATGGAAATATTACCCAAATGAAGAGTTCACTCTTAAATCTTCAGAATTTTCACCTCTTGTAGCTATATGTTAGAGAATGACTATTTTGGGAAATGAAACTTGACCTAGGAATTTAATATACTGCCTGATCCAGTGATTTTCCCTAGCGGTGTCACTTGACACCTTGCCTCAATGCAGATATGATCCCGAATCCGCGGAGGCGCACCCGCCCCTGCGGTAATCCCATCTGCCAAGGCGGAAACTCAGCAATTATCCAAACCCTGCTTCTGCGAGCCAACCTCCCGCCGAGGCAGACACGCAAAAGCGAACAATAGTGCCACCAATGCAGAAACCAGACACCAGATCATAGGAAACTAACTTAGTCTTCCACCAAACACTCGAAATACTCCCGAGACCCTCCAGACACAAAGAAAGTATGCTACCCCAAGAAAAATAGTGCTACAAAATTGATTGTGCTCTCATATTTCTCATATGACCAAGATAAGACATACTATTCTAAAGAATCACTCAAAATAACCAAATTTCTCAATTAGTACTGCAAAATATATCTGATTGTCTCGAGAAGAGAACTAATGACATGACTAAGTCATAAATGATCATTTGGAACTACCAAAATAGATGAAACCCCGAAATGAACTCATATACTCAAAAGTCAACCTTGAGTCAAACTATCCAACTCTAAGATTCTAAATTTTGATTTTTTATCCGAAACTTATATAAACAGAGCTCGGGAACTAAGCCACCCATAACCGCACATTACAAACCCCACATAAAGTCTGCGGGAAAGGTAATTTAGTCAAATAAGAGTCTTTAGCTAAAAATGACCGGATGGCTCATTACACTATCTTTATTATATTATACAATAGCTAGGCTGAAAATTCAGAAGAGAAAATTCCATGGACTTTGGAGGAGGTTGACAAGAAACTTGAATGCCAAGAACTGTCGAGAGTTCATCATAGCTGTGTTAGTTGCACTGATTTACAGGATATGGTGGGCAAGAAATGAAGCAGTGTGGAAGCAGAGTGTTGCGTTGCCAAAAATATTTTATGAGGGTATACGACAAGAGATGGTTATAAGGGTAAAATGCAAGAGAAGGCAGAAGGAGTGCAGGCATGGAAGGCTGTGGATAGATACGTTATACAATAATACTTAGATGGCTTATACTTATTTTTTAACTTGTTTTGAGAAAATAAGGATGCCAAAGTCTCGGAAAATAGAATAGGGTTCTGTAATAGTTTTCTTGTATAGTGATTAATAATATGCTTTATTTTCACCAAAAAAACGTATTTTGGGTTGAAGACATTTAAACTTCTGTCTATTTAATAAACAGACACATAACCACAATTAACAAAGATGCTAGTCCATATTCTATTCTTTTAGATAAACACCCTGATTATTCCCATCTAAAAGGTTTTGGTTGTGTGCATTTTATCCATTTACCTAGACATAAATGTCATAAATTATCTTTCAAAGCCGTGAGGTATATTTTTCTGGGTTATAATAATGTTCAAAAGGGCTATCTTTATTATTATTATTCTTCTAGATGACAATTAAGGGTTTCTAGACATGTGATTTTATTTGAGCATTCATTTGCTACCCTACAACCTCATCAACATTGTATGAATCTCTCTCCTTTTTGTATAAGTTTGAGAATCAAAAGGTACAAAGTCCCGCAGCTCCCAACGAGGACCCTAATGACATTAGTGATGATTCTGTTCAATCTGATATATTTATAATGGATGATTAAGGTAATAGTACTTCTTCACATGATTCATCCCACCCTTATTTCACTCACTTATCTGACATAAAAAATGATTCCGATGGTGACCCTATACTAAATGAAAAAATAATTCTGTCAATTCATGATCCTCGTCACTTTGAACATAAAGCATCTGCCCCGAATCAATATACATACTCTCCAGGTAGATACGACTGAACTTATGGCTTATTTGCTACTTTGAATTCTATTTTTGTCCCAACTACTTACCAAGAGTCATCGAGTCATGAATGCTGAAAAAAGGATATGGAAGAGGAGCTTTAAACTTTAAAATAGAATCATACTTGAGATTTGGTGTCTACACTAGCTATAGATTCTCTTGTTGCGAGTAAATTAGTTTATTCAGTGAAGATTAAGTCCGATGGCACGCTGGAGAGGTATAAAGATCCACTAGTAGCTCAAATATATAAACAAGAATATGGATTGGACTATGAGGAGACTTTTTCCCTTGTTGCAAAGATGACAATAATTCGTGCTTTGCTCACTATTACATCTGTCAAATGATGACAACTTCATCAAATGGATGTGAAAAATGCATTTTTGCATGGTGAGTTACGTGAAGTTATATAGATGAAGCCTCCTCCAGGATACAACCAAGACAACCTGACATGGTATGTCTTCTTTGAAAGTCTCATTACAGTATCAAACAAGTACCACATGCATGGGTTGAGAAGTTTCGATCTACCATCATTAATTCAGATTTTTAGTTAGTTTCTGATTACTCATATTCATCCGACACTCCAATACTTGTATGATAATTTTGTTACTTTATGTGGATGATATTATTATAATCAGGAATGATGAGAATGAGATTAAACAACTCAAGAATCTTCTTAATGCAACCTTCAAAATGAAAGACCTTGGTAGATTAACATATTTTTTGGGTTTGGAGGTTGAATATTTACAGAATGATATCATGATAAGCCAAAGGAAATATCCAGAAGATCTTGTTACACAAGCATGTCTTAGTGATCAGAAGGTAGAACAGACACCAATAGAGATTAATGTGAAGTACAAAAATGATGATGACGACCCTCTTGTAGATACTGTAAGCTCATTGGTTGTCTAATTTATTTGACAATGACAAGACCGTATATCTCTTATTCAGTTTGAGTCTTGAGCCAATTTGTTGCGAATCCATACCAACATCATTTTTCTGCCCTCCTCAAGATCACGTGCTATGTTTAGAGTACAATTAATCGATGTCTCTTATTCATTCAGCATCGTCTCTAAGCCTAAAAATATATGCAAATGCAAATTGAGTAGGATGTCTAAACTCTCCAAATCTACAACAGGATAGTGTATGTTAATCATATCATCACTTGTCTCATGAAAGTGCAATAAACAACTAGGAATCGCAAAATGTCAATGCAGGCAAAATATAGATCAATATCAGTTATTTGCTCTAAAGTTGTGTGGATATATCGGCTGTTGGCAGAACTTCATATCCCTGTCGATGGAGCCACTAGGTTATATGCTGACAATATTAGTCCAATACATATAGAAACAAATCTAGTCCACCACAAAAATAAAAAGACATTCAAGTAGTCTATCATTATATTCATGAACTTATTTTTGATTGAAGTGTTGTAGAATTTTGGAACATTTGATGTCTTTTGACTATACATTTTTCTTATTTTTAAGCAAGTTTGTGTCATTTTGATGTGTTTTGTTTATGATTTAGGTAAATAATAATAAAAATGCAAGAACAAGGAAATTCCATCAAAGTTCCTTGCTTTGGAGTTGTAAGGACCGTACAATTTGACCGTCACTGTGAAGAGTTAGGAAGAAAGTTGAGAAGTTGAGGAAGATGCCTACGGTGGATTTATACGGACCATACAAACGTGGCGTACATTCTGGCCACTTGATTGAAGACAAAGAGAAGCAAGAAATGTACGGGCCATACTTATTTGCACAAACTTTACAAAATGGCCGTTGAAGATGACCGTATCATTTTATATAGACCATACTTAATTGTACGGTCCGAACTTTTAGCGACAGGGGCTGATTTGTCAGATTTTAATTCCGTATTTTGGACTTGTATAAATACTCTTTAGGATTTTGTAAGTATTTTATCATATGTTTTAAGACTTGTCTCGATAGGAGCGATTTCTTAATATATCTTGAAGCTTTCAAGAACAAGATTCCATCTTTAATCTTCTTTATTCAATTGTAAGTTTCAATGAATAAATTATTGCTTTGTATTATCATAAATATTATGTGTAGCTAAACTTTATACTAAGGTTGTGAACCAGTGAAAGGTGTTATGAGAATGGGTGTTTAATCTTGATATATGAATAATGAGTTGTTAATATTTAATTATCTGTTTTTGGTTCACGTTGGTTAATGGTTGCAAATATTAGCTTAAGCCATAAATTCTGCTTTACTTGGGAAAGTGAGTAGGGTTTGATAGAGATAATTAACAAGAACTCGAGACTTTATCTCTCGTTAAATAAGCTCACTTAGGAATAAGAGGAGTTCACTTGGCATAATTAATCGTTCTCCATTCACTTTTTTATATTTGGAAAAATCATAAAGAGAAATACTTCCTAACTATTGAGAAATATTAGGAAGTCACATCGAGATTAAGTGCATACAATACAACAATCCATTAGAAGTATATCACACTAATACCTAGAGCATAACATCTAATCTAGCGGTGATGCAACCTTGGTTTCTTAATCATAATATTTACAATCAATTCAAGATAACTGGTAGAAATACACTAACTTTTACAACTTTAATGGAATACGAACAAAGATTTAAGTCAAGTACTACACTACAATAGTAATATTTTCACACCCTATTCCCTATGTGATTCGACCCCAACCTAGTTGGGTTACTATATTTGAGAACGTCCGCTTTACTCCATTTAATAGGTGTAATTTGAGCATATCAAATTTTGGCACCGTTGCCAAGGAATACAGTTTGAAATTACTAAAGAGTGTTTACTTTACTTCAAGTCTTTTTCTATTCCATCACACTTTGTTTGTTTTTTCTGGTAAACCAGGTAATACGGCAGGTAAACACAGAGGATGTGGAGGTAATAGTGTAGCGGAGGCAATGCAGTTCTATCACTACTAGAAATTGACGTCGAAGGAGAAAATGTATTCGCTGATCTTCTTCAAGAGGTAAAATATGCATCTGTTGTTGTTCCCCCTACGGTGGGTGCAAACTTCCAGATTGATAACTCTCTCTATCAATTACTCAAGTTTGAAGGTTATTTCCGAAACTCGACCAACAATGACCCACATCAACACTTGAGAAATTTTCTGGGTGTATGCCAGACACATACTCAGAATATGGTCTCTTCAGATGCACTTCGACTGCGAATTTTCAAGTATTCATTGGCCAGTGAAGCAAGGGCTTGGTTTGAGAAGTTGCCCAATAATTATATTCACACTTGGGCTGAGCTCGTGAACATATTTATGAAGAAGTGGTTTCCTCCAAGTAAGAAAGCTGAGTTTCGAGATAAATTTTTTGAATTCAAACAAATCCAGAGGGAACAAATTTACGAGGCTTGGGAGAGGTTCAAGCTTTATCTGATGCAGTCTTCTAATCATGGGTTTAGTAAAAATGTTCTTATGGAGAAGTTCTATACATGCATGGATTCGATGATGCAATCAATAGAAAATAATGCAGCCGGTGGATGTTTTATGGATAAGTCCTTCATTGATATCCTAAATTTTCTTAATCGATTGACAAATAGGAGTTATTTCAACTGGGTTTTAAATTCTCCTAACTATGTTGGATCCATTATGTATGGTGGAATAGATATCGACTTAGTGTCGGGAAGTAGATCAATTCCAAAGTTGATCTCCCTATCGGGAGGAACTCCAAGAAGATCTTCTGGAAACTCATTAACAACTGGTACATACTGAAGAGTTGGGGTCTGGGTATCTGCATCCCTAACCAAAACTAGATGGTAAATATACCCTTTGGATATCATCTTTATGGCTTTTAGATAGGAAATAAACCTACTTATGGTTGCTACTACATCACCATTCCATTCTATGACTGGTTTATCTAAAAATTCAAAACTGACAATATTGGTTCTACAGCCTACTATGGCATAACATGAAGACAACTAATCCATACTCATGATTACATTGAAGTCTACCATTTCTTAACTCTACCAAATCGATTATGGTAACACAGTGATAGACTTTAACTGGACAACCCCTATATACCCGCCTGGGTATAACCGACTCACCAACTGGAGTGGATGCCTCAAAGGGTTCATGCAACTTTTTTGGTTCTATCCCAAATTTCTTAACAATGAATGAGGCTACATAAGATAGAGTGGATCCAGGATCCATAAGAGCATAAACATCAAAAGTGAAAATGGTTAGTGTAACTGTGACAACATCTGCACCAGGCTATGTATCCTAATGACCTGATAGGCATACAAATAGTTTGGACCTCCGCCTGCCTTACTGGAATTAGCTGGACCATGACTTGATTGGGCTTGATAATTATAAAGAGCAATAGAATATATGGACTGACCCACATTACCTCATGTACCCTACCTCGCTGATGGACAGTCCCTCTGAAAGTGACCCTGCTGACCACAACCATAACAGATATTCATACCAAAGTGGCACTCCCCTGGGTGCCTCTTACCATACCTAACACAAACTGGATTACTGAAAGAAATTTAGCCCATACTGGCTTGTGACTGAGAGCCTGATGCTCTGAAGTTCTGCCTATTATTATCATTCCTGAACTTTGGAGCGAGGGCACTGGCTGAAGATGGAACAGGTCCTGATGACCTATTTTTAAAGAATTGTTTGCCTCCACCTCCCCCATGATTGAAGTGACTTGTAGACTTAGCTCTCTTGTTGAATTCCTTGTCTTTCTCCTTCTCCAATGCTTCCTCTTCATTTATTCTGTTATCACTATCTTGTACAAAAGCAACCATGTTAGTGATGGGCATTTCCATGTTCAAAGCAGAAATATTAGAAGCATTGAATAACTGGGGATCCATACCATACACAAAACACCTAACTCTGGCCCTCATGTCTGGAACAATATGAAGAGCATATTTTTCCAGAGAAACAAAGTGAAGATAGTACTCCTGCCATCCTGCTTGAGATTTTCAAATTCCATGACCTTTTCCTCCCTGACCTCTACTAGCAGAAAGTGCTCAATAAAAACATCAGCAAATTCATCCCAAGTTGCTGGAAGTGCATCTTCCCCGCGAGACTGCTCCCATGACTCATACCAAATGTTGGTAATATCCTGCAACTGATAAGCTCTAAATTATGATGCGTCTACCTCAGTGACATGCATAACATGAAAGATTTTCTGCAGCCCATCAATAAAATTATGTAGATCTTCCTTCTTGCAAGACCCTCTGAACACTGGAGGTTCCATACACAAAATTTCTATGTCCTAAAACTAGATGACTCCCTACTAGTTCTTGTACTTAGAGTCATTCCTGTCGTTGGGCGGTGTAACTAGAATCTCCGTAGGCTCTGTGGTATCGGGTGGAGGCGATGTACCTGAATTGGCTCCCTGAGCCTGAGCATCTTCCTCACGGGCAGCATTAGCAGCAACCATATTGTTTGTAGTTGATTCCCTTTTTGCAGGCATTTTCTGAAATATGCAATACACACGAGTTAGAAGGATACCCTGAAGGTATAACTTTAACTGCACAATCTAGAGTATAAAAGAAGTCAGACAATCCTATATGTATTGGTGGACAACTATTATATGTGTGGGCCCTTCACACACATAAAAGTGACCTCATTGGAAATTATTTCATTGTCTCCCTAAGACACTTGAACCTAGGTTCTGATACCAAGTTTTATAACGCTCGAACCATGGATTAGGCAAAATACGGCACTTGGTGCCTAACTACATATGACCGAGTGAACCACACGGCTTGCGAAATTAACATATATGTCAAAAGCATGAAATAACAATAGTTTGAAACTTGTAAAACATATACTGAAATCAGTCTGAAATATAATAGCAAAATTATCTTAGTAAAATAAGATAAGTCTGAAAATAATACTGATATGACATGCTAACTAGTCTAGTCTATGAAACCTCTTAAATATGAGTCTGCAAAACTGTTTACTAGGACAAGGTCTTGGCATACCTCTATCATAAAATTCAATCATGACATAAACAAACTGTCACCCCAGATAAAATCGGGCTCACTAAGTAGCTGATACTGAAGTAATCCTAACTAGCAGATCTGTTGTCCTGAAACTCAGTACTTGCACCGTAAGGTGCAGACCCCAGGCAAAGGGATGTTATTACATTTTAATTGTATTGTATATAAAGTAACTACAAGAATAAGTAGACACACGATATAATAGGAACATGAAACTAAAAATGAAACTAAACATGAACATGAATATAATAACATGTGTAAAATTTGTAAATTGTGTATCTGTATGAGAGCAATAATATAACCAACAACATGAAATCACCACATGGGTATGTAGAGTCAGATATTTGGCTCGACTAGCAGAGCGTTCCCATACCTTTTCAGGGTGTGAGACATGAACATGACATAAAAAATCCAATCATTAATATGGAGGTATCATCCTCTGGGCAGATCGACCCTTATCCTATGATGGCATACGTAGTTTTAGGCTACTAGAGCCTTCTCGGTAATCTATGCAAGTTCCAAAACATGTACTTGAAAATAGTTGGCTTGTAAGCCCATGAGTTTCATGAAATAACTTGTAAACATAATCTTTGATAATCTAACTTGAGCATGAATACATAATATATCTTGTAATAAAATATGTATAATTTCATAGGTTAATTAATAATGATTCATAACTTGATAATTAAGAACTCATAAAGTGATTTATCCTTACAAGAATCAAGAACACTTTGGCATCCTCTCTAATTGGCTAGGAAAAGTTGTGGACTACTTTGAGATTGAATTGAAGTTGGTTGTGGGAGACTCTTTGCTTGATTAAGGTAAGGTTTCATCACATATATGTGTCATGTAGTTACTCCTAACTTGGATTGATTTATTAGTGAAAATAACTTGTAAGTTATGGAGGTATTGTAAGCATGGCTTTGAAGGATTACCTCCTATTGTATAAAGTTATATTACCTATTTGTTTGGGGTTGTGGATTGAGATTTAGAGTAAACACATGTGTTGAATCATGTTGGTGAATTTGTGAAGTTAAGGAGAAGAGTTAGGGAAAATGGTGATGTTAAATTGAGTGAGAATCCATGATAAAATCGCACTAGAACTTCACGTATGCAATTTGTTTGACGAAATGCTTAAATTAAATATCTTATAAGATATGGATTCAATATTGATACAAATCCTTAATATGATATAGATAAATATCCATAGAAACTGTGATGGTTCGTGTGACGTAATTAGCTTCCTCGATAAGGTGTGTAGGGCTTACTTTTTCTCCCTAATGGCATTAACTTCCTTGTGATGATAACTACATACATGTTGTAGAAAGAACTCTACTCCTAATTGTTAAGAAGACATATGTGGTCTATTTGATTGCTTAATTGTGTGTGTATCCGTCCTTCGTCAAGGTTATGTTTAATTCTTGATATTATCCTCTTTACATGGGTAAAAAATGTTCATTCATGTCATGGTAAGGAACTAAAGGTAGTGAGTCTGTTCTCTCATTGGTTACCACAGGGTGAAAGATACCATGTAGTCGGCATAAGGATCGTCGGGGGTGTAACGACCTTATGTCACCCAGCGAGTTGATGAGTACCTCATATACTTTATATAATCCTTATACGTATAAGCTACATAGTTATACTGCCCTTAGAGACCTGTGGCATTACATATGTAGTTATACAGACATTGCTGATGATATTGCACACAGAGGCCTACGGCATTTTATACGCAATAAACTATATAGAGAATATTTCCCACAGAGGCCTACTGAACTCTACATGAGAAAATATCATATATATGCATATATATATATACATTGCAGATTGACCCCTTTGTGACACTTATGAGTTTCAGGTGGTATGCTTTTGTTCCTTTCATTTATTGTTGTCTTATTTCCAGTTGATTATTCCCTACATAGTTAATATATTCATTCGTCCTAACGACCCCTACTGGGGCACTGTGTTCATGCCCGCAGGTACAGATTGGTAGCCAGATATACCTTCTTAATAGGATACCTGTCTCCAGCATTTGATTATCGCACTCCTCTTCTCTGGAGTTTCTATATAGAGTTAGTAGGTACTATAATATATATAGCCAATATTTTAGGTATGGTGGGGCCCTTTCCCGACCACATGATGTATTGTAGCACTCTTTGAGGCTTGCAGACCAGTGTTTAGGGTGTATTTATTTTGTTGGGCCTTGTCGACCTTAGTTATGTATATATATTGTTGTTGGGCCTCCTCTGCTTACAGGTTGTGATCAAACCATTTACTCTGGTCATGGTCAAAGTTTGCAGGCATCAGGCCCACAACATAGAGGAGATTTAAGCCAGATGTAGCCGTCTTTGCCTCGATGTATTCAGTATGGCCAAGCCCGTCTAGGGAAGTGTTATAGAGGGTCAGATGTATGTTACGCTTGTGGTTATCTCAAGCGTTTTGCTAGAGACTGCCAGATGAGAGGCCGAGGAAGAATGGTGAAGCCAACGGGGTTTTTAGCAGCTTTCTCTTCATTAATACGCCCTCTTGTACAAGGTATGCAGGCGCTGGCTAGTAGAGTCAAGGGCATGTATATATCATCTATCTCAGGCGGTGATCAGAACTGCATTTATGCATTGCAGGTGTACTGTCTACCTTTTCACTGGATGTGTTTGCTCCGATAGATCTACGGTATACTTTGTCACGTATTACTCTTTTTGTTACTGGTACTTGTGATAAGGATCCTGCAGTATTACGTAAGTTATTTGAGGTGTCCTTGTCTGTAGGTAAGTCTGTAATCATTAGAAAGTTGTACCGGGGTTGTGATATTGTGATTGGTGACCATAACACCTTAGTCAATTTGAATGAATTAGAAATGATTGATTTTAATGTTATTATGGGTATGTATGTAGATTGCTGGACGAAAGTCATTCGCTTTAATTTTCCAAGCGAGTGCATTATTGAATAGAAGGGTAATATTTCAGCGTCGAAAGGAAAGTTTATTTCCTACCTTAAGGCTCAGAATATGATATCGAAAGGGATATATTTATCATCCGGTGCGAGTATCTTCTACTTAAGATAAGACATGTACGCTGGGACATTCTGGGTTCATTTCTCCTTCTATTCTTCCCTTCCAACTCTCTTTTATGTTATTATACCCACTTTTCTTACTTTAGTCATATCATCATCCTTGTAGATATAAATTATGGACAACTCCGTGGTCCTGGAATATTTTGATTCGGTAAGCTCTCTTCTACCTTCACATTTTCACCACGGCAAAATCTGAAGTGGATTCCTAATAAATGCTCTTAGTATCAAAACATTAGAACTAGGTGGGTAGACATCCATGATTAAGGATATACTCGGTTGTCTATCATTTCACTTCTTGTTCAAGTTTGCGTGTTACAGTCGCATACGTTTCGGATGAATTTTCCTCTCTTTTCAAGCCAACTATCATTACTTCGAGTCACTTCCTTTTTCATTATTCGACAAGGAGTCCTGCTCGTATTTCCTACACAACACCTTATACATTGATTTGGTAGGACTTCTCATAATAGTTTTCAATATTTAGATGATAAGGGCTTCGAGTTCTGTGGTGTGAATCTACGAGTCTATTAGGCAAGAAATAGCTGGTTGAAGGCAGTTTACAATACAGATCATGATGTGACAGAATATGACAATAAGTAGTAATTGATATTTGGTAAATATAAGCGGGATGTTATTACACGATAATAAGGTTGAAGAACATTCTTCATAATGATGGCAGGCGGAAAGATTTTAAAGATAATGTAACCCACAATAGTATAATCACCTTGAAGTGAGACAATAGCGAAGAAACGATTCTTAGAACCCTCCAGTCAAAGGAATAAGACCCTGACGTCCAAAAGTGATGGTACAAGAGGTACATTAAAAAAATGGCAGCTCGGTGCACTAAGCTCCCGCAATGCACGGGGTCTGGGGAAGGGCTAGACTACAAGGGTCTATTGTATGCAGCCTTATCTTGCAGAGGGCATCCTTAAAATAATTCAAGCTAGAAATATAAAGGTTAATAGATCGAATGGCGGGTTAAAAAAAGATCTGATACCTCTTAAAGAGGGAAGCCCAAAGTAGTAATAAATAGAAACTTGAATACGCTGTAAATTTTGAATATATCAAGCACTAGCTCTGCCCTGAATACCAAAAAAAAATTGAGAATCGGTAAGAGAAGAGAAAAACAAATACGGCCTGATGTAAGCATCTAGCGAAATAATAAAATGGTTAACCAAACTTAAGAATCCAAGGTAGAAGTTAATGAAAAGAGTTAAGGATTAAGGATGATGAAACAAAGATATGAGTAGATAGATAATGGTAAGTTTTGGATTTGTCAAATTATTGATTCATTTGTGATTGGTGACTGCCCAGAGTTGACAAAAGGTCCTACTCAAATAACCGATGGTGACACTTGGGATTTGCTATGAGAGGTTGGGTGTTTCTAAAGGTGTCACCTGCGAAAGACGATGAGGTTCGGCAAGAAAGGAAAGCTTAGCCCCAAATATGTCAGCCCGTGTTGGATTATTCAGAGAATTGACCAAGTAGCTTATAAGCTTAAGTTACCCCAGAGTTAAAAGCGGTTATCCATATTGCATGTACCTATGATTCGAAAGTGCTTGGGTGGTGCCTCTCGCATCACCCCCATTGAATATGTTCAGATGACAGAAGATTTATCATACGAGGAAATTCCTATTACTATCCTAGATCGGCAAGTCCGTAAATTGCAGACTAAAGAAGTAACCTCAGTCAAAGTACTTTAGTGGAATAATAACGTGGAAGAAATGACATGGGAAGTCGAGGAGGATATCAAGTCCAGATACCCTCATCTATTTAAGTCCTCATGTGGTATTATTGAGATGGATATAGCAGGCACAACACATACTACATCATGTGATAGTTGAGGTGAGTTATGTATAACCTTTTTTGATTATCACATGCATAAACAGTCGTGTGGGGGCCTATTTGATATCATTATGTTATTAGATCGCCCTGTATGGCATTATATTTGTGGTTGGGCTGCTTGACAGGTTTTGGATAATCTTGTTTATAGAAGAAACTCTGCCAAAATTTTCTAAAATCTTAAGAGTTAGAATATTACCCAACATTCGAGGACGAATGTTCTTAAGGGGGGACGGATGTTATTCCCCATAGTTTCGCACCCGAATAAGAGTGTAGTAAGCAAACTTGAATCTTGAGAACTTAAGATCATTTCTGAGGGTTGGTGTGACAAATAAGAACGTTAAGTAATGGTTTAGGAAGGTTGGAAGTCAATAGGATCAAAGTAAATACAACTCGATGAAGATTGATGAAATTTTGATGATATGCTAAGTGCTTCACGTCACGGATGCCATTATGCCTCGCGAATTCAGCCACAGATCTAAGCCACTATTCCCCCACCTTATTTCCACCGTATGATGTGGCATATGCGGCCACTTATGGGTATATGTACCGCATATGCAACTGCATATGTGAGGCGGGTTAGATGGCTTATTTAAGACAATTTTTGGCAGCTTTATGTTCATTTCATATTTTGACACCATAAGCTCCAAAAACTCTCCAAATTCCTCTCCACCATTGAAGAGCATCCCTACATACATCTAAGGTGATTTCTCCTTCCAAGAATCAAGAACACCTTGAAATCCTCTCTAATTTGCTTGGCAAAGTTGTGGACTACTTTGAGATTGAATTGAAGTTGGTTGTGGCAGATGTTTTGGTTGATTAAGGTAAGGTTTCATCACCTCTATGTGTCCTTTAGTTCCTTCTAACTTGGATTGATCGATTAGTGAAGATAACTTGTAAGTTATGGAGGTATTGTAAGCATGGATTTAAAAATGATCTCTTATAGTATGAAGTTATATTACCTATTTGTTTGGGGTTGTGGATTGAGATTTAGAGTAAAACCCAAGTGTTGAATCATGTTGGTGAAGTTGTGAAGTTAAGGAAAAGAGTTAGGAGAGATGATGGTGTTAAATTGAGTGAGAATCCATGATAAAATCACTCTAGAACTTCACGGACACAATCATCTTAAAATCACTCTTGATGATATCCTCTTTACATGGATAAAATAAGGTT
Organism: Anisodus tanguticus; assembly: GCA_034509755.1. Lineage (NCBI taxonomy): Eukaryota > Viridiplantae > Streptophyta > Magnoliopsida > Solanales > Solanaceae > Anisodus > Anisodus tanguticus. The sequence continues at coordinate 26,578,094 of CM067559.1, forward strand.
TATTCATGTCATGGTAAGGAACTAAAGGTAGTGAGTCTCTTCTCTCATTGGTTTCCACAAAGAGAAAGATAACATGTAGTCCGTATAAGGATAGTCGGGGATGTAATGACCTTATGTCACTCTGGCGAGTTGATGAGTACCTCATATACTTTATATAATCCTTATACATGTAAACTATATATCAATACTGGCCTCAGAGGCCTATGGCATTATATACGCAGTTATACAGATATGATGCAGATGATATTGCCCAGAGAGGCCTATGGCATTATATACGCAATAAACTATATAGAGAATATTTCCCACACACACACACACATATATATATATATAGACATTGCAGATTGTCCCCTTTATGACATTTATGAGTTTCAGGTGGTATCATTTTGTTCCTCTCATTTATTGTTGTCTTATTTCCTGTTGATTATGCCCTACATATTAAGTTCCTACATTCGTACTGACAACCCCTCCTAGATGTTGTGTTCATTGCCCGCAGGGCAGCCAGACGCACCTCCTCAATAGGATACATGTCTCCAATAATTGATTGTTACACTTCTCTTCTACGGAGTTGCTATACAGAGTCATAGGTACTATAATATATATATATATATCTCCAGTATTTTGGCTATAGCGGGGGCCTGTCGCGACCAACTGATGTATTGTAGCGCTCTTAGAGGCTTGCAAACCAGTGTTCAATGTGTTTTCTTTTTGTTGGGCCTTATCGACCTCAGTTATGTATATATATTGTTGTTGGGCATTCTCTGCTTACAGGTTGTCATTAAGTTCGTATCATGCTAGTGTTACTTGGAGGCTTATCGGCTCTGGTTTCGTGTCAGAGATGGCAAGTACTATAGTTGGTTCGCTCGGGCCTACGAGTGCCAGGTGTCGGCTACACCCCACAAGGTGTGTGACAAACGTGGTATCAGAGCAGGTCTGTCCTAGGTAGTCTGCAAGTCGTATCTAGTATAGTCTTGTTTATGGGTGTGTTGTTGACCACACTTATAAATAAGAGGCTACATGATATTTAGAATGGTTACATTTCTTCTTAATCTAGATCGTGCAATAGAGCTGAGTCGTAATGCTCATCTCTAACCTTCACTTGTTTGTATTCCCAGTGATGCCTACTACTACTAGACGTAAGGCAACTGCTTAGAGGTTAGATGAGCAGGTGGGGGATGGCACCAGTCGGGTATGACCTGCCAATATAGAGTAGAGTGAGCCTCATGATGAGGCTGATTCTCAGGCTTCTAGAGAAGCAGCACCACCTCCAGAAAGGCAGAGGGGAGTTGACATACCTCCAGTTCCTCATTAGGTAGCCCCTAATATGGATCTAGATATGCGGAGTGCGGTGTAACTATAGACTCAACTAGTGGCCTCTCAGGTCCAGCATCAGACCCATGGTATTGTAGATAAGGTTGTTAGTGCGAGAGTTTAGGACTTCATCAACCTGGACCCTCCAGTAGTTTTAAGGAAATATACAAATACGGATCCATAGAGTTTTCTGGATTAGATGCAACAGACCTTGCGGGTTATGCACGTCACTGACACTAAGTCAGTAGGGCTTGCCTCTTATAAATTACGGGATATTGATGTGACTTGGTATGAGACTTGGGAGTAGTCTAGAGGACCCCCGTGCCCCTCCCGTAGGATGGCAAGAGTTTACTGAGGCATTCTTGCAGCAGTATTTTCCTATTAAGCTCCGAATGAGCCAAACATGATAGATTTTTACATTTAGAGTAGGGTAACATGAGTGTATGGGAGTACAACTTGTAGTTTGATTCATTGGCTAGATATGCTCCGACGGTTGTAGTTGAGATGAGTGATGGGTGTATCGGTTTGTTAATGGCCTAGGACTGTACTTGGTAAATAACTACACTACAACTTCTTTAAATCCAAATTAGACCATTTGTATCCAGGACTACACACAAAACTTTGAGGATCATAAAAAGCAGCAACGAGTTGATCGAGAGCGGGATAGAGGTCAACATAAGAGGGCATGATCCGTGGGTGATACAGGAGACTTCAGAGGTGGGTTTAGGCCATATTTTATCTTAGTGGACCATTTACTCTGGTAAAGGTCAAAGTTCACAGGCATCAGGCCCGCAACATATATGAGATTCAAGCCAGATAAGGCCGCATTTGCCTCGATGTGTTCAGTATGGCCAGACCCATCTATGGCAGTGTCTTGAAGGGTCGGATGTATGTTATGCTTGTGGTTATCCTGGGCATTTTTCTAGAGACTGCCTGACGAGAGGTGGAGGCATTATAGAATAGTCGACGGGGTCTGTAGCAACTTATTCTTTATCAGTACCCCTTCCTATGCAAGGTACGTAGAAGTTGGCTAGTAGAGGCACAGACAGGGGAAGGGGTGGAGCATCTAACTCAGGTGGTCATCAGAAACAAATTTATGCATTGTCGGATCGATAGAACCTAGAGTCGTCTCCAGATGGGGTTGCGGATGTACTACCTGCCTTTTCACTTAATGTGTATGCTCCGATAGATCCAGGGTTTAATTTTTCATGTATTACTCCTTTTGTTACTGGTAAGTGTGATAAATTGCCTGAATTATTACGTAAATTATTTGAGGTGTCCCCGCCTGTGGATAAGTCCGTAATAGTTAGGTAGGTATACCAAGGTTGTGATGTTGTGATTGGTGACCGTCACACCTTAGTTTTTATGAATGACCTAGAAATGATTGATTTTGTTGTTATTATAGCTATAGATGTGGATTGCTGGACGAAAGTCATTAGCTTTAATTTTCCAGGCGATCCCACTATTGAATGGAAGGGTAATGCTGTGGAGCTGAAATGGAAGTTTATTTCCCACCTTAAGGCTCGAAAGATGATATCGAAGGGATATATTTATCATCCGGTGTGAGTATCTTCTACTTAGGATAAGACATTTACGTTGGGACATTCAGGGTTCATTTTCATTCTATTCTTTCCTTCTAACTTTATTTTATGTCATTATACCTTCCTTTCTTAGTTTAGTTATATCGTCACTGTTGTAGATATAAATTATGGACAACTCGATCGTCCTGGAATTGTTTGATTCAGTAAGCTCTCCTCTACCTTCACATTTCCACCATGGAAAAATCTGAAGTGGATTCCTAATAAATGCTCTTAGTATCAAAACGTAAGAACCATGTGGGTAGACTTTCACGATTAAGGATATACTCGGTTGTCTGTCATTCACTTCTTGGTAAAGTTCGCGTGTTATGGTTGCAGACGTTTCAGACGAAATCTTCCTCTTTCTTCAAGCCAAATACCATTACCTCGAGTCACTTCCTTTTTTATTATTCAACAAGGAGTCTTTCTCGTATTTCCTACACAACACCATATATATTGATTTGGTAGGACTTCACGTAATAGTGATCGATCCTTAGATGATTTACTCAATGGATAATAAGGGTTTTGAGTTCTGTGGTATGAATCTATGAGTTGACTGGGCAAGAAATAACTGGTTGAAGGCAGTTTACGATAAAGATCATGAAGTGACAGAATAATGACAATAACTGGTAGACGAATGTTTGGTAAATATAAGTGAGATGTTATGACACAGTAATAAGGTTGAAGAAAATTCTTTATAAGGATGGCGGGCGGAAAGAGTTTAAAGATACGGGTATCGATAACGAGGCTAGAATGGAAGCCGCAATAGTACAATCACCTTAAAGGGTGATGATAGTAAAGAAAAGATGCTTAGACCCCTCCAGCCAAACGCATAAGACCCCGACGTCCAGAAGTGATGGTACAAGAGGTACATTAAAATAAGGGATCCTTAAATTCATTCAATCAAAAACTGTAAAGGTTAACATATCGAATGATGGGTTAAGAAGAGATCTGATATCCCTTAAATAGGGAAGTTCTAAGCAGTAATAAATAGAAACCTGGCTACGATGTGAATTTTTAATATCTCAAGCACTAGCTCTGCCATGAATACCAGAAAAATAGTTTAGAATCAGTAAGGGGAGAAAACAATTAATAAGGCCCGATATGACCATATAGCAAAATGTATCTTCGCTCATTGGTTACAACAGGGTGAAATATAACATATAGTCAGCATGAGGATAATCGCGGGTGTAATGACCTTATGTCACCCCAGCGAGTTGATGAGTACCTCATATACTTTATATAATCCTTATACATATTTATACAGCCCTCAGAGGCCTATGGAGTTATATACGCAATTATACATATATCATGTTGATGATATTACCCACAGAGGCCTATGACATTATATACACGATAAACTATATAGAAAATATTGCCCACAGAGGCCTACGACACTATACATGAGAATATATCATATATACATATATACACATTGCAGATTGACCCCTTTGTGACACTTGTGAGTTTCAGGTGGTATATTTTTGTTCCTTTCATTTATTGTTGTCTTATTTCCAGTTGATTATGCCCTATATATTCAGTATATTCATTCATACTTACGACCCCTCTTGGGGTGCTGTGTTCATGCCCGTAGGTACAGATAGACAACCAGACACACCTCTTCAGTAGGATACCTATCTCTAGCGATTGATTGTTTCACTTTCTTCTCCGGAGTTGCTATACAAAGTCATTAGGTACTTATATATATATATATATATATATATATATATATATATATATATATATATATTCAATATTTTGGGTATTGGGGGCCCTATCCCGACCAGCTAATGTATTGTAGCACTCTTAGAGGCTTGCATACCAGTATTCAGTGTGTATTCATTTTGTTAGGTCTTTTCGGTCTCAGTTATGTATATATACTGTTGTTAGGCCTCTTCTGCTTGCAGGTTGTTGTTATGTTCTTATCATGATACTGTTACTTGGAGGCCTTGTAGACTACGATTTCATGTCAGAGATGCCAAGTATTATAGTTAGTTCATTTGGGCCTTCGGGTGCCGGCCACACCCCCCAAGGTTGGGGTATGACACTTAGGCTAAAAACGACCAGATGGGTCATTACAATTATACTACAGAATATTTTTTTTTGGATATGATGCCAACTTTAGGAAAGATAAATGAAGTTTGAAGGATTGAAATTTAAATCTGAAGTTTGAAGGGTAAATTATTTCACTCTCTCTTTAATTGAGTGTAAAAAGGTGGCCAAGTAAATTTGTTATGACTTTAGGTGCATCACTTATGTAATTTGTTAGACAAGTATATTGTTTGGGATGCATGAGTGGGTATTTGATACCACAAATAGCACGAGGGAAGTACTAAAGGAATATGCAAGGTAGATTTTCTTAAATTATTCTTATATATGGGTATCTTCATAGAATTTATATTGTATTAAGTTGTATTTTTCACAATCAATAAATGATAAGGGATTTATTAGACCAAGTGTCTCACCATGGGGTGCGCTAGTCTTGTTTCTTCAAAAGAAGGATAGGTTTTTGTATCTATGCATTGACTACCGGTAGTTGAACAAGGTCACCATTAAGAATAAGTATCATTTTCCCATAATTGATGATTTATTTGATCAACTATAGGATGCCCAGTGTTATTTTAAGATTGACCTCAGATCAGGGTACTATCAGCTTAAGGTTAACTAATTTGATATTCTGAAAACTGCCTTTAGAACTCGTTATGGTCATTTCGAATTGTGTCATTTCATTCGGATTGAAAAATGTACTAGCTGCTTTCATGGATATTATGAACATGGTCTTCAAACCTTATCTTGACATTTTCATCATTGTCTTCATCGATGATATTTTAGTCCATTCCTACAGTGAAGCTAATCATATAGAACATCTCAAAATAGTGTTACAAACACTCCAAGATCACGACCTCTGCGTGAAATTTCCCAAGTGTGAATTTTGGCTAAAGTCAGTAGCATTCTTAGGACATGTGATTTCAGGCGAAGGCGTCCATGTGGATTCTTATAAAATAGATGTTGTAAAGAATTTGCCCTGACCTACCTCAGCCTTAGAGGTATGAAGTTTCTTAGTTCTGGCAGGCTATTACAGACGTTTCGTAGAGTATTTTTCCTCCATTTGTCAGATGCTTATGAGCGTAGTTTCAAAGCATTGAAAATGAGACTGACTTCGGCTCCACTGTTAACTTTTCCAGAAGGGACCGAGGGTTCGTTGTATATTATGATGCTTTAGGAGTTGGTCTTGGGTGTGTTTTAATGCAGCATGGTAAGGCTATAGCTTATGCATAGACATCTGAAGCCACATGAAAAGAATTATTCGACTCAGACTTAGAATTTCCAGTCATGAGTTTTGCACTCACGATATGGCATCATTATATGTATGGAGTTCACATTGACATTTATACAGATCACAAAAACCTCCAGTACATTTTCAAAAAATGGGAGTTGAATCTTAGACAGAGGAGATGGCTCGAATTGATAAAGGATTATGATGTAGATGTTCTCTATCATCTAGGTAAAGCAAATTTTGTAGACGATGATCTTAGTGGCGATCTATGGGGATCTTAGCTCATATTGAATAAGTTAAGAGAATCACGATGAAGGAGATTCATCGACTAGCGAGTGTACGAGTTTGACTCATAGACTCCAAAAATAGTGGTGGTGTTGTTCAGAACAAGTCTGAATCCTCCTTAGTAGCTGAGGTGAAGGAGAAGCAGTTTAGTGATCCCTATTTATTGCAACTGAAAGAGGGTATCCACAAGCGCAAGACTACAACTTTTGAACAAGGGGAAGATGACGGTACTCTGAGGTGTCAAGGCAAGTTATGTGTTCCAGATGTGGACAGACTCAAAGAGCGAATCATGAAAGAAGCGCATAATTCTAAGTATTGTATCCACCCAGGTTCTACAAAGATATATCATGATCTTAAGGAGATTTATTGGTGGAATGATATAAAGAGGAATGTGGCAGATTTTGTAGTCAAGTGTTTGAATTGTCAGCAGGTGAAGGACGAGCACCATAGGCCTAGTGGGTTGCCTCATAATATTGATATTCCTATTTGGAAATGAGAGATGATAAATATAGACTTCATAAAAGGTCTACCTCTCTCAGCCCAAAGGCATGATTCGATTTTGGTGATAGTGGATCGACTTACTAAATCAGCCCACTTTTTGCCAGTCAAAACCATAGATTGATTAGAGGATTATGCTAAGTTGTATATTCGAGAAATTTTCAGGCTTCATGGGACCCTAGTGTACATCATTTCAGATCGTGGTGCTTAGTTCAGAACTCACTTTTAGAAGTCTTTCCAAAAAGGATTGGATACCAAGGTAAATCTAAGCACAACTTTTCATCCTCAAATAGATGGTCAGGTAAAGCGTACTATTCAGACTCTTGAGGATATGTTGAGGGAATCTGTTCTTGATTTTAAAGGTAATTTGGATGATCATTTGCCTCTCATTGAATTATCTTATAATAATAGTTATCATGCAAGCATCCAGATGGCACCGTTCAAAGCTTTGTATGAGCGGAGGTGTAGATCACCAATTGGTTGGTTCGACGTTGGTGAAGCAGAGTTGCTAGGACCATACTTGGTCCATCAATCTATGGAGAACTGTCAAGTTGATCCAGAAGCATTTGAAAATAACTTAGAATCACCAGAAGTCCTACTCAGATGTAAGGCATATAGACTTGGAATTTCAGGTTGATGATTGGGTATTTCTATAAGTTTCACATATGAAAGGTGTCATGAGGTTTGGAAAGAAAGGGAAGCTCAATCCCAAATATATTGGACCATATAGGATTTTGAGGAGAGTTGGCTAAGTGGCTTGTCAACTTGAATTTCCACAAGATTTAGTTGATGTGCATCTACTGTTTCATGTATCCATGCTGAGGAAGAGTATGGAGACTCATCATTGGTTGTTCCTACCGAATAAATTGTAGTTAAGGATGGTTTGACCTATAAGGAGATCCACGTGGCTATTTTGGATCGTTAGATTCAAAAGTTGAGAACTAAGGAAGTTGCCTCAGTAATAGTGTTGTGGAGAAATCAGAATGTTGAAGAGGCTACATGGGAAGCCGAAGAATACATGAAGTCCAGATATCTGTACTTATTCGAGGAGCAAGCAAAAAATGATCAAGGTAAATACCGTCATTATTCATGTCATGTCCCTTGCGTATCCATGTCATGTCTCATGTTTCACGTTCATGTATTCAGTACTCATGTTCCATGTCCCTATGTTCATGTTTTCGTTTAATCATGTCATTCGGTCCTATGTTTCATGTCATGTTTCTTCACGTTCATGTAATTGTGTTATGTTCATTTTTGTTCTTAACAATGACCTATCATTCAAGGACAAATGATCCCAAGAGAGAGATATTGTAACACGTCGTACCTCTAAACTAAGCCATACTTATGATCCAGGGTTTAGGAAACCAAAACAGGGAGTTTAAGTTGAAAAACCAATTTCAATTCTGCAGATTAGATTTTATGCCTGGATTATATAGACCGTCGAATTAGTTATGGTCTGTTGAACTAAAACGTCAATTTTGTTTCTGAAATTTACGGAACCTAGTAAATTTTACAGACTGTATAAAAAGTTACGGTCTGTCCTTTTTTATCGTCTCAGTCTCTCAGCTTTTCCAGATCACTATAATTCGCATTTTTCAAGATGATCCGATTATACGGACCGTGGAATATTTGAAGGTCCCTCCTCAGGCCATAAAAAATTTGATGGTCCACGAATTTGACCATAAAACCCACGACGCAGCAAACAGTATAAATGCGAGACATAGTTCTGAAAAATCAATTTCACTGTTCTTAAGCCCTAGCACAAAGGTTCTCTCCTTTCATCACTATGATACACCAAGGTAAGCCTGTTCCAAGTATTCCAAGTGGATTCTAATGCATATTGATGAATTCTAAGTAGAAATTCATTATTCTTAACCTATAGATTTCAAGAAAACCCAACTCAAGTTATGAATCATTATTAATTAACCTATGAAATTATACATGTTTTCTTACAAGATATAGTATGTATTCATGCTCAAGTTAGATTATCAAATATTATGTTTACAAGTTATTTGATGAAATTCATGGGCTTACAAGCCAACTATTTTCAAGTACTTATTTTGGGACTTGCATAGATTACCGAGAAGGCTCTAGTAGCCTGAAACTACGTATGCCATCATAGGATAAGGGTCGATCCTCGTATAGGATGACACCTTCATATTAATGATTGGATCATTTCATGTCATGTTCATGTCTCATACCCTAGCAAGGTATGGGAGCGCTCTGTTGGTCGAGCCAGGTACCTGTGAAGACATACCTATGTGGTGATTTCGTATTGTCGATTATACTATTGCTCTCTCCACAAATATACAGATATACAATTTACAGATTTTAAACATGTTATTATATTCATGTTCATGTTCAGTTTTAGTTTCAGTTTCATGTTCCTATTATATCTTATGCCTGCTTATTCTTTCAGTTGTTTTACATACGGTACAATTCAAATATACTAACATCCCTTTGCCCGCAGCCTGCACCTCACTATATAGGTACTGATTTTTAGGATAATAGATCTGCTCGTTTGGATTGCTTCAGTATCAGCTATTTGGTGAACCCCATTTCATCTGGGGTGACAGTATGTTTATGTCATGATTATATTTTATAATAGAGGTATGCTAAGGCATTTTCTTGATAAATAGTTTTGCAGACTCATGTTTCATAGGTTTCATAGACTAGACTAGTTAGCATGTCATATCAGTCATGTCAGCATTATTTTTAGACTTATTATGTTTTACTCAGATGATTCCGCTATTATATTTCAGACTATGATTTTCAGTATATGTTATACATGTTTCAAACAGTTATTATTACATGCTTTTAATTCCCATATTGATTCGGCAAGCCATGTGGTTTGCTCGGTCATATGTAGTTGGGCACTGAGTGCTGTGTTTCGCCTGAGCCATGGTTCGGGGGCGTTACACACTTCCATTCCTTATTGTACTATGCAATGCCATTTTTACCTACAGAGGCAGAGAGAGTCGAATGCTTTATGAGAGGGTTGAGTGTTCCTCTTCAGTTAGCTACATTACAGTTGGTAGCTACAAGGGCTTCATTCGAGAAAGTGGTTGAGCATGCTAGGATGGTTGAGTTTGTTAGGAGCAAGTTTCCCATACATGAGTCAGATAAGAGGATGCGTCGATATAAATAGTACAGTGGGTCTACTTCTTATGGTTATGGATAGGATGGTAGACTCCAGCATTCACATTCTAGTCGCCCAATTCGTGTAGCCCTCCAAATTACAGATGGTACTTCCGTAAGGAAGAGCGATTATAGTGGGGGCTAGTCATATAGGGGAACTTAATATCAGTATTTTGACCAGGGTGGTAGCTCAGGTCTTCTATCTCTATTCAGCACCCCTCAGCAGCCAAGACTTATTACAATTGTGGAGAGGTTGGACAATTTAAGAGAGATTGTTCCAAACTTAGATTGGGTGGATCTCAGACACTTAGGACCCTATCACAACCATTCCAGAGTGGCAGACATTCTAGCAGAGGGGGTTCCCAGTCAGGTTGTGGTAGCCATCAGACTAGCTATTGTGGTCTCAAACAGATAGAAATGGAGCTCGTTCAGGCCGAGGTGGCCAGCAGGGTACTCAGACCAATGGAGGATGCACTTATTATTATGTTCTCTTAGTCTATAGGCTGGAGTATCAGATTCGATTATCATATGTATTATCTAAGTCTGTCATCGGTCTACTATAGTGTTATTTGATCGGAGATCTACATTCTCATATATGTCTACCTACTATTCTAGGGGTTTCTGGAGAGGCGCTCCTAGCCCTACTCCTAAGAAGATTATTTCTTTCATTTAGGCTATGAAGTTGGTAGATAAGGGTTGTTTGGTGGATATGTGGTGTGATATGCTTGATGTCCCTATTCGTATGTCTACACCGATCGATGATTCTGTGGTTATAGATTGAGTCTATTGGCATTGTGTAGTTACTTTTATGGGTTATGATACTTGGGTAGACTTGGTCATTTTAGACATAGTTAATTTTGATATTATTTTGGAGATGGATTGGTTGTCATTGTACCTGAATATGAGGTTATATGTGATATAAGTGGATTGTTGATTTTTTTGGACTTGTACTTGAACTACGTGACTTATCTGGATTATGAAACTATCTAGTATATGATTTACTTTATGTCAACTCGATATCTATCTCTTTTTATGTATCTTCTGTCGTTGTCGGCTATGATGCCTATGGGGGTACGTTTTGTACTCATGCTACACTTGTTGTATTCGTTTTGGATGCAGATACAACTCTTCTACTAGTTCTGGACCTCGAGTTTGAGTCTGAGCCGGTTGATTATCAATATCCAGGGTGAGGATGCTACCTTCTAGCATACTCTTTGATGCTCTTATCTCTTTCCTGTCTTTTATTTATCCGAGAGACATGTACCAACATTTAGACTATGTTATTTAGGCATTTGGCCTATGTTAACCTGTATTCAGACTTTGTATTCAGTTTAGAGCTCTTGTATTGTTGACCCGATCATTTGGGGGTTGTATTTGATTTCCAGACTTATGTTTCGCATTTCATATTATGATCGACAGTTTATTTAGGTGTTTTGTAATAATTCTGTTTTCATTCTTATATCATGTTAAATGATTTGGGAGTGGTTCGCCTCCCATTGGGAAATGTAGGTGTTACCACGACTCCTAAAAGGGGTCGTGGAAAAGTTGGTATTAGAGCTATAGGTTAAATGGTCTTAAATATAATAGTAATGTCTAGTAGAGTCTTGTGGTGTCATATCCTAAATCGGAAAACGTGCGGGCACCTACCCATTTCCCACCTGGTAGGCGAACCCATCCGTTAATCACATCTCAATAAAAAATAAAGTATAACCCAACCATCAAATATACATAATAAGTCTGGGATAGAGAAGGAAATAGTGCAGAAGTAATTTAACAATCCCAAGAAATATGGTCTAAGGCCGTACAAAAGCCATTACTACATAACTACAAGTCTGAATACTAATACATAGTTTGCAAAGTAAAATACTGTCTCGGAATAGAAAAATAAGACAACTAGATAAGAGATACATCTGGGCTATCAGCAAAGCCTCGGGAATCAGTCACGATGAGAGGAAGTGGACATTGTCACGTACTTTACACTCATAAAATAATGCAGCAAGGTAGTATCAGTACAAATACTATGTACCAGTAAGTATCATAGGCCAACAACAGTTAGATAACATATATAAAGTAAGAGACTGAAAGATAGACATGCTCACAATTAGATATAAACACTACACAGTCCAAGAATAGCATCACAACTACAAATACCAAGTCTCAATCCAATAAGTATGAATAGGTGAATATGAATTCATATGCAATGCAGTTATACACACACGCTCCAGGCGAAATACCTCCATGCCTCGATAGTTATGACCCATGGGGGACCCATGAAGTCTATGTACCTACTGCGGTGTACAGCCCGATCAAATATATATGGCAAAATATGCAACTCAGTCCAATGAATATATATATATGTTTTAGCGCGCAACCCGATCCAAATGTATGATCATAAATGTATGAGTGATATGAATGTCAATGAGAATATGTCAAGGCAAACATGCCACGCATGGACACACAACATCATGTTAAGAATGAATCAATCATTTCTCTATACATCATCAAGTCTAGTATCATACACGTGGGGACGAACCACTAAATCAAATAAGGCAACAACCACAATCAATCAACAATACCAACCTAAGTATTTCATCCCAACATCATACCTGAAGTCATAACATGATTTATCCAACAATCACTAACACTGCATATGCTTCCCTAACTGAAGTCTAATCATAAGGTAAGTTATAACCTACCTAGTAACCGAGCGGGAGCCACGAACAATCACATTTTGCCTTGACTTTCTGGAGAGCCTTCAAGTAATCAAAGTCTATCTATAAACGAATTCTAAATTATAAATAAGAAGAACAATACCCATATTGCTATCCTATCCTTTGAATCAAAACCAACTATGAAAAAGGGGGAAAATGAGCCCACATTGGTAAAATGGGAAATTTGAAAGTGAAATTGGTAATCCAACATTCTAAAAGTCTAATTCTACTATTCAATTGCTAAATTAACTCAATAATATGTCAATTCCACTATTCAAGTCAAAACCCCCAATTTGGTATAAACCCTAACTTTTGACTTTCAATTCATCAACATAAATGGAAGATTCAAGCCTATTGATTACTAAATCATCAAAATACATACTTAGATTATTCAATACACCAACAATTCTCATTTAGAAGGGCTTAAACTCAAATAGTGAATTATACATCAAAACCCATCATCTTTCTTAAGTTCTATAAGATGTCTAGCATGGATTCAAGTTTCAAAAAGGTATAAGGTTGAATTCTAGGTAAGGGAACTTACCCACAAGAAAAATCAGTTAAGAACTCCTTCAATTCACCTCCAAGATGCTTAGGAATGATAAATGAAGTGATAGGAAATGAAGGATTTTAACTAGTGCATTAAATATAATCTGGTCCCCGATTTCCACTGCAGTAGTCACTAGTCCGCTGAAATGGGTCTGCGCTAGTGATCCACTGCTCGCTACCATGAGTCCACCATAGCAGATCCATGTCCGCTGTGGTGACATAGTCATAACTCCCCACAACTCGCCATAACGAATTAGGCCATGCTGTGGCCGGTTTGCTACAGTGCCTCTGATGCTGAAAAGGCAGACACCAAACACCAGAAAACTGGTGGTTTTGCATAAACTCAACCACAAAATCTGACAATCACCGGAGACCTTCCAGACATGCATTCACATAAAAATACACTACAGACTCACTCATAGTCTCGAAATTCCTAACTGATGTCTATTTGACCGGGTCAACACCCAAAGGCCAAAGACCAACTTTTCAATAAATCACCAAAAATGATCTGTAGTGCCTCGGTAATTAAAGTAAATATCCAACCAAGTCACAATCAACCATCCGGACCTCTCGGAATCGACGAATTTCCAAAAAAGTTTTGTTTACCTAAAATTCAACTATTGGTCAAACATTTTCTACTTTAAGGCTCTATTTCACAAAAGTCATAAAACTATTGCTCAATCACCTTGGGTCTATACCACACATCCGAATAGGTCAATATCGTACTAATAGGGCTTGGGAAAAGGTCACCAGGTTAAATAGGTAAAAAGTGCAATAACGACCAAACTGGTAATTACATGTAGATCGGTGTGGAGACATCCATACTTATATTCAAGAGGATATGGGATATTTAGAAAACTCCACTTTCAGCATTCCTTTCATGCTAATATTAATCAAATTGACTTTTGAAACTTCCTCTTCCTATTCTATCACCGATGGTGGTAACACGCTTTTAAATTCGTGTGTGAGTGGTTTGAAATGGAATCACATAGTAGGGAATGAGGTATGTTACCATGATACAGATGTGTGACCGATTTAAATCTTCAGATATATTTAAAAGTGTTGTTGAAAGGCGTTATATTTGGAGACCTCTCAGTTCGGTGATATCTTGGAGAAGTGCAAATGAGAATACAGAGGCGCAAGATAGGTAATTAGATGGATTAATATCCGTTGTATAAAGGGAAAAATTTATATCTGGGATGCTTGTTAGGATAAGTTGCAAGATGTACGAGGGTGGATGTTGTATAAGTTATGAAAGACTAAGTTTGGCTTTGACTTGATAGAATTGTTGTAGCAGAGTAAGAACTAGTGGTTGTGGTTACTTCAAGGAATGACTATCTGTTCTGGGCTAGGGGCGAGGTTACTTGTGATGAGTGAAGCTTATGGAAATAGACTGTCACGTTTTAAGAGTGTGTTCATAGGGTCACTTAGAGTTTCAAAGTTAGTGGTAAAAAGGGATTGTTGAAACCAAGAGATTGTTGATTTGTGAGTTATTTCATAGATGTTTAATATAGAGTAAGTATAAGAGGGTGTATATGAGTTGGTACATTGGACTACATTATAGGCTTATGGGAGCTAGTGATCGAATAATACTAATAATGTTAGCGTTGAATAAAGGTGAAATTTTAGGTAAGGGATTATTGGGTATTGCATGTAGTTCTTGGATAAGATTCGTGGGCATGGTATGCACAGGTTAATACATGAGAATGCTCTATAATTACTGGTAAAGACTATGGAGTTAGCAGAAGGGCAGGGAAATTTCACGGTTAGTTGTATATGTGCTAGTTCGGTAATAAGGTAAAGGTTGGTTCTTTGCAGGAAAGCATCATATAAAGACTCTCGAATAAGGTACTGGTCAGTGGGAATGTCTACGGTAACAGATTGATGACAGTTTGATCTAATTCTAGTTGTGAAAAACTTCGGGTATCGATGATTGGGTTAGTAACTTATGAACCAATATAGACGAAGGATTATTTGGGGTAGAGATTTTCGGCAAGGGTACTTCAATGAAACTATATGAGAAGGTTAGCAAGAGTGTATGTTCTGTAATTAAGGATCAACTCTATGATTATGAACAGGTTCATTAATGGTTTGGGTTATTGCTTAGGTATTAAAGAATTGTTGGTCAGAGTAACCAGAGTGGGTCAATACCTTGACTAGTCGAGAAATTTTATAAAAGGATAAGTACATGGAATTTTCCATATTTGGGAGGAGCTTCCAGTTTTAAGGTTCGAGTGAGGCAGGGGAAACTCTCTGATTAAATTCTTAGTGTACTATATACAGGATCGATTCAGTTATTGTAAGACCTGTGAGACTGCAGTACCCTCTGCAATAGGTTTGAGTAGTGATTGGTCATTAGTGGTGAGTGTGATTGAAATGAAAGGTGGAGAATTTAAGAATTTCGATAAAAGCATAGTTGATCTGATTGGGAATGAGTAAGGTGCTTCTTCAAAATAGAGGATGATTTGATGTGTTTAGAGTTCATGGGGTTCTATCATAATTGCATATCAAGTGTAAGTTGAGAAACATGAAGATTACAATCATAAGGTATAGTACTTTGGTACTAAGTGAATGACTTAGATAGAATCCAGCCTTTTGAGTCATGGGTAATGGTACATATTTGTTTATTCATCAGAAAAGGGATTTGAGAGGTCACCTCATGTTAAAGAAAGCCTATCTATTATGTTTGGAATCAGTCATATGACTAAAAATGATTTAGAAATTGAAACACCTATTTTTTTTGTTAGCATTGTTCAATAAGGGTCGGGCGGCCCATGTTTACATTTCTAGGAAGACTTATGGAATTCTAGTAAACCACCGATAAAGGTTTGATAGATTACAATTTGAAATGGAGGTATGATAGTGTTATCAGTTCTCATTGAAGTTTGCAAGTGGGATTGACGATATTTCTCAGGTAACAATGATTCGGACAATTCTAGTAGTTTACATGGGTAATTGGTATGTACTGAGGAGATACAAATAGTTATGTGAACTCTTAAAGTGAATAGTGATTTTCGATGGATTTTGCTCAGCAAGGTAATCAGTAGGTATGTTTATTGGTATGGTGATTCAGGGATTTGAGAAGAACTAGGCAATCAATTTTGACTAAGTGATTTTGAATTTGGGGTACGGAACTAACAAGAATGGAATATGCACAATCGGCGTTGGATTAGATCAATTTTTGAATGGAATTACTTAGAGTGTTCTCATATAAGCAGGGATTCTGTTTTGGCAAAAAGAATTCGTGATGTGGATTTATGGCATGTGTATATATGTTTCTAAGGAATCATGGTGCGAAGGACAGCACCAATGGTTGGAAAGAAAGACTAGTAGAACCAGACTATGTTATCGATATAGGTTCGGCGATAGTTGTGGCTACAACTAAAGGATGGTGGTGATTATTATGAGAATTATGGATTCAATCAAATGCGTATGAATGTATGGTTATGATAATATCAGGTAATTTGAGCAAGGTCAGTGCTTACATTCGAGGATCAACTGTGAAAGAAATTTCGGGTATGAAGGAATGGAAAGTTGGGTTGGAGTGTAGTTAAAGGTAGTCTTAACAGACATAGTGAACAAGCGGTACTTCATGTATATTTCTTGCCTGTTGAGACTTCTTGAGGTTATGGCGGGAATTCCATGGTTATTCGTCAGTTTCGTACTTCATTTCCCTCTATTTGAGGATGAACTTTTATTTACTTGGTATCTGATGTAACGACCCATTCGGTCATTTTTAGCTAAATACCCTTATTTGACAAAATTACCCTTCCTATAGACTCTATATGGGGTTTGTAATGTGTGAGGATGGGTTGTACGGATCCCGAGGTCCATTTATGTGAGTTTCAGATGAAAAATCTAAATTTAGAATCTTAGAGTTGCATAGTTTGACTCAAGGTTAACTTTTGAGTATATGGGTTCATTTCAGGGTTTCATCTCTTCTGGTAGTTCCGGAGGTCATTTATGACTTAGTCGAGTCATTGGTTTGCTTCCCCAGATAATCAGATGTATTTTGTGGTACCAATTGTGAAATTTGGATATTTGGTTATTTTGAGCGATTCTTTAGAAAAGTATGTCTTAGCTCGGTCATATGAGAAATATGAGGGCGTGAGGGAGTTTATAGAACTATTTACCTTGGGGTAGCATAAATGGTTTGTGTTCGGGGGGTCTCAAGAGCATTTCGGGTGTTTGGTGGAAGATATAGTTTGTTTCCTATGATCTGGTGTATGGTGTTGCCTCGGCGGCACTGCTATTTGCTCATGTATGTCTGCCTCGGCGGGAGGTAAACTTGCAGAAGCAGGGTTTGGGTATTGCTGAGTTTCCTCCTTGGCGGATAGGACTTCCGTAGGAACGAGTGAGCTTCTACAAATTCTCAAAACTAGAGCCGCAAGAGGAGGAAATTGTGAAGATTTAAGAGTGAACTCCTCATTTGGGTAAGATTTCCATCCTTTGTGATTTAATTTCATGATTCTAAGTCCTTTAATGGTGATTAATTATGCATGTGAAATGGGAAAATGAATTATGACTTCCATTAGAGATTAAGAGAGTTAAATCATTGATTTAGGAGTGCTTTATGGATTACATTATTTTAATATTATCAATTAGTGATGGAAATTGGTAGATAATCATGTGGTAGAGTTTAATTTGAGTATAGAAACCAAACCTAGGGTTTGTAAACTGGGGCTTTTCCTAAATTATGCAATTGAAGGTCCAATTGAGCTTAGGTTTATAATTAACTTAAGGATATGATTATCTAGTATTTATTTATGCTTTTTGGGTAATAATGTTCGAATTTCGATATCGTGGGCCTAGGGTTGGTTTTTGAAGTCTTGTTATGTTTAAGGACTACGTTCTTGTATTACGTGTTAGCATTATTTTAACGAATAGTATGTACGTGTTAGACTATGACTACTATGAGGCACTCCGAAAGGGCAAGGCTTGTATGAAGAGTCGATCGTTCGTGGCTCCTTCTCGACTCAGAGGTAGGATATGGTTTACTTTCACTAGACTCCGATAGAAGTACGTAATTAGTTATACATGTTGAGGGGTATTGGGCGTGGTTGGGTGTCCTATTAAAATAGGTGTGATGAATGTTTGAATGGGTACCAGTGTTGAACTGTGATGATAGGTTTGGGGAATCAGCCTCGAGCCGATTCCAACTGCTGATTGATTGGGCTTGTCGCCATTATATGGGCTTGGCGTCATATTTGCTATTGTTGTTCTTATTCATCACACATGATTTGATTTGATATTTGCTATTGTTGTGTTTATTCATCACACATGATTTGATTTGATATTTGCTATTGTTGTGCTTATTCATCACACTTGATGATTGATAACGTTATTTGATAAAGAGGGTAGTGAAGAATTAGTCGAGGGGCTGTAATTAAATGATTGTATGTTATGCATGCGTAGATCCCCTTCTTAATCAATGATAAACGACTTATACCTCCACTTAAAGTGTAATGAGAACATTAAAAGAACAAATATGTGTCTTGCCCTTACTTATGTAAGCTTGTAAACAAGCCCAGGGGTCCGAGAGAATAAAATTCTAGTATTATTATGATTAGGCTAATCATGAGACCTTTGAGAAAGATTGTGATATGATGTGTGTACTAGGTTCAACCTATTTTAATTGATTATTTGAACACTCGAGTAGGTGGTGATAGCATGAACATAACTTAGACAGAGTATATTGATCGGTGGGTAACAAGTGTAGGATCCTTGTGTTTATTATGAATTGAATTGTACTTGATTGTGGTTGATCTCTTACGTGCATAAAGTGAATTGTTGATTCAGTGAACTACTATGTGGATAATTTGACTTAGAAGAGCTGAATTGGTAAGTTGATGACTTGATTGATTTCTGGATAAATGAGGATTTAAAATTTATTGCTAAGTAATTGAACACTACTATTGAACCTTTTGTAGTTGGATAACTTTTATGACTATGAGGTCATATGTGATATAAGTGAATTGTTGATTTTAGTGGACTTGTACATGAACTAAGTGACTTATCTGGATTATGAAACTATCTAGTATAGGATTTACTTGGTGTCGACTCGATATTTATCTCTTTTTGTGTATCTTTCATCGTTGTCGGCCTATGATTCCTACAAGGGTACGTTGTGTACTCATGCTACACTTGATGCATTCTTTTTGGATGTAGTTACAGCTCTTATACTAGTTCGAGACCTCGAGATTAAGTCCTAGCCGGTTGACTATCAGTATTCAGGGTGAGGATGCTACCTTCCGGCATACCATTGGATGCTCTTATCTATTTCCTGTCTTTTATTTATCCGAGAGATATGTACAAATATTTAGATTATGTTGTTTAGGCATTGGCCTATGTTGTCCTGTATTTAGACTTTGTATTCAGTTTAAAGCTCTTGTATTATTGACCAGATCATTTGGGGGTTGTAATTCATTTCCAGACTTATATTCTGCATTTCATATTATGATCGACAGTTAGTTTATTTAAGTGTTTTGTTATAATTCCATTTTTCACTCTTATATCATGTTAAATGATTTTGGAGTGATTCGTCTACCAGTGGGAAGTGTATGTTCCATCACGACCCACTCCTAAAAGGGGGTCGTGATAGACAGGTTTTGGAAAATTGACAATCAAAAAAGAGATGCCATATATCCTCCCTACTTGCCCACACAGTGCATAATTATCTTCCTGGATGATGACTATCCTTTTCAACTTATTCCTTGTTAGTACTCTTCGATGAGCTACTAACCACCCTATAAAGCAATGCTTAAAAGTGATAAGTTGATTTCATACCCACCTACTCCCTTGCCATACTCTCATATCACATTTCCTCCATTGATATCCACTCTGAATAGTATACTTTCTCCCAAGTTTCAGCCAGCCTTCTCCCACATAGCATGTTTTATATCTATCCTTAATGCTGCATATCTTTTTCCAATACCAACAGCAGCCAGCAAGGGGAGAATATGTCCACCAATTTGTGTCCTTTAAGTACATATTATTTACCCATTTAACCTATAGGTTGTCTGCTTTTTGAGCCACATTCCATACATATTTAACAACTGCAGCTTCGTTCCACACAATTCTATCCAGCACCCCCAAACCACCCATCTTCTTTGGCCTACAAACCAAGTCCCAAGCCATCAATGGTGTCTTCTTGGTAACCTCTTTACCATCCCATAAAAATTTCCTACAAATAGCAATAAGTCTCTTATAACTTTTTTGGCATGATAAAGATAGAAGACCAGTATACATGTATATGTTGAAGGACAAAGATGATGAGTTGAACTTGCCTACATATGACAGGTTCCTTGAGCTCCAGTTCTTACCCTTTCCCCCATTTTGTCAATAAGTACTTCACAATCAACATATGTAATCTTTTATGCTGATACAAGCACCCCTAGATACCTGAAAGGCAAGATCCCTCTTTTATTGTAACGCCCTTGGCTTGGACGAAACATGGCACTCGGTGCCTGACTGCATGTAACCGAGCGAACCACGTGACTTACTGAATCAACATAGGCATCAAAATCATGCAATAGTAATGATTTAAAACATGAAAAATGTGATACTGGAAATATAGTCTAAAATAATATAATTTTGCGGAATAATCTCAAAAACATAATAAGTTTGAATACCAATATTGACATGACGTACATACTAGTCTATAAAATCTCTAAACATGAGTCTGACTGCGAAACTGTTTTACCAGGACAAGGCCCTGGCATACCTTTACTATAAATCATGACATGTAAATAACTAAACTGACACCCCGAATAAAATGGGGCTCACCAATAGCTGATACAGGTGAAGTCATAATGTGCAGATCCGCCGTGCTGAAACTTAGTACCTGCACCGTGAAGTGCAGGCCTCTGGCAAAGGGACGTTAGTATATTTGAATTGTATTATATGTAAAGCAACTGAAAGAATAAGCAGACACATGATACACTAGGAACATGAAACTGAAACTGAACATGAATATAATAACATGTGTAAAATCTGTAAATTGTATATTTGTATATATTTGGGGAGAGCATTAGTATAACTGACAACATGAAATCACCACGTGGGTACATGGAGTATGGTACCTGGACCGACCAGTAGAGCGCCCCCATACCTTTCTAGGGTATGAGACATGAACATGACATGAAAGGATCCGATCAATAATCTGAAGGTATCATCATCTAGGCAGAGAGACCCTTATCCTACGCTGGCATATGTAGTTTCAAGCTATAAGAGCCTTCTCGGTAATCTATGCAACTCCTAAAACAAGTACTTGAAAATAATTGGCTTGTAAGCCCATAAATTTCATGAAAATAACTTGTAAAACATGGTTTGCAATTATAGTTTAACATGTGAAAAGATATATCATATAACTTACATAAATCATGAAAAAGCATATGTAATTTCATGGAAACTGAGTAATAGTAATTATAACTTGTCATTAAAAATTCATGGGATTCAAAGCATGCATTCATGAATTACAGACAGGTTCATACAATTATAATGACCTATCATGAAATATAATTGATGACTTGTAACATAGACATGATGTATAATATTATTACATGTATTAGGGTAATCATGATAATGGAATAAAATCCTAAACTTATGAAAATTTCCTATTTCATAAAAGAACGTGGCGTGGGGAAGAACATGGATATTCTCACACGTGAATAGAAGCTCTAGATACCTTGTTCGCTCCAACACTTGTATTAAAAATCTGAATGTTAGAGTAGAAACCCAAAGCTTGAACCTTGGAACCTTGAGATGGATTTATCTTGAAAACCCTAGGTTAGAAATAATAATTTCACTTAGGAATTGAAAACACTTGATTAGAATCGCGTAGAATTACATGAAAAGGACTTACCTTGGGTTATGGGGATGATGGGAGAAGAGAGCATCGTTCTAAGGCTTAAGATAATGAGAAAATCTAATTTTTGGAACTAAGTTTGTGTATTTATACTTTTCATGTCGGAAGGATTTTACGATTGAAATCGACGGTCGGTCGAATTTTCTACGGTAAGGGTGTTGACCGTATAATTTGTACGGCCCGTATAAATGGGCCTTCACCCAATAGCAACTTTCCAGTGACTTCCAAAAATGAGGGGAAATGTTACAGTAAAAAATGATAGGTCGTATAACATATACGGTCCATAGAAATTGATGCTCGTCGTCAAATTCAAGAACAGCATTTACGGTTCAGTTTGAAGGTCCATAAAACTTTTACGATCCATCTTTCTCTAGCGTAATTCTGAGATTGCAGAACTGAAAACAGATTTTCAACTCCAACTCCACATCTTAAATTCCCAAACTTTTGAATTATGTACATGGCTTAGTTTAGAGGTACGTGGTGTTATATTTATACCCTGTTACAATGCATATATCTTCCAAAAAGTTAGCATCCATATTCGCACTGAAAATACTAGATTTTCCTGCATTAGCTTGTAATCCATAAGTGTTAGAGAAAGTTTGCAGGCCCCTCAGAAGCAGCATCACAGACTAGTAATTGCCATTGCAGAAGAGTAACATATCATCTGCAAGGAACATATGGTTCAACCTAATGCTTCTAGACTTGGTGTGGAACTCAAATCCTGGCATCTCCCCATCTCTCCTTAGTATTCTTGTAAGGTATTCCATACATATGACAAAAAATAAGGGGGAAATAGGATCCCCTTGTCCAAGTCATTTTCTCCCTTCGAGATTTCCATGTACCCCTCCATTCAGTGCAATATTATAGCTAGTAGTTGTAACACACTACATTACCCACCGAATAAATTATCTAGGAAGTTTCAGTGCTTCCAACATCTCTTGCACAAACTCTCACTCCATAGAATCATATGCCTTCCTAAGATCAATCTTAAGAAGGCAACTATGAGTTGAGTTCTATCTCCGATACAATCTCATCAAATCTTGACATATGAGGATATTTTGAACTATGGTTCTCCCTTTCACAAATGCACTTTGGTTTTCAGATATGATTGCAGGTAGGATAGGTTTTGTTCTGTTACATATCACCCTAGAAATGACCTTATAAACTGTGTTGCAACATGCAATAGGTCTAAAATCACCCACCCCTTCCACGTGCTTAGACTTAGGGATAACTGTAATGAGGGAAGAATTCAGGGCTTTCAGCATTATACCTGCTCTGAAAAACTCTGGGACTATTGATGTGACATCTCCGGCCACTACATCCCAAATGTCTTTGTAGAACTGACTATTGTACACATCAGGTCCAGGTGCTTTATCACCATGTATTGCCAATAATGCGTTCTTGATCTCCTCATCAGTTATAGAAAGCACAAGTTGATAACATTGCTCTTATTGCACTACAGGGCTCTGTCTTACCAGATCAGCACACACCCTATCTCTATTTTCCTTCTATGACCCAAACAACTTAGTGTAGAATCTATATGTCAAATATTTAAATTTTTATTTAACTTCTTATCAACATAGACAACAGTGAGATGACTGAAAATAGCCCCTGGGAGAGCAGTAGCTGCTGAATCTTGTATCCTCTTTTGAAGTGCTTTTGGATCCAAGACAGATGGTGGTGTGATCTCAGCATAACTCATATAAATTTTGGCTGCTTGATAAACTTTGTGCTTTGCTTGACGCGTATTTGAGCGTCGAATGCACTCCTGAATTATATGATTGGGCTTCTTGCAATAATTGTATATATTACTCTTCTTGAAATGTGACATAATATGATCATACTCTTTGCACACAAAGCATTGTGGTCTAGATATTTGAGATGAATTTTGAGTGTAGGATTTACCTTTGATGCATACATAGTCGTGTCAGCTGTTAGGATGAATCCATCCTACTTGAGTACTAATGAACATCTCCTCACGAATGAGTTCTCCGAAAACAACATCAATATCCGATAGAGTTTCTCTGTTAAGAATGTTTGTTCTAATGGGTTCAAAATCAGGCCTCAATTTTATGAGAAATTGGACAACCCGAGTCTTCCTCCTCCAACATAACTTCTTTGGGACTTATGGAAGAAATGTTTCCTCCAAAACTTTGATCTTGTTTTTACCAGATTGCCATAAGTCCAAAATAATAACTCTGAATGTCTTTGTCTCCCTTCTTGTATTATGAAAGAGTATGTTCTAATTCAAAATCACGAACATGGTTACATTGAGCATATACCTTTTTGAGATGCTTCTACATCTCCGATGTCAGATTGAACGGACGTAGACTAAGTGCAACATCTACGTATGTGGAATTGAGGATCCACGAAATGACACGAGCATCATTAGCATGCCAAACTTTTTTTTCCTTAACTTTATATACCTTTTTTAGATGCTTCTACATCTCTGATGTCAGATTGAACGGACGTAGACTAAGTGCAACATCTACGTATATGGAATTGAGGATCCATGAAATGACACGAGCATCGTTAGCATGCCAAACGTTTTTTTCCTTAACTTTGCTAGTTTCAATTGATGATCCATCCAACATTCCAAACAAGCTTTTCCCTTGAAAAAAGATACGAAAATGAAATTCGCACATAGGATAGTTTTTTCTATCAAATTTGGTAGACAAAATATCATAAGAATGTGACTCCATTGGGAAGACAGAAAAGATAACTTGATGATAGAAATCATCAAATTTGGTAGACAAAATATCATGAGAATGTGACTACACTGGGAAGACAAAAAAGATAACTTGATGATAGAAATCAAATAACAATAAAGTATAAGCAGTAGAACAATTTCAGGGGGGGGGAATTAGGCTCTTGATACCATGATAAATATTGGAGAATCAAGAATCATAAGAGATGAAAAAGTATTCTATATTTATATGATATACAATTCATGAACTAGACACTATTTATACACAAATACCTATATAATTACAAGCATGTTTCTAGCCGTATATCTTGCACAATATCAAGTCATATCTTCCACAACATTAAGGGTGTGATTATGCATAGTTAAATGAGAATATTCTGTGAGATCTTTGGAATGATTTTATATAATAAAATCACATCTGACAATAAAATCATATCTGATATGGTCAACAACTATCACCAACTATTTATCAAAACACACCTTGACTAGTATCTGATGGTGTGTGGTGTACGCACTCTTTTTTTTTTTGAAAATAGTGTCTAATAGCACTTTTACGCGGAAAATTAAAGGATTTAATTGAAAAAAAATAAGAGATAATGGTCAAAAACGCACGTGAAATATCATTTTTTTTTACGAGTTATAACCTAAACTATCAGGTGTTTGCATTTCCTACCTAAACTTTCACCAACTATTTATCAAAACACACTTCGAAATTAATGAGTCACCTTCCATATGGATGAAATTTTATGGGCAAATTAAATTGTCATGCGTGCGCCTTTTGGAGATGTAATCAAACATTTGATCTAGTTAATGTCAAGGTCATGTTTTTTTATAAAAAGTTAACGATAATTCAGGTTCAAGCGCGTTTATCATTGCTGTAAATCCTTCACTTTCACCGTATCGACATGTCTTGCCCCATGAAATAGCAATAACATTTTTCCAAAATTCATAGTCTAATTAGACAAGAAGGAGGCAAGCTAGTCAACATCATGATCGCAACCGCATTGGTCCCGGGCAGGATATCAGGAAAGAATCAAGAAAATTGAACCCCAACCCTCACTCCCCAAGTAAGTAACTTATGGCCTTTTATCAGCTCTTGTTGCCGCGAAAAAAGGTAGGATTTTCTCCTAAATAATATAAATTAATACTAACATTTAAGAATTGTTACTGTATTGTTTACTTTAATTAATGGCCTTCTTTTTCTTCTTGAGTGGCTCTTGGATTGTTCAACAGGTTTGGACTTGAGTTAGTACTCCACAAGTAATTGTTTCGCTGTTAAAAACGTACAAAGGGATCCATTGTGATATAATCCCAGGAAACTATAGCTCTATCAGTACATTCCCTGTTCTATAATATATTATATGCTCTCTGTTCCATACCATATAGTATGCAATTCCCAAACAGGTATGTCAGTAATTAAATGGAATTCTGAACAATGATTTACATCGTAATTACCAAGTTGTAAATCTTTTTATATTCAACTCTGATATTACTTATTTTTTCTGCTAGTAGTTTAGACAAGGTTAGGCACTGGAGTACTTTAGATATTGCATTGCAAGGGCAAGCTGTTTTACTTAAGTTGCTTCACTTTGAAGAATAGCTGTGTATCACTAATTGGCATAATCTGTGGGATCCTTAACATGCAGGAAAATAATTTGAATTGTTCAAAATTCAGTGAGTTTAACGTAACATTTTGGACTTCCTCACAATCTTCAATTCAAACTTAATGTAATTTAGACAACTTATATATATTTATTTACTAAGCCTAACTACTTATAGCAATAGAGGTGGTGATATATATACTCCGTAATACTCTACGCCTACTAATTTAAAATTCCCAATTCGCTTCTACAAGTAATTAATCTTTATATAAACGGTGTGTGCTGCATGAAGAAGCTTTTGTATAGGCAGCGGGTGCCGCATCCATTGCCAGTTAATCGAAGTAGTATACATTGTCTATTCAATTATAAAATCCGCCTATCCGACGTGTTGGAAATATAGCAATGTTTTTTTGTATTTTTTATTTTTCGATAATAGTGAATGAAGGAGGGAATTAGTCTTATCCATCTATTAATTCGTCATAAAATAAAATATGTAATTGCTTTAGATTCTTATCATATATGGTGACCAACAAATAGACTCTTTCACCAGCGAGGGAGGGAGTACAATACTATGCATTACTGAATTCCTTTTTCAACTTCTTTAAGGGTATTCATTGCGTACTAAAAGAAATGGTAGCTCGGTCTGCGCAATAAACTCTCGTTCAAGCACTGTCGGTAGAAGGGACGCACCTTAAGGGATTGTAATGTAAACATTCTATCTTGACACGTACATCAATGACTGATTCAACAGTTTGAACCCGTAATCTATAAATCACACAAAAATAATTATCTCTGCTCTAAGACTCCCTTCTATGGCTTAGTGGAAATTAATAATGGAAAGTGTCTATTTGAATGCTCCAAAGGACGACGAGTATCAATTAAGTCATGTTCACGGCAAAAAACAAGTACACGAATGAAGTTTAGATTAGCAAAAGTCATTATATGACTTCAGAATGTACATCATAATAATTACTTGGAAAATCAGTTGAGAGTTAGGCATGCATGTTACATGGTGCAAAGATGCCTCTGCAAACCAATTAGATTTTCATCACATGCCCAAAGAAAATATCGTACATATCACATTCCTTTCTTATATGGGGGGACCTTATTGACAACAATTATAACATATATGCTATCAATAATAGTTAACTTACCGTTTGGCTTGTAATAGAATTGGTACTAGCATCACTTTTTATGGGCAACTGTTGCCTCTGCAACTCATCCTATGGTTTCTCAATGTAGTTTGAGTTAACATTTTTAATAGAGTATCAGTTCTATAGATGGACTGACAGTGTAAGTTATGTTCACTACAAAAACCAAGTACACGAATGAAGTTTAGATTAGTAAAAGTCATTATATCTCTTCAGAATGTACATCATAATAGTTACTTGGAAAATCAGTTGAGAGTTAGGCATGCATGTTACATGGTGCAAAGATGCCTCTGCAAACCAATTAGAGTTTCTTCACATGCCCAAAGAAAATATCGTACATATCACATTCCTTTCTTATATGGGGGGACCTTATTGACAACAATTATAACATATATGCTATCAATAATAGTTAACTTAGCGTTTGGCTTGTAATAGAATTGGTACTAGCATCACTTTTTATGGGCAACTGTTGCCTCAGCAACTCATCCTATGGTTTCTCAATGTAGTTTGAGTTAAACATTTTTAATAGAGTGTCAGTAAAATATATGGACTGACAGTGTATGCGCTTAGTAATACATGAATTATTTATAAGGAGATCTATATATTATTTTATGCAGCAACTGAAGACCAAGATTTAGTTATGCAAGATTTAGTTATTCATGTATTGGTTTGCAAGAATTTTTAAGTTGCAAACCAAACATCGTATTAATTTTATACATGAATTATAATTTACCTCCAAACCAACTGTTGGAAATTTGTCTTTGGTGGGGAGTTGCGTCCACCCATATTTAATGACTTAAACACTAGGGTTTCGCATGTTGGAGGTTTTGTCTCTTCACACGTGCATAATCTACTAAGTGAGTAGATGACCATAGGGCCAAAGATCGTCAAATTTCGTTGAGAAATGAAAGAGATATTGGTCCACGAAGTAAGGCGTTTGAGGCATGGAAATGTGATGTGGGACAAATCTACTACATCGGTGGAAAAAAGAAAGAATTGTTCTCTTTATAAGTCTCAAAATTGGCTAAGGGTTTGGGACCCCAAGGGGTAACCCATGTGTTTGAAGGAGGGAGGACCCAGATGTGCTTTGGTTCGAGAGCCCACACGCGCACCGCCGCCGCCCACCCGTCCGGTCACGGGCATTGGGCTTCTTCTAATAGACCCCCAAATTGTTTAATATTTACAGTTTGGTCCCTGGAGTTTCTAAAAAGATGAAATTGGAAACGACGGAAGGCAGAAAGTTCCTGCCTACCGTTTGGGTTGATTTTTAGAGCGTTATTGCACATTAACCAGCCATTACTTGGCTAATTAACTCCCTCCTTCAATGGCCATAAACAGTCATTACTTGGCAGTTGAGGAGTCCCTCCCCTTATGCTATATATTGGAGCCTTTTGGCTCAATTGTGGCTGACAGAAAAATGAGACAACAAGATATACACACAGAGACAAACAAAAGAGAAAAACAACACAGATTCTGTCCAAAAACGTGAGCAGAAACAGTGTTAAAAATAGAAATTCTTCCTTCCTTTTCCACTCTTCAGCAAGTCGTTTCGTGTTTGTTTTCTTCGTCAGAATCAACCTATTTTCTTTGTAGTGTTGATTAGTTGTTGTTTTATCTTGGGAGACTATTACCCGTTAACGTAAAAGCATATATACAGGGAAATCTTGTCTTAAAGACAGAGAGTCATCTCTCGACTCAGCCCACAATTGTAACAATCCAGATTTAGTGTTTCTTGATTTCAGGTTATCAAGATTCAAGACTCAACAAGCTTGCGACAGTTCTGAATATTGGCTTGTTTGTTTATCATTTCGATCACTTGTAATATTTATTTACTTCCCGTACTACTTTACATATCCAACACCAACTACTAAACATGATATTATTTATGTAGAATTCAACATCTACATAACTCACCTCCAAATCAGCTACCAAACGACCCCATAGTGTCACTTAATTGATAAGTACAAGTAACTTTATTTAATAATATTGATTGTAATGTAAATTAAATGGTAAGTAACATGTTAAGATAAATCTAAATGTATTAATGTTACAAAAGATTCATTACACTATCCGCCTATATAACTAAAATTCATTTTTAATATGAATCTCTCAGATAATTTACAATTAATTAACCAAGCACACTCCATGAAGTGGCTCAAACTCTTTCCAACACACTACTTTTGTCTTCTTTCCGGGCTAAAGTGATTTATTAAATATCTATTTTCCTTTAAAGCGTGACTAGATCTTGATAAGTTATTAATTCAAAAGAAGAAGAATTATAACGAACAATTCAGTGAGTTTTAGTCTCGACAAAATATAAATTGATGAAAAGTAAAAACTATACTATAAAAGTAATTCGAATCTTGTTTGAGTTTTGAAGGAATCTAGTTAAAAAAATTATCACAGGCGTCGTCCAAAAGGTTTTAGTAATTAATTACATTTGGAAAATTAATGCCTCCTAATGCGCTTGTTGTCTCCCCTGACCCCACTACAAGCAATCATCAGGAAAGTATCCTTAACGTAGACAATTCCAACAAGTTTTAATTTTACTACTAACAAGAATATTAAGTGTTTCAACAATGGCTTCTTAATTTTAATTCCTAATATCATTTTGTGAATTTTATTATTAAATTAATCTATCACGGACCTCCTTTACATAGTGGGGACCAGCCAATCTAGCAATCTTTAAATGTCCATAAAGTATTACTATCAGGAAATTTATACTTGATGATTCAATTAATTACTTTTAAAACCAGGCTACTTTAGTAAACGTTTGACCCTGCGTTTTCAAATCATGATTTCATAATTTGATTTCAATTCATGTTTGTTTATACAATTTGGACATAACTTGACTTCAACTTCATATCATGGTTTGATTACCCAAATCATCCAAAAAGGTGTGATTTGGGATTCCAAATCATGATTTTTTTAAATATAAAACTTAGCTCATAAGTTTATATTTTGTAAATAAAAGATTCATAAATTAGTAGATATATACCAATTGATTGACTTTATATTGTATTGGATATAATTGTCCAATATATAATTTACATTATATATATATATATATATATATATATATAAATAAATACAAAGGTACGACTATGTCATGATTTAAAAGTGTACAACTGAAGACCAACCATTTCCAGGTATACTAAAGGAGTGATGAATATTTACGGAATATGAACATGATGATACGGTTGCTAATGATATTGACCAACAACCGGCTCAAAGTAACAATGTAGCTACGTCTTCTCGGTCATATGATCAAGAAATGCATGCTCGGCGTGAAGAGATTGTTCATACCATGTGGGAAGATTATTGATAGAATAGGATAGAATATTTAGTCATAATTGTGTATATTGTGTATATGGTAGGTGTATATTTAGTCATTTATTACCATTATTCTAGCCTAGGATTATGCAGTATTATGGGTATATGTACTACCCCTTGGGAATAAAATAATCAAGGAAAATATTTCTTACATGGTATCAGATTCTAGGAAAAGTTCCTAAACCCTAAAAGTATACTCGTTCACCGTCGCCCCCCGCCCCTTCTTTGTGGCGCCAACTTCCCTCCTCTTCCGTCAGCCATGTCTGACTCGAAATCAAATTTTCATCCAACCCTCACAGTTTCAAACATTAAATCACATATCCCCATCACTCTTGAGATGGAAAACATCCATTATGCGACGTTTTTCAAAATTCACTGTCGGTCACACCAAGTTATCCATCCCATAGTTCCGCCGAAAAAAGGCAAGGAGAAGGTGCCAAAAACCGATAATGAAATGGAATTGTGTTTGACCCTCGATGCGACGGTTCTCCAGTGGATTTATGCCACAATTTCAAGTGATTTGTTGCATACGATTCTTGAACTCGACTCCATGGCAATGGAGGTTTGAAATCGCTTATTGTGACATCTTTCAAGATAATAAAAAATTCCGGGCCGTCACACTTGAGCAAAAGTTCTCCACCACCGACGCAAACTGGTACATGGACACTGAAGCAACGTCTCATATGATGTCTTCACAAAGTAATCTCTCCTCCTATTTTAATTTGATCAATAATCGTGGTATAATTTTCGAAAATGGTCATTCAATTCCAATTCATGGTTATGGTACTACAAACCTGTCTCCCCCGAATCCACCGTTAACTTTAGAGAATGTCCTCCATGCTCCTCAATTGATTAAAAACTTGATTTCAGTTAGAAAATTTACTACTGACAATTAAGTTTCTGTTGAATATTATTCTTTTGGATTTTTCGTGAAGGATTTTCAGACGGGGATGCGTCTAATGAGATGTGATAGTCGGGGCGAGCTTTATCCAATCACCACAACCACACATCAAGCCACGTTAGCATCCACTTTAGCACCTTCTTTATGGCATGAACGTTTGGGTCATCAGGGAGCGCCTGTTTTTGCCTCCCTTAAACAAAATAAATTTATTGGGTGTACTAGAACACGTAATTCTTATGTTTGTCGCTCATGTCCTCTTGAAAAATATGTTAAATTGCCTTTTGTTTCTTCTAATTCATGCACTGTTATGCCTTTTGATATTATCCATAGTGATATTTGGACATCTCACGTTTTGAGCTCTTCGGGCCATCAAAATTATCTTCTTCTGTTGGATGATTACTCTATTTTTTTGTGGACATTTCCTTTATCTAAAAAGTCACAAGTTTTTTCACATTTCTCTCCTTTAGAGCATTCATCTGCACTCAATTTGAATGGGACATTAAAAATATTCATTGTGATAATGGTAGAGAAATTGATAATAGGCCATTTTGGGATTTTTGAAAAGCTAATGGTTTACCTTTTCATCTCTCTTGTTCACATACCTCCTCTCAAAATGGAAAAGCAGAAAGAAAAATCTGAATCATTAATAACATTGTTAGAACCTTACTTGCACATGCCTCTCTACCACCATCATTTTGGCATCATGCATTGCAAATGGCAACCTATCTCCTTAACATACTTCCGAGTAAATAATTAGCCTATCAATCCCCTCTCAAAATTATGTACCTACGGGACCCATCTTACTCTCACCTACGGGTATTCGAGTGCTTATGCTATCCTATTTTTTCTTCCACTACCATCAATAAACTTCAACCTCGGTCTACTCCGTGTATTTTTTTGGGATATCCGTCAAACCATCGTGGATACAAATGTTAAGACTTATCCTCTAATAAAATCATCGTGAGTCGTCACGTAGTTTTTTATGAATTAGATTTTCCGTTTGCCAAAATGCATTATTCCGTGCCTTCTACCTATGAATTTCTTAATGATAACATGCCCCCGTATTAGGTCCACCAATTGACGTCACAAACAGGCCCAACTTGTTCGATCGGCCCAACTTGTTCGGCCAGCCCAATTAATTCGGGCAACTCATCTGGGCCAGCTTATCCGCCAAAAACCCAGCAGTCTAGGCCAGCCTACTCGAGCCCAGTGGCTGCCAGCCCAGCGGTGCCTCTCGTTGGCAGCCCACTGCCGAGAGGCCCAATGCATGGCGACCATGCGGGTGGTGGGGGCCACCTCGAAGTGGCGGCCAGCACACACAGGCCCACTTTCGGGCAGTGCAGTCCCTACAAACTCGACATCCGGACCCATCTCACATCATCCTAATATCACGTCCTCTATCCAACCAACTCCAATTCCGTCCCAACGGCCAGTCACTTGTATTCAACATCGGATTTTTAAATCAAATAAAAAATATGGTCTTCATACTCATGTTATCAAATCATCGTTGCCTCGTAATCCTGTGTCTGCCCTTAATGACCCGAATTGGAAAATGGCTATGGATGATGAATATAATGCTCTGATTAATAATACGATGTGGGATTTGATGCCTCGTCCTCCTGATGTTAATGTGATTCAGTCTATATGGATTCTTAGTCATAAAGAAAACTTTTATGGTACATTTGAGAGGCATAAAGCCCGTCCTGTAGGTGATGGTAAGACTCAAAGGTTGGAGTGGACTGTGGTGAGACTTTCAGTCCGGTGGTCAAACCAGCAACTATCTGCACGGTACTAAGTCTGGCTCTTTCGAAGGCATGGTCGCTTCATCAGCTTGATGTAAAAAATGCATTTCTGCATGGAGAACTAAATGAAACGGTATACATGTATCAGCCAATGGGATACAGAGACCCCACTTATCCTAACCATGTATGCTTACTGAAGAAATCCTTGTATGGGCTCAAACAAGCTCATCGGGCCTGGTACAAGAGGTTTGCAAATTATGTTTCTAATATTGGATTTTCTAATAGCAAGTCTGATCATTCTCCCTTCATATACCGTCAGGGTAATAATATAGCTTACATCATTCTGTATCTGGATGATATTATCCTAACTGCTTCATCTGATGCTCTTCGCAAGTATATCATGTCTCTTCTTGGTTCAGAATTTGCTATGAAAGATCTAGGGCCATTGAATTACTTCTTGGGGATAGCTGTAACACATCATGCATATGGTTTATTTCTATCTCAAAAGAAGTATGTAGAAGAGATCGTTGAACGAGCTGGCATGTCCTCGTGTAAGCCGTCCTCCACTCCGGTTGATACTAAACCAAAGCTGAGTGCTACTTTTAGAAAGCCATATGCGGATCCATCACATTACCGCAGCATTGCAAGAGTCCTAAAATATCTTACATTCACGAGGCCCGTCATATCTTATGTTGTGCAACAAGTTTGTCTATTCACGCATAACCCGATGGAGGATCACATGCATGCTCTCAAGCACATTGTGCGCTATATTCAGGGCACCCTCGATCATGGCTTGCATCTATATCCATCTTCGACCACCACTCTCATTTCTTACATAAATGTAGATTGGGGTGGATGTTCGGTTACCAGACGTTCCACGTCTGGTTATTGTGTATTTCTCGGTGACAATTTGATATCTTAGTCCTCAAAACGGCAAGCTACCTTGTCCAGGTTCAGTGCCAAAGCAGAATACCGAGGAGTTGCCAATGTGGTGTCTGAATCTTTTTGGCTACGGAACATTCTTTTGGAGCTCCATTGTCCGGTTCCGAAGGCGACATTGGTTTATTGTGATAATGTTAGTGCGATTTATCTCTCAGGGAATTCGGTTCAACATCAACGCACTAAACATATTGAGCTGGATATTCACTTTGTTCACGAAAAGGTTGCTCGTGGACAAGTACATGTCTTACATGTCCCGTCACGCTATCAGATAGCCGATATTTTTACAAAAGGTCTTCTGCTGATTCTATTTGAAGATTTTTGGGGCAGTCTCAACATACGCCGACCTCCCGCTTCGACTGCGGGAGTGTGATAGAATATTTAGTCATAATTGTGTATATTGTGTATGTGGTAGGTGTATATTTAGTCATTTATTACCATTATTCTAGCCTAGGATTATGCTTGTATTATGGATATATTTACTACCCCTTGCGAATGAAATAATCAAGGAAAATATTTCTTACAATAACATTAAAGAGTAGTTACACTACTATTCATGTTCAATTTTTCTTTTTATTGAAGTAAAGTTTGATCAATTGATGTTGTATTTTTTAGAAAGGCCTTCGAGCCGCGTATTAATTTTGTTATGAACTATGATTTGCTCATTTGGTAAGATTGCATAAGAATTAGGAAAGTTTTAATGGTTTTCATAACTTGTGGGATTTTTATGTCAATGAGAGAATATACTAACTTAAGAAACTCAAATTGCATGTCCAAACAAAATTTCAACTTCAAAACATATGATTTCAAATCAGGTACAAAGCTTAGTTTTTTTGGGCTACAATAAAGTCGTCAGTGGTTGATAGCACATAACTTTGGCGCTTTTGCTATTTCTGTAAAAGATATTTCCCATTTTAGTATTATTCTCCAGCTCTAGTAGTATGTATCATACATCGGATAACATACTTTTTGTGTAGTCAAAAGGAAATAAAGATCTCATAAAACTAATATTATCTCATTATTTCATAATAATTATTTACCAGACCAATCTGGAAATTGATTAACGATATAATATAGTGCTAAACTATTTCTAAAAATATGATAGCAATGACGTTATTTTTTGAAGTTCATAAAGAAATTGTGGAA
Organism: Anisodus tanguticus; assembly: GCA_034509755.1. Taxonomy (NCBI): domain Eukaryota; kingdom Viridiplantae; phylum Streptophyta; class Magnoliopsida; order Solanales; family Solanaceae; genus Anisodus; species Anisodus tanguticus. The sequence goes on from CM067559.1 coordinate 26,613,826, forward strand.
TTAATCCGTGATTAAGGTACGTAGAAAACTAAGAAACTAGAGTATATAATATGAAGATTTTTTAATGAAAACATCGTATAGTGATGAGCAGCTAGCAGTACCCATTTTCCATAGCCACTTAGAAGTGACAGAACTTAGTTATGGGTTATGAACTTGGTTATGGAACTAATTAAACAATATAGAAACATTTTTTGTTTCTTTTGTGACAGACTGTATGAGTATCTTAGGATCATATGAGACCCATAAATTTTGGGGCACTATGGTTGACTTTATACCTATGAACTTTTTTTTTTTGGTTAACAGAGTATTAAAGAGAAAAAAAAAACTTAACAAAATCAAGATAAGATAAAGAAAAGAGAAACAAACTCCTTTATTTTGGCAACATCTTTAGCCTATAGGAATATGCCCTAGTTGAGTTGTTTATAAAAGTTATACCTACTTTTGAAAGAGTAAACTGGAGTTTCGATGGTTTGGTCACTTGTTACACAGAAATAAACATGTTGAAATTGTAACAAGGAAAATGAAACGGCTAAAACTAATGAGAAACTAAGTACAGAACTAGAACAAATTGAACAAACTATATATAATATTATAGCATTAAGTAAATTAATTGTATACTCGAGATCATGAACGAAGCTAGGGGCCAGAGCAAAAATCATGAGGTACATTTCCAAAATAAGATACTCTTTGTCGGGTAGTTAGTTGCGGACACTGAATATGTTAGTTTGGCGCACCTTCACGACACAAGGGAGTGAATTGACTTGTACCAAATTTTCATCAGAACTAAAAAATTGTTCAGTTCGACGTACGTTGATTCCTATAAATATTTAGTTTAGACAATTAAAACTTTAAAGTGCAGTGTAATGAATATAGGATTTAATCTGGAAAACTACCCTATTCAAAAGGGTGTAACCTAATCCTGTAGGATTTAAACTCCAAAACTGCACTAAACAAAATTAGTCAAAATTATGATTACAACTCTTACAATTTAAGACGTAATTCTAAGCCTTAGCTCCAACAACCACCTGACTGTTATACTCCCTTCAAGTCAATATTGTCTTAAAAAATAAATTGTTTTCTCAACAAAAATCAACCTGTAAATACTTCTCAATAAGCAAATGATTACAACTCGAAAGCCTATGACAAATGAACTAGGATTGGACTCAATGAATTAAAATGGTGATACAAGCACTGTTAGATATACACGTAATTAGTGTATATGAATTAGGTAATGTTTAGTCTCCTAGTTTAGACAATATTGTAATATAATTATTATTGTACACTTACCATAATTATTGTATTACTATAAATGTAATCCAAGTAGAATACGGTTTTAGGAGTAGAATAGGAATAAGATTCTCCTATTATGTAACTTGTATAAATAGTCTTTCAATTAATGAAAATAATCAAGGGATTATTTCTTTAATGGTATCAGAAGTCTAGGTCTTAAATTCCTCTCTCAAAATTTCCGTCCAAACAGCCGGAATCCGAGCTCCCTTCTCTCGTTTTCCGTGCCCCGATGGTGTCCTCCTCTTCCCAATTTTTTTCTTCCAAATCCATCAATCACGTATTGTTCTGTTGTTATGTCTACGTCAAAGAACATGTTTCACCATGCCCTTACTGTTTCTAACATCAAGAATCATATTCCTATCATTCTTGAAATAGAAAACGTCCAATACGTGACATGGGCCGAACTGTTCAAAGTTCACGCACGCTCGCATCAAGTCATCCATCACATAATCCCCGCGGCTCCTGAGGATACGGATGTGCCAAAACGCGAGGATGATCCTAAGTTGTGGACGACTCTTGATGCTACCATCCTTCAGTGGATATATTCCACTATATCTACCGACCTTTTGCAAACAATTATTGAGCCTAACGCTACGGCACAGGCGACTTGGGATAGACTGCGTGATATATTCCAAGATAATCAAAATTCTAGAGTCGTTACCCTTGAGCAGGATTTCTCCCACGTCAATATGGAAGATTTCCCTAATGTTTCGGTTTATTGCAAAAGATTAAAGGAATTGGCGGACCAACTTCGCAACGTTGGCGCGCCGGTTTCGAACGATCGTTTGGTCCCCAAATGGTTTCCGGCCTCTCCGAGGCCTATAGTGGTGTTGGAACGTTTCTTCGACAAAGCAATCCGCTTCCGCAATTTTATCAGGCTCGTTCTATGCTTACAATAGAAGAAGCAGGCATGGCAAAATGAGCGGCTACCGGTACTAGTCCCGTAGTCATGATGACCGAGTCCACGGTGTATCCTATCGGTTTCAACAACTCGGGCCAAAACCGCAACAACGGTGGCGGCAAAAAGGATGAAAATAAGAAAAATAATTGAAAGACTATTTATACAAGTTACATAATAGGAGAATCTTATTCATATTCTACTCCTAAAACCTTATTCTACTTGGATTACATTTATAGTAATACAATAATTATGGTAAGTGTACAATACTAATTATATTATAATATTGCCTAAACTAGGAGACTAAACATTACCTAATTCATATACACTAATTACGTGTATATCTAACATTCATATACACTAATTACGTGTATATCTAACAAGGACCAATGTCTTCAGTCTGATCCTGTACACACTCTTAGATGACAACCTTTAAACTCCCAAGAAAATGAGCTTCTTGAATGCTCTGTGAACTCTTGCACGGTCTCTTAATGTGCGTAAAAAAATAATTCTCTCTTGCAAGACAGTACATAATGTATACCATCACGTTAGTAATTCAAGTAAGAAGACCAGTTATTTCAAATATTGTTTCGAGGAAGGACTCTCAGAAAGGAAACCAAATCAATCGCCATCCCAAGAAGGATTCTTATGATGCATTTTACCAAAAATAACTATACGATAAATATACCGAATATATCGCATGAATAAAATGAAGATACACGCAGATATGTATCCTGAAATATCTCAAACACAATCATGCTTCTCAACACACTACAAATGAGTCTAAAGGACATGGTTCTCAGCACACATAACACAACAACACATTGTGTTGTCAATTGTCAAAATGCACCAATACTCAACAAATTTTCCCTTTTTAATGATGATAAGCACGTATGCTTGTACATAAGTTTCTATCATTAATTTGAAAGTTATTCATATATAGACACACACAAGTGGATGTCAACTTTTCAACAAATAATAGGTGTTACGACCCATTTTTAAACTCGATTAAAACCGTATTCAACAACTTTTAGAAAACAGAGTAGCGAACTAATATTATTTCGAGACTTAGGAATCTAATTTGAGAAAAGGTTTATCCTTAAAATATGTTTGATACCAAAGAAATTGATAAGAGTTCAAATGATCTCTCAAGAAAGATGTAACGCACCTCAGAAAGTCTGCACATGCGGTTATTGGGAGTCTGAAATTTTCAGGGCTAAAAATAGTGTATTATTTGTAAAATAAGATCTGAAGAGTTTGTTTTTTTAAAGTAATTTGTACTTTAGCATTTAACTATTAAATTTATTCAACTAGTGAATTAATCTTAACAATTTTGGCTATATCTAAAAAGGATTATTTCAGGAAATCTTGTATTTATACATGTAAAGTTTAGACTGTGAACTAAAAATATTTATTCAACTTTCAAAACTTAATAGATAAATGGACTCTACTTAATAACTATAAAGATATGAGAGGGTCTTTAAGTTATCTTAGTGAGTCGTGAGCCTTTGGGCCATATCCATAGTTTGAAATCATAACTTTGCTTTTGAAAATATTTGTGCCTCAACTCAAATCTGAAGACTTGATTTCTTAGGCTTCAACTTAATGAGTTTTTACCTATTACATTAATTAGCAAAAATTATAGGGGAAGCTACACCAAATACCCATTCAAAGATAAATATTTATCCTAGTTCATTTTTTTGTTCGGATTTCCCTTCAAACACACTGGTATTTAATATTTGGCCTTCATATCTGTGGTCTTTAATTTTTGCTCATGTGTTTTATAAAAATATTCAGGTTTACTTCGCAAGGCATAGTCTCTATAATATATTTTTCTTTAAAAACTGAATTGTCTCGCGCGGCATAAATTATGTAGGAATTAAGTCATGCGGCATAGTTTTATACTAATTTTTTAAATTATGTTGAGTGTTGGAAATTATGCCTTATCCGGCATAGTTTGTGTGGATGTTATGATACATATATTGAAATTAAACGCTAATAATTATGTCTTTTTCATATTATGTTGAGTGTTGGCAGTTATGCCTTATCCGGCTTAATTTGTGAATTGTGTATGATACATATGCCGAAGATATAACACTAATTATGCCGAGTGAAATTCTAATTATGCCGCGGTAAAAATAATAAAAGACAAAAATTAAAGAACTCAAATTTTAAGGCTAAAAATTAAAGATCACCCGAAAATACGGCATTTGAGCGAATGACCATCCTAGTTTACCCCCATTGAATTTAATTATAGTTACTATCCACACGGATTAAAATATTTATCCGATATGTGCATTCTCTGAATTGACCGAAGAAGGCACATTTGATGACGTGACATGATGGAAGCGGTGTTGTGAATAAAGTGATTCTTATATTTGATTTTTTCTTGAGACGAGGGTCTTTCGGAAACATGCTCTCTACTTACCAAGATAAAGTTAAGGTCTGCGTATATTCTATCTTTCTCAGACCGCACGTTGTGGGACTTCACTGAGTATGTTGTTGTTGTTGTATCTTTGGCTTTTTAGTCTTTTTTAAGTTTTGTTCTTTTGTTATTTATATTTTTGTTTTTCTAAATATAAAATTAAATATAGTAGCTAATTATTTGTAGACCAATAAAAATATAGAAAAATTAAATATAAAAATATAAAATCACTAACTTATTTATTACAACCTAAATTGATTAAAAAATATATAGAATCACTAACTTATTTATTAAAACCTCTTTTAATAGAAAATGTATTCTTATAATTTTTTCTTTTACAAATAAAAAAAAAACTTATGTCTAAAATATGAGTCTATTTTTTATTTTTATTTTCACAAGTAAAACTTGAGAAAGAATAAAAAATAGTATGATTTGAGAAAGAAAATAAATGAACAAAATGGGAGAAAAGGAAAAAAAACAAAAGAAGATAAAAGGTAAAGAAATAAAAAAGAAAAGAGGAAATAAGAGACAATTATTTATAAAAGCTACAATGGTATAAAGGGTAAATAGTTTTTGGGGTATGAAAGTAAAAGGGCATGAAAGGATAATTATTTTGTGTTTACTGGGTATTGTTATTCTTCACCCAAAATTATATACGAAAACGTATCTCTTTGAAAAGAACAAATATAGCATATTTTATAACAAATATGACATCTTGAAAAGAAAAGAAATTAAATATAATAATAATTCTATTTTATTATTAGTAACCCTCCCATCAATAAATACTCATTCAGTACACTTGCTCTTTTATCTCCCTTTCATGATTCTCCCCCCTCCCCTTCCTCCCTAAATATCTCTTATGTAAAAGAATGAATTATCTCAAAGAGTCCTCCTCTTTAATAAAAGGGAAAAGGTATCCCCTCTATGGGGTTGCCATCAAGGGAATTTTGATATTTTTTTTCAAAATTTTATTTTTATTTGACAACTTTTAAAAAATAATATGATCAATTTTATCAAATATATTTTCACAATCGGCGGAACGGACCACAGAGGAGATTCAAAGTAATCTTTTACAGGTTAACAACCTGGCGGATGCTATCTTAACTCAAAACAGACCCAAAATGCCTTAACACCACCACGGCTCAACGGGCTAAAAACAAGGTCATTAGCCTGAGCTTCAGATATTCTGCCTGGGTTATCCTCTACACAACCTTAGCATGTCCTCACATGGTTTTCTACTAATTACAATATTATTACCATGAAAACCCCATAATCTAATGCAACATAGTTCAACACAAGGTATTTAGCCTTTCATTTAGGCTAAATATAAATATAAAATTAAAAATAAAATAAAATGTAAAATTACCCAAGTTCCTGAGGTTGTACTCATATGAGAAAGATGTACAACAAACTTTAAACTTTTATTATGAAAGAGTTTTTTACAAAATAGGAAGAGTGGTTGGCCAAAGTCTACCCTCCTAACCAAACAAATGACCCTTTATATAGGGGGTCGAGAGTTATAAACTTATAGCCAAATGGCTGAAACTTGTAAAGTAAATGGCCCACAGGCGATCGATAATTACAAATGACAAAATTTAAAAGTAAAGGGCCTACTAGTGGCCGACAAAACAAAATATATGGGGTCCACAAGATGTGGCTGATAACCCAAAAGTAAAAGTGGCCAAAATATAAGGGGCCTAAAAGTACAATAATGTACTAGCTTTATTAAAGATGGTTTATTTTTTCCCACCGGCTGATTCCGCTGGGTCCCCTTATTATCTTCAAATCTTCTCTTTTCCTTTGTTTTTATTTGTTGTGGAAGATTCTTTCATGTTGTTTGGAAATGTCTAGAGATATTCTTAAGTATTGAAGTTCGGATAATCTTGTGATTCCAGGATATTATCTTCTTATTCTGTATGAATAGACGCCATTGAGGTGTCAGAGGGAAACTCATCTTCCAGATTTTTTATTAAATCTTTTCTAACTTCCGCCATATAGGAAGTTATGATTTCTGATTTAGAAATGACTCTTTTTTTTAATATGAAGTCTTCTGGCAATTTGTTTAAACGGACTATGAGTCTCTTGCACTGATTCTTTTTGTCCCAGTTCTTGATAATGGAATGTGAGAGTTGTTATCTGGTCCACCAGTTCTTGGTCATTTATTTGACCATCGTTGTTTTTCTGTAATATTTTTTTCCAAAACCTTGTATAACAAGTTCTATACAAACAAGGGCTATTAATGGGGTTATAACCCAGTTCCACTGACCATTTCATGATCCAAGGGATAGAGAATTCGACAAAGAAGTGCATATGAGCAATCTCTTTTAATCAACATATTATCATTTTCCCATTGTATTACTTTGGGAGATACTTCAATCCATTTTGTATATAAAATTTTAAATGGTTGTGGTAGTATAGTAACAGATGGACGATAATGAATCCACCATTGCCCAAACCAATTTGGAATTGGTTGTTTATAAACATTTGAACAGATCTTTATAAACCATGAATGCTTATGATTCGGATTTTTATAAAGAAGAGCTTTATTAAAGCTTTTCACATAGTCCGAGTAATTAAATTTTGCTTGGACCTTTTGCTCTAGGTGAAGATATTCCCTCTCGTTGAGCGTACTGAATCCCCAATCTTGGGTAAATATCTTTTTGATTATAATTTTGAAAAAGTTATAAACTTTCCTTGTATTTGCCGGATAAAAATGCTGAATATCAGAGATTGATGAGAGTATAGTCTCATAGTGCATCCTGGATTTATAAGTAGAGGCTGGATATGATCCAGTTTCCAGGTATCTTTCCATCAGTTTCCATGGTTCATCCTTCCATTTCATCAATATGTTATATACTCTTTATACATTTAGTATACCAAATATATAAATTGTATATATTCAATATAATACTAAACCAAATAAATATACATATTATTTACATATGTTCAGTATATTTAACTAAATATAGTTATTTAATATGTTTTAGAACATACATCATGTTTATATTAGATACTGATTCATATTTAATATTATATAATATAATTAATTAGATATAATTTATACTATATTTAATAGGAATGAACTTTTCGGATAATTTATTCGAATGAGCTGGATGGAAAGTATTTCTCTTCCAGCCGTTATGGAAGAGAATGTTTTTTAAAAAGAAAAAATGAAGGGATTCATTTGAGCTACGTAATAGAAAGAGAATACAGAAGGCAAAAAATCGTTTAGCAAGAAAATAAGAAGACATTTTGGGGTTCATTTGAAATTTATAGTATTGCGACAATCATGGAATAATTGATGTTTCTGGGCAGCGACATTTTTGGATAAAGATGGGGATTCCATTTATGGAGGTTTTTGGCCATATAATGTATGCTTTATTTGGTTACTACTGATATTGTTGTGCTAATAATTTGTAATTTCATTTTAATGGTGTATACTTATGTCATCCAACTTAATCTCTGAAATCAGCCCAATAATTTTACAGGTTCTGAAATTCCTTTATACAATATTATTATTGCAAAAGATCATTGAGCTTGAATTTCAAAATGCTTAACCCGGATTATTTTTTTTTGGTATATGTTTTAAGAGTTAAATAAAAAATAGCTTGTGTTTAATTTAAAGCAGATTACATATATTTGAATTAAAGTGAACAAGAATAAAGAACTGGGTGAGCAAGCATGGACACAATTGGTAATATGTATAAGGTATAAGAAGAGGTATATTGGAATATATGAAATGGTATATGATGTGTGAATAAATAGTATACGAAGAAGTGCATAGTATACAAAGTGATATTTGTATAAGCTATAAAAGAATGGTATGCTGGTGCATAGGAAATGGTATATGATATATGAATACATAATATACGAAGAAGTATATGATATATGAAGTTGTATTTGTATAAGGTATAAGGAACGATATATCATTGTATATGAGTTGGTAGGTTAGTGTATACGAGTTGGCATATGTGGTGTATATAAAGTACCTTATATGATGTATATATGTCTGCTATAAGGAATAGTGTATGTACACAGTATGAGAAAGAATATATGAGCATGAGGTATATATGATATATAAGAGTGGTCTATGGAATATATATGATATAATAAGTTATGTATACGAAGTATGGGATAGTATATGACATGAGAAAAATAGTATATATGGATACGTAAAATAACAAAGGGTCAGTAAGAAAAATATAATATATTTCGGCTTGTGAAATAGATATATGTACCTTATAGATTTTGGCAAACAGTTTGGGTCAACTGGAATTGGGCCAAATAGGAGAGAACTTTGGGTTCAAAAAATTGCGTGGCGTTCCCTTTATTCGGGCCGGTCTTTAATTGTTACCCCTCAATTCGCCGGTCTTTAATATTTTCCCAATGAAAATTTGTGGACCAAAATATCATTTATTCGCGGGTTTACTAAATCAGAGATTCTGAGTTTGAATCCCCGAGGAAAAAAAAATTAGCAAGATAAATTTTTCATAGAAATTATGTCTATTCGGCCAACGTTATATAGAGATTATGCTTTAAGGGTCATAGTTATTATGTAACTAAACTTTGCCTTCATGCATAGTTACATAGAAATTATACCCCTTAAGACACAATCTCTACACAACTTTGGCCGAATATGCATAATTTCTATGAAATCCTGTCTTGCCATTATTTTTTCCTTGACTCTGCTGGGATTCGAACCCACAACTTCAGAGGTATTTTCGGAGGTATAATTACATGATTTCTATACAACTTTGGTCGAATAGACATATTTTCTAATGAAATCTTGCCTTACGGATTTTTTTTCTTTTTCTGCTGAGATTTAAACCCAGAACCTCAAGAGTATTTTTTATTATGTTTTTTAGATGAAGGACAAAAATTAAAGACCAACGATTTGAGGGACAAAAATTAAAGACCACCCTAAAATATGGACAATCCTGCGAATTGCCTTTTGGAATACCCTTGTATAAGAGGCTTTGGGCTTGGCCCAATTTGTGTTAGAAAGCCACTGAAAATCGGGAAATTCGCACGAATCGGGGTGATCTTTAATTTTTGCACATTAAATTTAAAATATTAAATTTTTTCCCTTGCTCAGGCAAAAATTAAAAAGAATTTCGCAAGGCAGAAGTTTGTAGCAAAAATATATCTATTCGGGAAAAATTAGGCCTATTTGGCAGAGGTTTGCCTAGGCTTGCCAAACCTCTACCCACAATTAGGCCTTAAGGCAAACCTCTGCTTTAAAGGCAAACTTCTGCCGATATAGGCCTAGTTAATATGCTTAATTTTGGCCGAATAGGTCTAATTTTGCTACAAACATCTGCCTTGCATTTTTTTTAATTTTTGTCTGAGCAGGAGTTCGAATACGGAACCCATGAATATTTAGGTGAAAGACAAAAATTAAAGATTCCAAATTTAAGAAGTAAAAATTAAAGACGAGTGCCTTTGAAGGACATTCCGCACAAAGAAAATCTGCAGCAACTTGACCTTTTTTTTATTTGAAAATGTTTGGGCCAAACGAGCCCATTTTGCTTCAATTCACAGCTCTAAGAAAAATCCCTTAGCAGAAAATTCAATTGATCCACTTTTATAGTCTGAAAGGGCTAAAATCCCAGCAGTTAGCAGCAAATATTTAACTTCAAATCTGTTATAGATATTATCATATATTGTGGATGTCTATGTTTAGAAGAAATATTAAGGCTAATAACTTTGGGATCAAATTAATTTTCGTAGATAAATAGATATGTTCCCCTCATTGTATTTCATCCCTCAAAAGAAATAAAGAACTCTTCTCTCATCTCTCTTTTCCTACAATATTCTTATTTTAGTTATATTATTTTATAACACGTTATCATGAGATTCTAACTTATCAAAAAACTAATAGTAATGTGTAGTTGTCGAACGTTTCCTGTCCATTCCATAATCGTCCCAAAGGGTTGAACTTCGAATTTATAGTTTTATTTGATGACCCTTATAGGGCATTAACAATTTTCATTACTTGAGTTGCATTGAGGCTTTTTGGATAAAGCTAATGTTGGTGTCCATTCCTTTTAAATCATGGAGAGGTATGTGGGAATCTATTTGAGCTTTGATTTTTGAGTCTTATCAAGGTTAGCAGGTTTCTCATTTTTTATGATTTAATGATCTATGTATAAGTTACATATGACCTACATATATATATATACTACTTTTAAACATACAAAAGCATATTAATTTGTCGGAAAGTCTTACGACCCAATTCTAATACGAGCAAACTAATATGAGCAAATTAAAGACGATACTTTTTCTTGTAACTTTGGCAGAGTTTGAAAGAAAAATATGACCATCAAAGTGAAAGAAATAATCCCCTTGATTATTTTCATTAATTAAAAGGCTATATATACAAGTTACATATTTCCATAATAGAAATAGAATTCTATTCCTATTCTATTCCTAAAACCTTATTCTACCATAATTCTAACTATACAATTATGGTAAGTGTACAAGACTAATTAAGGTAACAATATTACAATAATATATACCATATATACACTAATATAAAACCCCAACCCGAGATGGGATTTGATGCCTGACTTCCGAGATGGGCTTTGCTGTGATTACCCATGATATACACTTATGTATATTAAGTGTATATCACGGGTATATAGACCTTGTTTAACACACACCCGCAGTCATAGCGGGCGGTCTTCGGTTGCTGAGACTAGAGATGGCAGTGGATCCTGGACCCGGTGGATCCAGATCCGTTTGATAGGATATGGATCTTCAAAATTTGGACCCGACGGATCCAGATCGGACCCGGATCCGTTTCTGACGGATCGGATCTGGATCTGGATCTTGTATTTGAGATCCGTTTCCAGTCCAGATCCGACCCGTGGATCCGTTTTTTATTAAATATATTATAACCTAGAATGTAATTTTATAAGTATTTTCTTAAAATTGCTAAGCACATCCTTGCAAGTTTAATTCTCAAAACAAGTTTAATTTATCCCCGCGTTAACTCAAAAACCAAATAATAAAGAGGTAACTTCGATAATAAAATCAATGTTATATTCGTGAATGACTAACATCTCCATAGACAAGTAGTTAAAATTATATTCACTTCATTTGTGAAGATTCCAAGCACATGCAAGTTTTGCATTGTGGAAATACTAGTCAGCATTTTCCACAACTATTGTCATTGTCCAACATTTTCAATTAATAGCGCACAATCAAAACGAGACAACAAACAAAATATCTCATATGAAAAATTGAAACACAGTAAACTGTTAGCTAAGTAAAAATCGTTTGTCAGTTAAAAAAAAATATCTTAGCATGGTTACATTCTAGCAAGGCAATGTTTTTTACATGTGGATCCAGATCCGATCCGTGGACCCGGTGGATTCGATGGATCCGGATTTGGATCTAATTTTTATGGACCCGACGGATCTGGATTCAGGTATGAAAAACGGATCTGGATCTGGATCTAGAAGGATCCGGTCCAGATTCGATCCGTTGTCATCCCTAGCTGAGACTGCCCCTAAAATCTTCAAAAAGGACCGAGGGAAGACCCTTTGTAAAGATGTCGGCAATTTGATATCTTGACGGGACATGGCATACGCGAACTTGACCACGTGCAACCTTTTCACGGAAAAAGTGAATATCCATTTCGATATGCTTAGTGCGTTGGTGCTGAACCGGATTACCTGAAAGGTAAATGGCACTAATATTATCGCAATACACTAAGGTTGCCTTCTGAATGGGACAATGAAGCTCCAAAAGCAAATTACGTAACCAACATGATTCTGAGACCACATTAGCTACCCCCCAATATTCAGCCTCGGCACTTGAGCGGGATAGAGTCGCCTGACGCTTCGCAGACCAGGAGACCAAGTTGTCGCCAAGGAACATACAATAGCCAGATGTGGACCGTCTGGTGTTTGGACAACCACCCCAATTAGCATATCTGTGTATGAGACAAGTGTGGATGTTGATGAAGGATATAAATACAAATCATAGTCCAGTGTACCCTGAATATACCGAATGATGCATTTGAGTGCATTCATGTGCTCAATTCTGGGATCATGCATAAATAAACACATCAGCTGGACGGCATACGTAATATCCGATCTTGTAAAGGTATGATATTGAAGGGCCCCTGCAAGACTGCGATAACGGGTCGGATCCTCGTAAGGTGTGCCGCCGCAGTACTAAGCTTGGGCTTCATATCAACTGGAGTGAAAGTGGACTTACAGGATGACATCGCAGCCCTCTCGATGATCTTAGCTGCATACTTTCGTTGAGACAAGAACAATCCATCTGAATGGCAATTGACGGCAATCCCCAAAAAGTAACTCAAGGGCCCTAAGTCTTTTATAGAAAACTGGCGTAAGGCATCGGAAGAGGCAGTCAAAATGATATCATCCACATACAACAGAATGTAGGCCAAGGATTAACCATGACGGTAGATGAACAACGAATTATTTGATCTACTGTGAGTGAACCCAATAGTCGAAACATAGTCAGCAAACCTTGTATACCAGGCCCGTGGTGATTGCTTAAGCCCATATAAGGACTTCTTCAACAAACAGACATAATGAGGATGTTTGGGATCCCTCAATCCCAACGGCTGATGCATATAGACTGTTTCCTTGAGATCACCATGTATGAAAGCATTCTTGACATCCAACTGATGAATAGGCCATGCCTTCGAAAGAGCTAGGCTAATCACAGTGCGAATGGTAGCCGGCTTGACCACCGGACTAAATGTCTCCCCACAATCTATCCCAACCTGTTGAGTCTTACCATCACCCACAAGTCGCGCCTTATGTCGAGCAAATGAACCATCCGAATTTTCCTTATGAGCAAAAATCCACATAGACCTGATAACATTAATACCATATGGACGGGACACCAACTCCCACGTCTTATTATCAATAAGAGCATTATATTCATCAGTCATAGCAATTTTTCAATTCGGGCCGTTTAAGGCAGACACAAGATTACGGGGCAAGGGGGATTTAGAGACATTCAAATGTAAATTAAAATATATTTTTGGTGTAAAAATACCCCGTTGACTATGAGTGACCGGTCTATGACTCAAGGAAGAAGTGGGCAGATTTTGGGAATTTTCTGGGCTCAGGACGGACGGCAAGCGGCGGGCGGTGGGCCTCGGCCCAAATCGGCAACCGGAACGAGCGGACCGGCCCAGTGGGTGTACTGCGGCCCAATCGCTGGAACTGATCCAGTGACGGGAAATTGCGATGGAACAGTGGGGACAACGGGTAGTGGGCCTACTGGAGAATTTTGGGTGCGGGACATGTCCGAAAAATGGTAAGTAATATACGGGGATATACCATCATCCAAAAAACTATACGAACTAGGCTCGGGAGTATGAACTTTAGTAAAGGGAAATTGAGTTTCATCACAAATTACATGGCGATTAATGATGATTTTCTTGGAGGATAAATCAAAGCATTTGTAACCACGATGATTAGACGGATAACCCAAGAACACACACGGAGTAGACCGGGCCTGAAGTTTGTTAATTGTGCTGGACGGGAATAACGGATAACACAAGCACCCAAAATCCCGAAGATGAGAATAAGAAGGATTCTTATTATATAAAATTTGGAGGGGGGAAGAATATGTCAGACCTTTGGAAGGAATTATGTTAAGAAGATATGTGGTCATTTGAAGAGCATGATGCCAAAAATATGGGGTACGGAAACATGAATTAAGAGAGTGCGGATAATGTTATTTATGGAATGAATTTTGCGTTCAGCTTTCCCATTTTGTGAAGATGTATGAGGACAAGAAAAATGAAAATTGATCCCATTATTAGCACAGAACTCCCGAAACACCCTATTGTCATACTCTTTTCCATTATCACACTGAATATTTTTTATTTCTCTTTCGAATTGGGTTCTAATGAATGCTCTAAATTTTACGAAGACGGAAAACACTAGAGATTTATTTTCCATTGGAAACGTCCATAAAAATTTTGAATAATCATCCAAAAAGAGAACATAATACCGATGACCCAACGAACTTAGAACAGGAGACGTCCATAGGTCGCTATGAATAATATCAAATGGCATTGAAGTATGAGAATTTGAGTCTACAAATGGCAACTTAACAATTTTTCCTAAAGAACAAGATTGACAAATTGTAGTACGACTCGTACCCTTACATGAAATAAAACTATTTTTATCTAAAACTGACAAAATAGAGGATCCCGGATGACCAAGGTCATGCCACAAGGAAGGAGAAATGGTTGCAAAGGCTGATGGCAAGGCTTGACTCGATGGACTGAAATCGGGTGTGATAGGATAAAGATCTCCCCTACTATCACATCTTATGAGAGGACTCCCCGTCTTGAAATCCTTCACAGAGAAACCAAAAGGATCAAATTCAATAGTAATGGAATTGTCAGTGGTGAACTTTCGGACAGACACTAAGTTTTTAATCAATTTGGGGGCATGTAAAGTATTTTTCAAGATAAGGGGTGGATTGGGGGGGAGACAAAGTTTTTTTACCATAACCCTGAATTGGAATAGAGTTATCATTACCGACAATTATACCCCGAGGGTTGCTCAAATTGGAATAAGATGAGAGAGTACCTGAATCGAATGTCATGTGGGTAGTGGCACCGGTATCCATATACCAATTCGGGTCCGGTTGAGTCAAATCCAGTGTGTGCATTGCAGCTTCAATATCGGTCTGAGTGGGGCCAGCTGCGTGGTGAGCTTGCAGAGGCCCAAGAAGCCCCAGAACTGGACTGTCCTGGGCCGTAACTGCTGGGACTAGAATTTCTGGGCCGTGGAGGCTGCTGGAAAGCCCACTGGCCAGATGCTGGAATGTGTTGTGGAAGTGGGCCGTAGGGCCACTGTCCACTGGTCCAAGCCCATGGCCCAGAGGTCCAAGGCTGAGACCAGTGTGTCGGTGGCCCACTGTAACCTGGATGGGGTCCACTGCCACTGTTTTGGCCACTGTGACTGCCGTCGGAGCCGCCGCATTTGCCCCCGCGATTTATTCCATTATTTTTCCAGCCATTTTTGCTACCCCCGTGTGATCGGTTTTGGTTCGAATTGTTACCAAATTTTTGAGGACTAGTGGAGGAAGTCATCATGACCACAGGACTAGCATTAGTAGCCGCCTTTTTAGCCAAACCGGCTTCTTCCAAGGTAAGCATGGAGCGGGTTTGATAGAACCTTGGAAGGGGATTACTTTGACGAAGGAGAGTTCCAACGCCACTATAGGCCTCGGATAGGCCAGCAACTATCTGTAAAACAAGACGATCTTCACTAACTGGCGCACCAACATTGCGGAGTTGGTCCGCCAATTCCTTCAACCTTTTGCAATATGCTGAAACATTCGGGAAATTTTCCATGTTGACGTGGGAAAAATCCTGTTCAAGGGTAACAACTCTGGAATTTTGATTATCCTAGAATATGTCACACAGTCTATCCCATGCAGCCATTCGCCGTAGCATCTGGCTCAATAACCGTCTGCAATAGGTCATAGAAATAGTAGAATAAATCCACTGAAGGACGGTGGCATCAAGTGTTGTCCATAACTTAGGATCATCCCCGCGTTTAGGGACCTTCATATCATTAGGAGCCGCGGGAATTATGTGATGGATGACTTGATGCGAACGAGTGTGAATTTTGAACAACTCGGTCCACGTCGCGTATTGGACGTTTCCTATTTCAAGAATTAGAGGGATATGATTCTTGATGTTAGAAACAACAAGGGCAGGGTGAAACGTGTTCTTTGACGTAGACATAATGAAAGAACAATAGGTGATAGAGGGATTTGGAAGAGAGATTTGGAGAGCGGAAGAATAAATGGCAAACCCGAGGGGAGGGTCGGTCTTTGGCCGAGAATGCAATGAAAATTGGAGAGAAATTTTATTGTTGGACCTAGACTCTTGATACCATGAAAGAAATAACCCCCTTGATTATTTTCATTAATTGAAAAGCTATATATACAAGTTACATATTTCCATAATAGGAATAGAATCCTATTCCTATTCTATTCCTAAAACCTTATTCTACCATAATTCTAACTATACAATTATGGTAAGTGTACAAGACTAATTAAGGTAACAATATTACAACAATATATACCATATATACACTAATATAAAACCCCAACCCGAGATGGGCTTTGTTACCTGACTTCCGAGATGGGCTTTGTTGTGATTACCCATGATATACACTTATGTATATTAAGTGTATATCACGGGTATATATACCTTGTTTAACAAGAAGTGGTTATATTTCATGTATTTCAGTGTAAATAAATTTGTTAATCACTAGAAGTGATAAATATATTTACAGGATTGTGATTGTGATTGTGATTGTGATTGAAGCTATATTAGAGAAAGATTCTCTACATTATATGTATGACTCGATTTGCTCCTGAACTAGCAATATTTTGAAAGAGGTATTAAGCTATCATAATTTTATATGGTTAAGGCACATTCATATAAATATGTTTCATTCATGAACAATGAGAACTTTTGATAAATGTTACAAATACAGATCCATTTCATGAAGTGAAAGTGACAATATATATTAAAGTCTATACTATAAATATGAACGTGCATTTGATTGTGAAAACATCACGACTCATCTCCAAAAGAGGTAGAATAATTCAGATGAAATCTTTTGAATATTATATGCTTTACTCCCGAAGTAGTAAACTCAGAAATTTGCTCCCAAATAGCAAACATTAAACTCTACTCCCGAAGTCGTAAAACTTTGAACTCTACTCCCGAAGTAGTAGAACTTTGTGAAAGCTACTCCTGAAGTAGTATGACTCTGAATTTACTCCTGCAGTAGTAAATATTATCTGAAATCTGCTCCCAAAATAGTAAGACTTTGAAATTTACTCCTGAAGTAGTGAATCTGAAACTTACTCCTGAAGTAGTAAGGCATTATTCTGAAGTAATGTCTTTTTGTACTTGATCAAAATAATGAGCTATAGATGAGCGTTATATATCAAGCACATTCAAATAATCAGATTTCATTCCCCGAAGTGAATAAAGATATACTACAACCTACCTCCTAGAGAGATAAAATAATAAAGAAAAAACATGTGGTATAAAAGTCATTGCAACACGTACCCGTCGTACGTAGAAACATCATGAATAAGTTTATTAAATATCATTCTAAGACAAAAGGAAGCAGAGTAGAATTCTTTCTACCATAACCACGTTGATACATTATGGTTAGTTGTTATGATTTCCTCAAAGGAAATAAACATTAATTTATCTCTTCCTGAAGGATGTGATTACCGCTTTGATACAAAATATTCAGATGCTAATGGCTAATCTTCCTGAAGGAGACATTGAAATACTGAAGTTTAGACTTAGTGTTTGCTTTTCATTTTTTATGAATTTACAACTATCTTTAAATGTCCATTTGATTTCCATTTTCTTTCGTGACACCAGTAGTGTCTAACCAAATGTTCTTTCATGATACCAGAAGTATCTAAGCAATATTTGATGATATAATGCTAATGATCAAGAGCTCCAGAAGAGCTAAGTGTTTGTTTACAAGAATCATGACACTAGTAGTGTTCAAATAAATTGCATTACAAAATTTAAATTAAAAATTCACGGAGAGGTTATATATGATAGCCCCATTCGTCCTAGATCGTAATTGTTATGACCGGAACACAAATTGTGGTAAACCTGAGGTTTACTGGCAATAAAAATAATTATCATTTTGAAACTATAAATGATTAGAAGATTTAATATCTTCAAGTGCTACGACTAAGAATTACGTATGTGAAACTTTACCCGAGCATGATGAGATCACATTCTACAATAAACCAGAATTTTATTGATATAAAATCTGATGCAATAGTAAACCAGACGTTTACTAAAATAAATAGCACTCGTCGGGGTAAACTTGAAGTTTACTAGTACAAATAATTTTATCAATTGACGTGATAATTTTGATCGTTCTGATTTAAATTTGATGTTCTAAGTTTGTTTTTGGAATATATTGAAGAACTAGAAGATTTCTTCAAGAATTAATTTGTTTGTTCTCATGACAAGTTGATTACACCAGCTAATGTTGGGATTGAATTCCCTAAATTCTAAAAAATATAAAAGGTGAATAAGGGCTCATTCACCTGCAATGTGATGTCTTAAATAAATGCGGTCACATATGCGTTTATTGTCAACCTGCAATTTGACATTTACGAAGTTGCTTGCTCAAAATAATTGAGTTGAGAGCATAATTTTCAGATTATGTAATCAGGACAATTCGTCTTGATAATGCTGGTTGATATTCAAACTGGTTTAGCGTTGACTGCCCTCTAGTAGATAGCTAAATCATTGCTTATGAGAATAAAATTTCATGTGTTGATCTGAGATATGATATATTGCATACAACAACGTTTGTATGCTTCAGACCAGTAAATTATAATAAATTCTCCCCTCATAATTGGTTCAAGGATAGAAACCAAATATTTTCATATAATAATTTTTGTTGTGTGGTATATGATTAATGAATCTACCACGATGCACACAGATGGATTTCCCAAAGAAGGTGAAAATGTATGTTAGTTTTTCTAACATAAGGGGGGAGAGAATAAACAACTAAGAAATATGTTGTGAATTATCATAAATATGATCCTCGTTCAATGATAATTCAAGTCAAATGCTAGAAGCATTTACAGACCCAACTATTTCATATTCAACTGCAAGATGCTCCTAAATGTCCCTGAAGGACAGGGTTTACAACATGCATGAAGCATGGTAGACAAATCGGTTACAAATGCAATAATCTTTGAAAAATGAGAGGAGCAAATGATCAAAATGATCATAATAATTAAGCAATGTGCTCTTGAAGAGCCTACGATATAACACTTCATAAAACCTCATACGAGATTCAGGTACCTGAAAAATAATGAAGTGATAAGATCTCAGTAAGTTATGTCTAATTGCAAACCGATATAAAATGATATCTCGTCGACGATATCTTTGATAATATAGTGCGCACTATTGTTAATATTATGAGAATCTGAATTCTACGTCTCTTAAAGCATGTTGATGTAGAAATAATTACCAAGTAGATACATCTTGGTAAGGGTAAATTTATTGGACATGCAGTCCTGATATCAGAAGATGTCATGTAAATTAAATACTAAATGAAAATTATCTCAGCCTATATGACTTACGTGACAAAATTTATATGAATTTTTTTGAAGGATTCAAAATTCATGAAACATATACAAGTTATTGAAAAATTTGTTTGTAATCCTTAAACTGATTAAATGAACTAAGGTTGATGTACTGAAATCACATTAATAAATATTTATTGATGAGCGATACAAAGATGACTCTGTTTGCCCTTATCCATTTATGATATTCAAGCTCCTTCATAATGTTGTGCAAGTTATTGACTTGAATATTATTGGAGCTTTTGAAGAGTTTTTGAAAAGCAGTAGACTACCTGCTAAAAAAGTTGAAATGAGAAAATTAGATTGGTCCTGAAGTACCATATATTCAATTGATGCATTTATTTATCTTGGTATAAATATGAGCATGATATAATTTCTTTTTTATATGGAGATACTGAAATAAGATCAATTGCATATTGTCGATTTGATGAGATAATTTTCCAAAATTAGGGGGTGAGAATAATGAAATAAAAAGGGAAATTTTGTGGAATAATCTATCATTGTCTCATCTTGATCCACGTGCTTCTATTTGTGAGCAAGAGGTTCAAAAGATTATTCACATGTAGAAAATAGCAAACCAAATGCCAGACGCATTTACATAATTGAAAAGGATTACCAAATCACATACCCCTGCAGAGCATGTCCCAATTCGGATTGATGTCCCTGTAGGACCATCTACTAGTGTCATAGCAAATGAGTCCAAAGCACGCCTGAAGCTTGATAGACCATTGGGTTCTAAGGATCAGAATCCTAGAAAAAGAAAAATAAATGGTCAAGATGACACTAAGAAAGAATCTCATAAAGAAATGCAAGATTTGATCAATCCTAATATTCTTGAAGAAATCAATGAGCCGCAAACTCAAGAAAATGAAGAAATATCAATAAATTCAATTGATGTTAGGACTAATTTGAATCGCTTGGAAATAAATGTGATTTGAAATGTGACAAAATACCCACAACTTTATATGAAGATAATGCAACATGCATTGCTCAATTGAAGGAGGATTCATAAAAGGAGATAGGACAAAGCACATTTCACCAAAGTTGTTCTTCACATACGATCTCCAAAAGAATGGTGATATCAATGTGCAACAGATTCGTTCAAGTGATAATATGGCTGATTTGTTCACTAAGTCTCTACCAACTGCAACTTTTGAGAAGATGGTGCACAAGATTAGAATGCGAAGACTCAAGCATTTGGACTGAAGTTCTCATCAGGGAGAGTTAATACACGTTGTACTCTTTTTTCCGTATAAGGTTTTGTCCCACTGGATTTTCCTTGTACGGTTTTTAATGAGGCAACCAAAATGTGTATTATCAGAAATGTGTACTCTTTTTCCTTCACTAGAATTTTTCCCATTGAGTTTTTTCTAGTAAGGTTTTAATGAGGCATATTATCTATCAAAATAGACATCCAAGGGGGAGTGTTACAAATATTATCATATATTGTGGATGTCTATCTTTAGGAGAAATATTGGGCTAATAACTTTGGGATGAAGTCAATTTTCTCCTATAAATAGAGATGTTCCCTCATTGTATTTCATCCCTCAAGAGTAATAAAAAACTCTTCTCTCTTTTCTCTTTCTCCATAATATTCTTGTTTTAGTTCTATTATTTTATAACAAAATTTACATTTTTCTGCTTTTTAAACCCGTGATTTTAATTCTTTAGAAATCTGCATTTTTGTTCCCAAGGAAAACCATGATTTCAAAACAAGACTAGCACTATTATTAGTTAGTGCAATATATGAAATATTTTCTCCCACATTAAAACTTATTCCCTAAAAGAAAACTGTAATGAACACAACTTTTCAGAAAACAAAGCAAGTCGAACTACAATTGTGCGAGGTAAGACTACTCCCTTTGATTCTAAAGGCATAAATGATATTTATAACTTGAGAAACATTGATGACAGTGACACCAAGAAATGTATTGATTACCGGGATGTGAATTCTGTGAAACATGTACGAGATGAACTATGTCTCAATGGTAATAGAATATACTAGGAAACTAGTGAACGTCCTTTAGGTATCAATGATCCGTGTATGCTTGAAATAGCGAGAACTTGGGATAGATTTGTTATTTTCCGCCTGATTTCATACTTGAATACCTCCAACTATGAGATAGAAAGAGTTCTTTTCATATATGCTATTATGCACGAATTACCTGTGAATGATGGAAGATTCATTACCGAGGCTATGGTTTATTGTCGTTTCAAAGGTGATTGTAGATGCTTGTATTTTCCTTTGACTATCACTCATTTGGTTCCTTTGTTTGATGTGAATTTGGAGGGCTTACCGAGGATTACAAATACTTACTTCATCAGCAAAAACTTTATATTGAATAGATATTTAGCTCAATGATAGATTATGATCTTTCATTAAATTTTTGATGATTTGACAAGCAATGTACCCAATGAAGATTAAGGGAGACATAAGGAAGACATTTGAAGAATCAGACATCTTGATAATAACTCAATTAAAAAGTGCAAGGAATTGAAAATAGGAAGCAAGAAAAAATAAAACCTAGACATAAATATTAAAAAAATATTAGTAATAATTAGGATTAAAATCCTAGTTACCTCTAATACATTCAATAAAAGCACGTAAACTATTAGAATTCTCAAGAGGAAGGCTATCTCTTGCAAATCCGAGTGCAAAGTTCAAAGGCAACAAAAAGATCACCTTTAATATCACAAATATGCATCAATATAATCTACCCAAAATAAGTTAGGCAGTTAAGTATTTATATTAGGGCTAAATAATACATCAAATGTCCAAAAATACCCTTTGAGTAGGCCTAAATATGTAATATGCTCACTAAGGTGCCTCCATCCTTCAAATCTTGATCTCTCTTTCATTATATGATATTGTAGGTGTCTCCAACGGGCTCTTCAAGGTATCTATGATAATCAAGTGTCTTCCAAGAGCTTGAAGTTCCTTTTATTTACTCCTCATGAGGGGTCTTGAAGTAACGACGGTATGGTCGTTATCATCCTCCTCTTCTTAAGAAAAATTCGACCTCGAATTTGAATGTTCACCCCACAAACTTCTTCAAAAATGACTAAGAACCTTGGAGTCCCTATCACTAATGATGGTCTTAGGAACTCTATGCAATTTAAACAATTCTCTAGGTAGATCCTCAGGAAAGACATCTCCTTAACCTTGAAAAGAGAAGAGACAATACTAGGTAAAAAGTTAGTTTGTTCATTAGTAGCAAAAATATTGTCTCTATGTACTAAAAGTACTATAGGATAATCATCTTCATTTCTTTAGAGATCTCATAATGAGATGTGTTGACACCTATTTTTGCCCTCCATAATTTTTGTTTAATTAGTCGGACTTCTTTGAATCTCAAACTGAGTGAAATATGAACCTTTCAAAGTCAAATGAATTTTACAAAATTATATCGGTGATAATTTACCATTTCCATTGGCAAAATATCATCAGGTATATTATTTTATATCATTTGCACATTTTTCATGTAAATTATAACTTTTTCAAACATATTTAATTCCATATCAAATTATATTTATTTTTTGTTAATTACAACTAATTTTCGAAATTGGTTACAATTGAAATATTTTAATTAGCTTTCGCATGAAATTGGTTACAATTGAAACATGTGTGGCTTTTATTAAATTGATTTGTGGCCGCAATTTTGCAAAATTTGACATAATTCATTAAAATCTTAATTGCTACAAATTGGGTTGAGACACATTGATTTTCGGACTAAACCCAACCCAAACCAACCCCGACCCCGCCGAGTTGCGACTAAAAGGGGTTAAACCCCTTTTCATTTCATTTTCACGATTTCTCCTTTTAGAATCCTAGCGCCGCTCATCTCCTTGCCTCTCTCATTGCGTCATCGGACAAAAATGAAAAGGGAACAATTGGGTTTTGCTTTTTTCAGGTCGTATGTCGCCATTTTGAGTAAGCTCTAAATGAGCTTTGTCTCTTACTGAATTCCTGCCATGCACAAAGGTAAATTATAATGTCCCAAACCATGGTCTGGGCATAACAAGGCAGACGGTGTCTGATTGCATGTGATCAAACGAACCACATAGCTTGCTGAATCAATATGGGCATCAAAATCATGAAATAATAATTTAAAACAAGTAAAAACTGAATACTGCAATTATAGTCTATTGCAGAAATAATCTGAAAATTTAATAAGTCTGAATAACTGACATGATATGCTAAACTAGTCGATGAAACCTCCGAACATGAGTCTGACTGCTAAAACAATTTACCAGGACAAGACTCTTACATATCTTTACTGCATAACCTGATATGTAAAATAAATAAACTAACACCCCAAATGAGATGGGGCTCACAAATAGTTGAGATGGTAGAAATCATAGAGAACTGATATGTCGTCCTGAAACTTCATACATGCAAAGTGAAGTGCAGGCCCCGGACACTAAAATTGTATTGTATGTAAAGCAACAGAATGAATAAGCAGGCACATGAAATAGTAGGAACTGAAACTAAAACGGTAACCTGAAAATGAGCATGTATAATATCTGGTATGAATATCATAAAATAGGGTAAAGTAATTTTAATGGGAAAGCTTTAGTATAACCGATATGAAACCATCACGTGAGAATGTGGCATCTGATCTCTGCCCGATCAGCTAAGACATCTCGTAACTTATCGGGGTACGAGACATGAACATGACATGAATGGATCCAATAACCCATTGTGGGTAACATGAAGGAATCGTCCTAACTGGGCAGAGTGATCCTTATCCTATGTTGTCATACGTAGTTTCAGGTACTAAACCTTCTCGGTAATCTGTGCAACTCCCAAAACATGAACATGAATGTAAATGGCTTAACAATCCATGGATTTCATAATTATAACTTGTAATGAAATTTATGAATATAGTGTAACATGTATAGTTGTAATATAACTTGAAAGAGGCCTGAAAACATGTAAAGCTAATATAATGGAGTGATATAAGTTCATGGCATGTATTTAGGAACCCATGAAATTCAATGTATGGGTGTTCGTGGATTACAGACAGATTCAGGATAGTCATAATAAAATATCAAGAATACAATTAATGAATTTGTAATATAATCATGATATACAATGGTACATGTCATTAGGGTTATCATGAATTAGAATAAAAACTCTAAGCCTGTGGAAATCCGTATTTCATGGATGAACGTGGAGTGGGGAAGAACAATAATGTTCCCACACGTGCATAGAAGCTCTACATAACTTATTCACTCCTAATCTTGTAATAAAAATCTAAACTTGATGAAGAATTTCCAAAAGCCTGAACTTAGTCCCTTGAGATGGGTTTTGTTGAAACCATAGGTTAAGAATCAATGATTTTGCTTATAAGTTCAGTATACTTGATTAGGATCGCCTGAAAATACATTGAAAGGACTTACCTTCAGCTATGAGGATGATGGGAGGAGAAGAACTTCGTGCTAGGGCTTGGCAGGATGAAGAGTGAAATAAAAAGACTGAAAAACGCGAATTATATAGGTCCAGTTGTCGAACCACTTTTACGGTGGAAGGTACGGTCCGTAAAAAGATTTACAGTGAGAAGTACGATCCGTATAAAAGTGGTCGTAATAGTGTTGTCAATTTTCAGTGAGCATCAAAATCTAGGGGTCGTTCAACGGTACTAAAGGACGGTCCGTATAAATTTCTATGGCCCATCAAAGCCACCGTATTTCATTGTCTTTCAATGGACTTTGTATGGTGCAACTTCTACTTCTCATACAACTTTGTACGGTCTGTATAAGCCTTGGCATAAAACATGAATCACTAAACTGAAATGAAATTTAACTTCAGACTCCCCGTCTTAATTTTCTAAACTTTGAATCCTGAACAAGGCTTAGTTTAAAGGTACGAGGTGTTACAATATCTATCCCTTGGGATCTTTCATCTAAGAATGATTGGTCATACTTAAGAATAAGAGTGGATATAGCATGAGTACACGGACATGAAGAAACATGACATGAAACATAGAGACTAAATAACATGATTACATGAAAACATGAACATGGGGACATAAGACATAAGTAATAAATACATGAACGTGAAATATGAGTCATGGATACGCATGGGACATGACATGAATACTGAAGGATTTTAACTTATACACTTTCTGCTTGCTCTTCAATACAGTACATATATTTGAATTTTACTGTATGTAAAGCAACTGAATGAATAAGCAGACACATGAAATAGTAGGAGCTGAAATTGAAACTGTAATATGAAAATGAGCATGTATAATATCTGACATGAATATCATTAAACATGGTAAAGTAATTTTAATGGGAGAGCTTTAGTATAACCGATATGAAACCACCACGTGAGAATGTGGCATCTAATATCTGCCCGATCAGCTAAGTCATCTCGTACCTTACCGGGGTATGAGACATGAACATGACATGAATGGATCTAATAACCCGTTGTGGGTAACATGAAGTAATCGTCCTAACTGGATGGAGCGATCCTCATCCTACATTGGCATACGTAGTTTCATGTACTAAACCTTCTCGGTAATTTGTGTAACTTTCACAATATGAACGTGAATGTAAGTGGCTCAGCAGCCCATGGATTTCATAATTATAACTTGTAAACAAAACTTATGAATATAGTATAACATGTGTAGTTGTATTATAACTTGCCAGAGGCCTGAAAACATGTAAAGTTGATATAATGGAATGATATTGGTTCATGACATGTATTTAGGAACCCATGAAATTCAATGTATGGGTGTTCATAGATTACAGACAGATCATGATAATATCAAGAATAGAATTAACGAATTTGTAATATAATCATGATATACAATGGTACATGTCATTAGGGTCATCATGAAATAGAATAAAAACCCTAAGCTTGTGGAAATTCGTATTTCATGGATGAACGTGGAGTGGGGAAGAACAATGATGTTCCCACACGTGCATAGAAGCTCTACATACCTTATTCACTCCTAATCTTCTAATAAAAATCTAAACTTGATGAAGAATTTCCAAAAGCCTGAATTTAGTCCCTTGAGATGGGTTTTGTTGAAACCATAGATTAAGAATCAATGATTTTACTTATAACTTGAGTAAACTTGATTACAATCGCCTGAAAATACATTGAAAGGACTTACCTTCAGCTAAGATGATGATGGGAGGAGAAGAACTTCGTGCTAGGGCTTGGCAGGATGAAAAGTGAAATAAAAAGACTGAAAAACGCGGATTATATAGGTCCAGTTGTCGAACCACTTTTACGGTGGATGGTACGGTCCGTAAAAATATTTATAGTGAGAAGTATGATCCGTATAAAAGTGGTCGTAAAAGTGTTATCAATTTTCAGTGAGCATCAAAATCTAGGGGTCGTTCAACGGTACTAAAAGATGGTTCATATAAATTTCTATGGCCCGTCAAAGCCACCGTATTTCATTGGCTTTCAATGGACTTTGTATGGTGCAACTTCTACTGCTCGTACAACTTTATACGGTCTGTATAAGCCCTGCCATAAAACATGAAACACTAAACTGAAATGAAATTTAACTTCAGACTCCCCGTCTTAGTTTTCTGAACTCTGAATCCTGAACAAGGCTTAGTTTAAATATACGAGGTGTTACAATATCTACCTCTTGGGATATTTCATCCTCGAATGATGGGTCATAGTTAAGAATGAGACTGGACATAGAATGAGTACACGAACGTGAAGAAATATGACGTAGAACATGGGGACTAAATGACATGATTACATGAAAACATGAACATGGGGACATGAGACATGAGACCTGAGTAATGAATACATGAACGTAAAATATGAGTCATGGATACGCACGGGACATGACATAAATATTGAAGGTATTTACTTTATACGCTTTCTGCTTGCTCCTCAAATAAGTGTGAATATCTGGACTTCATGTCCTCTTCGGCTTCCCATGTAGCCTCTTCCACTTTCTTACTTCTCCACAATACTTTAACTGAGGCAAGTTTCTTAGTTCTCAACTTGCAAACCTGACAAGCCAGAATAGCCATAGGGACCTCTTCATAGGTTTGGCCATCCTTAACTATGATGGACTCTATAGGAACAACCAGCGACAGGTCTCCCACACACTTCCACAACATAGATATATAAGACATTGGATGTACATCAAATAAATCTTTTGAAAATTCAAGTTCATAAGCTACTTGGCCAATTTTTCGTAGGATCATGTATGGTCCGATATATCTGGGACTGAGTTTCCCTTTCTTTCAAAATCTCATGAACCCTTCATAGGTGAAACTTTTAGAAACATCCAATCATCAACTTGAAACTCCAAGTCTCTACGCCTTACATCCGAATAGGACTTTTGGCGACTTTGAGCCGTTTTCAAATGCTTCTAAATCAACTTGACTTTTTTTATAGCATGATGGACCAAGTCCAGTCCTAACAATTCTGCTTCACCAACTTCAAACCAACCAATTGGGAACATATATCTTCATCCATACAAAGCTTCTAACGGTGACATCTTGATAATAGCATGATAACTGCTATTATAAGCAAATTTAATGAGAGGAAAATAATCATCCCATTTACCTTTAAAATCCAAGACACATGCCCTCAACATTCTTTGGGGTTCTGAATAGTCCGTTCTGCCTGGCCATCTATCTGAGGATGAAAACGTATGTTGAGATTTTTCTTGGTACCTAATTCTTTCTGGAAAGACTTCCAAAAGTGCGTTGTGAACTGAGCACCACAATCCGAAATAATGGACACTAGGTCCCATGAAGCCTGATAATTTCTCAGATATACAACTTGGCATAACTTTCTACTAACTCTGTGGTCTTGACTGGCAAGAAGTGTACTGATTTAGTAAGCCGATCCATAATCACCCAAATAAAATCATGCCTTCGAGATGAGAGAGGTAGATTTGTTATGAAGTCCATGTTTATCATCTTCCATTTCCAAATAGGAATATCAATATTCTGAGCCAAACCTACCAGGCCTCTAGTGCTCGGCTTTCACCTGTTGACAATTCGAACACTTGGCTACAAAGTCTGCTACGTTCTTCTTCATATCATTCCACCAAAAAAATCTCTTTAAGATCATGATACATCTTTATAAAACATGGGTGGAT
Source organism: Anisodus tanguticus (assembly GCA_034509755.1). Lineage (NCBI taxonomy): Eukaryota > Viridiplantae > Streptophyta > Magnoliopsida > Solanales > Solanaceae > Anisodus > Anisodus tanguticus. The sequence goes on from CM067559.1 coordinate 26,642,708, forward strand.
AGAATACCTGGAATGTGAGCTTCTGTCATAATTCGCTCTCTGAGCCCATCCATATCTAGAACACATAACCTACCTCGGTACCTCAAGGTACCATCATCTCCCCCTAGTTTAAAAGTTATAGTCTTATGCTTGTGAATCCCCTCTTTCAGCTGCATTAAATAGGGATTATTGAAATGTTTCTCTTTCAATTCAGCTACTAAAGAGGACTCGAACCTGTTCTGGACAACCAAACCACCGTCTTCAGAGTTCAAAAGTCAAACTCCTAAACTGGCTAGTTGGTGAATTTCCTTCTCCATGGTTATCTTTTCTTCTTCAATATGAGCTAAACTTTCCATGGATCGCCGATTAAGAGCATCAACTACCACATTTTCTTTCCCCATCATAATCCTTTAACAATTCAATCCATCTCATTTAACAATTCAAGCCAGCATCCACATCATAATCCTTTAACAATTCAAGCCATCTCATTTGTCTAAGATTCAACTCCCGCTGCTTGAAAATATACTGAAGGCTCTTGTGGTATGTGAAACTGTCAATGTGAACTGTATACACATAGTGGTGTCATATCTTGAGTGCAAAAACTATAGCTGCCAATTCTAAATCGTGTGTCGGATAGTTCCTTTCATAAGGTTTAATCTGCCTGGATGCATAAGCTATAACCTTACCATGCTGCATTAAAACACATCCGAGACCAATTTTTGACGCATCACAATACACTACAAACCTCTCGATTCCCTATGGTAATGTTAACATTGGGGAAGAAGATAATATCATGTGTAATTCCTTGAAACTACGCTCACATGCATCTGACCACTGAAATTTAACTTTATTCTGAGTTAATCTAGGCAGCGGAGCTGATATGGAAGAAAAACCTTCTACAAAGTTACTGTAATAGCCTACCAAACTCAAGAAACTTCTTATCTGAAAGACTGGGGTGGGTCTAGTCCAATTCCTCACTATCTCAATTTTTAAAAAATCTACCTAAACACTCATTCTCCAGAAATGATGTGGCATAGAAACACAATTAATTTCAGCCTAAATTCACATTTGGAAAATTTCACATAAAATTTACAATCTTGGAGTGTCTGCAACACTATTCTGAGATGTTCTGCATGATCAGCCTAACTACGGGAATAGACTAGAATATCATCAATAAAGACAATGACGAAAAGGTCAAAATAAGGCTTAAAACCCCTTTTCATAAGATCCATGAAAGCAGCTGGTGCATTTGTCAATCCGAATGACATGACACAAAATTTGAAATGACCATAATGAGTTCTGAAGGCAGTTTTCAGAATATCAACTTCCTTAACCTCAAGATGATGGTACCCTGATCGGAGGTCAATCTTGAAATAACACTGGACACACTAAAGTTGATCAAATAAATCATTGATTTTGGGAAAAGGATATTTGTTCTTAATGATGACCTTTTTCAACTGTCTGTAGTCACTGCACATACACAGAGATCCATCCTTATTTCAAACAAACAAGATTGGTGCACCCCAAGGTGAGACACTTGGCCTAATGAATCCCTTATCCAGGAGATCTTTCAACTGGGACTTTAATTCTCTTAACTCTGTTGGAGCCATTATGTATGGAGGAATAGATATCGGCTTAGTGCCGGGAAGTAAATCAATTCCAAAGTCAATCTCTCTATCAGGAGGAACTCCGAGAAGATCTTCGGGAAAGACTTCTAGAAACTCACTGACCACTGGTACGGACTGAAGAGTTGGGGTCTGGGTATCTGTATCCCTGACCCGAACTAGATGGTAAATGTATCCCTTGGATATCATCTTTTTGGTTTTAAGATAGGAAACAAACCTACCTATGGGTGCTACTGCGCCACCCTTCCATTCTATGATTGACTCATTAGGAAATTCAAAACTCACAATCTTGGTTCTACAACCTACTATGGCATAACATGAAGACAACTGATTTATGCCTATGATTACATCAAAGTCTACCATTTCTAACTCTACCAAGTCAACTATTGTACTGCGATGATAGACTTTAATTGGGAAATCCCTATACACACGTCTAGCTATAACTGAATTTCTGACTGGAGTGGATATTTCGAAGGGTGCATGCAAATATTCTAGCTCTATCCCAAATTTTTTAGCAATACATGGGGTTACATAAGATAAAGTGGATCTTGGGTCCATAAGGGCATAAACATCAAAAGTGAAAATGGTTAGTATACCTGTAACAACATTTGCACGGGCCTTTGTATCTTGATAACCAGCTAATGCATACAAGCGATTAGGACCTCCTCCTGTGTTACCAGTCTTAGCCGCACCACGCCCTGATTGGGCTTGAGAATTATGAGGAGCTGTTGAATTTATGGACTAAGCTACATTACCTCTGATACCTTGTCTCTCTATTGGACAGTCTCTCTGAAAGTGACCTCCATGGCCACACCCATAGCATATATCCATACCCATGTGACACTCCCCCGGGTGTCTCTTACCACACTTACCGCAAACTGGATGATCAAAGGTCCTCTGACGCACACTGGTTTGTGACTGAAAGCCTGATTCTCTAAAGTTATGTCTCTTCTGATCATTCTTGACCTTTGGGACTAGGGCACTGACTGAAGATAGAGCGGGTCCTGATGACCTGATCAGAAGAGATAATTGATAAATAATTGTACAATAACTAGAAGAACTAGTCATAGTTACCTTCTAAGAGGATCAAAGACACATATCTTATGCAACAATCCTCAAGAGAATAACAATCCCATTCAAATTGAATGATCAAAACAAGGTTGTACAATTTGGAGTCCACCAAATCACAATAAGTCTCAACTAGAGATAAAAGTTTAATATTCATATATTTCAAGAACGGTGAAATGAGAAATAGTACTAAGTGTAGCTTATATAGGTATAGTCTACACCGGTCTTTAAAAAGTAATAGCCACAAGCCAACTTTTAAAATATGGCCTCGTGGGGCTCCAAATCATTAGCCAAATGCATGGGTTGTCCATGGGCTACCCTTCACACGCATGGGACTCCAAAGTGATTCCATCGATTAGCATAAATAAGTCCATAGACTGCTTCCCCGGGCTATGCACCGTATGGTTATAAGCAAACTCAATGATGGGCAAATGATCAACCAAACTTCTAGATTTTCCTTTGGTCATAACCCTAAGTAGAGCTCCCAAAGTACGATTCACAACTTCAGTTTTTCCATCCGTGTGAGGATGACAAAAATTCAAAAATAACAACTTGGTGCTAAGTGCACCCCACAAACATCTCCAGAAACGACTTAAGAATTTTGTGTCCCTGTCACTTATAATGGTACGCAGCACGTGATGCAATTTCAACATATTAGCAATATACAAAGAAGCAACATACTACGCATTATCACACTTTTTACACGGGATAAAATGATCCATCTTAGAAAATCTATCCACAACAACATAGATACTATCATGATCAGCCCTAGAATGAGGTAAACCCATAATAAAATACATAGATATATCAATCCACGTGCTAGTAGGGACTGGTAAAGGAGTATACAAACCATGAGGACTGGACCTAGACTTAGCTCGCTTACATTCTAATCAAGCACCGCAAAATTGCATCATATCTCACATCATCTTAGGCCAATAAAACTGCTTCTCAAGAATACCTAAGGTCTTATCCACCCCAAAATGACCCACCAAACCTCCACAATGTGCCTCACGAATCAGTAACTCCCCCCATGAGGATATGAGTATGCACACTCTCCCTTTCTTAAAAAGATAGCCATCACGCCACTGATATTTCTCTACCTGTTTCCCACACACTAGATCCTCACGAATGCTCTTAAACTTTGGATTGTGCTCATACATAGACTTTATGCTCTCAAATCCTAAAAGTCTAGAAGTCAAAGTGGTAGATATGGAAAACATCCTATATAAGGCATCAGCCACTACATTCTCTTTTCTTCTCTTGTAATGAATCAAATAGGGAAAACTTTTAATGACTTCAACCCACTTAGCATGCCTCTTATTCAGATTCTCTTGGCCTCTAAGAGGTTTCAAAGACTCATGGTCACTTCTAATCACAAATGCTCTCGGCCACAAGTAATGCTGCCAATGGGTTAAAGCTCTCACTAAGTTAAACAACTCTTTATCGTAAGTCAAATAGTTCAAAGCTGCCCCGTTAAGTTTCTCACTGAAATAAGCTATAGGCTTCCCATCTTGCATTAACATTCCACCTATCCCGACCCCTAAAGTATCACACTCAATCTCAAAGGTCTTACTAAAGTCAGGTAGTTGTAATAATGGGGTAGAACTAAGCCTATGTTTCAACTCCTTAAATGCTCTCTTGGTACATCTTCCCAAACAAACAATTGTGTTTTCTTTATCAACTCAGTCAATGGCACTGCTATGGTTCTAAAGTCTTTCACAAACCTCCTATAAAAACTAGCCAACCCATAAAAGATTCTCACTTGAGTAACACTAGATGGGGTAGGCCGATCCCTAATAGCTTCTACTTTTGACACATCGAATTCAACTCCACTAGCACTCACAACAAAACTAAGAAAAATAATACGTTTAACACAAAAGGCACACTTTTTCATATTAGCATACAATTTCTCTTTTCTCAAAACATCAAAGACTTTCCTTAAGTGATCAACATGTTCATCTACAAATTTATATATACACAAGAATATCATCAGAATAAACCACAACAAACCTATTTATGAATAGTTTAAGCACATAGTTCATTAACCTCATGAACGTACTCAGCACATTACAGAGGTCAAATGGAATCACTAACCATTCATAGAGACCAAACTTGGTCTTGAATGCGGTCTTCCATTCATCACCCAGTTTTATCCGAATTTGATGGTAGCCAGACCTAAGATCAATTGTAGAAAACCAACAAGAACCACTTAACTCATCTAACATGTTGTCTAACCTAGGAATAGGATGAAGATACTTTACCATGATCTTGTTGACGACTCTACAATCGACACACATTCTCCATGTTACGTCTTCTTTGGCACAAGTATGACTGGAATAGCGCACAGACTCAAACTTTCCTATACTAACCCCTTCCTTAAGAGCTCAGCAACCTGCCTTTGGAGTTCCTTGATGTCTTCCAGATTACACCTATAGGCTGGTTTATTCGATTGGGATCCTGACATAAAATCTATTTGATGCTCAATTCCTCTCAAAGAAGGCAGTCCGCTTGGTAGCTCCTCAGGAAATACATCCACAAAATCCTGCAAGAGATTCTCAACAAAACTTGGCAATTACTTAGCATTAGACAAATTATCACTATCACTCAAGAGAATACTTTTATGCACTAAATAATCATCATTTTATTTTCATCGTTACCTTTAAAATATTGTCCCGGTTACATGATTGTACATACCTTTTCATTACTCGATGGTGGTGATGTGGACTCAGGATCAGCCATAACAATAGCCTTACCTTTCGCCGTTTCCCTCAACTCTTTCATCCGACGATAATATTCTATCACTTGCTTTGATGACAAAGGCTTGAGTATGAGACTATTACCTTTACTTTGAACCGCATATGTGTTGGCTCGGCCATTATGAATTACAACTTTATCATATTTCCATGGCTTTCCCAAGAGTAAATGACATGCCTGCATTAGTACCACATCACATTGTACCTCATCTTGGTAAGCTCCAATCTTGAACTTAACCAAAACCGCTTTGTAAACTTCAATTTACCACACTTATTAAGTCATTTTAACCGGTAGGGTCGGGGATGTTTCAGTGTAGGCAGTTTCAGTTGCTCAACCAAAGTTTGGCTAGCAACATTAGCACAACTTCCTCCATCCACAATCAATGAACACACCTTCTTTTTTACCCTACACCTAGCACGAAAATGATTCTCCCTTTGCACATCTTCTTCATTCTCCATGCTTATAGTGCTCAAGTTTTTCCGCACCACAAGAGACATTTCTAGAAGATTATCCTCATCTTCTCCTTCCACCTTCTCAAGATCATGATCAAATTCTTTTTCATTTCCATCTTCTGGTTCACTTTCTTGTTCTTGAAATGTGCCATAATCAAGAATAATCATGGCCCTCCGAGTAGGACACTCTTTGGCCATATGCCTATATCCTCTATATTTATGACATTAAATAGATGAAACATTAGGAGAGTTGATTTGAGTTTTACCTCCAGAGTCCTTTGGATCAGATTTGGTTGGGCTCTTTTCAAGTGGCATTTTAACATCACGACTAGCACCCGAACTTGAACTCTTCAAATCCTTACCCCTACTCCACGGAGTATTATTAGCACTTCCTCTTGATCGGAATGCCTTGTCCTTCTTGACCCCTTTTTCTACCTCTATAGCCTCTTGGAACATCTCATCAAGAGTATAATAAGTGAGTATCCTCAATAAAAATGAGATTTCATGGTTCAACCCAGCTTTGAATCGGATGATAAGTTTCTCCTCGTCTTCTTCAAGATCAAGAGTCATTCTTGCTTTCTCAAACTCATCATCGAACTTTTCTACCATCTTAGAACCATGCTTCAATTCATAGAGCCTTCAAAATTGCTCTTAACGATGCTGGGCAGTGACATACTTAGCATCCATGACATGTTTCAATTGTCCCCAAGTAAGATATTCTGGTAAACCATATCTTCTCCGAACTCGCTTTTCTCATTCCCACCATATAGAAGCATAGCCTTCAAAAGAGGCAATGTCATAAATCATTTTCCGTTCCTCCGAAACTTTATTTGTGTCAAATATTCTCTCAATCTGAATCTTTCAATCGATGTACTTGTCTGGATCACTAGTTCCATTAAATGGTGCAATAGTTATCTTGCCATTATTAATATTAGTATCCCTTCCGCCTTGATCCCCTCATACCAGTTCCGGATAATCATCATGGTTGCCATAGTCATGCTCAAGATTTTTCCAACATACGCTCTTCGACCTCCTCTTCCTCTATATCTCCTTTAGCCCCTTTGTTCTTGGGCTCTCCGAACATATTGTTGATCAAACTTATCTTCGGCTTGTTCTAATTCATGGACCTCAACATCTTCATCAACCCCTACCAAATGTATCATTGACCTCATAGGAGGTACTTGCACTTGAATTTGAGGATCCGGAAGTATGGGATTTTAAAATCTAGGAACTTGAGGAGTTCCCATAGAACGAGCATTACGGGAAGCTTCTTCTACCATTCTTTGTTGACGGGCCACCTCATAAATTGCTCTAGTGGTATTTTACTAGAGATATGTGTACATTTTGTTTTTTCTCCGGCGTTCCTTGGAACCAATGGTGCTCCCCCTTGCTCAAGGGCTTGCATCCTTGTGTCCACTTTGTCTATCTTAGCCGTTAACTAAGCAGTCATGTTGTTCATTGCCGCCACAAGGTCGACTATAGTCATTCCTCCTTGTGCCTCCGCATCAATTTCATATCCCGCCATCGTACCTACACAACAAAGCTTAAAGAAATGGGTTAAGGTTAGAAATCACCTTACTCAATCACTTACTTTATTTGGGTGGCGCTCGGTTCCCTCAATAATGTAAAGGTTTGGTTCACTCTGACTTGTTGTAATCGTCTTTCTCGGAATGGACCAACTCATTTTCGATCACTTCAACTACATAAAGACGCTACCTCTTCAGGATTAGAGTGAGTTTATGGGACTCTATAGTCGGGCAACTCCTTTAAATGAGGTGCACTTGAGTCAAACAATTCACTGCGAATCAAACAAGAAAAAATTGAAAAGAATTAGCACGAAAGAAGTTACAGTCAAGAACTAGTAAACTTTGAGTAGGTAATTACTCAATGGATACTAGCTAGAAGTTATGTAACAAAGAACGGATTAAGAAGCTTCCCAATCCCCCCCCCCCCTCCCTAAAACATGCTAGGCAGCCCCCTAAGTCTCACTAATTAATCTCTTTTGACCAACTTGTCTTGAAATTTAATTACTACAAATTTCAATGATAGCTTCTCGTCTTCCCAAAAGATGACTAGGGACTTGCACACTTGACTTCTCATTTTCTCAAGAGGTGATTAAGAACTTGGACACTCTTTTCTCAAGGTGTTTTTAGTCTTCCCAAGAATTGACCAGGGAAGTTATGTCAATTAATGGTTTGACTATTCGTTTGCCTCTACACCCTTTCACACCCCAAAACTAATTTTTGACTTCCCTTAATGAGTTCATCCCCCTTCTCCACGTTTTGGAGGGGTTCAATGCACCAACTCCTTGAAAATTAACTTTTGACTGAGCCATTTGACTTCTAAAACAGCTTTCACACTCCCTAACACCTTAAAAGCTTAACTTATCACCAAATTAGATTGAACAAAGGTAGTAAAGCTAAAATTATCAAGATCACACATGAACATTCACAAAATCTTTATGAACACTCAGGAACACAAGTATTCAAAAACACTTCAAATGATATACCAAAACGACCATCTTGATGTCTAGTTTCCAAATATCACCACAGATCACCCAATACACCTAAACTAATGACACGATTGGAAACTTTAGAAATAATTGTTCATGAACTTCTTCTTGAACTAATTATCATCCAAGAACACAAGTGTTCACATCAAAATCAGATTCATTAATACATCAACAACACCCAAATACTCCAAATAACACAAATTTCATCCAAAACAACAACGATCAAGAAGTTGAAACCCAAGAACACCACTACAACAAACCAGCCTTTTAGTGGTATTTATTTAATGGCAATAAGATAATTGTCACTAATTTGCTTAATGAAGTCAATTATTAGGGGGAAATTGAATAGGGTGCGCAAAAAATCCAGGGAATCGAAATAACCGAACCAGCGAATCAGTTCGATTTTGGTTCGGTTAAAAATCTGCTAAAACCCGATTTCAGAAAAAATCAGTTCAAATTTTTTAAATTGAATCGGTTCGGTTCACTTGATTTAGTGATACACCAAACTGAAAAAATGGGGTTATTCTTGTAATTATCCATACCCCTATATAAATTAAAGCCCTAACAGTAACCGATTAACCCTATTACCCTAATTCCTAATTCGTTTTCCCTCTTCCGCAGTCCACAACCACTGATCGATTTTAGTTTTGCCTTCAACACTAAATCTTCAAGATTCCAATAGTTAATCAAATCGATATCAAGCCCTAACCCATAAATCTTCAAGCTTCATCAGAGAATCAACAGTTTTGACTCTTTTCTCTTTTCTCTTCTTCTCGATTTTGATTTATTTCTCTCGAAGACACGAACTCGAAGCTTCAATAGTTCAAGCTTCAACCGACCCGACGTCCCGTTACTGCCAGTGCCACCACAAAAGGTAATCCAATCCCTTTACTCATTTTTTCTTTCGTTCTGATTTCTCATCTGTTTCATGCTATATTTGAACCATGTTTGTCGAAACATTATGGAGAAGTTATGAATTAGGCGTAATACAAGAAGACTTTTCTCGGACACTAGCTTTATTTCTTTGTTGAATGATTTAGACGTTGGGAACTGGTGTTTGTTGTTATGACTACTTGCAAATTGGAAAAACGTCATCAAATTAAGGTTATTTAGAGTGCATATGGTAAAGAGAATTATAAAATGAAGTTACTGAAGTAATTTTTGTAAAGAAGTAAGAATATTCAATCTATAGTTTCATAATGATATTAATTTTAGTTCTTTACCTTTCTGTTGTGGAATTTAAAGTCATTTTTTCTTAGAAATAAATCTGTTATTAGGCTGTGTATTATGTTAATTTTCTTATTATTCTCATCTGTTTCATGCTTTGTTTCAGTTTGAACCATGTTTGTCGAAACATTTGTTTGATGTTTCATTGTTTTGTATTCACGGTGTATTTGACAAATGTTCATTAACTCTCTAATATTGTAGAATGGAAGACATTTTGGATGATGAAACAAAAGTGGTGAAATGAACTGACGAGGTAAAATTGAAATCAAAAGTTTGGAATTTTTTTACTAAGGTACATGGAGGACAGAAAGTCAAATGTCATTTTTGTCGAAAAGATTATGCTTACGATAGCTCGTTAGTTGGGACAACTAATTTAAGAAACCACTTGGCTAGATGCAAAGTGTACAAGAAATCAAAGCTTGAAGAGGATAAGAATCAAAAAGTATTAACTCGTGACAAGGGTAAGTTCAATGATAAAGTTGTATTTGTGGGGTTTAATCAAGAGGTTTGTAGAGCTGCACTTGTGAAATTGATTATTAAAGATGAGTTAGCTTTTAGATTTGTGGAGAGTTAGAACTTTGTGGAGTATATGAGAGTTTGTTGTCCCAGATTTGAGGTGCCCTCACGAAGAACGATTGCACGGGATATTCTTCAGCTGCATCATACTGAGAAGGCTTTGATTAAAATAATCATGAACTTAAACCAGCAGAGAATTTGTATTACAACATACACGTGGACATCAATTCAAATGAGTAGCTACATGGTAATAACTGGGTGTTTTATTGACTGTGAGTGGGTATTGCATAAAAAGATACTTGCTTTTACACCAATTTCTAATCATAAAGGAGATGGTATTGGAAAGATTATAGAGAAATGCTTATTGGATTGGGGTATTGATAGGCTATTCACAGTTACTGTGGACAACGCAAGTGCTAATCAAATTGCAATTGCTTATGTGAAGAAGAAATTGACAAATTGGAGTCCTAAGGCGATGGTTTTAAAACAAGATCATATGCATGTGAGCTGTGCTGCACATATAGTGAACTTGATTGTTCAAGATGGGTTGGTAGAAACGAAGGACTCAATAGTTGTTGTTCGTAATGCAGTGAAGTATGTAAGATCTTCTCTGACAAGGTTGCAAAATTCAAGACATGTGCTGAGTGAGAGAAAATATCATATAAGGGACTTATAGTTTTGGATGTGCCAACTAGATGGAATTCGACATACTTAATGTTGGAAAAAGTTGTGATATTTGAAAAAGCGTTTGATAGGTTAGAGGAGGATGATGGCCACTACAAAAATTGGTTTAACAAAGATCAAAATGCAAGAAAAAGGATTGGGCCTCCAATTTTTGTAGATTGGGATAATACTAAGAGGTTAGTACATTTTTTGTCAGTTTTTTATGATGCGACATTAAAATTCAGCAATACAAAATGTGTGACTTCTACTAATTTTTTGAATGAGTTGTGGAAAGTTTATCTTCATCTTAGCTCACTATCGGAATCTACGGATTTGTTGGTGAAAAAAATTGTTAATGGCATGAGAGATAAGTTTGTGAAATATTGGTGTACTTCTATATAAAAGGTGAACAAGTTATTAATTTTAGCAAATGTGCTTGATCCTCGGTGTAAATTTGAATTTATGAACTGGTTCTTTGGAAGTATATTTGATAGTAGGAAGGTTGATGAAATTAAAGGTGATATCAAAGAACTGTTGTTATGGTTATTTGAAAGTTATAATGATGTTGGCCTAAATAGTGGTGTGGGTAGTAGTTCAATTGCTCAGTTAAGTGAAGTTTGTGATAGTGGCAGCAGTAGAAAATAATCAATTGATCATTTTCAACTGCTTAAAAAGATGAAGGCAACTGAAAATGATGATTTTGGGGTGAAGAATGATGTTGAGAAATATTTGTCATAGCGGAATGAAAGTCCTAATGATCCGAATTTTTATCTTTTGAGTTGGTGGAAGATGTATTCGTCTAGGTATCCGACTTTATCAAAGATTGCCAAACATATTTTGGCAATTCATGTGTCTACTGTGGCTTTTGAATCGGCATTTAGCACGGGGGGAGGAGGCGCATTCTTGACCCTTTTAGGAGTACATTAACTCATAAGACAGTTGAAGCATTAATTTGCACACAAAATTGGTTTCGCTAAACTCTTATAGGAGAACAAATTGTGCAACCAACCGAAGAAGAAACTGAGTTTTATGAAGATGTTGAATTGGGTAACAATACTATTTTTTATATATTATTTTTAATAGAATTATACTTTAACATTTTATTTATTATATTGATGTTTCGGCAAATTGTATGTAGACTTTGAGAAACATTCAATCGTACCACAATCACAAGAAATAGAACAAACACAAGCAGTTGAGGACTTGACAATGGATTGATATTGGCGTCATAATGGTAAAGTTCTCAAATCTACATTCCTTCAAATCTATCTGCTGATTTAAGTTTATTTTTTATGTTGCTTTTAAAAAAAATAGAAATCACATGTTGATTTAAGTTTATTTTTGTTGTTGTTTTTTAAAAAAACAGATTTCCAATTGTTGTTGTTGTTTCAGGTGAAAGTTGTTGTTTGATTTTATTGTTTCCGATGAAAGTTGTTATTTGATGTTGTTGTTTGCTTGTTGTTGTTTGCCTGTTTCTGAAACGCTGTTGAAAGTTGCTGATGCTAATCATGCTGAAATTTGTTGTTTACCTGTTTTTGATCCAGTGAAATTTGTTGTTGTTATTGCTGATCGTGCTATAATTTGGTGTTTTTCCTGTTGTAATTTGATGTTAAAATTTGTTGTTGTTTAAAAAAACAAAAACCATTTGGACTTTATATTTGAATTGAAAAAAATCGATATAAACTGATATGTTCGGCGATATAAACCGATATATCAGTTATTTTAAAAAAAAAGTTTGTTCAGTTTTTATTTTAAAAATCCAATTTTTATTCGGTTCATATTTTTTTGATATAAAACTGAATGGAACCGATATATGTCCTTTTTAAGTATAATATTTTATTTCTATTTAGATTTAGAATCAATTCAGTTTGTTTCTACCAAATAACTCTTCGTCTTCACTGGAAGGGAGGCCCTTGTAATAACTGTAAACTTGTGTCAATGAGTTCAAGTTGTGTAAAAGCTTGTGCTTCCATCCTTTTCGGACGCGCGACATAAACGCGAACTTAGTGCATCGGATTGTCCTTTTAACTCTTCATCTTCTCTGACGAATTCCTCGTTGTCTCAATCGCGATCTCCGGTGAACTCCTCATTGTTTCTATATCCGGCAAACTCCTCGCCATCTCTATTCTATCTCTGTAGAATGCCTCACCATCGCTATCTTCGACGAACTCCTTGCCATATCTATCTCCGACAAACTCCTCGCCATCTCTATTTCCGGTGAATTTATTGAATTCCTTCTATGAAAATAACTGGTAAGTTCCTTATATTCTATCCTCCCTCTGTTCTGGATGCAATTGTTAGGGTTTTATTCTCACAGTTTCAAAATCAGTAACAATCTAGCTCCTTCCTAGTTTGAAAGATGCACAAAACTTTATCTTTTGGTTTCTAAATCCAAGTTAGGTTTAGCATTTGCAGGGGTTGACAAAGTCTAAAACGATAGGCTTTGGTCATATGTCGTATTCTTTTTGTTTTCAGTTGAACATTAAGAAGTTTTTCTTCAATGTCAATCAACTAACCATATATTCCTAGTGATTATGCCTGATACTTGCAGAAGAACATTATGTTTCTCATTGATTGGTATCTACAGTTTCCTTATGTATGCTATTGAATATTTAATCCCAGAGTTGATAGGGTCAAGCGATGCCCTGGAGGAACTTCGTATATGCTTCTGTAAGAATTTTGAGGTTGGTCGCCTCTCTGATCCTCTGACATAAGTACTAGAATAGATGATTTGTGATCTCACATTTAATGTTATGTGAGAATGATGGTGATAGCATCAAATGAAAAATATCAGACACAATGTTGCCTCTGTAGAAATCATTGTCAATGCTTGATTAAAAAAAGAAATCTTTGCCAACATCGATGAAGTACCTTTGGTTTTGTGAACTTCTTTGCTATCATGGATAGTCTCACCTGTAGATATTACATGACCATAACGCAGAAAGTTTCATGACTTGATCGTTAATGACACGCGAAGCTGGAGGTCTTGGAGTGCAAGTTTAGTAACGGGAATGACATAGAGACAGGCGTGGAGGTGGAACTTAGTACCCAGGTCATTCCGAAGAAAGGAAGCTTTAAGTATCTTGGGCAATTATCCAAGGGAACAGAGATATTGATGATGATGTCACATATCGTATTGGGGTGGGGTGGCTAAAATGGAGGCTTGCATCTGAAGTCTTAAGTGATAAAAAGGTGTCACCAAAACTTAAAGGCAGGTTCTATAAAGTGGTGGTTAGACCGACGATGTTGTATGGGGCAGAGTGTTGGCCGAGCAAGACTTCGAACATCCAAAATATGAAAGTGATGGAGATGAAGATGCTGAGGTGGATGTGTGGGCATACAATAGGGACAGGATTAGAAATGATGATATTCGGGGCAGAGTGGGAGTAGCCTCGGTGGAGGACAAGATGCGGGAAGCGAGGTTGAGATGGTTCGGGCATGTGCAAGGGAGAGACACAAATGCACATGTGTGGAGGTGTGAGAGGTTGGCTATGGACGGGTTTAGAAGAGGTAGAGGTATGCCGAAGAAACATTGGGGAGAGGTAATTAAAAGGAATATGGCGAAGGTGCAACTTACTGAGGACATGACCTTAGATAGGGGGTTGTGGAGGATACGAGTTAGGGTAGAAGGGTAGTAGGTAGTCGAGTGTAGTACTACTTACGTGTACAGACTGGTAGTGTAGTGCGATTATTATGGGTCCGCTTAGCTTACCATACTAGTAGGCGCAGTATTGTTGTATAGTAGTGTGCGATTTCTGTTGCTGGGTGTTCTTTAGTGTACTATGTTTATCTTATGTATCTATGTTAGTTCCTTTCCTTTTCAAAATGTGTTGGCATGGTCCATTCGCTTTTGATACTAGCATTTTCAGCATTTTCATACTGCCTTAAATTTTATGTCTGGGTCTGACCGTTTTTCTTGCTCTACCTGTGCTTAGGTTTTGTCTTGAGCCGAGGGTCTCTCGGAAACAGCCGCTCTACCTCTCAAGATAGATGTAAATTCTGCGTACACCCTACCCTCCCCAGACCCCACATTGTGGGATTTTCACTGGGTCTTTGTTGTTGTTGTATATGTCAAGGGCTACTAAGGTTTTGCGCATTGCCAAAAGGCAAACTGATAAGATAAATGAACAGAAGACAATAACCTCATTTCTTTTTATTTTCCAGTACCCCCTTGGTCGTCCTTTATTCTTTATCCTAGATGTTAAGAACATGGGGGTTAGGACGAATACGGGCTTTATTTCGGTATTCTGACTTCATTCATCATACAGTTCCTGGACAAAATTAATTTCATGTTAAGGCATAGCTACATACTCACGTTTGCCCAATTTTTATAAAGGTCCAGCTGCCAAACGCAGGTTAACATAATTTGAAGACTGCAACAGCAAGTAACCTATACTTTGTATGCATCTCATCTTAGATTGTGCAATTAAGTGTATAGATGTAAATGCTACAAGTGCAATGCTTCTTTAAGTTATTAATCTACATGTTCTACTAATTAGTTTGTTCATTCACATTATGGAATATTAGCCTTGATAATAATTAGCAACATATGTTCAGGCACTAACTGGAGATCTTATACTTTCAGATGTAAGAAATCAAGAAACTTGCTTGAACAAAGCTTGAGCTACGTGTAGAATATGGTTCCTGTAATATTGGCTGCAGAGGTGAGTCAGAAAACTTTCTTTTAAATCAAGGCTAAAAGACATTCATCTACATTTGTAGTTTATGAAGCAAACATATTGTCATTTGCCTGCTCTCTGCATTTTCTGGTTGTGACAAAGTGATAATGGTATACTTGTAGTTGTCCATTAATGTTACCATTGGATTCTAAAGCATTTAAGACCAAAAGTAATTACCATTATCTTTCAGTGTGCAGATTCCGTATTGGTGTTATTCTTGCTCACGAACTGATGCATGTCTGGTTACGTCTAAAAGATAATATCATTATTGTCTTTTAATTGCGTCTGTGTGGGCCAAGGATTCTAAAAATATAGACAATTAATAGATAATTCTGAGTTTGATAATTTTAGTAAGAATCTTCTAATAGATTTGGTGCTGAAGCTGGTGATGATAGGATAGAGCTACTTCTTTCAGAAGTCAAGGGTCAAGATGTCTATGCTTTAAATTTTGCGATCTTGAATTACTTTGTTATCCTAGATGTATGCAACTATATAGGGGAGAATTGGCCTATCTTGTTGACATGCCCCCTGGAACTGGTGATATTCAACTTATTCTATGCCAGGTTTGATTAATAAAAATAAGACTAATGATGTGAGAGTCCTTGGTGGAAATAATTTTTTCTCTCTCGTTAGCACAATACTTATATACTCTTCTTTGGCTGATTCATTGTCAGGTTGTTCCTTTGACTGCTGCAGATATTGTTACTCCACCTCAAAAGCTAGCATTTATAGATGTAACGAAAGGGGTTCGCATGTTCTCAAATCTTAAGGTCTGTTTCTTTTGTGTCATCCGAAATATTTTTCCTTCCACTATGATTAGAATATTATTTCTCTTTATCGAACTGAAAAGATTATTTGGTACATTAAACATTTCAATGTACAGGTGCCTTGAGTTGCCGTAGTTGAGATTCTTGAGAATATGTGCCAGTTAGATGCTGATGGAAAACGTTATTATCCCTAGGCTGTTTGCTGTACTTCACAATGAATTTGTTCATATTCTGCTAAATGTGGATACATGATTCACTTCTTTCTGAATTAAAAAGGTATTATGAGAGCTAGACATGTCTTTCCAAAGTTTGATGGATATTATTATGTGGGTTACAACAATTGCAGGGAACGGGAAGTAAGTAAATATTATAATTGCTAGAAAGGATAAACTAGAGATTACAAAAAAATTGGAAATCAAGAATGAAAGAAACTCCTTGTGTGATTTGTTGAGTCGAGTGATGGCACTCTGTCTTTAAGACAAGATTGCCCCATATATCTCCTTCTACGTTGTCGGGCAATAGTCTCCCAAGATACAACAGCAACTTAACAATTGAGCAAAGGAAACTCAAGTGTTACTCTTGCAGAACTTTGAGTGTAGTAGACTTGCTAGAGAGGAAGAAGAAGATGTTAGAAATTTCTGTAAATATTTCTAAGTGTTGTGTAGTGTTCAACAATTGAGCCAAAGGTCTCAATTTATAGTGTAAGGAGGTGACACCCCAACTAGCCAACTAATGGCCTGCAATAGCCATGTAATGACACTTATTGAGAGGGGTTACATTTAGCCAAATAATGGCGGAATTCATGTACCAAGTAATGGAGATTCAATGCTCCAAAACCAGCCCAAAGGTCAGAACTTTCCAACTTTCCGTCGCAGCATTCTGCCTCCGAAGTACCGCGTCTCTGCGAATTAGCACCGCGGCTCCAGTGGCTGAAGACCATAGCACCGCGGTGCTCCCTGGGAAGCGCTCCGGCGCCTCGGCTCCGACGGGGCTGCGTCGCGGTCTTTCACAGCTCCGCGGCGACTTTCGCTCATTTCATCTTACACTTCTTCCTTCGTTTACCAATGTGGAATACTTTGTCATTTGGCCAATAATTGTCCATCATTCTATGGCCAATACTTGGCACTACGTGTGCACGTGTGTGGAAATGACGTTTCCGGCTTGCGGGGCCCCAATTTTTTGAGTCATAAATAATGGAATATACTTAATTCCACATTAGTAAATTTCCAACAATCCCCTCTTGAAAGAGATTTTGGCGTACTCACATGGTGCCTTTTTCCATCAATCATTCAGCGGACCGATGTTGCATCTAGATAGGTAGCTTTCGCTTTGAACCTTCCATAGTTAAAAACCATCGGACTTACTTACTGCGCGGTGAACGTGATGTTTTGAACCGTCAGTGTTTAGTGTAAGCCAAGTCAACGATACCAACACAATAACTTTTCTTACTCTGTTATTCGTAATGTTTTGTATGTTGTGGCTGTGGACACTTCTTGGATTCTTAAGTGCGTTCATTTGAGGTGGCATGTCCTCTCACTTAAATAGGTGGTCTCCTACAAGGTATCCTGCTATACCCCACTTTACAAGTGTTAGGAACTATTAAAAGTTTCCCCAAACCTAACCTCAACCTGTGAGGATCATTAAAGGTTTTGGAAACTTAACCTTTACCCGCACTTATAGTCTATCGCGGGAACGGCTTTGGATTTGGTGTTTCTTTACAGAAATCACTATCCGAAGTGCTCATGCTTCCACCGAAGTGGTCAATTGAACCTTTACAACTTAGTTTTCTCATTGAACCTAATTCCTGGGATCTTCAGTTAGTAAGGTTGGGTTACCACTGTATTGGTCCTTATACCTTGGGTTTTAAGCTCATTCCCCTAGACAGGCAGAACATCTGATCTTTGGGTAAGATTTTTGTCAGTGGGTCCGCTATGTTATCCTTTGATTTTATGTAATCAATGGATATTATACCCGTGGTGATCAGTTGTCTAACGGTCTTATGCCTCCATCGAATATGACGAGACTTGCCGTTGTACATAGAACTTCGTGCCCTTTCTAGAGCTGACTGACTGTTGTAGTGGATCATTACAGAAGGTACGGGTTTGTCCCAACAAAGAACATCCTCTAAGAAGTCATAAAGTCACTCAGCTTCTTCTCCTGCTTTATCTAAAGTGATAAACTCCGATTCCATCGGGGATCGGGCGATGCAAGTTTGCTTAGAGGATTTCCAAGACACAACCCCACCACCAATTATAAATACATACCCACTGGTGGACTTGGTGTTCCCTATATCAGATATCCAGTTTGCATCACTGTACCGCTTTAGTACAGCTGGATACCTCGAATAATGCAATATGTAAGTTAGCGTGTATTTCAGGTATCGTGGTACCCGATTCAACGCCTTCCTGTGATCATTACTCGAATTACGGGTAAACCTAGCTAACTTGTTGACTGCATAAGCAATATCAGGTCGGGTACAGTTTGTTATGTATATCAAACTCCCAATCACCTGTGCATATTGCTCCTGGCATACGGGTGCACCATAATTTTTATCAAGCTTTTGATTTCTATCCATTGGTGACTTCATAGGCGAACTGTTAAATATCTCAAACTTTCTCAACACATCCTCGATGTAGTGAGACTGAGATGATACCAGTCCGTCAGACGTCTTAGAGATCTTTATCCCTAAGATGACATCTGTGATACCCATATCGAACATATTGAAGCATTGTTTCAACATGTTCTTAGTCTCTAGAATCAAGCTAGGACTGCTCCCTATGATCAACATGTCATCTACGTACAGACATATCATGACGAACGAGTCAGAATTACCTTTCATGTAGACGCATTTGTCACACTCATTAATGGAGAAACCCTTCGATAGTAGAGTACTATCAAAAATTTTGTGTCATTGCTTCGGGGCTTGTTTCATCCCGTACAGAGATTTGACAAGCCGACTGATTTTCTTCTCTTGCCCTGGAACCACATACCCCTCGGGTTGTTCCATATAAATTTCTTCTTCCAAATCACCATTTAGGAAGGATGTCTTGACATTCATTTGATGTATCTCAAGGTCACGCAATGCTGCGATCGCAATGAATACTCGTATGGATTTCATCCTAGATACCAGGGAGTACGTGTCAAAATAGTCAAGGCCTTCTTTCTACTGATAGCCCTTAACTACCAACCTGGCCTTGTACTTATCTATAGACCCATCTGCTTTATACTTCCGTTTGAGTATCCATTTACAACCCAACGGTTTATTTCCCAGAGGAAGATTAACCAACTCCCAAGTATGGTTATGCAGGATGGAGTCTATTTCACTTTCAATAGCTTCTTTCCAGAGCGGTGCCTCTAGAGTTGACAATGCTTCAGCAATTGTCCTTGGTTCATCATCAACCATATAAGCTACAAAGTTAGGACCGAAGAATTTATCCTTCCTGGCCCTTTTACTTCGCCTTGGTTCCATCTCTGTAGTCTCCAAGTTCTGAGAATCCGGAACACTAGATTCCGGATATTCAGCCACTTCGAAGTCCACTAGATCTGAACCATCTAGATCCGGGCAGTCAACGACTCCCAATTCCTGAGAGCTTTGTTTAGAACTTCGTTTGCAAGAGTTTATGTCTTTTTTCTTTCTAGGAAAGGTATCTTCAAAGAATTGAGCATTCCTTGATTCCATGATTGTGCTCCCGTAGATATCTGAAATATCTGACTTATGCACTAAAAAGCGATAAGCACTACTGTTATTTGCATATCCGATTGAAATGCAATCTACAGTCTTAGTCCCAATCTTGACCTGCTTTGGTTTGGGTACTTCGACTTTTGCCAAATAACCCCACACCTTTAAATATTTATAGGTGGGTTTCTTTCCCTTCCATTATTCATATCGAGTTTTGTCCTTACCCTTATGTGGGACTATGTTAAGAATCATATTAGCGGTAAGGACGACTTCTCCCCATATGTTTTAGGGAAGACCTGAATTGATGAGCAAGGCACTCATCATTTTCTTCAATGTGTGATTCTTACGTTCCGCCACACCGTTCGACTGAGGTGAGTATGGAGACATCGTTTGATGAACAATGCCTGATTGGCCACAATATTCCTCAAATGGCGCTACGTATTCTCCCCCTTTATCGCTATGAATGGATTTAATCCGCATGCTTAGTTGGTTCTCAACTTCTGCTTTGTAACGTCGGAACGCTTCAAAGGCTTCATCTTTACTTTTAAACAAATAAAGGTAACAATACCTTGTGCTATCATCAATGAATGTCACAAAGTACTTGTTCCCTCCTCTAGTTTGTGCAAACTTCAAATCACATATATATATGTCAATAAGTTCTAGAGGAGCGGTATCCTTTGAACTTCTCCATTGTTTGGGTCTTGCCGTCTTTCTAGAACTTTCGCTTCTTGCTTGGGTTCCCTTTGGCCTCAGCCAGATTTGCCTTTGCCTCAGCAGGTTATTTACCCCTAGGCAAGGCCTTCTTATTATCTTCATGAATCTGGAGTTTGATAATAAGTTCTTCAAAGGTCATCTCATTTGTCTTGAGTTTTAAGTAACTCATTCCACGAGGGAGGTAACTTTTCAATCAGCGATGCAACCAAAAACTGTTCATTTGGTTTCATACCTTTCAAATCCAAGTGATGTAGAATCATTTGAAATTCCTAAACTTGGGACATCACTATTTTACTATCCACCATTTGAAATTTCAGGAATTTCCCAACGATGAATTTCTTAGTACCTGCATCTTGTGCGTTGTACTTCTTTTGCAACTTCTCCCATAACTCTTTGGCGGTGCCAATGGTGCAATACACTATGTATAGAGGGTCTGACAAGCAGTTCAAAATATAGTTCTTACACATGAAATCACTATGACTACATGCATCAACAACCATCTTCATGCCATTAATGACATGTATACCTTGGCCCTTTTCAGCCGTTTCAGTAGGCGAAGGGTCAATTTCATCTCCAGCTTGTGGAGGATCTTCTGTTAAGAAACGAGTCATTCCCATAACAATCAGATAAAAGAGCATCTTTTGTTGTCATCTTTTGAAATTGGAGCCCATGAACTTTTTTGGGCGTTCATAATGGAATCCAACGGGTAGAGGAACTGGAGCGTTCCCTTGAGCAGCAGAAAAGGCGTTGGTTGAGCTTTGAGCAACTGGAAAGGCATTTGGTGTGCCTTGAGCAGTGAGGAAGGCAGAGGTGTTGCCTTGAGTATTAGCAGCAGCAGAATCAGAAGCGAGTTGTTCTTTTCCAGTCATCTTTCTAAGTACTTACAACAAATCATGTCTTAAATTTGTGGGATACAACAATTGCAGGGAACGAGAAGTAAGTAAATATTACAATTGCTAGAAAGGATAAACTAGATATTACAACAAAACTGAAAATCAAGATGAAACAAATTCCTTGTGTGATTTGCTAAGTCGAGTGATGACACTCTGTCTTTAAGACAAGATTGCCTCGTATATCTCATTTTACGTTGTCGGGCAATAGTCTCCCAAGATACAACAACAACTTAATAATTGAGCAAAGGAAACTCAAGTGTTACTCTTGAAGAACTTTGAGTGTAGTAGACTTGCTAGAGAGGAAGAAGAAGATGTTAGAAATTTCTGTAAATATTTCTAAGTGTTGTGTAGTGTTCAACAATTGAGCCAAATGCCTCAATTTATGGTGTAAGGAGATGACCCCTCAACTAGTCAATCAATGGCCTTCAATAGCCATGTAATGACACTTATTGAGAGGGGTTACATTCAGCCAAATAATGGCTGAATTCATGTGCCAAGTAATGGAGATTCAATGCTCCAAAACCAGTCCAAATGTCTGAACTTTCCAACTTCCCGTCGCAGCATTCTGCCTCCGAAGCGTCGCGGCTCTGCGAATTAGCGCCGCGACTCCAGTAGCTGAAGACCCAATTAGCGTCGCGGTGCTCCGGTGCCTCAGCTCCGACGGGGCTGCGCCGCGGCCCTTCGCGGCGACTTCCGAATTGTTTCATCTTACACTTCTTCCTTCGCTTACCAATGTGGAATACTTTGTCATTTGGCCAATAACCGTCCATCATTATATGTCTCAAACGTATTACATACGTACCAATATCTCTTTCACTAATGAAATTTGCGATACTTGGCACTACGTGTGCACGTGTGTGGAAACTACGTTTCCGACGTGCGGGGCCCCAATTGTTTGAGTCATAAATAATGGGATATACTTAATTCCACATTAGTAAATTTCCAACAATTTATATAGTCAAAGTGGTAAAAAAAAAAGTATTCTATGTTGGCTTCTATACGATCTTCCTAAATGGCTGTTGAGGAAAATATAATCAGTCACATTATGATTCATCAAGTAATAAGGCTTAAGTTGATTGCTTCTTGTAGTTGTTGCTTCTGTAGAAGGCTTTGTTTCCAAAAGCACAAGATAGCTCTCTGGAAGACTCGTACCAAGGGATTAATGGACTGGTCTCGTCTCGTACTGGCTTTCTGATAAAGCAAAGGTTAGTGAGTACTTTTCTTGATTAGCAGTGACCTATTTTTGGTAAACGCATAAAACCCACATTGGTTTAAAATAGTTGCATAGAGTACTAATTTTACTTGCTTCAGAAAAGTGCAAGCCTTTTCAGTTGAGGAAATTTTATCACTATCATGTGTATTTATCAAGAGACTCGAGATTATATAGAGCTATTAAATTGATAACTGTACATGTTACTACCGTTATTGTGCAACAGTAGCGTTTTAACATAAGGAAAAATGATAAAGCAGATGACTAAAAAATAAACAGTATGAAAATGTGTTTTATCATTACATTGTGAATTTCAGCATCTGGCACAAAATTCGTAACTTCCAATTCTTTGTCGATCCTAATTATAAGTTATTAAAGAGGGATTTAATGCAGACTCGGCATAAGTGTGTGCTAGATCGTGTACTTAAGCCTACATATTCTTTGTGCTTAATTTATCCAGTGTGAGATTCTTATAGCAAATGTATCAATCTGTGTTGTAAAATGATAATGCGCAGAGTTGAATCGCCGGATGGATCTTCTAAAGATTTCACCCGAAGCACGTTCTGATATTTTTCCATGGCAATGATGAAGAACAACCAACAGAGATGTGAAGCCTTTTCCAGAAAATGGGTATCAACTGGAATTCGTCCAGGATAGGCTTGTTGGAGGATCAAGCAATTTGGTGCAGTTTTATAACATTCACAATGCTCAATTTATGTACATTAGCTAGGTGGATTTAATATTTGAAGAAGAAAATATGCAGTGCTTCCAGATTTAATCATTTTCTTTTTCGCTTTTTGAATTATAAGAATTTACTGAACTCGTGAATATTGAACGACGTTTTGAATTTGGTAATTCTTCTATACTATCTTTAAACTAATTTCTTTTGTGATTTTGTTTTTTTTTTTGACTCTATAAAAGAGTGATTGGTTAAATAGGGGTCATAATAATTTCCACTAAAACATGTGCCCTTTACTTACAATTATTACATTTTTGCCGGCAATAACAAAAGCCGCAAAAATATGATTAATATCACATTTCTAATGTAGCTTTACTGGCAATAGTAATTGCCAGTAAAGTAAATGACTTTTAGCCGGTAAATAGTAATTTACTGGCAATAGTATTTACCAGCACTCAACATAAATGCTGCTAAAGGCTTCAACGACCTTGGATCCAATGACATTTAGTCAATTGCCGGTAAATATTTTTGTGGAAATAAATATTGCCGCTAAAAGGAAAAGTTATTGCCACTAAAAGCCTCTTTTGGTGTAGTGCACTAGGAAATTTCATCCAAAATAGAATTTTTTTAATAAAGTTTGATACAAAACAAGGACAATATTTGTAGGGACAAATATGGCCTACTCTAGTACTAAATGATGCAAGAAAATAAAGACAAGATAAAAAATAAGACACAATTGATAAATAATTGGACAATAACTAGAAGAACTAGTCCTAGTTACCTTCCAAAAGGATCAAAGACACATATCTTATGCAACAATCCTCAAGAGAATAACAATCACTTGCAAATTGAATGACCAAAACAAGGTTGTCCAATTTGAAATCCACCAAATCAACAAGTCTCAACTAGAAAGAAAAGTTCAACATTCATATATTTCAAGATAGGAGAAATGAGAAATAGTTCTAAGTGTAGCTTATATAGGTAAAGTCTACACTGGTCTTTAAAAAGTAATAGCCACAAGTCGGCTTTTAAAATATGATCTCGCATGGCTCCAAATCATTAGCCACACGTATGGGTTGTCCATGGGCTATCCTTCACACGTATGGGACTCCAAATCATTAGCCACACGTATAGGCTGTCCATGGGCTATCCTTCACACGCATGGGACTCCAAAGTGAGTCCATGAGCTAGCATAAATAATTCCATAGGCTGCTTCCCCGGGCTAGCCAGTGTCCACGACTCCTGAAATGCAAACTCCTTTACCAAAGCTAGGTAAACATCATGAAGGACCATAGCCTCACTCCTAGTGAATGGCAGGGACGACTGGAACATCTCTTGATCAGTTTTGACTGCATCATCCCCATGACTGAAGTGACCCGAAGACTTAGCTCTCTTATTGAATTCCTTGTCTTTCTACTTCTGTAGCGCTTCATCTTCCTTCATTCTGCTCTCGTTAACTTTTACAAAAGCAACCATCTTGGTAATAGTCATTTCTTTATTCTGAGCAGCAATGTTAGCATCACCAAACAAATGGGGATTAAGACCTCACATGAAGCGCCTAACTCTGGCCCTCATATCCGAAACCATGTGTGGAGCATACTTAGCTAAAGAAACAAAGTGGAGGTAGTACTCATGCACACTTCTACCATTCTACTTGAGCTTCTCGAATTCGAAGGCCTTTGCCTCCCTGACCGCTAGCAGCAGGAAGTGTTCAATGAAAGCATTCACAAATTCATCCCAAGTCGCAGAAGACGCATCTTCCCCTGGGGACTATTCCCATGACCCATACCAAATATTAGCAACATCTTTCAACTGATAAGCTCCCAACTTTGCTTTCTTTATCTTAGTAGCGTGCATAACACAAAAAATCTTCTGAAGCCCGTCAATGAAATTCTGTGAATATTCTATCTTACTAGACCCTATGAACACTGGAGGCTCCATACGCAGAAATTCCTAAATCCTAGAACTGGATGAATCTCCACTAGTAACTGCCATTTGAGTCGTTCCCTGGCATTGAGATTTTGTGGCCACAATCTGGATGAGCAGCTGAATAGCTCCCCTAATATCCGGGTCAGTGGAAATGGAGTACGAACCTCCGCAGGCCATTTAGTAGTAGGTGGGGTGTTGGCTCTCTGAGCCTGAGTATCCTCCTCATGAGCAGCATTGGTAGCAGCCCTCTTGCTTGTAGGTGACTTCCTTTTAGCAGACATTTTCTGAAATACGTAATACGCACAAGTTAGAAGAATGTCCTGAAGGTATATCTCTAATTCCATGATCTAGAGTATGAAAGAAGTGAGACAATCCCAGATGTCTTGGTAGTCAATTGTTTATATGTGTGGCACGCACACACACATAAAAGTGACCCCATTAGACACGATTTCATAGACACTCTAAGATACTTGAACCTAGGCTCTGATACCATGATTTGTAATGACTCGAACCATGGCATGGGCGTAACACGACACTCGGTACCTGACTGCATATGACCGAGTGAACCACATGGCTTGTTGAATCAACTTGGGTATTAAAATCATGAAATAGTAATTTAAAACATGTAAAACTAAATACTGTATTATAGTCTAAAAATATAATTGCAAAAATAATATGAAAATGTAATAAGTCTGAATAACTGACATGACATGCTAAGCTAATGTATGAAACCTTCGAATATGAGCCTGACTGCTAAAACAGTTTACAAGGACAAGGCCTTGGGATATCTTTACTGCATAACCTGATTTGTAAAATAAATAGACTAACACCCCGAATGCTATGGGACTCACCAATAGTTGAGACGGTAGAAATCCTAGCGAACTTATCCGTCGTCCTGAAACTCCATACCTGCACCGTGAAGTGCAGGCCCCTAGCACTTGAATTGTATTATATGTGAAGTAACTGAATGAATAAGAAGGCACATGAAATAGTAAGAACTGAAACTGTACCCTGAGCATGAGCATATGTAATATCTGGCATGAATATCATAAAACATGGTAAAGTAATTTTAATGGGAGATCTTTAGTATAACCGACATAAAACCACCACGTGAAAATGTAGCATCTAATCTCTGTCCGATCAGCTAAGTCATATCGTACCTTACCGGGGTACGAGATATGAACATGACATGAATGGATCCAATAACCCGTTGTGGGTATCATGAAGGAATCATCCTAACTGGGCGGAGTGATCCTTATCCGACGTTGGCATACGTAGTTTCAGGTACTAAACCTTCTCGGTAATCTATGCAACTCCCAAAACATGAACATGAATGTAAGTGGCTTAACAACCCATGGATTTCATAATTATAACTTGTAAATGAAATTTATGAATATAGTATAACATGTGTAGCTGTAATATAACTTGCAAGAGGACTGAAAACATGTAAAGCTAATATAATGGAATGATATTAGTTCATGGTATGCATTTAGGAACCCATGAAATTCAATGTATGGGTGTTCATGGATTACAGACCGATTCATGATAGTCATAATGAAATATCAAGAATGCAACTAACGAATTTGTAATATAATCATGAAATACAATGGTACATGTCACTAGGGTCATCATGAATTAGAATAAAAACTCTAAGCATGTGGAAATTCGTATTTCATGGATGAACGTGGAGTGGGGAAGAACAATAATGTTCTCACACATGGATATAAGCTCTACATACCTTATTCTCTCCTAATCTTGTAATAAAAATTTGAACTTGATGAATAATTCCCAAAATCCTGTACTTAGTCCCTTAATATGGGTTTTCTTGAAACCCTAGGTTAAGAATTAATGATTTCACTTAGAACATTAGTATACTTGACTAGACTCGCGTGGAAATACATTGAAAGGACTTACCTTGAGCTATGGGGATGATGGGAGGAGAAGAACTACGTGCTAGAGCTTGGAAGGATAAAGAGTGAAATAAAAAGACTGAAAAACACAGATTATATAGGTCCAGCTATCGGATCACTTTTACGGTGGATGGTACGGTCCGTATAAATATTTATGGTGAGAAGTACGATCCATATAAAAGTGGTTGTAACAGTGTTGTCAATTTCCAGTGAGCATCAAAATCTGGGGGTCATTCAATGATACTGAAGGACGGTCCGTATAAATTTCTATGGCCCGTCAAAGCCACCGTATTTCATTGGCTTTCAACAAACTTTGTACGGTGCAACTTCTACGGCCCGTACAACTTTGTACAGTTTGTATAATCCCTGGCGTAAAACATGAATCACTGAACTGAAATGGATTTTAACTTCACACTCCCTGTCTTAGTTTTCTAAACTATAAATCCTGAACAAGTCTTAGCTTGAAAGTACGAGGTATTACATAAACCATCTCTCCTATTTCTTTTTCTGTAAATCTTAATGGAATTTGTCTCGTTGCTATTTCACATTCTCGATTCCTATTAGTTTTTTTAGTTTAACGGGACTCAAGAGGTATCCCTCAAAAACCAAGTCCCACATCGATGAAAACCTAACAATTGGAGTTTTCATGGTCCTATATAAATGCCCCTTCTCATTGTTTCAACAAGTCTCTTAGGAGCACAAACCACTGAATTTAGGATTAAAAGAGGAACCTAACCATTGTTGGGATCCTTGTTTGATGTTTTCTGAAATTCAGTCTAGATTTTAAAATTTTCATTTTTACGTGTGTGGCTGAATGTTGGTGGAGTTTCAAGGAGTGCGAAAGATCCCTCCAACTCCAATATTGACATTGCTCCCCCAAAGAAAAGTAATCATTTATAATCCTCTATAATTGACCCGACTGCCACCACAAAAGGTAAACTTTTGTAATGACTCATTCGGTTATTTTGGTTATTTTGTTTGATTTCCCTTAAAAGACTCTTTCCCCAACGTACTTGAGGTATATTTTACTTGCGGGGGTGGGTGACACAAGTCCTGAGGCTATTGGGTAGAGATATCGGAATGAAATCCTAGTGCTGGAAATTGAAAGTTATGAATTTGAGATTATGTTCTAGTCAAGTCGTTAGTTTTGTTCTTGAGGCATTTGAATGTATTTTGGGAGCTTGGTTCAAATTCTAGAGTTTAAAGGAATTAGAGTTGAATTTGGTCAATATTTGGTCAAGACAACCTCGTATGATAATTCCCAGTGCGCGAGTAGATTCATTGCGGGTTTTAAGAGTGGTTTGTATATTTGGTTTGTATACAGGGGGTCCCGGATGAATCCCGAAGGTCAAATTGAAGTTTGAAGCACACCAGAAAATTTAGGTATGCAGTTCTGATGTTGTGCTATGCGATTGCATGGCACCAAGCCGTGATCTTGAGGAGCTGGACAAGTGGTAATAGCAATCACGAAGCCTGAGGCTGCAATCGCATAGAGTAAATTTAAGGGGGTCCCGTAATCGCGACAGTGGGGTCTGTGATCGCGAGGAGGCTACTGTTTAGTGACATAAAAATGCCCCAAATGATTTCATTCATTTTATTCTCAGATTTTGAGCTTGGGTTCTCGGTTTAGAGAGCTTTTTTGAGGATTTTCCAAGGATCTTCACGTGGGTAAGCTCCTAATTATCCTATCTCAGTTCTATCTTCGATTATTATGGGATTTCATGTTAGATATCATGATTTAGGATGGAAAATGGGGGGGAGGCTCTAGGTTGAGAATTAGGAAAATTCTTCAAATGAAATTCAGGTTAGATTGGGTTGAGTTTTGAAATCTAGACTTCATAGATGATGTGGGTAAACTGATTTTGAATAAATTTCAATTTTGCTCTTGTGGGCCTGGGTCATGTTTTAGGTTGCATTTCAATTTCTGTTTAGAAGTATAGCAATATAGATATTGTTTGAATCGTCTAAGCATCTAGAGTATGTTAATGATATATTTGGATTGAATTTATGCTCCGCGGAAAGAAAAGGTGTTGGCTTGAGGTTCGTGGCACGTGCTTAGCCTTCGAAGTGGGTTATGCCTTACTCTTGTTAGAAACTGATTGGATAGTCGTATGTAGTTTATAGAGTTTGACAGGGAAAGCATGATAGGCCTTCGGGCATAGTGGTGGAGGTGAATTCTAATCAGGTTAGTATCGTCAGTTGTTATGTAGGCTTGTTACCACATTTGGTAATATTTGTGATTATTGCCTGAATTTATCTCTGCCACATAATAACTCACTTATCTCATGAAAAGGAAAGGTAATATTAATGATTGAGTTGTGAGTAGTAATATGTCTTGTACCTGGTTATTCTATATTTGTGATGTTGTTGTAATTGATTCTACGCATGGCATGCCTTCCATATTACTCTTATGTTGACATAATGATAAGGTAAGTGATTGGTAGCCTCTAAGATCTTTGCTGGAGGGTGAGTGTGATTGAGAGCCTCTGAGCACTTTCTCAGAGAGTGAGAGTTATTGAGAGCCTCCGAGGTCTTTGTCGGAGATTGAGAGTAACAGAGAGCCTCTAAGGTCTTTGCCAGAAAGTGAGAGTGATTGATAGCCTTCGAGGTCTTTATCGGAGAACATGAGTGGTACATTGACTTTACGGGTCCCTCATGGGTCATGACTTGAGGCATTGCCCTTAGCATGTGTGTACGGGACTGGAGAGAGAGATATGGCCATATCACTACATTGCATTACACTTATTCATTCATATATAATTGATCTGTTGGTCACTTTTAACTGTCTTTTGGTGAATTACATGATTCTTTGTTCTTTACTTGAATATGATTTCGTGACTGTACTTGATTGCCTTATCTGCTTACTTGTTAGTTTCTATATCTCCATGTGTTATCTAATCGTTGTCAGTGTATGATGCCTATGAGTACTAGTGATGTGCTCATACTACACGTGTTGCACTCTTGTGCATATACAGATCCATGTTCTAGTACTGGATACCATGGTCAATCCGATGTGACTTCCTCCGAGATTTCTAGGGCGAGCCTAGCTAGATCCGCCGCCTTAGAAACCCCTTCCTGTCATTCCTTTCTCATCTTCTATTTCAGATAATTGTTTGTTCAATTTGAACTTTTATTAAATATTAGAAGCTCTTGAATTTGGGAATTGTGGTTGTCTTTTGAATGTTATGTATTTGAAAATATCTAAGGCTTTTGTTATTGTATTTTTGCACATTTAGAGTTATTTTTCTTTGATTGGGAAAGTGGTTCGCCTACCGGAGGATAGTGTAGGTACCAACATGACCCATAATTTGGGTCGTGACAAATTGATATTAGAGCTCTAGGTTGACTAGTCTAGTGAGTACAAGAACAATGTCTAGTAGAGTCTTGCGAATTGGTACGTAGATGTCCGTACCCATCCTCGAGAGATTGTGGGACATTTAGGAAAACTTCGCTCCTTTCATTCTTTCATGCTAGTTCATTCATATTGGTATCTAGTTCATTCTTTTTGCGTTAGCTCATTCCGATTGGTATCTGATTCAATCTTTTCGTACGAGTTGGTTCATATTGGTATCTTATCTTCGTTCTTCTATTCTCTCACTACTGGTGAGGACATGTTCACGGGTTTGGTCATGAAGAGTTGAATGTGACATCGTTTGGATTGGTAAGAGGTGTATTTTAATGTTAAGGATGCGTGGCCAGATCCTAATTACAGTTATAGCTCGAAAAAAATAGTTGAGCAGGGTTATGACTTAGACTTTCTACTTTGGTGACATTCTTAGAGGATTGGGGTGGTGGTGCGAAGGATTGCATTAATCGACCTGCCTTCTACAACTAGTTACACGGAAGTTGGCCAAGTGTATCCATAGTGTGAGGATTTTTGAGAAACGAGTTGGCCATTTTAAAGGACACAATTAGCAGAATAATCAGGGGATAAGAATTATGGCTTTGAAGATGTCGCGTAAGGGGTTTCAGCATAACATAAGGATTTCTTGAGATGCAATGGAATGTGGCATATATTAATATCCTGATGGCAAAGGAAAAACAAGGATGAATCTTTGACCGGACAAGAGAAACAAATGATGAGGCTATCAAGGAAATCGTGGGAAGGCATATTAGCATGAAAGATGGCCTTTTGTGATAAGGTATGAGGGAGTGGAATTCGTGAAGGGGAGTGTGTGGAGATTCTTGAGTTACTTGGCAGGACAGATATGTAATGAAAGAAATTCAAATGGATCATCCTCAATGATATGGCAAGCCCAAGTGGTAAATGTGCTCGTCCAACAAAGGTTACTATAGAAGATTAAATATTATGGGAATACTCGGGTGTGATATTTCAGTTAAGTCCATGGTGGCAGGTTCACTTGATATTTTTTGTAGGATTACGAGGAATCATTGTTGAACTATGAGCTTGTTTATCCTGTGTGAGGTTACTCTATTTATGAAAGGAATGCTAAAGGAACACAATTCGATTAGTAGGGTGGATTGCGTTGTAGGCTTTTGGGGAAGGAACAATAACTGACTAATAGGATGATTCTAGCGATAGACAATCGTGAAGATTGAACTACTTACAAATTTTTCGATTTTTACACCTAAGTTATGAGAAGAAATGTGGGTATTGTACATGTTGCTTAGGCTCGACAGGTGATAGTGGATGGTAACATATTCCAGTTGCGAAGTATACTTCAGGTGATTAATTGCGGATTAGTTTAGATAAGGAGCAGTGAATTCACCAAGGACCTTCAGCTGCTTATATTGAATTGGTAAACTCATAAATCAATATGAAAGGACAATTCATCAGCTAGGGAATTTACAAGGAAATGCTATAACCTATAGGGGACATCGATAGGGTTTTAGTACAGGAGTTAAGGATCACCCTACCATTTATGGACTAATTCGGCGGTGGTTTGAAGTATTACAACGACGAAAATTAACTTTGTGGGTATGATCAGGTTTGGTCGGTACTGCGGGTAGAAAGGCTTCATGGAAATGGTATGTACGATTGCATTTGGGTTAGAGAAGTGCTCAATTAAAGAATCGAGTGAGGCAAGGGAAATCTTCAAACGCACCAGAATGTGGTTTACTACTATCACCATAATTGGTTCAGCTACTTTTAAAGATATATGATATTTCGATTCACCCCACATGTGGGTTTGAGTGATTTTCGGTTGATAATGATAAAAGTAATCTTAAATGGAATATGGTAGAGAAGGTTTTAAAGAAAAAGGCATCTCACTATTGGCTTTGGAGGATTAATTTTTGTAAGACTTACTTTTTAAGAAATGTAACTACTTGAAGCATGCACGGGTCTTGGTGACATTTTATTACATCTTTCAGTTAGAGTGAATTAGTGATAAGAGCGATTGAGGAAGAAATCTACAGCTAAATTTAATTGGTGTATGGCAAGAGCCAACAATACTTGACGATTGAAGATTTATGGGGAGATAAATTATGTAGTATCAGGATGTATAATCTTATGGCATCTTCGAATAGACGAGCTAGAGTTGATTGATAAGAAGAAATCTCTACAATTGAAAGTTAAAGGCATAGTTTCGAGGTAAGACTATGTCATTGGTAGTAGACTGTGTCGAAGGGTTGACTATTAGATATGGTAGTTGAGTATTTCAAATACGAATGACTTAAGAGTGTTTGAGTGTGGTAAGCACATGGAATTGTAAGGTTTGATACTCTTAGACTTGTTAAAGGCATAATAAGGTATTTTACTCAGAGATTTTATGCTTGTGAAGGGTGAGGTATGGGGCTAAGGGCCTTATGTTAGAGTGTTCAAGGTGATGAATGAGTTGGGCGGAATTGCAAGGAAGAGAGTTTGATGTAATTAGATTTTCTTGAAGATTTAAGGTGATACGTTATAGCGATACTTGGTTTACAACTTGGATAATTCCAGCTTTGAGGTTGGAAATGACAGCATGAGATTGTGTATTCAAGAACAACAGATGAGAACGGGTCACAATAGATTTAGAAGAAGCTTACTTTTCGGGTATAAAGGTTTGGAAATAGTTTGGGTGATTATTGACAATATCTAGGAAAAGGTGCATTTTAGTCGATCCAGGTTTAATCATTTAAAGTCGGGTGGCTTATGGAGGTATTACCATAAATATTTATGGTTATTCTAGTAACCCATTTTGAAGGATTAATGGATTTCGGTTTGGAATAGATGTATAGCATGTTTACCGAGTGTGAGATTGGATTATATGTTGTTGATAGCAGCTATACAGACAGTTCTAATGGTATACACTGTTATTTAGAAATGTTTTGATGCGCATAGTATTGTATTTGAAAGTTTAAGAAGGGTTCAATGGATGGGTGTTGACAAGTAGCTTTGGCTCAGCAAAACGAAACTAAGGGATTTGAATTGTGCGCAATCGACCTTGGATGAGGTCAGTATTTGATAAAGATGCTTACAATAGGCTTAGTACAAGCGCTAGTTCCTTTTCTGATCAGAGGGAGTCATGATTTAGACTTGCGGTGTGTAACAATGCGTTCTACGGACTGTGAGTATTAAGGATGACTTTGGAAGATATAGAAGAAAGATAAGTAGGATCAAGGCACCTTGCAAGTACATGCTTGACAATGGTTTGTGGCCTCAGCAAAAAGATTATTATGTTTATGAGGATGAGTGTGGAGTCGACCAATTACATTATGAGTTATAGTTATAACCAAGTCAGGTATTTCAAGTTTAGTTGGATCGGATATGTGAGAATCAGACTATGGGGCTAAGTTGAAGGAAGAAATAGCGGATTAAGTGAGCAAGCAAAATGTTATGGACTTGTGGTAGGGCTATCATGGACCTTGAGAAGGTTTGATGTTATTTGTGTCATTGTGTACCATTTGACTAGTCGATTCTTTTCGTACCAGATCAGACTACTTAAAGTTAGGTGGAGTTTACACATCATTTCACCCTTAGACAGATGGCAAGTTCAAGCATACTATCTAGGTCTTTGAGGATAGATTATGGGCTTGTATGATTGACTTTAGCGGTCATTAAGATCGGTTCTTTCCTTGGCAGAGTTGCTTATAATGGTGGTTAACATTTGAGATGGCACTAATTGAGAAATATAGTATATGGTAGGATATTTCGTTCTCCATTTATTGGTTTGATGTGTTCGAGGCTAGGCTTTGGAGTGCAGACTTGTTGAGGGGTTCTTAGGGCAAGGCCAAATCGATTCAAGTGAGGCTTCTCACTGCTCAGAGTAGGCAAATGAGTTATGCGGATCAAAAGTATTACATCCTATGTTTTTATACGTTACGTTTCATAGTAAGTTAGCCAGCATAAGCTCGGGAATGAGATTAACTTTGAGGTTATGAGCAGTTAAACATCTTCATTATAAGGCTATAAAGGTTTATGATCATGATTGGTAAGTATTAGAAGGTTTAGAGATTAAACGAATCGAAAAGTATAAGTTTCATCAATGTGATACCCGTACCTTCAAACTATGGTTCGAACCGCTCGACATATGTAAGTAGACCCGAAATCTGAAAAATTTTGTTCATATTCAAGTATGGAAATAAAGAGCTTGGTGTATAAAATGATGAAGTTCCGAAATAATTTAGGAGTTAACAAGTGTGACGACGGAGACAAGAAATAATATTTTGTAGGTGCCAAATGAAGCTACGGAGTAGTGTTATATCACATGACCATGATAATAAGTATATGAGGTATGTTAAATATGATTATTAATTAAGTGTATGTAATAGGTTAAGTGTTGGATTGAGAATTAATTAATATATTAATGGATTAGTGTTAGGTGACAACACGTTTACATCTTCCACGTGTCATCATGAGAAAAACAACAATAAATGACTATGCATTATAAGGATAAGGTGGCATCTTTAGGGGAGGGAAATTACTAAGAGATCCGTGGTCCTTAAAGGATGAAAACTCTTAAATCACTTTAATCATTTTAGTTAGAATTTATATATAGGAAAAAACTTATGAAGCAACTTTGAAGACTTTCTCACATTTAGCAAACTTTTGGTCTCTTATGAAAAATGAAAGCAGCAACGTATTATTTTTGGCAAGAGGCAACAACAAAGTTCGGGAAAAAATAATGAAAACTCTCTCCTTCTCTTTTCTTTTTATAATGAAGTGCATCAAGTTTTTGGAAGTTCAGTTTAGAGTTTAAACACAGTTATTCCTCCGAAGATTTTACAATTACAATACTGGTTTCCTCTGAATTGTAGTAAGTCAAAGATTACTTTGTAGTGAACTAAGGTGGCGGGAGGTTTTAAAGAAGGCAACCCAAGTTCGATTCATTATCTACATCCTCCTACAAGTTCGTATGAACTTTTAAGATTGAGGCATAGAAGAGATTAGTTAAAGGTATGTAATGGCTATTCCCTTTCTTTTTTTTTGGCATGAATCTGTTATCTAAACGAGTCACGAGCGAGAGACTCCAAAAAAGGAAAATCTGCCTTTTAGTACTCTATTCTTGATGCCTCTCTCCTCTTTTATATATTTATGATAAGTTACAATGCAATCGTGCTATGCTCAGATGACACCTCATTCCCGTCTTAGTTAGAAAGTACGGTAGAGACTAGAGGTGGCCAGTGGGCCGGGATCGGGTCTGGCGGGGTCGGGGTTAGGGCGGGACGGGCAAATGGGTCGGGGTTGGGGCGGGACGGGCGAAGGGGTCGGGGTCGGGTCTGGCAGGACTTGCTCCAGTCCCGTCCCGATCCCAATCCCGTCGGAATCGGGTCGGGTCGGGTCCGGGCGGGGTCGGGTCCGGCGGGTTTTTCTTTTTCTTTTTTTTAAATAACATATGTATAAAAAAACTAAATAAACAAGACAACATAGTGTAATAAAAACATCCCAATATTGTTTTTGTGCCTCTTATATTATTTAATAGACATATGATTTTTTTGTAATACAAATACAATTGTCTAAAATCTAAATTGCAACTTTGTGGTGTTGTCCAAAAGTTGCAAATTACATAATAAAATTGCAATTAAAAAAATTACATTCTCAAAAAAACCTGTTCTAATTGCTTGATGATTTCCTGTGGTTCTTCGGTTGGAATTGGTATTTGTTGGTCAAATTGATCCACGTCGCTTCCACCACCTTCGGATAAGATTTCGTTGTAGTTTTCATCTTCTTCTTCATTGATCTCCGGTTGACCGCACCTTCTCCGCTCCGCTCATATCCAATCTCTGAATAATACTGCAATTTCCAAGCTGTCTCCGGCTAATGAGTGTCTGTGGTCTCCTATTTGATATCTGCCGGCAGAAAAAGCGCTTTCAGACGCAGTTGATGACACTTGAATGTTCAAAACATCTCGGGTCATCAATGAAAGGTCTTCTCATTCTCCTTCCAGTATTTCAGCAAGTCTTCATGTCCATCTTCATTGATAACTTCTTGGTACGGTACAGAACCCTGCAAAACAAAAATATCCAACTTGCTAATTTGGTTAGTAGTAGAGGTACGGCCGCACATTCTATTTCTGAGGCTTTCAATACTAGCCGCAGAAACAGCATGTCTTTTGTGAGGTTGTGTTGAAGATGAAGAAGATGGTATGGAAGCCGGTAAGTTACTAGCATTTTCTTGTTGATAAAATCTATATATTTTTTTTCATTGGTGTTCTACGCTAGACAACACTTCTTTAGTTTGTTCAATAGGTGGTGGGTGATTTAGATTTTCGGGACTTGGAGGTGGTAGTACTTATATACAATCGTAAATAGTTTCAATTAGTGATTTAGTACCGTATATTTTAATAGTCGGATTTAATACAGAGCCAATAATATAAATAGTGGGAATAGGAATAAAATATTTTTTTATTTTGACAAACATTTTTTTAATAGCTGCCATATAAGCTGGTTTTTTCATATATTCACTAAGTAATAAAAATATTAGAGTTATATAAAACAACATAGTTGAAATAGTATGATAATATATACCGGAAAATTCTTTAGTTGCTTGAAAAAATTTCTCTAAAAATACAATAAGTTCAGAAATTTTTACTCAATCACTATCTACTATCATATCAGCTGGATTTTGATTATGAGAGTTAAAAAATAAAGTTATAGGTTTTCTATAGTCATAAGCAACAAGTAGTTGCTCGTATAAAGAATTCCACCTAGTGGATACTTCTTGTGGAATTTTTCTATAAGATAGTCCACAATCGTGACAAGTTTTTTTATATTCTTTTCTACGTTGTACTTTATTACTTTTAAAAATAAAGTTTATAGCAAATTGTATTTTCATAAGAATGTCTTCAAAAAGTGATAGACCATCCTTTACAATTAAGTTATATATATGGCATGCGCATTTTATATGAAAATGATCTGGAAAAGATGGAGTTAAACTATTTTTTTAAATTGTAATTGCGTAATTGTTAGAAGAAGCGTTATCTAATGTAATAGTCATAATTTTATCGGTCATTCCGTAATAATGGCACACTTGATAAATATTATCTGCAATAAAAGTACCAATGTGCTTATCATCTATATATCTATACGCTAAGATACGTTTTTGCATAGACCATTTATAATCTATCCAATGACAAGTTACAGCTAAATAATCATGGTCGTTAGTATTACGACCTATATCAGACGTGATAGATACTTTGCCATTAAAATGATATAATGAATAACGTAAATATTGTTGATATTCATGCGCAAATTTAAATACATCTCTCTTAACAGTTGATCTAGGAAAACCGTTAAAAGCAGGATTATATATATCTCTAATGTAATGAATAAAACCGGGAGATGAAGGAAATGAAAAAGGCAAACCCTCCACAGGAACTAATTTTGATATTGCTTTCCTATCTCTATGTTTATTGTATTTAGGGCCTACAATTCCCCCCTTCATAGGGTTAATTTGACCTTGTATTTGGTCCGGGACAATATCAGTATGTGAACCTTGTTCCGATGGAGCGGGCGTTTGCACACCCGGTTTTGAAGCCTAGTATTGGGCATACCTAGCTGGATGAGCACTTACTACATGTCTAATTAAACCCCCCGTCCCACCGTGACCTTTTCCAGTTTTAAATTTTAAAACATTTTTACAAATTTTACATATAGCTACTTGATTCTCTACGTCCCTATCAAAAAATGTCTATGCATCTGATTTTAATGGTCGTTTTGTTGGACCTCATCTCATACTAGGGGGAATAAGAGGTATTTCAGTTGAAGGTGCACTAGTGGGTGTGTTGTCATCAACACTAGTGGGTGTGTTGTCATCAATATTAGTGGGTGTATCATCTAGATCATCGTCTAAATTAAAGTCTTCTTGAGTTCCAGAAAATAGCTCCTCGTCTAAATCTAATGGTATTATAGGAAAATGTTGAGTATCAACAAAATCATCCTGTGTAGGAATAAGATGACTAGAAGAAGTACCCTTGCCCTGGTTGCCCCTACTAGAAGAAGCACCCTTACCCTTACCCTTAAACATACCTCTTAATCCTTCTATTTTAATTATGATAATAAATAATTAAAGATAATAAAATTAAGTGCGCTAAATAAAATAAACAGACAATAATAATTTAATGAAGGAACGAATGTACCAAACACCGACGTAACGTCGACGTGTAATCGAGAGGTTGAAAATTGAAACTTTGCTCGATGGAAGATCCTCAAGCTAGTTGCCAACTTCACTCCTAATTCCCAAATGAATAAATAAAATTGAATATTTAGTAAACAATGTAGACTTGTAGAGAGATATATTGAAAGATTAGAGAGATTGTAGGAAGATTTATGAGAAAGATGAAGAGAAAATGAGTTATTTATAGTTGGAAAATTGGGTTAAAGTGTAAATATAATAACTTATGGGTTAAAAATAAATATTAAGGGAGAGGGGAGTTGGGGGAGGGGGGAGGCCTAAAATGGTCGTTGCCCAACAGCCAAAATCTAAAATGGTCATTGGTGCAACGGCTATATTTGCAAAGGGAGAGCTCTCGGGCGGGGTCGGGCCCGAGGTTGGGACGGGCTCGGGGCGGGCGGGCCTGGGGCGGGCTCGGGTCTGGCGGGACGAGACATTGTCCCATCCCGAGTTCGAGTCCCGCTACCATTTTTTTTTACGCGGGCTCGGGACGAGGTCGGGTCGGGGTCGGGCCATCCCGGCCCACTAGCCAGCCTTAGTAGAGACTATATAAGCGATATCTTAAGATACTAGTATGACTAAAAGGCTACAGACTTGATTATGTTACTAGCTATGTATTTATTGGGTTGTATGGAGGTACACACTTGACTTCAGGGCTATATACTTGCCTTTGGGGTTATACAGATGCGCACTTGCCTTCGGAGCTTTACACTTGCCTTCGGAGCTTTACACTTGCCTTCGGGGCTATATACTTGCCTTCGGGGCTATTCATGTACACTTCGAGCCTTACACAAGGTTGTGTAGTTATTTCGGTATATTTAGGTGATAGGAGTCAGAGACAAGTAAGTATACTCTAAGATTATCATTGACTCCTCAATTTACTTTCAGTATAGCAGTTCAGTTTCAGTTATTCAGTTGCATTACATACTCGGTATATTATTTCATACTGACGTCTTTTTTGTCGGGTATGATGCATTTCATGTCTGCAGGTCCTGACAGACATGTAGACATGCCTTATCAGTAGAAGTTGTTGAGTTCCAGCTTTATTGGTAAGCTCCACCTCATCCGGAGTTGCCCGATCCAAAGTGTTATAATTATATAGTATCTACAAATATGATAGGTAGGTTGGGGCCCTGTCCCGACCACAATTTAGTTGTATCATGTCTAGAGGCTTATAGATGTGTCCTGTGTATACAATATATTAGCATGGTGGCCTTGTCAGCCTTTGTATATATTATTTTGGGTCTTACTATTTGTAGACATCCATAGCGGCCTTGTCAGGCCATGTAGATATACATATATCTTTGGGAATAATCCCATATCAGTTGAGCTCGCTATTATTCACAGATTATTTAGAATCGGCCTTGTTAGCCCAAACTATTGTTAGTTGATTACATATTAGCCTTGTCGGCCTATTTTACCTATTGTGGCCATGTTACATGAGTTACAGTTTGGTATGATTGGGGTCAAGTATGTCACCGGGTGTCAGCCATACCTCCCCAAGTTTGGGGCGTGACAAAAAGATCCTTAATTTAAAGTTCATGGTTGGTGAGTGGGGTTTTGTTAAAGGTTTTTCCCATGAAGGGTTATGATGAGATTCGAAGAGAGGGGTATGTTGAGCTTAAGGTATATGGGAGAAGGTGGCCTATGAGTTAGCTTGCCACTTGGGTTATCAGGTGTCCACCCTGTATTTTATGTTTCGATGCTCGAGGATTACTTTCAAATGGTACTCATGTGATTCAATGGGTTTCAATGTTGCTAGGTCACAATTTTTCCTTTTGAGGGAGAGTTGATAGTCATTTGGATAGGCAAATTCAGAAGTTGAGATCCAAAGAGATAGTTATAGTGGAGGTGCAATGAAAGCGACGACTGGTTGAGGAGGCCACTTAGAGACCGAGGCAGATATACAGAGTAGATACGCTCAGTTATTTGAGGTTTAGGTACTAGCTCTTGCCTTTTTCTCTTTTTATTTGAGGACGAGTGATCATTTGATTGATATCTGATGTAACGGACCATTCGGTCATTTTAGTTATTTCGCTTGATTTCCTTTAAAAGACCTTTTCCTCAGCGTACTTGAGGTATATTTGACTTGTAGAGATGGGTGGCATGTGTCTCGAGGCTATCAGTTAGAGATATTGGAAAGAAATCCTAGTGTTGATAATTGAAAGTTATGAATTTTAGAAGTTTGAATATGGGTTGATTTTTGGTAGATGCATCTGGAATTGAATTCTGATGGTTCCATTAGCTTCGGAGTGTGTTCTTTGACTTAGGTGGATGATCAGAATGAGTCCCGAGTAATTTGAGTGTGACTCAGGAAAGTTCGTGGAATTTAGAAAGTTCTTAAGTTGAAAGATGATATTTAGTTGACTTTAATCAGCATTGAGGGTAATAACATCTTTTTCAAATTTTCGTCGATTTCATCAGGTCTAGAATGTCGAATATGGTTTGGTCAAGTCGTTGGTGTGGTTCCCAAGGCACTCGGGTATACTTTGGGCGCTTGGTTGAAATTCTAGAGTTAAAAGGGATTAAAGTTGACTTTGGTCAACATTTGATCAAAATGACCTCGTATGACTATTCCGAGTGTGCGAGCAGATTCAATGCATGTTCTAGGAGTGATTTGCATATCTGGTTTGTGTTCGGGGGTCACGTATGAATCACGAGGGTAAATCTAAGTTTGAAGCACACTAAAATTTTCTGGTGTGGGTTCTGATATTGTGCTTCGCGATCGCGTGACATTAAGACGCAATTGCGAGGAGCTGGATAAGTGGTCATAATGATGCCTTAGGCCACAATCGCGTAGAGTAAATTTAATGCAGTCCCGCAATTGCGACAGTAGGGTCCGCGATTACGAGAAAGCTATTGTTCAGCGACATAAAGATTCCCAAAATGATTTCATTCATTTCATTCTCATAATTTGAGCTTGGGGTCTCTGTTTAGAGAGATATTTGGAGGATCTTTCAAGGATCTTCACGTTGGTACTCTCCTAATCATCCTATCTTGATTATATCTTCATTTATTATGAGATTTCATGCTAGATATCATGATTTATGATGGGAAAATTAGGAGGGAAAGCCCTAGGTTGAGAAATAAGTAAATTCTTCAATTGATTATGAAATTCAGGTCAGATTACATCTATTTTTTATATCTAGATTACATAGATGATGAGTAAACTGATTTTGAAAAAAAAATCTAACTTTTTCCATTGTGGGCCCAGGGTCATCTTTGGGTTGCATTTCAATTTTCGTTTAGAAGTATAGCAATATGGGTATTGTTTGAATCGTCTAATCATCTAGAGTATGT
This sequence comes from Anisodus tanguticus, assembly GCA_034509755.1. Classification (NCBI taxonomy): domain Eukaryota; kingdom Viridiplantae; phylum Streptophyta; class Magnoliopsida; order Solanales; family Solanaceae; genus Anisodus; species Anisodus tanguticus. The sequence continues at coordinate 26,684,818 of CM067559.1, forward strand.
TAATGATAGATTTGGATTGAATCAAAGCTTCGCGAAAAGAAAAGGTATTGGCTAGATTTTCGTGGCATGTGTTTGGCCTTTGAGGTAGGTTATGGCTTACTCTTGTTAGACTTTGATGAGAGAGTCGTATGTAGTTTGTAGAGATTGACAAGGAAAGCATGATAGGCCTTCGGTCATGGTGGTGGAGGTGAATTCTAATTAGGTTGGTATCATCAGCTGTTATGTAGGCTTGTCGTCATATTTGCTCATATTTGTGATTATTACCCGTATTTACCTATGTCACATGATAACTCACTTATCACATGGAAAGGAAAGGTAAAATTAATGATTGAGCAGTGAGCAGTAATATGGCTTGTACCTGTTGATTCTATATTTATGATGTTGTTGAAATTGACTCCATGCATGTCATGCCTTCCATATTACTCTTATGTTGACATGATGATAATGTGAGTGATTGGTAGCCTCTGAGGTCTTTGTCGGAGAGAGAGAGTGATTGAGCCTCCGAGATCTTTACCGGAGATCGAGAGTGACAGAGAGCCTCCGAGGTCTTTGCCTGAAAACGAGAGTGATTGATAGCCTCTAAGGTCTTTGCCGGAGAGCATAAGTTGTACATGGACTTCGTGGGTCCCCCATGAGTCATGAATTTGAGGCATTTCCCTTAGCATAAGTGATTGATAGCCTCCGAGGTCATTGCATTGCACTCATTCATTCATATATAACTGATATTGGTGACCTGTCACTGTCTTTTGGTGAATTACATGATTCTTTGATCTTTACTTGAATATGATTTTGTGACCATACTTGAGTGCCTTATATGCTTACTTGTTAATTTCTATGTCTCCATGCGTTATCTAATCGTTGTCGGTCTATGATGCCTAAGAGTACTAGTGTTGTACTCATACCACACTTGTTGCACACTTGTGTAGTTACAGATCTAGGTTCTAGTACCGATTCCTGTGGCCAATTCGAGGTGACTTCTACCAAGATTTATAGTGTGAGCTTAGTTGGATCTGTGGCCCCAGAAACATCCTTCATGTCATTCATGTCTTATCTTCTATTTTAGACAGTTGTTTCTTCTGTTTGAATTGTATTAAATATTAGAAGCTCTTGTACCTTCAGACCAGGTTTTGAAAATTTTGGTCGTCTTTTGAATGTTATGTATTTAAAGATATCTAAGGCTTTTGTTCCTGTATTTCCGTGCATTTCGAGTTATGTTTCTTTGATCGGGAAAGTGGTTCGCCTACCTGGAGGGAAGTGTAGGTGCCACTTTGACCCGCGATTTGGGTCGCGACAACTTTCCTCCTTCCTTTCCTTTTCCTATTAGTGTTTTTATGTGCTTATGTGTTTGTCTAAATCAGCCCGTTTAGCTACATATCAGTCTATGACTATGTAGATTAATTCAATTCTTTGTTTAGGGATAATTAGTGTGGTGATCCCATAAACTGTGAGAATAATTTCATGTTTCTGTGTTTATCTAGTTATTGATTTAAACACTTGTTCTTAGCCTAGCAGCATGTTAGTCATATATTAAATTCATGTGAACTTGTGGCTTATTGTTTCACTACTTATCCTTGGTCTAGTTTATGATCATGTATGTGAATAGCTAGTAATTATATCTGTGACTAGTTTCTTTTGAAGAGGAATAGCTTATAGATCTTGGACAAAAGCAAGCATTTGTATAAGTCTTTGTAAATAGACCAGCACAAAAGATAGTTTAGATCTAGTGGTTGCATTAAAAATGAATATCTGCTTAAATCTCATGTATGTTTGTCATAAATCATGAGGCCAAGGGACCTACTTGTTTGACTGTATTCTATGTGATTGCATATTTTTTCATTCAGTCTTTTGTGAGATCAATCTTTGAGGTCCTATATGCTGGTATGAGTGTTAGATTAACAAGAGTGTAGGAAGAGACCACATGCTTGACATGATCACAAAATCAGCAGAAGAATTAGAGTTGTCTGGTCTATCAAAATAGCTAGAGGTTGTCACTTGCACCTGAGGATACTCTGAGTGATGTCCTAGGGCTAGGGGCTTGAGAAAGGCTTTGAGTACTCCATTCAGCTTTGACTTGAATGCCCTAGGCTGCAGGGGTTCCTCAGTATTGAATTTAGGAGGCATGAGATCCTCTATACTCTTTTGGTATTATAAATAGAGACTGATCAGCATCTAGTTCTAAGGATGGGTCCTATGCATTCAAATATGAGTCATTAAGATCCATTGCATGTCTAACATGGTCTAATAGTTGGAGATAAATTAAAATTAGAGACTTTGAACTAGTTGGAAGGTAAATCTGGTCATCTAAGGTAACTACATGCCTCATTTGTTTAATCTTTTCCAACAAAACAATTCTCATGCTTAACATTTGTGGAAAAAACTGTCAGGACAGCTTCAAATCCTCTATGTGTTTGGATGTTTAAAAATTATATGCTTTAAATATATCTTGGAGCCTAAGTCTTTTGATATGTGCAAATGGTTGTGCGTTCTGTTTGGGATAAAAATTTGCTTTAACCTGATTTATCTTAGTATATTGTGGGAAGTATGTGCATATTATGAACATTGTATTCTTGATTTAATCAGATTATGAGTTTGCCCTAAGTCAAATGTTTTGTAAAGAATGCCCTTTGTTTCATAGAAATGATGTTTAAATGATGCATTTCCATCACTGAACCACATGCATGAAATGCTTTTAAAATGGTTTATATCCTCTGTTAAGGCCTTCAAGTTATTTAAATCTCTCCCCTGAACACTAGTTTATGCATGAGGTGTTGACCTTGCCAACCCAAAATTCTTGTGAAGTATAGGGATTGCCTGAGTTCCAAACTTGTTTTGAACATGGTCCTTCCCCTTTCCCCTTTCCTTTGGGACTGATTGTTGTCAATCATAATTGTCTTGTTTAGGGACGGATAGTAGGTTATTTGCTTGGTTTGTGTGTGAGTCAAGAGGTTGCTGTATGTTAATCTATGTGCTCTAGATCAGACTGTGGTGTGTGTGACTCTTTACAAGCTTAATTCTGCATCTTTGAAAGTTGGAAAAAGTGACCTTATCCCTTATTTCTTGGACTGCTCTATAGACCAGTAAAATAAATGAGGTGCTCAGTCTAAAAATGGAAGTAAATGGACAAATCCTTTTTTCCAGTTAATCACAAGTTGAGAATATAATGTAAATGATGAAGCACATGTCCGTTGTCCCCGATTCTGTTTTGTTAGGGAACTTCATTTGGACAACTCAATCATGTTAAGTATGTTCTTTGTGTGTCGTTAAGTATGAGATGTTTCTTTTATTCCTGTTTCCTTGAACTGCATGTCAAACTGAACATGTATCACTTATTTGCATTCTCTAGACTGGGTGTTTTGAAATCAGGCCATTGTAGAATATTCTATGAACTGTAGAATAATAGATGCTTGAATTTATTTTTGTATGGAAAAAGAAGTGTTTTCCCTTGCCTGGACTGTCCTTTACTTATTTAATGACTTGGTGAGAGCCTTGTATACATTAAATGTATACTAAGTTTGCAGGGATGTATATACCATGTATATTTCAAATATATAGGGATGTATATCTTATGTATATTTTGCTATATTCAGTGTCTACCAGACTGGTTGGCATAGATAAATAAGTTGTGTGTTCGAGCCTCTCCTTCATCTCTTTCCTTAAGATGTCATGATATATCAAGCGTATATAGAGTATACACCCTGCATATAACTTTGGTGTATAAAGGGGTGTATATCGCATATACATAAGGCATATCATGACGTCCAAATTATTATGTTTATATTCTACCTCTGTCCTTTCTTGCTTGTTCAGTCCTTTTCGTGAATATACCGGGCTTGAGGCCCATAACACCCCCTTTATTGTGAATATTTGATACTTGGGCTTGATAATGTCATTTCTTTTTTGGGCCTGTTGCAACTGTTCGTCTGTTCTGAATTTGATTGAGTGTCCTATACATTGATTTTTTCAACTCTCCAAATATGACTAAGTGTGATCATGTTTTATTTCCCTGCTTTCTAAGTGTAGATACCTTCTAACCATATGCCACATTTTCCCTCTCCTTTTGCATGAACGTCGTCGTCATGGGCCCAACTGGGTTGTTTGTTCTCATGCCGCTTCTATTGGGCCGGAGGCCCAACAATTGTATTAAATCAAGTCTGTCCTAATATTGAAGGTCCAGTCATGGATGAAAATGGCAAGAGCATTAGTTGGTGGGCTTAGTACACCCACCAACCCATTTCCTGTTGAATGACTGATCTTCGAACTCTTTACGATTTTCAATCTCAATACTAGATGGGGTTCTTCTACTATATATATATATATGTAAAAATATATACTTGTATTATTGAAACCCATGGTTAGACTTAGATGAAATAGGCAAATGATAATGCTATCATTAGAAAGAATAGGAATCCATTATGTTTGGATTCGGAATTAACGAAAATATAATAAAGGATAACTCTTTTCTGAAAATAGACGAAATAAGTACATTTCTTTCTTTACAAAAGCGGGAAACAAAAAAACAGTATATCTTTTTGAGGAAAAAAGCATCCTTTTTTGGCTAACTTGAGATTTTTTTGCAGACGACATAGTTTGGATTGATGAGACGCGTAGTGGAGTTAACGAAAGCCTGGAAGTTTGGAGAACGGCCCTGGAACCTAAAGGTTTCAGGTTAAGCAGGACTAAGACGGAGTACATGGAGTGCAAGTTCAGTGACGTGACGCATGAGACAGATGTGGTAGTGAAGATCGAGGCACAAACTATACCTAAAAGAGAAAGATTCAAGTAACTTGGGCTTATAATACAAGAGGACGGTGAGATTGACGATGATGTTGCACACCATATTGGAGCAGTATGGATGAAATGGAGGCTCGCCTCTGAGATGCTTTGCAATAAGAAAGTGCCACCTAGACTGAAAGGTAAGTTCTAGGGAGTGGTGGTTAGACCAACATTGTTGTATAGGGCAGAATGTTAGCCAATCAAGAGCGTTCACGTTCAGAAGATGCAGGTGGCGGAGATGAGGATGCTCAGATAGATGTGTGATCATACAATGAGAGATATGATTTGAAATGAAGTTATACGGGGCAAGGTTGGAGTGGCCTCCGTGGTGGATAAGATAAGGGAGGCACGGTTGAGATGGTTCGGGCATGTTAAAAAGAGGTGTGAAGATGTACCAGTTAGGAGGTGTGAGAGATTGGTGGTCGCGGGAGTTAGGAGAGGTAGGGGTATACCGAAGAAGAACTGGGGGGAAGGAGGTGATTAGACAAGATATGACACTACTCCAGCTGACTGAGGACAGGACCATAGATAGGAAGACTTGGAGGTCGAGGATTAGGATAGAAGATTAGTAGGAGTTGAGTTTTATCGTGATGTGTGTGAGAGAGGTGGGGGCTAGCCTTCCCATTTATTCTTATGTGTGTATTACCCTATTTATTCTATATCTGGATATTTTGCTGTCATATTTGTGTTGATTAGTTTTTCTTGTGATCTTGCATTGACTACATTCTTTTTTGAGTCGCGGGTCTATCGAAAATAACATTTTTTCCTCATAAAGGTAAAAGTAAAAGTAAAATCTGCATACATCTTACCCTCTCCAGACCTCACTCTGTTGGATTATACTAGGTGTGTTGTTGTTGAGAATTTTCATGAAGAGGATAAAAAAGAAAGAGTTATTTAAAAGAAATGGTATTTGAAGAGAAAACATGAGAAAATGGTTTAAATGGTTTCTTTTCGAGGCTAAGTCTTTTTGGGCTTGACCCACTCTAAGTTAAATAAACAAAGGGGATTTTACCTTAGTTGGAGGTTAAGGTAAATATACTAAAGAGTGTGGTTGACCTTTAAAACATATGGCTTTATAGTTTTACAATGATAGTTTTGTCAAACTTGTAAATAAGTCTATGGCATATTAAATATAAGGGAGTACACTTGTGCATTTTTTCAAAATGTATAGAGATGAGTGGATTATAACACTTTGGAATAAGCCAAGTGAAACTCTACTTAAGGAAAACCTTAAGTGTGTTTTGATCTGAAAGGTGAAATAAACTATTTAAATCTTTATTTGCATTTCCAAATGAGATTTCAACTCTTTTTGAAAAGAACAAAAAAGATTTTACTTTCATGAAACCATTTTTGATATGCCATGACTTTGAATATACATTTGTTTTAGAAAATACACTCTTTTACGCAAATATTTACTAAAGCCACATTTTTGAAACTCGAAGGTCAACCGCATTCTGCTGATTCTTAACACTGGGGTGCCTGACACCTTCTTCGGAAATCACTTGAACCCTTACCCGAACTCTGATATCAAATGTTCTTATTTCATAAAATGATGACCTTAAAATTGATTAAAATGATATCATGTACCGTATCTTAAAATTGTTGGGCTGATACATGAGAAGCGTGTGGTAGCACTTGATATGAGGGTTGTGCATAGAAGTCATAGCCTTGAAATGAAATTCTTCTTTGCATACTAGTATGTTGAGCATAAGTCGTTTGTTGCACGTGAGGATCTAAAGGAGTAGATGAAGACGATGGTGACATGCTAGTCCCAATTAGTTGTTGGTATGGAAGAGTTCCACCAACCAAAAGAGTTTTTCTCATATCATTTTTGACATACTTTGTTGCAAACTAGCAAACTGTTCATTCATGACTCTAATTCCTCCATTCAACTCTCCGTATTGTGTCAAAGAGTTTGAATAATCCCCGCAATATCATTGAGAGTTAACTCACCTCTTATATTAGATGTAAATTCACCGCTATTAGTCATACCTATAAAATGAGTAAACAAGTTAGCAAAACAAGGCCCACCAAGTCACTCCCTTAATGTTTCACTCAATTTGTATATCACTCTTGAATATTGACTTTTAGTTCTCTTTTAATCTGACTCACTCAACTTTCTTCCCACTCAAAAGGTGAAGCTCAAAGTTGCCTCCAAACTAGTATCCAAGTCTTCATAATAAGTCTTTTCCTTCTTCGGGATGGAGTGAGAACGAACAATATAAGAAAAGTCGGACTTGAGCCAATACAATTCACAACGTAAAAAAGTGAAAAGCACAAAAAAAACAACTGACACAAAATGAAAATAAAAGCACACAAAAGAACTAGTTTAACAATAACTATGAGCTAATACTTGAGTAAACTAGCTAAAACAAAGAAGGAAATAAAGAGACAGTCAAATTGAAAAAGGCTATTTGCTAAATTGATTATTGAAAAATGTGGTTAATTTCAAAATTGTGATGCAAAGGTGTTGTTGCTGCAGAATTCTGAAAATTGCAGTTCTTCATCTCCTCCAATGAACCCAACAACAAAATTGAGGCAAAACACATCAAAAAACTACATCAAATCGCCTCAAATTTTAAATTTAAGCTCTCAAGACATTCTAGATCTTTTGAAATAACACCCGCTTGAAACAAAGCTTGTTTACGGAAACCTGATTTTGAAACTTGAAGCTTCAAGCTTTGTTAATGACTGCCAATCGAGTTTTCCGCTTTCTTCATGTTTCTAAGCTCTCATTCAATGGACAATAACTTTTCGCCTTCTAATGAGAGTAACCAACTGATTTGTTCAACAATCGTTCAAATTTGAAGCCTCGGGACAAATTTCAAATTCTTCAAAATGAAGCTTCGATGGAGCTCCAATGGTTACTAGCTTCAACCACGGTAGGAACTAAGTTTTAAAATTTAAAGCAAGCTTCAACTTTAAGACTTTTAACTTTAAAATTTCAAATCGGTATGGGGAATCCAACAAGAATGAAACAGTGACGACTCATTTTTTTGAACTTTTTCTAATTTTGTTTCGTTCAAATATGAAGATAATAAAAAAAATCAAAGATTGATGAAACAATCTTTAATCTCCGCTCTGATATCAAATGATAATAATTAAAATAAAAGTGCAAGAAATTAAAACACAGGAAGCAAGCAAAAATAAAAGCTAGACACAAATATTGAAGAAATATTAGCAAAAATTAATATTAGAATTCTAGTTACCTCTAATATATTCAATAAAAGCACCTTAGAATCCTCAAAAGGAAGGTTACCTCTTGCAAATTCTATTGCATTATTCGAAGCCAACAAAGAGATCACTTTAAGCTCACAAATATTCATCAACACAATCTATTTAAAATAAGCTAGGTAGTGAAGTACTTATACTAGGACTAAACAACACATCAAATGTTCAAAAATATCCTTTAAGTGGACCTAAATATATAATATTCACTCCAAGGTGCTTTCATCCTTCAAATCTTGATCTATCTTTCATTGTATAATATTATAATATTTGGTAGGTGTCTCCAATGAGTTCTTTAAGGTATCTACAAGTGTCTTCTAAGATCTTGAAATTCCTTTGCTTTGCTCCATGTGAAGGGTATTGAAGTAGTGATTGTGTGGTCGTTATCACATCTAAATAGATCTCCCAAAGATTCAGTGAAGCAGTCATATCAATAAAGAAACTGATCCTTACTATCAAGCAATTGGAGAATGAAAAGCTATTTCATGCCGATATAGAAAAGATGAAATATTGACTGATTCCTATTCGATGATGAAATATTGACTAATTCCTATATAAAAAAATTCAATAATTAAACAAGATAGTGTCATAAAAACATCTCAAGGTTTTTTTTGTGCCTTTTTATATTATTTAATAGACATATGATTTTTTTTTTGTAATAAAAATACAATTGTCAAAATTGCAACTTTGTGGTGTTGTTTAAAAGTTGCAGATTACATAGTAAAATTGCAATTAAAAAAATTACATTTTGAAAAAAACCTGTTCTAGTTTCTTGATAATTTCCTGTGGTTCTTCGGTTGAAATTGGTATTTGTTGGTCAAATTGCTCCACGTCGCTTCCACCACCTTTAGATAAAATTTTGTTGTAGTTTTCGTCTTCTTCTTCGTTGATCTCTGATTGACCGCACCTTCTCTGCTCCGCTCGTATCCAATCTCTGAATAATACTACAATCTCTAAGCTGTCTCCGGCTAATGAGTGTTTGTGCTCTCCTATTTGATATTTGCCGGCAGAAAAAGCGCTTTCAGACGTCGTTGATGACGCTTGAATGTTCAAAACATCTCGGGTCATCATTGAAAGTGTCAGAAAGGTCTTCTCATTCTCCCTCCAGTATTTTAGCAAGTCTTCACGTACTTCTTCATTGAGAACTGCTTGGTACGATACAGAATCCTGCAAAAAAAAATATCAAACTCGTTAATTTGGTTAGTAGCGGTACAACCGCACATTCTATTTCTGAGGCTTTCAATACTAGCCGCAGAAACAACATGTCTTTTGTGAGGTTGTGTTGAAGAAAAAGAAGATGGTATGGAAGCCGGTAGGTTGCTAGAACTTTCTTGTTGGTAAAACCTATATACTTTTTTGCATTCGTCTTCTACACTAGACAACACTTCTTCTTTAGTTTGTTCAATAGGTGGTGGGTGATTTGGATTTTTAGGACTTGGAGGTGGTAGTACTGCTATACAATCGTAAATAGTTTCAATTAGTGATTTAGTACAGTCTATTTTAATAGTCGGATTTAATACAACACCAATAATATAAATAGTAGGAATAAGAATAATTTTTTTTTTTATTTTGATAAACATTTTTTTAATAGCTGGTTTATCCATATATTCATTAAGCAGTAAAAATATTAGAGCTATATAAAACAACATAGTTGAAATAGTAGGATAATATATATCGGAAAATTCTTTTGTTTCTTGAAAAAATTCTCTAAAAATACAATAAGTTTAGAATTTTTTTCCCAATCGCTATCTACAACCATATCAGTTGGATTTTGATTATGAGAGTTAAAAAATAAAGTTATAGGTTTTCTATAGTCATAAGCAACAAGTAGTTGCTCGTATAAAGAATTTCACCTAGTGGATACTTCTTTTGGAATTTTTCTATAAGGTAGTTGGCAATCGTGACAAGTTTTTTTATATTATTTTCTTCGTTGTATTCTATTATTTTTAAAAATAAAGTTTATAGCAAATTGTATTTTACTAAGAATGTCTTCAAAAAGTTATAGACCATCCTTTACAACTAAGTTATATATGGCAATATGGCACTCACATTTTATATGAAAATGATCTGAAAAGATGGAGTTAAACTATTTTTTAAAATTGTAATAGCATAATTGTTAGAAGAAACATTATCTAATGTAATAGTCATAATTTTATCAGTTATTCCGTAATAATCGCACACTTGATAAATATTTTCTGTAATAAAAGTACCAGTGTGCCTATCATCTATATATCTATACTCTAAGATACATTTTTGCATAGACCATTTATAATCTATCCAATGACAGGTTACCGTTAAATAATCATGGACGTTAGTACTACGGCCTATATCTTAAGTGATAGCCACTTTGCCATTAAAATGATATAATGAATAACGTAAATACTGTTGATATTTATGTGCAAATTTAAATACATCTCTCTTAACAGTTGATCTAGAAAAACCGTTAAAAGCAGGATTATACATATCTCTAATGTAATGAATAAAACCGGGAGATGAAGGAAATGAAAAAGGCAAACCCTTCATAACAACTAATTTTGCTATTGCTTCCCTATCTCTATATTTATTGTAATTAGGGCCTACAATTCCCCCCGTCGTGTGGTTAATTTGACCTTGTACTTGGTCCGGGACAGTATGTGAACCTTGTCCTGATGGAGAGGGCATTTGCGCACCCAGTTTTGAAGCCTCGTATTGGGCATACCTAGCTGGATGAGCCCTTGCTACGTGTCGCATTAAACCCCTTGTCCCACCGTGACCTTTTCCAGTTTTAAATTTTAGAACATCTTTACAAATTTTACATCTAGCTACTTGATTCTCTATGTCCCTATAAAAAAAAATGTTCATGCATCTGGTTTTATTGGTCGTTTTGTTGGACCTCGTCTCATACTAGGAGGAATAAGAGGCATTTCAGTTGAAGGTGCACTAGTGGGTGTGTTGTCATCTACATTAGTGGGTATATCATCTAGATCATCGTCTAAATTAAAGTCTTCTTGAGTTCCAGAAAATAGCTCATCGACTAATTCTAATGGTATTGTAGGAAAATGTTCATTATCAACAAAATCATCCTGTGTAGGAATATGATTCTGTCTAGAAATAGGATCCTTGCCCTTGTTGCCCCTACTAGAAGAAGTCTGACCCCTACCCGTAAGCATACGTTTAAATCCTTCCATTATAAATTTATAATTATACTAATAAATAATTAAAGTAAATGAAATTAAGTGCGCTAAATAAAATAAACAAACAATAATAATTTAACGAAGGAACGAATGTACCAAACGCCGACGTAACGTCGACGTGTAATCGAGAGGTTGAAAATTGAAACTTTGCTCGATGGAAGATCCTCAGGCTAGTTGTCAACTTCACTCCCAAATGAATAAATAAAATTCAATATTTAGTAGACAATGTAGACTTAAAGAGAGATAGATTGAGAGATTGTAGGAAGATTTGTGAGAAAGATGAAGAGAAAATGAGGTATTTATAGTTGAGAAATTGGGTTAAAGTGTAAATATAATAACTTATGGGTTAAAATAAATATTAAGGGGGTAGGGGGAGGGGGAGGCCAAAAATGGCCGTTGCACAACGGTCAAAATGTAAAATGATCGTTGGTGCAACGGTTATTTGTGCAAAGGGGGGTTCGGGCGGGATCGGGGGTGGGACCGGGGCGGAACCGGGTCGGGACGAGACCATGTCCCGTCCCGGTTCGAGTCCCGATACCGCAAATTTTTTTTGTTTTTTAAAAAGTCGGGATCGGGCCGACCCGGCCCACTGACCAGCCATAGTGCAGAGCAACCAGAAAATGAGCCAGCACAACTTGAACATTCATAAGTTGGTACCACGCCTACTGCCCTCTTTTCGGATATTATGATTACTTTGAATCAATGAACACACAAAAAAGTAATGGCTGGAAACTTGGAAATTTTCAGAAGTGAACAGCTGGGAAGGAAAAAGTTATTTAACAACAAATATTTCTCATATAATCAAAGAGTAGGCATAAATAAAAAATAATCAGATTTTCATTTGCCAAAAATTTAGAAGATATATGCATATATACCTCTTCCATAATCTATGCGATAGGTAATTTATTGAATAATTATGCTAACGTCGTGAAGACTTCTGACATTCGGGGTTGTCAGTCTCATGTTACTGATCCAGGCAGTAGCCGATTTCATGTTGCAGGTATCAATTTCTATTCAAATCAGGGACAGTCTATGTTTGTTCCACCATTTTTTACAATAATGTTTGATTTACATATGGGAAACGGCTCCACACTTGGTTTATCATCGTTCGACAACCATTAGTGTTAAACAGAATGAGTTGGCCTCTCGGCCAGAAATATTTGTAGTATATATGGTATATATATTTGTAGTATATTGTAATAAAAAGGATACCTTAATTAGTGTTATACACCTACCATAATTGTATAGTTAGAATTATGGTAGAATAAGGATTTAGAAGTAGAATAGGAAAAGGATTTGTAGTATTATGGAAAGATGTAACTTGTATATATACCTATTCAATCAATGAAAATAATCAAGGGGATTATTTCTTTCATGGTATCAAGAGACTAGGTCTAAACCAAAAGTTTTCTTCTCTCAAACTTTTGCCTCTTTGGCCGAGAACCCCCCCCCCCCCTCCCTCGGGTTTTTCTCTCCAAATATCTCGTCTTCCGCTCTCAAAAAAAAAAAACCTCTCTTAAATTTATCCTCCTTCTTTGTTCTTTCAAATATGTCTAAGAACAATTTTCACCTTGCCCTCACGGTTTCCAATATCAAGCTCAGTGTCCCTATTGTCCTTGAGATGGAAAACGTTCAATATGCAACGTGGGCGGAGTTGTTTAAAATTCACGCTATCTCTTATCAAGTTCTTCATCACATAATTCCTCCCGCTAGACCCCCTTCCTGCGGAGGATCCCGAGGTGTGGATTACACTTGATGCTACCGTTCTTCGGTGGATATACGCCACTATTTCGGTGGACCTTCTACAGACGATTATGGAGCCCGATACCACGGCTATGGCTGCATGGAATAGATTGCGTGACATATTCCAAGACAACCAACATTCTCGTATCGTCACACTCGAGCAGAAATTCTCTCTCGTTCGAATGGACGTATTTCCAAACGTTTCTGCATATTGCAAGAAACTAAAGGAATTGGCGGATCAACTCCGTAATGTTGGCGCACCGGTGACAAATAATCGTCTAGTTCTACAGTTGGTTGCCGGTCTTTCGGAGGCCTATAATGGTGTCGGCACTCTCCTTCGCCAAAGCAACCCTCTTCCCGACTTCCATCAAGCCCGCTCCATGCTTACGTTGGAAGAAGCCGGTTTGGCTAAAAAGGCGGCGACCGGAGCAAGTCCAGTTGTCATGATGGCATCCTCTCCTAATCCTTCAGGTTTTGTTAATAATTCGGGCCAAAACCATAATCATGGTGGCGGCAAGAATAATCGCAAAAATAGTAACAAAAACCGCGGGGGCAAACGCGGTGGTAATGGTGGAGGTTCGGTAGTCAAGCAAAACGTCGGTGGGTCCCATCCAATGAACGGTGGCCCACCACCCCCACGGGCCAAAGCGGTGGGGCCCATGGCGATGGAGCGATGGCGGTGGACCGTGGGCCGGCCGCCCAGCCCATACCGGCGAGCGACAGAAATTCCGGCGGCCGGTGGGGCGGCCAACGATCCGGTGCCCAATGCCCGGAGTGGCGGCCCACCGGCCGGTGGCCGGTGGCCCGGCGGCGCGGGTAGTAGTTACGGGCCGGGACCAGCACGGCCGGGGAGTTCTTGGGCCCCGACCTCCGCAAGCCCATCATGCAATAGGCCCTACTCGGACCGATATCGAGGCCGCGATGCACACGTTGGGATTGACTCAACCGGATCAAAATTGGTACATGGACACGGGGCCACTACTCACATGACTTCCGACTCAGGTACTCTCTCATCTTATTCCAATTTGAGCACCCCTCGGGGGATAATTATTGGTAATGGCAGTTCTATTCCAATTCTAGGGTATGGTCAAAAAACGTTGTCTCCCCCCAATCCGCCACTCCTCTTGAAAAATACTTTACATGCTCCTAAATTGATTAAAAATTTAGTGTCTGTCCGAAAGTTCACAAATGACAATTTCGTTTCGTTGAATTTGATCCTTTCGGTTTCTCGTGAAGGATTTCAAGACGGGGAGTTGTCTCATGAGGTGTGATAGTAGGGGGGATCTATATCCTATCATGCCCGATTTTCGTCCATCGAGTCCAGCCTTGCCATCAGCTTTTGCAGCCATCTCTCCTTCCATGTGGCATGCTCGTCGGGTCATCGGGATCTTCTATTTTATCAGTTTTAGATAAAAATAGCTTTATTTCTTGTAAGGGTACGAGTCGTACTCCAATTTGTCGATCTTGTTCATTAGGAAAAATTGTTAAGTTGCCATTTGTAGACTCCAATTCTCATACTTCTATGCCATTTGACATTATTCATAGCGACTTATGGACATCTCCTGTTCTTAGTTCAATGGGTCATCGATATTATGTTCTCTTTTTAGATGATTATTCTAGATTTTTGTGGACGTTTCCAATTGCGAATAAATCACAAGTGTTTTCCGTCTTCATAAAATTTAGAGCGTTCATTCGTACTCAATTTGAAAGAGAAATAAAAAATATTCAATGTGATAATGGGAAAGAGTATGACAATAGGGAGTTTCGAGAATTTTGTGCTACTCATGGGATAAATTTTCGGTTTTCATGTCCTCATACATCTTCACAAAATGGGAAAGTCGAACGCAAAATTCGTTCCATAAATAACATTGTCCGAACTCTCCTAATCCATGCCTCCATACCTCCGTATTTTTGGCATCATGCTCTACAAATGGCCACTTACCTTCTTAACATAATTCCGTCTAAAGGTCGACATATTCTTCCCCCTCAAAATCCTATTTAATAAGAACCCTTCTTATTCTCACCTTCGGATTTTTGGGTGCTTGTGCTATCCGTTATTTCCATCCACCACAATTAACAAACTTCGTGCTCGGTCTACCCCGTGTGTGTTTTTGGGTTATCCGTCGAATCATCGTGGTTATAAGTGTTTTGATTTATCCTCCAAGAAAATCATAATCAATCGCCATGTCATTTTTGATGAAACTCAATTCCCATTTACGAAAATTCATACTCCCGAACCTAAGTCGTATAATTTTTTGGATGACCAAATATCCCCGTATATTATTCGAATTTTTCGGACATCTCCCGTACCCAAAATCCTCCGGCGGGCCCACCGCCCGCCGGTCCCACAAGCATCGTCGCCCCCTCGCTTGTTCCAGCCAAACATCGGAACAGTTCCGGCCTATTGGGCCGGTCCACGGTCCTCAGAACCGGTCCGTAAACCGAGCCCAAGATCTACCGATTTGGGCCAGCCAGCCCACCGCCCGCCGCCGTCCGTCCCGAGCCCGAAAATTCCCAAAATTCCATTAATTCTTCCTCGAGTCATAGACCGGTCACTCGTAGTCAGCGGGGCATTTTTACACCTAAAAGACATTTTAATTTACATTCTAATGTCTCTAAATCCCCCTTGCCCCGCAATCCTGTGTCCGCATTAAATGACCCTAATTGGAAAATTGCTATGACTGATGAATATAATGCTCTTATTGATAATAAGACGTGGGAGTTGGTGCCCCGTCCATATGGTACTAATATTATCGGTCTATGTGGATTTTTGCTCATAAGGAGAATTCGGATGGGTCCTTTGCTCGACATAAGGCGCGACCGGTTGGTGATGGTAAGACTCGGCAGTTGGAATTGATTGTGGTGAGACGTTTAGTCCGGTGGTCAAACCGGCTACCATTCGCACTGTGCTTAGCTTGGCTCTTTCAAAGACTTGGCCAATCCATCAGTTGGATGTCAAGAATGCCTTTCTACATGGTGACCTCAAGGAAACAGTCTATATGCATCACCGTTGGGTTTCGGGGATCCCAACCGCCCTCATCATGTCCGTTTGTTGAAGAAGTCATTATATGGGCTTAAGCAATCCCCACGTGCTCGGTATACACGATTTGTCGATTTTGTTTCGACTATTGGGTTCACACACAAGCAGTCGACAATTCTTTGTTCATCTACCGCCGTGGTTCGTCATTGGCCTATATTCGTTATATGTGGATGATATCATCTTGACCGCCTCCTCCGATGCTTTGCGTCGTCTATCATGGCCATGCTCGCCCGAATTTGCTATGAAGGACTTGGGGCCGTTGAGTTATTTTTTGGGGATTGCCGTCCGGCCGTCATTCGGTGGCTTGTTTCTCGTCTCAACGGAAGTATCTTTCGCCGAGATCATCGAGAGGGCGGGATGTCATCCCGTAAGTCCACTTCCACTCCGGTTGATGCAAACCCAAAGCCGAGTGCCGCAACGGTGCACCATACGAGGACCCGACTCGCTATCGCGATCTTGCGGGGGCCCTCCAAGATCTTACCTTTACCGCACCGGATATTACATATGCGGTTCGGCAGTGTGTTTATTCATGCATGATCCCGGGGTTGAGCACATGAATGCAATCAAACGCATCATTCGGTATATTCGGGGGACACCGGACTATGGGTTGCACTTGTATCCTTCGTCTACATCCACACTTGTCTCTTACACGGATGTCGATTGGGGTGGTTGTCCCGACACCGACGGTCGACTTCGCTCTACCGTATGTTCCTTGGCAACAACTTGGTCTCATGGTCGGCAAAACGTCAAGCAACTCGTCACGCTCCGGTGCAGAGGCGAATATCGAGGGTAGCGAATGTGGTCTCCGAGTCATGTTGGCTACGTAATTTGCTTTTGGAGCTTCATTGTCCCATTCGAAGGCAACCTTGGTATATTGCGATAACATTAGTGCCATCTACCTTTCGGGTAACCCGAGTTCAACACCAGCGCACCAAGCATATCGAAATGGACATTCACTTTGTCCGTGAAAAGGTTGCAAAGGGTCAAGTTCGCGTATGCCATGTCCCGTCTCGTTATCAAATTGCGTACATCTTTACAAAGGGTCTACCGGCGGTTCTCTTTGAAGATTTTAGGGACGATCTCGGCGTTCGAAAACCGCCCGCTATGATGCGGGGGTGTGTTAAAAGAATGAGTTGGCCTCTCGGCCAGTAAATATTTGTAGTATATATGGTATATATATTTGTAGTATATTGTAATAAAAAGGATACCTTAATTAGTGTTATACACCTACCATAATTGTATAGTTAGAATTATGGTAGAATAAGGATTTAGAAGTAGAATAGGAAAAGGATTTGTAGTATTATGGAAAGATGTAACTTGTATATATACCTATTCAATCAATGAAAATAATCAAGGGGATTATTTCTTTCAATTAGTTTAGCACGTTTTGTTATCTAGCGACCATTCATGGAATAACGACTGGTAGTCCCTCGGTTCCTGTTCACCAATCTAATGAGTTTGATGCTTTCCTTGACTTCTTTCAAGGTAAAGATGCAGAAAATTAAGTTTCGATCCACTGAAATTATTCATTCAGAAGAGTGAGGGACGGTAAAATTGTGCTCTTCTCTTCTAAAATGATTTGAGAGTATATAACTGATGGGTGCTTTTCTTTTTGGTTGATTAAAAGATGAAGAAAATTTGACGTCCGGGGAGGTACACCTTTTGTTATAAATAGCACAAATCTAATGGTTGTGTTCTTGCTAGATCAAGAAATGAAGCACTTTGACATGCATTAGGTGCAGTTTTTTTTTTTTGTGCGTAAATAAATCATAAATGGCACATCTAATGTTTGTTTTGTTAGGTGAAGAAATGAAAGAATTTGGCATGCATGTAAGTAAGCTTTTGTGTAAATAGATGGCCCTTGAAAGGCAAATCTGATGGTACTATTACCTTTTGTTTTCAATCTGGGAAGTGACTTTGCTCTAATGAAATGTTTAATTTTCATATTGTTTTCAAAAGTTCACAAGCCTTGTCTCTTTCAGAGAATAACACTCTAAGTGCATCTTCGCATTTCACTATTTGAAAAATTCATGTACAATTTTAACAATGGGAAAAGAAATAGAGGCAGAAATTTTATATTTTTTTGAAAGTAATTTAATAAATTTTTGGAGTACCTTTTGATATCTCAGTTCCAGGAGAGCTTCGTAACCCTCTATATTCATTGCTTCATTTTTGGGAACATAAAAATTTTAATGTCAAGAAATTTTGACCTTTGAAAAAATCAAGACATATGTAAATCAAGATGAACATTAACTAGAACTTGTCTCTATTGTTGCTCAAGGAGAAATTTTAGAAAAATCATGACTTTAAAAAATGAATTAGGCTATCTTTGAACCGATTGAGACTTTTTTTATTAATCCTACCAAACAAATTGTCCTTAGTATCCCATTTTGAGGGTTAATATCCTTTTTATTCATCTACACATCATAAATCAAAGCCAATATGTACTCATATGTACAAATTCTATCATTACATATATGTATCTGCCAAAAACAAAAAACAAAAAAAGAATTGTTCCCTTTCTTATTAGCTTCATGGTAAAAGAAATGAAAAGGATGACCACATATGCAGTGGTGTATGAAAGAAGTAATTCAGATACTTGGAAATCCATCATTTAATTAATTTTAAAGTCCTAATATTAAGAAAAATAATTTAAATGACTATTTCATCGAGTGTGAGATCTATTTATAAATGGTTAAAAAGGCGACCGACATTTCGTTAAGATCTTTCGTGCTTTTAACATAATATAGATATTTTACTTTGTTTAAAAAATTCAAGAAGCTTAGCAAATTAATTCAAATATGTGAAGAGCGAAAATTAGATTTCAAAAACATCCCGAAGAACAATCTAGAGGAATACTGCGTAACTACGACAACCCCTTCGCGATCATGTTGACCAAACCCTATAACCCTGCATGATTATGATTGCGTCTAAGCATCGCTGCTGCACAAGGAAATAATTAGAATTTGCACTATTTAAATGCGGATTTTGATTTTAAAACTCACCCGAACTACTCGGGTCCCAATCCAAATTCCAAACCCCTCAAAATAAATCCCAGTTGATTATTTTGACTTGTACAAAATCATGAATACTAAAATAGGGCCTTAAAAATTATAATTGAGATCGAGTTATTACAACAGAGTTAAGGGTTTTATTATATCTTTCTTGTTTTGTTTGAATTACTAAGTCAAAGTATAGAATCATTACATCCCTGAATTTTAGGGATAAAATAAATGATAGATCTAAAATCACAATATACACACAATATACATTATGTATATTAGGTCTCGGCTATACTCACGGATTGGCCCTCGGATGGGCTGATTATTATGTGTAATTTATGATAAATATTTAGTATCCTATTTTAGGTAAGGTTGTAATATAATTAGTATTGTATTACCATAATGAGTGTATTACCATAAATGTATAGAATAAAGTTTTAGGAATAGGATTCTCCTATTATGTAACTTGTAAATATAACCTTTCAATTAATGAAAATAATCAACGGATTATTTCTTACATGGTATCAAGAGCCTAGGTCTTAAAATCCTCTCTCTACTCTCCTAAATTTTCCGTCGACTTCCCTCCACTTCCGAGACGTTTTGCTCTCGGTTTGTGTGCCGACGGGACCTCTTTTCTTCCCAAAATTTTCTCCCTAATCCCTCAATCACATATTGTTCTATCAATATGTCTACATCTCAAAACATGTTTCATCCGGCCCTTACAGTTTCTAACATCAAGAATAACATCCCTCTCGTTCTTGAAATAGAAAAGTCCAATATGCGACGTGGGCCGAACTGTTCAAAATTCAAGCACGATCGCATCAACTCATCCATCACATAATCCCCTCGACTCCTGAGGATATGGAGGTGCCAAAACGCGAGGATGATCCTAAGTTGTAGGCGACTATTGATGTAACCGTCATTCAGTGGATATATTCCACAATATCTACCGACCTTTTGCAAACAATTATTGATCCTGGTGCTACGGCACAGGCGACTTGGGATAGACTGCGTGATATATTCCAAGATAATCAAAATTCTAGAGCCGTTACCCTTGAGCAGGATTTCTCCCACGTCAATATGGAAGATTTCCCTAATGTTTCAGCTTATTGCAAAAGATTAAAGGAATTGGCGGACCAACTTCGCAATGTTGGCGCGTCGGTTTCGGACGATTGTTTGGTCCTCCAAATGGTTTCCGGCCTCTCCGAGGCCTATAGTGGTGTGGGAACGCTTCTTCGACAAAGCAATCCGCTTCCGCAATTTTATCAGGTGCGTTCTATTCTTACACTAGAAGAAGCAGGCATAGAGAAACGAGCGGCTACCAGTACTAGTTTTGTAGTCATGATGACCGAGTCCACGGTATATCCTACCGGTTCCAACAACTCGAGCCAAAACCGCAACAACGGTGGCGGCAAAAAGGGTGGAAATAAGAAAAATGGCAAAAATCGCGGCGGCAGCCGACAGAATGGTGGTGGCAATGGGGGTCCTCGCGGTGGTCAACAGCAGCAACAACAGTTCTGGGGCCCACAGTGGGCCCCTATGCAGTGGCAATGGGCCCCACAATAGCAGTTTGGACCCATCCAATTTACCTCTCAGCTGCAGTGGCCAGCCCAGAAGCAGTCCATGCCCAATTCGGCCTGGTCCAGTTATGGCCAACAGCAGTCTGGGCCGAGACCACAAACAAGGGTGCTTGGGCCTCGGCCCCTGCAAGCCCATCACGCAGCAGGCCCCACTCAGACAGATATCGAGGCCGCGATGCACATACTGAGTTTGACTCAACCAGACCCGAATTGGTATATGGACACCGATGCCACTACCCACATGACATCCGATTCAGTTACTCTCTCATCTTATTCCAATTTGAGCAACCCTCGCGGTATAATTATTGGTAATGGCAATTCTGTTCCAATTCGTGGTTATGGTCATAAAACATTGTCTCCCCCTCATCCCCCTCTTATCTTGAAAAATACCTTACGCGCCCCCATATTGATTAAAAACTTAGTCTATGTCCGTAAATTCACTACTGATAATTCCATTTCTATTGAATTTGATCCATTTGGTTTCTCTGTAAAGGATTTCAAGACGGGGAGTCCTCTCATGAGGTGTGATAGTATGGGAGATATTTATCCTATCACACCCAGTCCCGGTCCATCGAGTCAAACCCTGCCATCAATTTTTGCAGCCATCTCTCATTCCTTGTGGCATTCTCGTCTTGGTCATCCGAGGTCCTCTATTTTGTCAGCTTTAGATAAAAAAAATAGTTTTATTTCATGTAAGGGTACGAGTCGTACTCCAATTTGTCAATCTTGTTCTTTAGGAAAAATTGTTAAGTTGCCAATTGTAGACTCAAAATCTCATACTTTAATGCCATTTGATATTATTCATAGCGACTTATGGACGTCTCATGTTCCTAGTTCTATGGGTCATCGGTATTATGTTCTTTTTTTATGATTATTCTAAATTTTTATGGACATTTCCAATAGCGAAGAAATCTCAAGTTTTTTCCATCTTCCTAAAATTTAGAGCATTCATCAGAACCCAATTCCACCATGAAATCAAAAATATTTAGTGTGATAATGGAAAAGAGTATGACAATGGGGTGTTTCGGGAATTATGTGCTACTAATGGGATAAATTTTCATTTTTCTTGTCCCCGTACATCTTCACAAAATGGAAAAGCCGAACGTAAAATTCGTTCCATAAATAATATTATTCGCACTCTATTAATTCATGCTTCCGTACCCCAATATTTTTGGCATCACGCTCTTCAAATGGCTATGTATCTACTTAACATAACTCTTTCCAAAGGTTTGACATATTGGTCCCCTCTTCAGATTTTATATAATAAATCTCCTTCTTATTCTCATCTTCGGGTTTTTGGGTGTTTATGTTATCCGTTATTTCCATCCACCACAATTAACAAACTTCAGGTCAGATCTACTCCATGTGTGTTTTTGGATTTTCCTTCTAATCATCGTGGCTACAAATGTTTTGATTTATCCTCTAATAAAATCATCATTAATCGCCATGTAATTTTTGATGAATCCCAATTTCCATTTGCTAAAAGTCATTCTCCCGTGCCTAGTTCGTATAATTTTTTAGATGAACAAATATCCTCGTATATTATTCAACATTTTTCAAACATCTCCCGCACCCAAAGTTCTCCAGCGGGCCCACTGCCCACTGGTCCCACTGGCCCGTCACAGTCCTCTCTGCCCAGTTATGTCACTGGGCCAGTTTCAGCAATTGGGCATGTCCAACCCAATACTGGAACTGGTCCAGTTTCTGTTTTCGCTACTGGTACTGCTTCCCGAGTTGGGTCAGCAGGCCTACTGCCTACTGGCCAGTCCGTCCCGAGCCCATCAAATTCCCGACATCCACTAAATTCTTTCTCGAGTCATAGACCGGTCACTCGTAGTCAGCGGGGTATTGTTACACCTAAAAGATATTTTAATTTACATTCTAATGTCTCTAAATCCCCCTTGCCCCGTAATCCTGTGTCTGCCTTACACGACCCGAATTGGAAAATTGTTATGACTGATGAATATAATGCTCTTATTGATAATAAGACGTGGGAGTTGGTGCCCCATCCATATGGTATTAATGTTATCAGGTCTATGTGGATTTTTACTTATAAGGAGAATTCAGATGGTTCATTTGCTCGACATAAGGCGCGGCTTGTGGGTGATGGTAAGACTCAGCAGGTTGGTATAGATTGTGGGGAGACGTTTAGTCCAGTGGTCAAGCCGGCTACCATTCGCATTGTGCTTAGCTTGGCTCTTTCGAAGACATGGCCTATTCATCAGTTGGATGTCAAAAATGTTTTCCTACATGGTGATTTCAAGAAAACTATCTATATGCATCAGCCGATGGAATTCAGGGATCCCAACCATCCTCATCATGTCTTTCTGTTGAAGAAGTCCTTATATGGGCTTAAGCAGTCTCCACGGGCCTGATATACAAGGTTTGCTGACTATTTTTCAACTATTGGGTTCACTCACAACAGGTCGGATAATTCCTTGTTCATCTACCGTTGTGGTTCATCCGTAGCCTACATTCTGTTATATGTGGACGATATTATCTTGACTGCCTCTTCTGATGCCTTGCGCCAGTCCATCATGACCATGCTCAGCTCCGAGTTTGCTATGAAAGACTTGGGGCCCTTGAGTTATTTTTTGGGGATTGCTGTCACTCGTCATTTCGATGGGTTATTCTTGCCACAACGGAAGTATGCAGCCGAGATCATCGAGAGGGATGGGATGTCATCCTGTAAGTCCACTTCCACTCCAGTTGATACCAAGCCCAAGCTTGGTGCAGCGGCCGGAGTCCCTTACGAGGATCTGACCCGTTATCGCAGTCTTGCAGGGGCCCTTCTGTATCTTACCTTTACCAGACCAGATATTACGTATGCTGTCCAGCAGGTGTGTTTATTCATGCATGATCCTCGAATTGAGCACATGAATGCACTCAAACGCATCATCCAGTATATTCAGGGTACACTGGACTATGGGTTGCATTTGTATCCTTCATCGACATCCACACTTGTCTCATACACAGATGCTGATTGGGGTGGGTGTCCAGACACCAGACGGTCTACGTCTGGCTATTATATGTTCCTTGGCAATAACTTGGTGTCCTGGTCTGCGAAGCGTTAGGCGGCTCTATCCCGCTCAAGTGCCGAGGCTGAATATAGAGGGGTAGTCAATGTGGTCTCAGAATCATGTTGGTTACGTAATTTGCTTTTGGAGCTTCATTGTCCCATTCAGAAGGCAACCTTGGTATATTACGATAATATTAGTGCCATCTACCTTTCTGGTAATCCGGTTAAGCACCAACGCACTAAACATATCGAGATGGACATTCACTTTGTCCGTGAAAAGGTTGCCCGTGGTCAAGTTCGCGTATGCCATGTCCCGTTGAGATATCAAATTGCCGATATCTTTACGATGGGTCTTCCCTCGGTCCTTTTTGAAGATTTTAGGGACAGTCTCAGCGTTCGAAGACCGCCCGCTATGACTGCGGGTGTGTGTTAAATATACACACAATATACATTGTGTATATTAGGTCTCGGTTATGCTCACGGATTGGCCCTCTGATGGGCTGAGTATTATGTGTAATTTATGGTAAATATTTAGTATCCTAGTTTAGGTAAGGTTGTAATATAATTAGTATTGTATTACCATAATTAGTGTATTACCATAAATGTATAGAATAAGGTTTTAGAAATAGAATAAGAATATGATTATCCTATTATGTAACTTGTATATATGACCTTTCAATTAATGAAAATAATCAAGGGATTATTTATTACAGTTCATAAATGTATCCTCAAGCGATTTGGTCCCTTAAATTTGTTCAAAGCGAACACCTTTAATTTTCACATGATATTTAATAAATTTTTATCGTTAGATTCAATGAAAACTCACATTTAAAGGTGTAGTTTTAGCGGTTGTATTGTTTTTAATCTATTTTTAGTTTTTCATGCACTTTTTACTATATTTGGTTTATTTTTAGTGTCTAGTATAATTTTTGACAGACGTGTCAAATAAGGCTAAAAAAATTGATGCCCCATCCGTTTAGAATCTTATAAATTGAGAACAAGATAATTTTATATTGGGCTGATTTTTAGTATGCCCAACATAACCCTTTTTCAAAGTGACCTCCATTTTAATCAAATACTAACCCAATATCATGTCACAAATAACTAGAGTGCAAATAGTGCATGTAGCTTGATGGATTATCTAATTCAAGCGAGATAGTATAAGAAATGATGCGCTTTGTCTAATTCATTTTATTTTTAATTAAATGTAAATTCATACAAATTCGATAATATTGTTTTACTACCCATAATCATTTCTAGAAAGGTGTTCTCCTTCAATAATTGTAAGTTATGAACTGTGTTTCACAGGCAACACTTCTGCAATGCAATTAAAAAAAAAAAAAAGAAAGGAAAAAAACACGCTATGCTTGATCAATTAAACCCAACTTGACCTTTTTGTAATCAATAAGAACAATTGATATGAAATTCAACATAAATAATCACCAATGAACAGACTCGTGCTTAATGAATCGAATATTTGTTGTCTTTTGATGCATGTATAATAGATTGAAATTATCTCCACTTTTAATAGAGAAGAATCAATTAACAAAATTATGTCAAGTTGAGCGGGTCATGACGATTTAATTTTAGCTCATTTTAATCCAAACAACTTTTGAATTTGTTTTAGCCCAACTCATTTATTAATTCAGCCATTTAGCCATCTAGCATAACCCGCACATTTGACATCTGTGTTGCAATTTTTAGAATTTTACAGCACTTTCTACGTTAAACTTTTTTTTTTACTTTTTACAATTTTTGTTTAAATCGTATATGAGAATATGCTATGTACCAAAAAAAGAAGAAGAGAAAAGTACTAGTATATCAGAATATGTTACTTAATTATTTAATGGAGGAAAAATGCTTATTTTTGACCAACTTATTAAGCATGGACCATTTTTGTCATTTTCTGGAAACTTAGAACAGTTGCGGACTGGGTAAATCGTTCATCTGAATTTTAGAAATCGTTCTCATAGAGAAGAAATTTGGGTGCTCGAGGAAACTCATCTGCAGTCCATATGGAGATTAACCATGGAGTTGACTCCCTTATTATTGTATTTCTGCTGATTTCGATGGTTTCCACTTGTGTTGCCTACCGCCCCGGTGACATCGTTCCGATGAGCAAAATGGGTCAATACCACTCTGTACGTACAACCCTTTTAACTCTTTATATATTTATGTTATATATGTACAAATAAACGAGCTTTAAGCGTTTAATTTCTTTAATTGCCTGTTTATGTGGTTGATTTTACTTGCAGTCGAGGACTGTTTGGCATGATATGATTGGAAAACACTGTCCCATTTTTGGGGTTAATCGCGAGGTAATTTTTCATTTTCTCCTCACATTCCTTCAATTTGTGCTTATTGGGTTGTAACCAGAGGCGAATCTGGAATTTCTGAAATATGGGCTCTCTACTACTAAAGAAAGGAGAAAAAAATGCTGGAATTGATCCTTGTTCCTCTTGGTCAATAACTAAGCTTTTAACCAACTGCACCATTACGCCTTTTTGTAGCATGGGTGGCATGAGCTAATTTAGATCAATTCTAGAAAATACGACAACGACATACCTAGTGTAATACCACAAAGTGGGGTCTGGGGAGGGTATATGTATATAAAATATCTAGTTTTGTGGAAAGACCATGGATTCACGTGCCCAAAATTTACACATAAATTTGTCCCTGATTGTAACTTCTTGGGATTTTCCGGCTGATTTCTTCAGTTTGTGCTTATGGGGTTTTCCCCTAGGGTTGTAATTTAATTGGGACTTTGTTGGTGTAGGTGTTGATATCGATTCCAAAACCAGCTGGTTACACTGGAGCTGATCCTTACAAGATGTGAGCTTCATGAAAAGACAAAACTTTCTGCTTTTTCTTATTTTCTTCTAAAATCATTCTACTTGTCATGCCTTTGATTTATTATGGTGAGATGCAACTTGTTAGTGCATCTGAAATTACTTGGAGTCGGCTATATGAAACACAAAAGTTACTGTTTCCTCTTCTTTTTCTTGTAAATTCAGCCTGCTTGTCATCTCTTAGAAACTTATTATGGTGGTACACAACTTTTATTCCTCTTGTTCTGGTCATGCCTGCAGAGTTATGCTAACTTTGAAAAATATTGCTGAAAGGATGTTGTAATAGGATAAAAGTGTCATCTGTTATGTTCCGTCCCAATTTGCATCAAATAGAAAAGTGCTAGTATTCCTAGGAAGGAGGTTGGGATGTCATTTGTGAAGCTTTATGCCAAATTTACAAGGGAAGGGTGAATATCACTAGATGGCTAGAAATGTCACAAGAGAGGAGTGAAGATTGTGGATGCCGTATGGACAAAGCAATTTTAGATGATAAACCATTGATCAATTTAGTTGTCTCCTTCCTAAAAAAGTAATAAAGCAATTTTGATTGAAGTTACTTCTCATGCAGATTGTCCTCTGTCTCTCAAAACTTTTCATAGCAGGAGTGTATGGCTCTAACAATGTAAGGAGGAGAAAAAATCTACGGTGGGAATTAGTAGCTTCTAAGCGGTGATGTAGGGGTCCATGGGTGGTATGTGGTGATTTTAATATAACCAGATCTAACAATGAAAGAAGCAGTGAGGAAAGGTATAATAGAGCTATGCAGAGGTTCTCTGATTCCATAGAGGATCTTGAATTGATTGATTTTCCATTGTCAAGAGGGGATTTACACATGGTACAGGGAAAACAATCAGTTTTTTGCATCAAGACTGGACGTATTCTTGGCTTTGACTCAACGGGATCATGAATACATCAATATCAAACAGTCACTAATGCCAAGGTTAAAATATGATCACTTACCCATATTACTGCAGTGCGGTGAAAAAGAGAGGGTTCCACTGGGATGATTAAAAAAATAACATATATAAACACCTCAGTAATTGAACAAGATAATGTAATAAAAACATCCCAAGGTTGTTTTTATGCCTCTTATATTATTTAATAGAAATATGAATTTTTTGTAATACAATTTCAAAATTGCAACTTTGTGGTATTGAAAGTTGCAAATAACATAGTAAAATTACAATTAAAAAAATTACATATTCAAAAACACCTTTTCTAGTTTCTTTATAATGTCTTGTGGTTCTTCAGTTGGAATTGAAATTTGTTGGTCAAATTGCTTAACGTCGCTTCCACCTCCGTCGGATAAGATTTCGTTGTAGTTTTTGTCGTCTTCTTCGTTGATCTCCGGTTGACCGCACCTTTTACGCTCTGCTCGTATCCAATCTCTGAATAATACTGCAATCTCCAAGCTGTCTCCCACTATGAGTGTCTGTGCTCTCCTATTTGAAATCTTCCGACCGAAAAAGCGCTTTCAGATGCTATTGATGACACTTGAATGTTCAACACATCTCGAGCCATCTTTGATAGTGTCGGAAATGTCTTCTCATTCTCCCTCCAGTATTTCAGCAAGTCTTCACGTCCTTCTTCATTGAGAACTGCTTGGTACGGTATACCACCCTGCAAAACAAAAACATCAAACTTACTAATTTGATTAGTAGTGGTACCACCACACATTCTATTTCTAAGGCTTTCAATACTAGCCGCAGAAACATCATGTCTTTTTTGAGGTTGTGCTGAAGAAGAAGATGGTATGGAAGTCGGTTGGTTGCTAGCACTTTCTTGTTGGTAATGCGTATATACTTTTTTGCATTCATCCTGTATGCTAGACAATACTTCTTCTTTAGTTTGTTCCTTAGGTGGTGGGTCATTTGGATTTTTTGGAGTTGGAGGTGGAAGTATTGCTATACAATCATAAATAGTTTCAATAAATGCTTTACAACTGTCTATTTTAATAGTCGGATTTAATACAACACTAATAATATAAATAGTGGGAATAGGAATAAAATATTTTTTTAATTTGATAAACATTTTTTTAATAGGTGCCTTATAAGATGGTTTTTTTTTTTCATTTATTCACTAAGTAATAAAAATATTAGAGCTATATAAAATAACATAGTTGAAATAGTAGGATAATATATACCGAAAAATTCTTTTGTTGCATGAAAAAATTTCTCTAGAAATACAATAAGTTCTGATTTTTTTTCTCAATCGTTATCTATAACCATATCAGTTAGATTTCGATTATGGGCGTTAAAATATAAAGTTATAGGTATTCTATAATCATAAGCAACAAGTAGTTCGTATAAAGAATTCCACCTAGTCGCTACTTCTTCGGGATTTTTTCTATAAGGTAGTCCACAATCGTGACAAGTTTTTTTATATTCTTTTTTTCGTTGTATTCTATTACTTCTAAAAATAAAGTTTATAACAAATTGTATTTTATTAAGAATGTTTTCAAAAAGTGATAGACCATCCTTTACAACTAAGTTATAAATATGGCACATATTTTATATGAAAATGATTTGGAAAAGATGGAGTTAAAAGATCTTTTAAAATTCTAATAGCATAATTATTAGAAGAAACATTATCTAATGTAATAGTCATAATTTTATCAGTTATGCCATAATAATCGCAAACTGAATAAATATTTTCTGCAATAAAAGTACTAGTGTGCCTATCATCTATATATCTATACGCTAAAATACGTTTTTGTATAGACCATTTATAATCTAACCAATGACATGTTACCGTTAAATAATCATGGCCGTTAGTACTACGGCCTATATCAGACGTGATAGATACTTTACCAGGAAAATGATATAAGGAATAACACAAATACTGTTGATATTCATGTGCAAATTTAAAAACATCTCTCTTAATAGTTGATCTAGGAAAATCGTTAAAAGTAGGATTATACATATCTCTAATTTAATGAATAAAATCAGGAGAGGAAGGAAATGAAAAAAGCAAACCCTTCACCGTAACTAATTTTGCTATTGCTTTCCTATTTCTATGTTTATCGTATTTAGGGCCTACAATTCCTCCGTCACAGGGTTAATTTGACCCTGTACTTGGTCCGGGACAGTATGTGAACCTTGTCCCGACTGAGAGGGATTGGCTCACCCGATTTTTTAGCCACGTATTGGTCCCACCTAGCTTTGTGAAAGTTTTGTACGTGTCTTAGTAAACCTCCCGTCCCATCCTGACCTTTTTCCAATTTAAATTTATAAATATTTTTACAAATTTGACATCTAACTACTTTCTCTTCGTCCCTGTCAAAAATAATTCATGCATCTGATTTTAATTTTCATTTTATTGGGCCTCGTCTCATACTAGGGGGAATATGAGGCGTTCCAGTTGGAGGTGCACTAGTGAGTGTGTCATCTAGATTAGTGGGTGTGTCATCTAGAATATCTTCTAAATTAAAGTCTGGTTGAGTTGCAGAAAATATCTCATCGTCTAAATCTAATGGTATTTCAGGAAAAAAATCAGTTTCATGATCTCTATGTGTGTAATCAACCAAATCATCATGTCTAGGAATAGGATGACTAGAAGAAGTACTCATGCCCTTACACCCCTACTAGAAGAAGCACCCTTACCATTAACCTTACCCTTAAACATACCTCTTAATCCTTCCATTTTAATTATGCTAATAAATAGTTAAAGATAATGAAATTAAGTGCGCTAATTAAAATAAAGTAACAATAATAATTTAAAAAAGGAACGAATGTATCAAACGCCGACGTGTAATCGAGGTCGAAAATTGAAACTTTGCTTGATGGATGATCCTTAAGCTAGTTGCCAACTTCATTCCCAATTTTTGAACTTTGATGTAGTTATACAAATGAATAAATAAAATTTAATATTTAGTAGACAATGTAGACTTGTAGAGAGATAGATTGAGAGATTGTAGGAAGATTTGTGAGAAAGATGAAGAGAAAATAAAGTATTTATAGTTGGAAAATTGGGTTAAAGTGTAAATATATTAACTTAGGGGTTAAAAATAAATATTAAGGGGGTAGGGGGAGGCCAAAAATGGCCGTTGCACAACGGCCAAAATATAAAATGGCCATTGTGCAACGGGTCTTTTTTGCAAAGGGGAGGGGATCGGGCGGGACCGGGGAGGGTCGGGCGAATCGGGACGGGGGCGGAACGAGCCCTGGTCCAGTCCCGGTTCGAGTCCCGTTACCGGTTTTTTTTTTTAACTGGGTGGGGGCGGGGTCGGGACCGGGCCGCCCCGCCCCGTTGGCCAGCCTTAGGTCACAGGTATGCCTGACTACTTCTTAGCAGTCAAGCTGAGTGGAATCATGAAATTTATGGCAATCCGGAGAACAAAAATCAGAATTGCTGGAGAAGATGCAAAGATTAGACAAGTTACAAAAGCAAAGAAACCTCACTAAGGAGGAACTTGTACCCAAAACAGGTTAGAGATGGAATTTGAGGAAGTCACAAAGTTTGAAGAGATAGCTTGGAGGCAAAGATCTAGAGTGTTGTAGTTGAAGGAGGGGTGAAAATACAGTTTTTTTCCCACTGAATTGCTAACTACACAAAGGAGTCAATATTTTGGATAAACTTAAGATCAATGGACAACAGGTTTCTGAACCAGAGGTCGTCAAAAAAAAGATTTTGCAGTACTATAAGGACCTTAATTACTGAATCAGGGGACCTGAATTTAATTATTCGGAATGTCCAAGACTGTCTGGGAAGGAGGCTGAATGAATGCAAAGACCTTTGAGGAAGAGGAAGTGTTGGTTAATATTAGATTATTTGTTGCTGACAAGGCATCAAGACCAGATGGTTACCTTATAAGGCTTCTTTACAAGTATTGGGAAGTAGTGAAGGACATCATGAAGATTATGGAGAATTTTTACTTCAAGGAGCTCTTTGAAAAAAGCATTAATGTAACTTATATTCCAATAATACCAACAAAAAACGGAGCTAAGGAGTTGAGTGATTTTAGACCAATTAATCTCATTGGAAGTGTGTACAAGATACTTTCCAAGATGCTGACCGAAAGGCTTAAGACAGTGATAAATCAGCTAGTGGATGAGTAGCAAATGACATTCATTAGAGTGAGACAAATTATGGATGCAACTCTGATAGCAAATGCGTGAATTCTAGACAGAAGGGTTAAAAACTTGGAATCCTGTGCAAATTAGATCTGGAGAAGGCATTTGATCATGTGAACCGAAATTTTGATTGATCAAAATCATGAAGGATATGGGTTTTGGGAGTAAATGACTGAACTGGATCTTGTGTTTTACTACTTTCGTCAAATTTTCTGTGTTTATAAATGGCTCCCCTAAAGGTTGCTTTTTCTCACAGAGAGGTCTCAGACAAGGAAACCTCCTTTCTCCTCTCCTTTTTGTTTTAGCAATGGAAGGACACAATTTTATGAATGAAAAGGCAAAGGCAAAGGGATGGATAAGTGGTTTTTAAGGCCTCCAACAGAACGAGCTGCAACTTGGATATATCTCATCTGGTGTATGCTGATGATTCCTTAATTTTGTTTGTGTTGAGGTTGATCAATTGAGACATATTAGGTCGATTTTAACTGTTTTTGAAGCAATATCTGGTCTTCATGTCAATGGGAGAAAAAGTCAACCCTTTGCCATCAATATGGTAAGTCCTCAACTGCACATTTTAGCAGGCAATCTACCCTGTGAAATTGGTATCCTGCCAACTACCTACCTAGGTTTAGCTTTGGGTGAAAAATACAAAGCTAAGATACTGGAAGGGGTGCTAGAAAAAAGTGAGGAGGTTGACCAAGTGGAAAACTCAATATCTTTCCCTGAGAGGCAGAGTAATTTTAGTGAATAGTGTACTTGATTCATTACCAACATATGTGATGTCTCTATTCCCCTTATCTGTTAAGGTGGAAAGTAGGATGGTTACCTCCGAAAAAAAAACTTTATTTGTCAAGAAAAAAAGGAAAAATATGCATTCCACTGGGTGAAATGGAAGACTATCATTGCAAGCAAAGAATAAGGGATTGGGAATCAGTAACTTGAGGCAGCATATTAGAAGTCTTTATTCAAGTGGTTATAGAGATACAATAATGAACAACAAGCTCTTTGGAGGAAGGTAGTTGCAGTCAAGTGTGGTCAAGGATCCCAATAATGTACCAAGAAGGTTGATCCTAAATATGTGTGTAGCAACTGAAAAACAACTATGCGTTATGACCCAGCTTTGTCAGGAACGCTGGAATCAAGCTAGGAAATGGTAGAAGAGCTGTCTTCTGGGATGATTCTGGATAGGACATGGTCCTCTAAACGACCAATTTCTTGATCTTTTCCTATTATTAGCAACAAATCCGAAGGCTAAAGTAGAATTAGTGACGGACAACAGGGTTGGCATCTGAGTTTCAGAAGATTGTTACATGATTGGGAAGTGGGTAGAGTTGTTGAACTGTTAAACACTGACTGTGAAGACTCCTTGGCGTGGAAAAGGACTAGCACCAGAAATTTCATTAGTCAAATTAATAACAACAACAACATACTCGGTGTAATCCCACATCAGTCAAATTAACCTTATAAAATTTTGTGAGAAATAACCAGGTTAGCAGGAAATGGCCTTGGAAATGCACCCTCTAAGGTAGTATGCTTTATATGGTTAGTGGACATAAAGGCTTGTATGACGCATGAAAACCTAAGGAAGGGTTTTCAGCTTAGTTCCAGATGTTATTTATGTGAAAGGTGGCTGAAGATAATTCATATTTGTTCTGACACTCTATTATCACATCTCAACTATGGCAAATGTTCCTACGTATGGTTGAAATGAACTGGGTTACACAAAAGGTAAAAATTGATCTCCTGAGATGCTTGCGTGGGGTAGTTGGGGGTGTCAGTCAGAAGAAATGGTGGAGGATTATTACAGCATGAATTTAGGGGACGATTTGGAAGGAAAAGAATTCCAGATGTTTTGAGAATCAAAGAAATTCCAACCAGAGAATAAATTTAAATTGTATATTACTTTTTAAATTTTGGTGTAAAAGTAACTGCGTAAATGATTGTGAATCTATACTCGGAATTATAGAGTCCCTGTATGTTTTTGTCTAGGGGATCTCTTATATTTTGCTAATCCGGGGATGCGTTTTTTTTGATAAGTAATCTGGGGATGCGTTTTTTTATAAGTAATCTGGGGATGCGTTTTGTTTATCAGTACACACTTTGTGCTTATATTTATGTGAAAATGTTACCAATCTCAAATTCAGATTTAAGTTACTTCTTTTGGGAACTTATAGGGCTGCTGCAAAGGATAGTGCATCATGAAAATAAGGCCACAATATGGGTTTCAACAGAGGTGGATGTGAAAGATAAGTGGAGGGTAGGTATACTGTTTAGTGATACGTTGGAACTTTTAGTATTTCGAGGTGAGGCGTCCATGTTATACTACAGGGACTGTAGAAAAGCAGTCTAAAGTGAAATGTAAGAGGGTGAGGTGATTGGTTGATGTGGTTAAGATCTAAAAACAGGAAACCACACTTTGTTGATCAAGAAGTCAATCAGGGCTGTGAAATATAGCCTTAGTCTTCTTATGATGAAATTCGCTAAGTTCATAATTAGATTTTGGTAAGTTTGTTTTTGCTTGCGTCTGGTGGGTGATTTGCAAGAATGACCCTCATAAGAAGTGGTTTTGAATTTTTGGCAGTGCTTATTTTTTTAAATGACCACTTAAGAAAATTCTCATAGGCGAAACTTTTGTTTCCATTGGGCATAAGTTGTGGGCATAAATTAGTTTTGCCTATGAGGCACATTTCAATAAGTCAGAGACAATGAACTTGCTTAATTGATCACAAATTCTGCTTCATAGGTAAAAGTTGCATGTGTTGCTATATTGTTCACAAGCAATAACGAACTGACAGGACTTGGTACTATTCATTCTACCTATCGTGTTAAATTGGTCACAGGTTGTGATTTATTGGCAAAACTTGTCTGTTTTGTTTAGTTGTTCACAACTTTTTCTTTCTCTTTATAAAGAGTCATTCTTATAATCCACTAAATAATACTCCTATTCTATGCCTTTTAGCTGAAAACGTATGTTAAATTATTGTTG
Source organism: Anisodus tanguticus (assembly GCA_034509755.1). Lineage (NCBI taxonomy): Eukaryota > Viridiplantae > Streptophyta > Magnoliopsida > Solanales > Solanaceae > Anisodus > Anisodus tanguticus. The sequence goes on from CM067559.1 coordinate 26,719,283, forward strand.
GAAAAATACGATAGAATTTAATCATGATTAATTTTTAAAAAAGGTATGTCAATACAATTAGTTTCAAAATAAGTATGTCAATACAACTGAAAAATCCTGTGCAATAGGCAACACATTACACTATCTTCAATCTCTATAACTTATTGAAATGTCTAGTTTACAACTATAACTTATGGCTAATGGACAATAACAAATTTTCCCAGCGATATTTTTTAAGTTGAGGAATTTCTTAAAGATACTGTTAAGCGGGGACGAAAGTTTAATACCACCTCTATGATATCCTAATTCTGCAATTTTTACACACCTGTAGACAGAAAGTTACTAGAATAGGTTATCTGGTACTATCTTTCAGAATGACCATTTTTATTAGGCAGGTATACGCTTTTAGCACTTTGGAACAGGCTTTATCTTTCTGTTTCTAAAAGGATCATATGACACAGTGATGAGGCATGTTTTTGTATTTAGCTTCCCAGGGTGAATCTAATCTTACTAGTATAGCAGGAAAAAGATCCTCAAGGAAAGACTACAAACTCCAAGAGGATATGTCATTGTAAGGTCTTCAGCTGCACAGTAGATATCTGTTAAGACAACTCAACAACTATATTGCTTAGGGTTATATCATGGACTATTTAAAATAGATCTTCAAATATTTGTTACAACTGATACAAGAAGGAAATAAACTAGTTGGTACCTGCACTTATTACGACGGAAGTAAAACTGCTGATATTTAGTTGATGTTAGGATGGTAAGTTGAGTTTTTGCTGCAAAGGTTTCGGTGGTAATGTTAGCATGAGGTGGTCAAGGCAGTGAGAACCTTAACTTAGCATGAAAAATGCTTTTGCAATTAGGAGATTTTGCCCTGTAGTTGTGCCATAACGAGGGAATTAATGGTGATCCTCATACAACATATATGAACGCCTCATAGGATTAGGATCACATCTTGAAACTCGTATCATTGTTATGTTATCCAAGATTCCTTGACAAAGCTATGACATACACTTTCCACTATAGACTTCATTGATGTCCTTTATTGGTTTTGCCGGAATAACAGGTTTGTGCTGGCTTTAATGTGAATTAGTATTTGGGCTCCAACTCTTTACATATTCACACTTCACAATGAACAAATATGGTGTTTTTGCTATCTTTAATGGTTTCTTTAACTGCTAAGAGGTTAACCCCTTTTTTAATGGGAAAACTACTGTAGAGGTTATGAACTATTTTGTTGCTCCCAAAGAAATACTTGATGGTTCTTTTATTTTCACTATCTTCTGAAATAGTCAAGTGAAATACTAATTTCTTATTCCAATGAATATGGCGTCAGTTCCGACTTTGTGTGGTCTAATGTTTCTTCTTGCGTTGTCATTGACTGTCTATTTTGTAATTTGGTGATGCTACATCTCCTGGATAATTTCTGCGTTAATCTATTACCCCATTCTATAGATATTCTGACCACTAAGAACTTCTGGAAGTGCGTGACTACTAACTATTATTATGAAAAATTCATCTGCAGATCATTCCAGGTTGGAAGAGAAAAATATCACGTGCCATGGCTGTTTGTGATCAATCGGAAGAGTTCTGAGGTTCCGATGATTGATGTGCATTTGGTAAGGCCTGTATTTCAGTAGAAAAGTAGATCTTAGCTCATATATGTTTTCTCACAATTATCTTGACCTTTTATTTAGTATTTACCCTTTTACCCCCTTTCATATTTACTTCCATGTTTCCCTAGTATTGTCTGCACTGAATGGATCTTTCATTTATTACAGAGGTATTCTGGAGGTGATTTGCTTGGTGTTACTGCTAAGGTCATTGATATGCCTCATCGCTGTATGTGTTCTTCCTCTCTAGTTCTTTGTAGCATGCCAATAGAAAAGTGCAATATAATTTGCAAGTAATATAAGTAAATGCAGTCTCTTTCTCTCCCCAGCTCTGTCCCCAAGTACAACAATGCGTACTAAACGCGTGTAAGATAATTTCACTCTTACCTGATCAACTGGTTTCTTGACAGTTGTGTGTTATTCTTGTTTATAGTAAAAATACCACATATACTAGATACAATTGTTTTTTGTTAATAAGCAAACTGAAAATTCAAAAGAAAGTTTCATAGTATTTGGTGGCTCCATAAGTGAGCAGAAATTTGACCTTCAAGTGTTCCTTTACCGGGTGAAGTGTTTTGGCTTGTATGCCCTACTTGCACATGGTTGAGTTGTTTAAGATTGTTAAGAATTAGGACACTATTAATATGGCAAGATCTCAAGAAGGGTTTAGAGTCGTTATAATTGTGTACTTAGAAATATGAATTACTTTCCTTTCCTCCTTAAGATTACTTGTGAACACTATTTAAACCCCAACATGCTTGAGGGAATAATCAAGCAATTTATTCTTAAATCTTCTTTTTCTTACAAAGATTATGATAAGCAGTGTCTGGCTTCAAGACAAAATTTTCAGTGTGAGATTTATAGACACTGTCTTCACTATTTGTTTTGTCCTAATCATGAGCCATTTTTCCGGAGTCTTAGTTGACCAAAATGGAAACCTTTTGCTTAAATAAGAACACATCCACTTAGGTCCAAGAGAAATGAAAAGTTTCTTTTTTTTCTTTTCAATTCCCACATAAGGATACTGAATGCAAGCTGAAGAACATCTTCTAGTTGCCTTCAACTAGTTAATTGACTGAGGGCAAGCTGAAGAACTTCTTGTCGATGCTAGAGATTGTTTTGTCTCCTTTTCAATGATTATTTTACTGATATGATAGTTCTGATGTATTTATGGACAGATATTGAACTTCATCCTGATATACGTAAACAATTTTGGGATCCACAACACTGGCCAAAGCACGTTCTTGCTAGATATACATGGTAACTTTCTCCTAAATTAATCCCTTCCTAGCGAAGCTCTTTTTTGGCAACAAGTGTGATTAGCCTCTTGGTAAAGTGGATGACTCAACTCTGATTATTCGACAAGTATTGGAGGAATTTTGTATATTCTATTACTCAACAATAAGTGGTATAAATACACGAGAAGAACATTCTAACTAAGCTAATTAAATCCTACAAATCCCTACAAAACTGTAGCATATAAATGTACCTATAAACAATCTCCGACTAGATACTGCCCCTTCAAGTTTGGAGTATAGATGTTAATCATGCCCAACTTGTTACAAAATATTCAACTCCAGATTCTCCTGAATTATGTTTAGTTCTTTCGTGATAGACTGAATTTGACACAATGTACAAAGCAGCCTGTTTATCACACCAAAGTTTTTCTGGTGAAAATGGTTTCAAACCAACTTCATCTAAAAAGGTGATGTATCCACATTTTTCACATGTGGACTGAGCCATAACTCTGTACTTGGATTCTGCAATGGATTGAAATACAACACTTTGCTTTTTACTCCTTCATGATATCAGGTTCTCTCCAACAAAGACACAATAGCCTGTAGTGGATCTTCTATTAATTCTGGATCTAGCCCAATTGACATCTGCAAAACACTCAACACGAGTATGGTCCCGATTGCTATAAGTAAGGTAGAATCTGTTCCAGATCTTTCCAGTGTTTGACTATAGGTGCGGACATGAATTGGCTAACTACACTTAATGCAAAAGCAATATCCTCTCGAGTCACATCAAGAATTTAATCTCCAGCCAACCTTTTTTATCTTTTTGGATCGTCAAAGGGGTTGCTATCATCTTTCAGAAGATGCACATTGGAAACCATTGTAGTACTGCAAGGCTTGGCTGCAACTTCTAGTTTCTGCAAGTAGGTCAAGAATATACTATTCTCGGAGACAGAAAAATTCCTTTCTTGCTTCTATTTACTTCTATCTCTAAGAAGTATTTCAACTGGCCCAAGTCCATATAAAAACGGTTATGAAGAAAGACTTAAGAGAGGAGATAGCTGTATAATCACTTCTTGTAATGACAATGTCTTCTTGTAATGACAATGTCATCGACATATACAACAACGAAGACAATGCCAACGGTTGATAGCCCTATAGAAGGTTGAGCGATCACATTTGCTCTTTTTCAGCCAAACTCATGAACTACAACATTGGACTTGCGAAACCAAGCCCGAGAACTCTGTTTCAAGCCATACAAGGGCTTCTTTAAATGATAGACCTTCCTATACTCCCTTGATCAACCAAAATCAGGTGGTTGCTCCATATACGCCTCTTCATGGAGATCACCACGAGGGAATGTATTCTTGATATCCAATTGACGCAGAGGCTTTCTCGGAAGCAGCTAAAGAAGTAAACAAGTAGACATAACTGAGCTTGGCCACGGGGAAAGGTCTTTTTTTTTTTAAAAGTTCCACTGAGAAAGTCTTTTCTTATAAAAGACGCCACTCTACGAGGGAAGATGTAGACAAAAGGGCAATAGCTTGATGTCAGCTTCTACGACATAAGCTTTAGATCTATCAACGAATAATAAACATTTCATAAGAAAAGAAGAATTTTTTGTGTAGATCTCAAAGAAATGTATAGGTTAAATTTGATTAATCCACCCCACAAGTATGAGCATATTCTTTAGCCACAAGTCTTGTCTTAAGTTTTGCCACAAAACCATCCAAATTAACTTTGACTACGAAAACCCATGTTATGAACACGCCTTATGGATCTTGTCACAGGGCGATTCACTGAAAAATCTGTGTTTGACAGATTCTTCTTGTTTTTATTCCTTGAGCAACCTATTTTTCTAACACAAATAAGCTTGTTAAAAGGGAGCCTATAACCTTAGGACTCGTTAGAGAGAGACCCAGATCTCTTGTTCTTTTGATAGAATTTTCCTCCCTTCTTTTATTACTTCTGCCTCTTTAAATAGAGACCCTTACTACAAGATATTTAAGGAAAACTAGGAATATAAGGAAAACTTGGAATCTACTACACGGAAAATCTATTTATATAAGAATTCTAGTAAAACTAAACTACTGCCTATTTAATGCGCATAAAATCTGCCAGTTGCATCAGATCTACTTTCCCTCTTTGACGTCTCCCTCTTTCTCAACTTGAGGGCCCCGCCTTGTATAAACCTTACCTACGAATGAGTCTATAACATCACCCCCCTCCTCCGGAAAGAGCTTGTCCTCAAGCTCGAAGTCTGGATAGGCATTCCGAAAATGTGCAACATCTTCCCATGTAGCATCTGGCAAATCAAACCCATGCCAGTGCACTAAAATTTCCCAAGTTCCCTGATTAAGACGAGCACGTAGAACAGAACAAGGCATTGGAACAACACGACCATCCTCCAGTTGGAGCAGCACCCTTGAAAGCCTTGAGGAGGGATACATGGAACACATTATGTAACTTACTATCGCTGGGCAGCTGTAACTCATAAGAAACTTCTCCTATTCGACGTAACACAGGAAAAGGCCCAAAGAATCGAGGTGCAAGATTATGACGCAACTGACCCGCAACAGAGTTTTGACGATAAGGATGTAAACGCAGCCAAACTAGTGAACCTGGATCATATGCAACCTCTCGGTGACCTTTGTCATAATATTCTTTCATCCTAACCTGTGCTTGTTGCAACTTGCTGCGAATGTCACGCAAAACTGAATCACGATCAAGCAAAGAATTGTCAATAGCCTCCACTGGTGAAGAACCAGGTATGTAGGACGATAGACAAGGAGGATCTCGACCATAAACAACCTTAAAGGGGGTTGTTTGCAATGCAGTATGAGAGGAAGTATTATAGCAATATTCTGCCCAAAGGCAACCAGTCAACCCATTTCTTTGGATAATCCCCAATCAAACAATGTAAATACATTTCAACAGTACGATTCATAACCTTCGTTTGACCATCAGTTTGAGGATGATAAACAAAAGAGAATGCCAACTTCGTGCCACATAGACGAAATAATTCTCTCCAAAAGGTGCTTGTAAAAACCACATCCCTGTCACAAGTAATCGATTCGGGTATCCCATGCAAGAGAACAATATTCTCAAAGAAAATGTGGGCAACACGAGTTGCATTGTAAGGGTGAGACATGGGTATGGAGTGTGCATATTCCCCATGCCTTTGGTAAGCCGTCAATAAAGTTCCATTCCAATATCAGCCCACACCTGTTCAGGGAGTGCAAGTGGTTATAGTAAACCTGCTGGGCTCAGGTGTTCAGCGTTGTTGTGCTGGCAAACTGGAAAGGAGCCACATAATCCTCTATAACCGACTTCATTCCCTTCCAGTAGAAATCTTGTCATATACACTGCAATGTTTTCTGTACCCCTTCATGGGCATTATCATGGTATCCTGACAAAATTGTCGAGATCAATTGGGAAGAAGGAAGCAAGTAGATACGACCTTTATAAATGAGTAGGTCGTCTTTGATTGACCAGGAAGCATCAAGCTCGTGACGGAGCACCTGTTGGACTAATTCTTGCAAGGAAGCATCATTACAAATCTCCTCTTTAATCGCACCAAGTAATAAAACACGTGGTTGGCTGATAGCACACACCGATTCCTCCCTAGTAGGGAGACAAGACAAGGCATCAACAGCCTTATTCAAGTGGCCAGCCCTATACTCCACACAAAAATCGAACCCCATAAGCTTGCTAATTCAATGTTGTTGAGGTGAAGTGGTCAGCCATTGCTCGAACAAATATTTAAGGCTATAATGGTCTGTGCGAATCAAGAAGGGTCTGCCCCATAGATAAGGACGCCAATGTTGCACTGCTTTAGCTAAGCCAATCAATTCGCGTTCATGTGCAGCCAATTTGAAGTGTCTAACAGCCAGTTGTCTACTGAAAAAAGCAATTGGATGGCCTCTTGTTGCAACACTGCTCCTATACCGCTTCCCGAGGCATCGCACTCAATTATAAACAGATCATCAAAATTTGGCAATTGTAAAATAGGGGCAGTTACAAGTGCTTTTTTGAGAGTGTCAAAAGAAGCCAAAGCTGCATCATCCCATTGGAACGAGTTCCTTTTGAGCATGTTAGTAAAAGGGGATGATAATTGACTGTAACCTTTTATGAACTTACGGTAATAACCTGCTAAGCCCAAGAATCCGCTCAAGGTAGTGATGGACTGTGGTTGAGGCCAATCACTGATGGCCTGAACTTTGCTTGCATCTGCTGCCACGCCTGTTTCAGACACCACATGGCCAAGATTAGGTTATGAGCACGCAATAACTCCAAAACTGTGCGGACATGTGAGAGATGATCGTCCCATGCCTTGCTAAATATTAAAATGGCGTCAAAGAAAACCAACACAAATCGACGCTAGTATGGTTTAAATACCTCGTTCATAAGTGCTTGAAATGTTGATGGTGCGTTTGATAAGCCGAATGGCATAACCAAGAATTCAAAGTGGCCATGATACTTACGAAAGGCTGTCTTCTCAATATCCACCGGGTCCATGCGTACCTGATGATAGCTAGACTTCAAATACAGCTTTGTGAATAATCTAGTCCCATACAGTTCATCTAATAATTTATCCACCACTGGAATGGGAAATTTATCCTTCACTGTCTTGGCATTCGCGGTAATCAACACAAAAATGCCAAGTTCCATCATGTTTACGGATCAATAAAAACTGGGGATGAGAATGGTGATTTGCTAGGCCTAGTGATCCCTTGCTGTAACATATCTTCACATTGTTTTACTATCTCGTCTTTCTGTAAATGAGGATACCGGTATGGTCAGACCACCACTGGTTCGGAACCAGGTAACAAACAGTTGCGGTGGTCACAATTTCTCATTGGAGGCAGCACTTGTTCTTGGAATAAGTCAACAAATTCAGACCAGAGTTGCTCCAATTTGGTGGGGTTTTCACCTGAATCATGCAATTAATGAAGCTGCAATTTCGAACTGGTTTGCTGCCCATGAAAGACAACTTGTTTTCCATCTGAAGTAAAATGCATTGTCAGTAAAGCGAAGTCGCAGAGAATAGGGCCTAACGTCTGTAACCATATTACCCCCAGAACAATGTCAAAGCCACCTAATGGAATAACAAAGAAGTCGGCTTTAAATTTTTGATCATCAATATAAAAAGACGTTGCAGGACAAATTCCTTGGCTGTAAACTTTTTCTCCATTAGCAACTGAAACATTGGCACTTGTCCCAGGTTGTACTTGCAATCCAAGTGTCGGGCTGCTGTGTAACTAATGAAATTGTGTGTGCTGCGGGAATCAACCAAACTCAACAGTTCTTGACCCTTCATGAGTGCCTGTAACTGCATTGTTCTTGCGCTCTTCTGTCCTGTTATGGCATGCAAGGAAATTTCAGGTTCTTGCACATCTTAATGGTCAGTATTTTCATCATCTGGCTTGGCTAGTTCCAACCAAAACAACTTCTTACATTGATGCTCAGCCGAATACAGTTCATCACAATTATAACACAATTCCTTTGCCCTTCTCTCCGCCATTTCAGCCCTTGTCAATATTTTTATAAAAGGAGCAGATGAACTTACAGATTTTGGTTCGATAATCCCGCCTAGTGCATTGCTTCCCTTAGGAGTTGGAATTGTTGAAGTTGCAGTAGTATTGAAATAGCCTTTAGTCCCTTGCCAGGTCTCCTTTCGAGAAGATGTTTCCTGCATTACCTTCTGTTTCTTCTCGAATGCTCGAGCTATATTTATGGCATGAACCAAATCTGGTGGACTCTGCATCTCAACATCAAGCCGAATGGAATCGATCAGGCCGGCAGTAAAGAGACTAACTTTCTTGTCCACACGAACATACTTGCTGGCCCTGGCTAACTGTTCTTGAAATTGGCGCTGATATTCTTCAATTGAGCCCGTTTGCTTCAAGTTTACCAGATCACCTAATGGATTACTTCCCAGTGGAGGCCCAAACCTGAGAGTACAATATTCCTTGAATTCCGACCAGTCAACTGAGTGATACTCTTGTTCTACTTGATGATACCATAAATGTGCCTCACCTAGAAGATGGAATGCAGCCAATCCCACCTTATTCGCTCAGTTGTTCTTTGATTGGAGAAGAATTTCTCACAGCGGTGTAGCCAAATCAATGGGTCATTGGATCCGTCAAAAGTAGGGAAATCCAGCTTGGTGTATCTTGGTACCACACTATTTCCCGTCAATTGATTGGATATTTTCTGGTTTGTAGGGCTGGTTACCTATGTTGCTGCTCGCTCTCGCATCAGAATCTCTTCCTTGATTTTTGCTAAACCCGACAATGAACTCCTGCAATTGTAATGATAACTGTTGCAATTTAGTAACCATCCTTGATTCAGATTGTGCCACAGCTTCTGCAATTCGTGCTTTATTGGCAGCCTGCGCCTCTTGAAGGAGAGTTCATAACTCTTCAAGTTTGCTTGGATTGCCTATAGTGTTTGGCTCTGGTACCAAGTTGTTATGAACATGCGTTATAGATCTTGTCACAGGGAGATTCATTGAAAAATCTGTGTTTGACAGATCCTTCTCCTTGTTTTTATTCCTTGAGTGATCTATTTTTCTAATACAAATAAGCTCGTTAAAAGGGAGCCTATAACCTTATGACTCGTTAGAGAGAGACCCAGATCTCCTGTTCTTTTGATAGAATTTTCCTCCCTTCTTTTATTACTTCTGCCTCTTTAAATAGAGACCCTTACTACAAGATATTTAAGGAAAACTAGGAATTTACTACATGGAAAATCTGTTCATATAAGAATTCTAGTAAAACTAAACTACTGCATATTTAATGCGCATAAAATCTGCCAGTTGCATCAGATCTACTTTCCCTCTTTGACGTCTCCATCTTTCTCAACTTGAGGGCCCCGCCTTGTATAAACCTTACATACGAATGAGTCTATAACAACCCACTTATATACTATTGCGTTTTTCGTTTGGGTAAACCCATCAAATCCCTTGTGTGATTTTTATTTTAAAGCATGCGTCTCCTCAAGCGTTGCATTATATCATTTAGGATGTTTCAAGGCCTCGTTCACATTTTTAGGTACAAAGATAGTCTAGACAATCAAAGAACTAGATGTAGGAGATAAGTGGTCATAAAAATAAAATTAGCCATAGAATATGTGGATTTGCACTGACGTGTACCTTTGCGAAGAACAATAGGAAGATCAAGATTTTCTGAAGGAGGATCAAGTGGAGGAGGATCCAATAACGAAAGAACTAGTGTAGGACATGTATCATTGGTCTCTTGCCTCCTAGAGAAAACTTGAATAATTATCGATCTTGTTGGAGCAAATGGAGCTGTTGTTGACCCATGAGACACAACAGTCGGTTGATGCTCAATAAGAGATGTAGATGAAACATCATAAGTTAATTGTTTAATCAAAAGTGACCCGGTAGATACCAATCATCTTCCTCCCTCACTTGTAGAAATTGGAGGTGCATAAAAAATGGAGTATTTTCTGAAAATACTACATCACTTGGCACCAAATAAATACCAAGTGCCGTAAAGTAACAATGACATCCCTTCTAAAGATGAGAATAGGCCAAGAAGACACACTTCAAGGCCTTTGGGTCTAAACTTAGTAACAAGTAGTCAGGCATCTCGAATATAACATGTGCTTCCAAACACCTTAGGCTCCACCTGAAATAATAACTTGTTTGGAAAGAGCATAAAGCAAGGGGTACCACCCGCAAGCATGCAAATGGAATGAGATTAAGCAGAAAACAAGTTGTAGAAATTGCATCAGCCCAAAATTGTTTAGGAACAATAACGTTTGAGCTGTCTTAGGTAGATGCCTATTCTTCCTCTCAACTGCTCTAACACAAGACGGTGGAGAATCCCATGTTATCTCATGTAAGACTGAACACTAACTTGTACTCATTAGCATTATCACTTCTTAGTATGCACACAATAGTATTAAATCAGGTTTTAACTTCACTACAAAAGGCACAAAAATGGGAAAATACTTTAGGCCGGTTCTTTATAAAGTAAATCCATGTCATCCGAGAAAAATCAACCCATAAAGGTAGGAAATTCTTATACCCACCTTTGGACACATCATGATATGGTCCTCAAACATCAGAGTAAAGTAACTTAAAAATAAACGTAACTTGTTATTAACCCTTGGGCTTAATGAGATGTATGATGATGTTTTGCATATTTGCACGACTCACAATCCAATGAAGAAACAACATGAAGCTGAGGATAAAGTTTCAACTGACATAGGGACTAGGGAGAAAAGGATGTCCTAACAGACAATACTACAACAATAACATACCCAGTATATTCCCACAAAGTGGGGTCTGGGGAGGGTAGAGTGTACGCAAACCTTACTCCTACCTTCGGAGGTAGGGAGATTGTTTTCGATAAACCCTCAGCTCAATAAAAGGCATTTGAAAAAAGGTTAGATCAAAATTAATAAAAGTAAAGAAATCATCGCATAATATCATGAAAAGCATAACATAACATAATGTAAAAAGAAACAGTTACGACAGCACACCGATACGATAATCGAGGTACAAGAGACAACAGATAGTGACAAAAATAAAAAGGCAATAAGGTAAAAGGATAGTGCTACGCCTACTAGTATGGAATGATCCGCGAGGCAACACTCCACTACCTACTAACCCTCTACCCTAATCCGAGTTCTCCACAACTTCTCTCCAATATTTCTTCGGTCTACCTCTACCTCTTCTGAAGCTATCCATAGCCAACCTCTCACACCTCTGCACTAGGGCCTCTGTGCCTCTTCTCTACACATGCTCGAACCATCTCAACCTCGCTTTTCGCATCTTGTCCTCCACCGAAGCCGCTCCCACCTTATTCCGAATAACTTCATTTCTAATCCTATCCTTCTTAGTATGTCCCACCTTATTCCGAATAACTTCATTTCTAATCCTATCCTTCTTAGTATGCCCACACATCCATCGCAACATCCTCATTTCCGCAACCTTTATCTTCTGGACGTGAGATTTCTTGACTGGCCAACATTTCGTCCCATACAGGATAGTTGGTCTAACCACCACTTTGTAAAACTTACCTTTAAGTTTTGGTGGCACCTTCTTATCACACAAGACTCTGGAAGTGAGCCTCAATTTCATCCACCTTGCCCCAATACAGTGTGTGACATCGTTATCAATTTCCTCATTTCCTTGAATAATGGACCTAAGATATCTAAAACTTCCTTTCTTTTGGATGACCTGTGTCTCAAGCCTCACTTCCACGCCCACCTCATGCACTATGTCACTGAACTTGCACTCCAAGTATTCAGTCTTTGTCCTGCTCATCTTGAACCCTTTGGACTTCAGGTTTTGTCTCCAAATCTCCAGCTTAGCGTTAACTCCTCCGCGGGTCTCCTCAATTAGAACTATGTCGTCCGCACCATGACACCTCACCTTCAATATTACGCGTAACTTCATCCATCACCAAAGAAAATAAAAACGGGCTAAGAGCTGAACCTTGGTGCAACCTCATCATAACTGAGAAGTGCTCCGAGTCTTCTCCTGGTGTACTAACTCGTGTCTTGGCTCCATCGTACATGTCCTTGATCGCCCTAGTGTATGCCACCGGTACACCTTTAGCCTCCAAGCATCTCCATAGCACCTCTCTTGGGACTTTGTCATAAGCCTTTTCTAGGTCGATTTAGACCATGTGAAGGTCCTTCTTCCTCTCCCTGTATTGCTCGACCAACCTCCTAACAAGGTAAATGGCTTCTGTAGGAGCGTTCCGACAGACAATGTGCCTCAAATAGATATTTGACACTAGAGCAAGTAACAAATCGAGTCACCCGTTCATTAAGGATGTAGAGACTATCAGATACCAATGATTTTCTTCGTCATAAGATCCTGAAGTAAACAATAGTCGGAAACAAAAGAGATAAGATAATTTAACTCCTTGGCAAGTCTACTCACAGAGATCAAATTAATGGCAAGTTTTGGTAGATTTAATACATATGATAGGGCTATAGAGGAGGTTCGTGTAATAGTACCTGATCCCACAATGTTACAGGTTGACCCATTAACTACTATCACAAGAGATGGTGCTTTGTGTGATTGAAAGCTCGAGAAGTATGAGGGTTTTAACCCTATCATGTAGTCTGTGGCACTTGAATCAATCATCCATTTGTTTGAAGCGGAAATAAGACATGTTTTACCTCAGTAAGCGTAGTAACTGAATTGGATTCTTGATACAAAGAGAATTTCGCAAACTCATCCGTCAAAACCAGAACACCATCTTTGTTATCCTTATTTCTTCCTCCCTTTGTTTCAAATCATTTTCTCAATCGAAAAAAAAGAACTTCTCACAACAGAATGAGAATATCAAAAAACTTCACCTAAGAGTACCCCAACACAGATAATATCAGTCGTGGGAAAAAGGGTGACAACCAAAAGTTCTAATGTGACCTAGCAAAACTTCACAGGAATAAGACGAATCAGCAAATCAGAGAATATTTTGTATGACCTCCGAGACTTCCAATACCAAAGGAAAAACAAAATCCACTCTTAACGTGTCAGAGTAGTAGTCAGACCCAAAGAACTTCCAGATGAGCACACCACTCAACAATCTGAGAAACAGTAAAAAATGAGCAAAAGGAACGATCTAACCAGGTCTGATCGAGCAAAATACGGACTGCCGTGGTAGGTCGGTCAGAGAACCACCACAGTTTGGGCGGAATTGAAGAGGCAAACTTAGGAGCGAAAGAAAGACCCAAATTGCCGAGTCACGAGCCACCATGCACCGTCGGACAGATTGCTGCTGGAAAACTTATGCTGGTGCGTGAGCCTCACGCACATCTATTCTGGCCACCGAAATCTTGGTTGTTGTAAGTCTTCGGATGGTGCTTCATCCTGGTTTTTTAGTTACAGTCACCTTCCACGTCTCATCACCCGAGATGAAGCAGCTGTACCACTTCCTTAGAAGCCACACTTCCAACTCCAGCGAGGTATTAATCCCACTTCCGTCAGATACTATGTTATTCGACAAGTATTGGAGGAATTTCGTATATTCTACTACTAAAAAATAATTGGTATAAGTACATGTGAAGAGCATTCAAAGGTAATAAAATCCTATTAATCCCTACAAAACCGTAGCCTATAGATGTACCTATATACAATATCTGACTAGATACAGTTTTCTGAAACACTCTGAATCACCTGCAACATCGAATGGAGGTTCTATTTAGGAATTTTCTCTTTGTTAGGAGTTACTCATCAGTTGGATGATCAGTTTGTCAGTTCTGTGGATCCTAAGAATGTGGATTTTCATATGCTCCATTAAATGTTTTGAATATTGTTTATTAGTCCATTATAGTTGTAGCTTGGATAGTCGATGTGTCAGGAAGGAGGATGGAAACGTTGGTTAATGAATGATTTAGAGACTAACAGCTTGGTTGCAGTACATAGGTGGTGGAATTGGGAGCCTACTGACTTGGGAAAATTGGCAGTATCATATGTTGGGAGTAACAGATCGGTCTCCCCTATTCTTCTTTCAGGAGCTTATTGTCAAAATTATTCTGCAGTTTGGTGTAGCAACAGATCACCCAGGTGCAATTGGAGGTTATGTTCCTAATAAGAGGATTGCGGTTCAGAAGGAATGAGTGTTCGGAACTCTGACTTGATTGCTACATTCAATTTATTGAACTAAATCTAATAAGGTTAAATCCTACCATTTCTCAAAAAAAAAAAACAAAAAAAAAAACTAAGAAGGTTCAACAGAATCATCCATGGTTCTTTCTGCAAGAAAGCTTCCTGGGCCAATAGATGGCAGAGAAGGGCATAATTTTCATCAAAAACAATATACTAGTACTACCTCATGACGGGAATATAAAAAAGACATAATATACAGGGATTTGATTTCCAATGCACTGATTAAGTCTCGTTATCTGCTAAGAATATGCTAATTTTCACTATGTGTGCTTCCAGTTTTTGTACCACTACCTTTCTTTTGGTAGGTTGCTTCTGTAAAACTTGTTTTTTGAACGAATGCATAAACACACTGACTGCAAATGCTCCTTCCTTTAGCAGAGATCATACTGGGGTTGTCTTGCTTTAGCTGCTAAAGCTTCCCTTTATCTTGTTATTTGAAAGATGAAGATGATATGAGCAACTGTCTTAGGGCAATGTTTTGACTTAATTAGCAACTCCTTTTATGCTAAGAAACTTCAGCTTATTGGTGTTGATTGCGTCATTATCTGTATTATATGTTTATGATCCCTTTGGCAACTTTTCTAGCTCATAATTCATCGAATTGATCTTTCCAATTTCCACTAACAATTTATTTTTGGACTTTCCGTTTTAGTTTTACTTTAGTCTGATTATTATTTTTCACTTATAGTAAGTTTTCATTAATTTTAGGGAAGAGCAGTCGGAGATAGATGTGGCATCGGGATTTTATGTTCTCTTTGGGTCAGGTAAATTCATCCTAATTTGAAGGGCTTATCTGACTTTCATAAGCTTCAATTTAATTCTATCGTGTAGTAGCATTGTGTTGATGCTGGATTTGTTACTAGTATTATGTCTCCTGACTTAATTGGTCGGACATCATTCTTGTTTGGGAGCCTGCATATATATATATATATAAAAGGGCATCCCCGTGCATTAAGCTCCCGCTATGCGCGGGGTCCGGGGAAGGGCCGGACCACAAGGGTCTATTGTACGCAGCCTTACCTCACATTTCTGCGCTTGAACCCATGACCTCTTGGTCACATGGCAGCAACTTTACCAGTTACTCCAAGGCTCCCCTTCATATATATATATATATATATACACACACTAGTTGTTGATCTTTAATGGGATATATAGAAGTTAATAACACCTTTTATATGTTCAATTAGCTTTGGTCTAATGCATAATGGTGTGGGAAACTGACACCGTGCGGATCTTGAAGTCAGATTATCGTAGGATACTGATATGATTATGGGTACAGGTGTTAAATGACAATCAATTACGACATATGTAAGCATATATGTCAACAATTAATTGAAGTTATTAGATTAAAGCTATACTAATTCCTTATTAAAATATAGCTATAATAATTAAATTACTTGTAAGATACTTAATGTTTTATCCGTAATAGTGCGAAAAGAAGACCCGACTCCAAGTTGTTCAAGAATAGTGGCGTTGAGTTTCTCGACCGGACGCCCCGAAAAAGATATGAGGTGCTCGGAAATGGTCGAAGTAGTTGAATAGGAGGATCACTATGACTATAGCCCTTGGTAAGTTTACCAAAGACAAAAATGATTTATTTGATATTATGGATGACTGGTTACGGATTCATAAGTTAACTTGTATAATAGCGAAGCATTCTAGTACTTTATGTGAATATAAAACTAATCATCAGACCAAATACCCAATCAACCTATATTTTTTGGCTGTAGGTGTAGTCAAAGCACTTAAGTTAGGTTGACCAAATCTAGTGCTGATCCCACACCCATATTCAGTGGACTCAAGCTAGGTTTCCCCGTCGGATCGACACTGGTGCATCAAGAATTTTGAAGGATCTTGAGCAACATAGGTCCAATGTGTTAACAGGGAATGTTCAGTTGGACCTCACCTCAATACTTCATAGAATAGCAATACTTTCAGTTGGTTTGTTATTATATTTAATTAATCTATCACTATGGATGCAAGCAGGGGTCGTGCTTTCCTTCATCCTGGCTGTCTACACTTTGCAATCATCTCGAGATAAGTTGGAAAAGTATGCTCCTCTTCCTCTTAATAACAGCTATCTTTCTGTATCCAACAGAGTAGTGTTAAATTTGGACGAGACTTGGTATAACTTTGTATTTTCCTTGCAGGTTTGTAAGGGAGACTGTTGCTGAGACCAGCATCCCTGGCGCAGTAGTGGCCAAAGTTGAATGATAAGAGTTTTATTTGTTTTAGAGAATTAAGATTCTGATTTGAATTAGATGATGGAAGGATTAGGTGTACAAGATTACGACATGAGGGGAAAATTACATAGAAGTTGGATTCTGGAAGAAAAAGAAGCTGCTGCTTGAGTTTCTCTTGGCTGTATTTGTTTTGTCATGAACCTTTTGCTTTCCAGATTTCTGATACACGTTTAGTCACCAAAAGGGTGGCAGGAAAGCATTTGTTATATTTAGTTTTTTTTTCTCTATCCCCCCCCCCCCCCCCCCCCCCCCCCCCCTTTTTTTATTGTGTTGCCAAACCCCGAATAGTGATTGTGTTTACGATTTATTAATATAGTAGACACATATACGTCTTCTTTAGTAGAATGGAATGAGTATTATAAGAAAGAAATGAACTTTATCCAAAGGTACGTAACAAGTTTTATAGAGCTCGGTTTCATACTGAATAAAAATGGTTGCTCGTCCTGGATGCCTTATGTCGATACATGAGAGTAAAACAATGGAAATAGGAGAATATAGCTAGCGATATGAACAAAAGTCGTGTCAACATAAGATGAAGAGGGAATTGTTAGGACGTGTGCTTGACTTAAATTATGGATCTCTCTCGTTTCCAGAGCAGTCGATGATTTCTCTTCCTTCACCCCACAACACTTCTGGTGTCCTTTTATCTTCCTTTTCTGTCTGTTTTGTGTTCTTTTTGTTGGTGCGGGCCAGGCACTTCATATGTCTTTCGGTCTTGATTTGAGCATTCGTCTAACTACTAAGAAGCTTGAGGGGCCTTTCTTTCTTAGAGCACTTATGGTCGTGCTGTTCGTCAAGTTTCCGACTACCTCCCTAAATACGCATTTTGATCAAGCCAGCAACTGTGTATTTGTACAACACTTTTATTTTCTACTGTTAGATGGTAAGATCAATTCATTCAACATCCCTTCGAAACATTCTGTATTGGACTTTGCCATGGTTTCCATGCAATCGTCTTTAGTTTCCCGCGGATGATGATTGACCATAGATTAATGACGAAAAGTAATGTTTCATCCTAGTGGACTTAATCTCACTGTTATATACTCTTTGGTGATGGTGGATTGACGTCAATAAGATTTGTTACAGTGATTTTTCATCCAAAGGTTACTCTAGCAATAGTTGACTTAACCTCATCGTTATCTCCTTTTGGTAATGACTAGTTTCTCGGATGTCTAGTGTAACAACCTGCTGTCGTTTTGAGCCTTAGGACTCCTTTTCCCTAAATGATCCTTCATTAGCTTTGTAATTGTGTTTTTAACTTGCGGGAAGGGTTGACATGATTCCCGAGGCAATCATTTGAGTATTAGAGAAGAAAATTCAAAATTCGAAGTTCTTAAGTTGAAATAAGGAAAAATTTCACCAAAGTCAATATCTAAGGTTAAGGAGCTTGAATTCGAGTTTGGACAGTTTCGTTAGGTTCAGAACGTGATTTATGACTTAGTTGAGTAGTTTGGACGGATTCCGAGGGGCTCAGGAGTGTTTCAGATACTTGGTGGGAATTCTATTTAAACTTAAGGAACTGAATTGACCATGGTCAACATCGGGTCAAGACGATCTCGAATCGGCATTTTCAGCGTTCCAACAGGTTCGTAGTGTATTTTATGATCGATTTGCAATTTGGTTTGTGTCCTGGAGGTTTTGGATGCTATAATGGAGTTTGCGCGATAGCTAGTTTTTGGTTGCTGGTGCAGGTGAAATTTACTCTGCACGGTCATGTAGAGGGTGTCCCAATCATGGAGAGATGGCAGTGTGGCATTTCGATCATAGTGGGCAAGGTTGCGATCGCCTAGAAGGCGGACTAGAGCTAGACCCTTCATCGCGTTCGCGAGATGATCCTCACATTCGCGATGGGCAGGGCAAGGTACTGTGATTGCAAGGTCCTCGCATTCCCTTAGAAGGATCGCGAGTGAGCAATGATTTAATTCCCAAACTTGAAGGGACATTTCGTATTTCAATTTCGGGAATTCTATAGCTCAGATTGGGGAGATTTTGGTTGCTATCAACTTGTTTTGGCTCCGGGTTTAGTTTATAACCTTGATTTTGGTATTTCCTATGATTCCCTCTTATTTTAGCGTTTTCATCCATGATTTAGTTGCAGAAGTTGGGTTTCACCTTAAAATTGGGAATTTGAGTAAATTCTTAATTTGGATATCGATTCGTAAACGGGATTAGGTGATTTTTGAGATTCATGACCTATAAGTTACAGATATGCTAAATTTGCGATAGAATTACAGTTTTGACCTTGAAGGTTCGGGTTTGACTTTTAGACGCGAATTATTACTATATCAATATTGGTGTTTACGAATTTGTGTACTCACGTATTTAGCGTATTTAATAGATTGGGAGTGTTACGAGGCACTTCAGAAAGGTAAAACTTTATTGTGATTTGTTTGCTCGATTTCGAGGTAAGTTAAGGCTATCCTAGACTTTATTTGGGGACGTTTTTGATACTAAACTTAAATATAAGGGGTAAGGGTAAGAGAAGGGGTCTCATATCCGTGGTGCGAAGGACACTGATATAGGTATTAGTGCCATGTTTTAGGTAGTGTGTTGATAAACTATATTGATACTGTCATTCAAGAATTCCAAAGCACATGGGAATTAGCTCATAGATGATTATCTTAACTTGACTGTTTATGTAGATAAAACACTCCATTAAATCCCATATACTTGTGATAATTGAGCTAATTTGTGTGAATTCAAGTGGTATATGTTTATAGTTGAATTGCATTTGATATTCATGCATTATGTGATCATCCATGTTCATTCATGATGATGTTTCACGCGGTTATGGCTCGATGTGATTGTTATAGATCTGATTCAGTTTGAAGTGATGTTTTTAGCCGAATGAGGTTGTTTTCCAATGAAAATGGTTACGGAAAAATTTATGCATGCCGATGGAAAATAATTTTGAGGGGTATATGGACCTCGTGAGTCTCTCATGGGTCACGACTCTTGAACCCCCATGGAAGCGCCTGTATATACCGATAGACATGTATGGCCATTGCATATCACTTTATTTACTTGATTGCACTGATTATCTGATTACTTGTTCCTACTTGGTTACTTGTCTAATATCATATCTTGATGGTTGAATTTTATAACGTTAAAGAAAACCTATAAATGTTGAAACAATACTTTTCTTAATTAACCTCATCACCGCTTCAACATTGCCGGTCTATGAGATTAACTGAGTACACATGCATCCTGTACTCATACTACAGTTGCTACATTATTTTTTGTGCAGATTCAGTCGTGAGTTCAAGTCAGCCCATGGAACTGTCTGAGTCTGAGACCTTGATTCCGGAGATTTGTGGTGAGATGCCTGAATAATCCGCATCGCTGTCTACCTCTATCCCTTTTTATGCATTTCCGTCTTTCTTTATTTTTCCACCAGATAGTGTATTTATCATTTTGGACTAGTATTATTACTCTTAGTGGCTTTTGTACATATGACACAAGTCTTGGATGGTATTTTGTATTTCGCACGTTGTTTATAAATAAAAGACATAACTTTAGTTATTATTCTATTGTCACTTTACTCTCTGTTTAATTAACTTAATGAATTGTTTGTTAATCGGTTTTGACTTACCTATCTGGTGAGAATAGGTGCCATCACGGCTATAGATTTTTGGATAGTGACATTTAGTCATGTGGTATACAATTTGTAGTTGAATAAATAATTATATATTAAAGAATAAAGTATAATTTTATGTTAATGATTATTTTGAATTGTGATATGATGACTTGTTTGTCGAGGTCAAGTATGCCGATCTATTTGGGCGTTTTGAGCTTTAGGACCCTTTTCCCTAAATGACACGTTTCCTAGCTTTAAAATGTGAATTTTGACTTGCGGTGTTTAGTGGCTCGGTTCTTGAGGCAATCGGGGTGAGTACCAGAGAAGAAAACCCAAATTTAGAGTTCTTGATAACAATATAAAAATGATGGTTGATCAAAGTCAACATTCTGGGTAATTGGACTCGGGTTTGAGGTTTTGAAAGTTCCCTTAGTTTTGCAATGTGATTTATGACTCACATGGATGGTTTAGACGAATCCCGATGGGTTGGGAGTGTTTCAGACACTTGAGTTGCATACTAGTTGATTTAAGAATTAAGAGTTAACCACGATTAAAGGTCGGTCAAGAAGACTCCGGATTAGTGTTTGGGTATTCCAACAAGTTCGTAGCGTGTTTAAAAAATGACTTGCTTATTTGATTTGTATCTCGAGGGTTCTGTATGAGTCTCGAAAACTAAAAAAAGAATTGAATTGTACCAGATTTTCTAGTTTTTGGTCCTAGTGATTTTGGCCATCACGATTGCTAGAGGGCATCACGTTTGCGAAGGGTGAGTTGCTGAGGCATCACGTTCGTGAATGGGGTTTCACGTTCGCGTAAAGGAGTAGGTTGATCATTGCGATCACGGAAGGTGTGTCGCATTTGTGATGGGTCATGTTGGGTCAATCCATCACGTTTGCGATAGGATGTCACGTTCGCGGAGAAGGAATTACATCGGGCAAACTTTTAAATCCCCAATTCGAAAGGACATTTCATATTTCGATTGTTGGAGTTCTAATGCACAAATTTGGACAATTTTGGAGGCTATCAAGCTGTTTTTGAAGAGGGATAAGAGTCTAACATTTCTTTTGGTATTTCTCCTCAATTCTCATCATTTATTAATTTTTTATCCGCGTTTGCATTGATTAAATTTGGGGATTTGAGCCATAAATCTAAGAGGAGGTACACTCCTAATTTGGGTATCGATTTGCGGATGGATTTGGATGTTTTTCGGGATTTATATGCTATGAGTTATGGATAATCCAATTTTCAACATAATTCTAGTCTCAACCTCGGGGGCTCGGGGTAAACTTTTGGGTTGACTTTTTATCGAGTAATTTATATATTAATATGGATGTCTACGGACTCGTATGCTTATGGAGATTGTGTAATTGAACAAATTGAGATTGTTCGGAGGCTTTGAGGAAGGGTAAGGCCTTTAGTGATCTTTGGACTTCGAATTTAAGGCAAGTTGAGACTTTTTAAACTCTATTTGGAGTGTTTTGTTGGTAATTAACTAATTAATAGGGTAAAAAGGTAAAGATGTCATGTACTTATGAGGCGACGAGCATTTGTGTGGGTACCGATGCCATGCTATGGGTACTTAGTCAGAAATTGACTTAGTGTTATGAATGATTGATGATGTCAGTGTAAATTGAGCTTGCTCTGATGAAATTAAGATGGCTCTCATGATAATAGATTATGTGTGCATACATTACTCCTAAAATCTCATACACTTGATAAAAATAAGCTATTTAAAGCATTTTTCATGTACAGTGTAAATGCCCCGTATATGCATATGATATTTATGCTTTCATATGGTATCTCATACATATTACACTTGATGATACATATGGTGATGTTTGATGCAAAATGGTTTCGAGTTGAATGATGATATTATGAAATGGAGTGGCCGGTTGTTAGCATGATGTGATATGGATTGATCTTGTTCCTTGCGGAATTACATGAATGTTGTGATTTATTTGCATTAATTGTTGAATTATATGACTAATTGGCTCATTTAAATGGGAATTCACATGCCAGCGGGTGTGATATGATTAATATTTTCATAATGGACTTCACTTAGAGTTTTTGTATAAGAATGACGTGTTAAACTGATGCTTGTTTTCATTGCTATTGTTTTGCTATGCATTGACATGTGATTGCATGGTTGGCTCGAGTTGCATGTCTGCAACATATTTTAATGCTAGCTCGGATTGTACGCCTGAAATGGGTAAAGTTATAAAATATTAGCTTTAAACCTAGTTTTCTAGTGAGAAAGGGTTTCGAGTGGGTATATGGACCACACGAGTCCCCTGTGGGCCATGACTCCCTTTTAAAAGAGCATGTGTATACCAGTTACATATAGCCAGTTCATTACATATCATATCATCTTTATTGACTCTATGCTTATTTGCTTTGCTTAGAAGTCTAAGATCTCAGCTGATTCCATGGAATTATTTGTATCTTATTTGTTGCTCTTTATTATTCTATGACTGTCAAGATCATACCAGTTAAGTGTAGAAGCATTAGCAGACCAACCATTGTCACCGCTTCCATTTAGGGTTGATCGACGATGTTGTCGAGTACACATTATTTCCCCGCACTCATACTACACCTGATGTACCTTTTTATGTGCAGAGTCCGTTCCAAGTACTAGTTGAGCGCGTGGAGCTATTGATTGTTGAGCCGACTAGTTGGAATTTTCAGGGTGAGCTGCTCGGCTGATCTGCAACATCAGACTTCACTTCCTTTTATCTTATTATGTCCTTTACTTTCAAGACAATTGTTTTAAGATTCATTGTACTTGTATTTATGACATTTGATTCTGGGCGTGTACTTTCTTCTTCTGCATGTTTATGACTATGAGACTTTGTTATTATCTTCACTTTACTTTACCGTGCATTAATTTGTTAAATGAACTAAAATTGGCTTCAGTTCGCCTAATGGGTTAGGAGTAGGTGCCATCACGACTATTGTAATTTTTGGTTCATGACAATTTGGTATCAGAGCCCTAGGTTAACCGATCTCATAATTACAAGAGAAATGTCTTGTAGAGTCTTACGGATAGGTACGTAGACGTCCATACTTATCTTCGAGAGGCTATGGGATACTTACGAAAAATTCTATTCATTTACTCCTCATGCATATTTGATTCATCTTGAGTTTTGAACTTCTTTGTTTCATTCTCTCGCCGATAATGAGGACATATTCACGCATTCGCACACCGACGATGGGAGGTGACATCACGTGGTAAGATGCCATAAGTTGTACCGTGGACAAAGAGTAGGCTATACTAAAGGACGTGTGGGCAGGTTCAGACCACTTATACGACTCAGAGGTTCAGTTGAGTGGAATTGTGTTTCAGTAAAAAGAAGTTGCAATAGAGGAAAAGAGAGAAAAAAAGAAGTTGCAACAGAGGAAAAAATCTTTATATAAACTAGTCTTTAGGAACGCGCGATGTGCATTTATCCTAACTTAATGCGTAATTTCTTTTAAAAAATTCACATTAATATTATTAAAAATTGTGTTTGATTTATAAAATAAAATTTAAGTTCTTGAAATATTAAATATTGGTCATATATAATTAACTAAATAAAGAAAGAGATTGTCCCATTAAAATCCTCAATCATTAGTCAATATGTTCAACTTAAAACATGTACCAGCCTTGTAATTTCATCAATTTAATTTCACAGTTATCATACTTTTCAGCTTCAGTGAGAACTCATAGCCTTAAAAACCTAAATAACACTTACAGATTGAACATACATTTTTTAGCAGGTAATTAATAATCTAGAAAATTTTAATCTATTATTCAACATTTTTGGTTTCTGGAAACAGTCAAAACGGGCCAAGTTCAAGCCATGTGTTCTCAACTTTTATAGAATTCTTATTCTTACCTAAAGTTCAAAGAGTAGGCTATAGTAAAGGACGTGTGGGCATGTTCAGACCTCATATACGACTCAGAGGTAGTGGAATTGTGTTTCTTTAAAAAGAAGTTGCAATAGAGGAAAAGAGAAAAAAATAAGTTGCAATAGAGGAAAAAATCTTTATATAAATTAGTCTTTAGGAACGCGCGATGTGCATGTATCCTAACTTAATGCGTAATTTCTTTTTTAAAAATCACATTATTATTATTAAAAATTGTGTTTGATTTATAAAATAAATTTTTAAGTTCTTGAAATATTGAATATTGGTGATATATAGTTAACTAAATAAAGAAAGAAACTGTCCCATAAAAATCCTCAATCATTAGTCAATATGTTCTAACTTAAAATATGTACCAGCCTTGTAGTTTCATCAATTTAATTTTACAGTTATCATACTTTTCAGCTTCAGTGAGAACTCATAGCCTAAAAAACCTAAATAACACTTATAGATTGAACATAAATTTTTTTAGTAGGTAATTGATAATCTAGAAAATTTTAATCTATTATTCAGCATTTTTGGTCTAGAAAATTTTAATCTATTATTCAATATTGTACCCTGTTTTAGATTAGTGATGCACGATTCTTTATATAACGTTATTAACATGCCCTAATGTTATGAGAAATACGAATTGATCCAAATATCATTGTCAATAATATGCCTAAAATGAAAAAAAAACTCAACTGCCTTCCAACTACTCCTTTTTCTTCCACCACTACCGAAATAAATCTTCTATTATGATCGAGCTACTGCCTATGTACTAAAAGAAGCAGATTCTTTGAGTAAGTATTCAAGAAGGTAAATTGCGGAAAGTAAATCAACATAAGTATTTTAGTGTGAAAATGCTCCTTGCACATTGGAGGAAAAACCACAACCTACCCAGTAGGAACTTTTTCAAAACTCTTTACTACAATGAGGCCAATAAATTTATGGTTTATAACCGACATATAAGGCTGTTCCGAACAGCCTCGCCTCTACCGTCTTATCGCTCAACAGTTCCAAACTGCTATCCCACATCAATAACTTTACTCAGTCAAGGAAGTCCCTTACATCTCAATAAACACCTACTACACAATACTAAGAAAGTTAAATAGATGAAATCAGACCTAGAACCTAACTATTACAATGTAAGAATTTAATGATAAATCTTGATAAGCTCAGGTTTTTTGTAGGTAGGTAGTTGGCTCCCTAGAGACTCCGGTCACTCTTGATGTCTCTAGATGGAAGTGATTGTGGTTGTGATTAAGCTTCAAGGATTTATTCTTGTTGTTTATAT
Organism: Anisodus tanguticus; assembly: GCA_034509755.1. Lineage (NCBI taxonomy): Eukaryota > Viridiplantae > Streptophyta > Magnoliopsida > Solanales > Solanaceae > Anisodus > Anisodus tanguticus. The sequence goes on from CM067559.1 coordinate 26,744,777, forward strand.
AGAAGTATTTTTCACCTTGTGTTGTTTAAATCTATCAGAGTATTGATTTTATAATTCTGCCCGAAAAACTAATCCTTGTTTGACTTGGATCTCATTCTTTTCTTGTTTGCATGTTAGCTTCTTGTTCTCCTACTTCAATGCTAATTCCATGTGTTGAGTTTATGGTACTATTTTTATAACATGAAATCTCGGTTTTCATCGAATAAGTCAAATTCTAATTCTCCCAGTTGGTATAAAATAGATTTCCGACAGTCTCTAGTGTTCCTCGATAAGGATAAGTTCCTTTGAGTGGTTTCTCTCATGTTGTGACTGGTTCACTGAATCCTTTGGAGATCTGTTCGGGATTCTGGTTCTTCAATGCCTTCTTTATATACCTATTATAATTCATTATCTTTGACATACATAGTTTGTCAATCATCAGAACATCATTATAAGCTCAACACTATTATTGAGATAACAACATCTCAATAATTTTCCCTTTTTGATGATGACAAACACATAGCAGCTTCATATGTCTTCATGTGCACTTGATCTATTTCTTCAATTTCCTTCATAACTTGATCACATCTTCCTCCTTGGGCTCAACTCCTATGTTGACAATCTTCCCCCTTAGAACAAACTCCATTGTTGTTCGAACACTACAACTTCATGTTGATACATCTAAGGCTCACTACAATGGTTTGTAAGCTTGCATTAATTCATCCTCAAACACAATAAAGTTTGTAAGATTACTAAGTCAGATGCTAGGACTTGACCCTTCATTCATTACAGCTTGATGGATGGCTAGGTTGCTTGACTAAGCACATTGTGTGGGCCTGCTTAATCTTGATTAGGGAATTATCTTCCACTCTATGCAACCCTATAGACGGCTAGGTATATAGAATCTGATCATGTCCATTATGTCTTCTCAGTGATATGCATAAGGTCAAGATTTTTTTTCCTTCTCCTCAAGACATCTTTTTTCTTCTTTCCATTGTGTCCTTCCGGTGCCTTCTAAATAGGACCGAGTTATTTTATGAGTAAAACCATTTCCTTTACAATGTATTTTAAATGGAAACTAGAATATGTGTGTAGTGCAACTTTCTTCTTCTCAAATCTTGGACCATTTCAATATGTCATATGGTCATATAATGTCCGTGCCTGATATATTTGACGTGAAAAATTAACTATATGCATATGAACTATATATTCCCCTTTTTGACATCATCAAAAAGTATACGTATCAACAAAATCAAGTGCATTTTATCAAAATCAAACTCATGGCCACTCGGGCTTGGCATGACCCAAAATTCATATTAGCCGTGAAGGTACCTACTCCTAACTCGGTAGGGTGAATCTTAAACCAATTTTAGTTACTTAAATAGTTAATCAGCGGAAAGATAAAATAAGGTAATTTCTAATCATAAACTAAGTCTCATAATAATAAAAGATACAAAAAAGGAAACACACTTTTATAACCTGGTGTGTCATAAGTACAAGAGCCTCTAGGGTACGAAATACAAGTCTGATAAGTATCTTAAATACAATTTTTTAGAAATAAGAAGGACGGAGTGCAATTACAGAGAACGGAGTCTAGTGCCGTGAATCAGCCAAGCACCTCACCCCAAATACTCCAAGTGATAGCTTTAACAGTCGATGGCTCCTTGTGCTCCACTGGTTCTCGGAATAGACTCCACACACAAAAAAAGCAGCAAGCGTAGAGTGAGTACGAGAAAATAACGTGTACTCATCAGCATCATCGATCCATCCTAAACTGAAGTGATGACGAGTGTTGGTATTACAATTGCACACTTCCATTTTAACTGATTTTAGCTCATTGAGAACATAATGCAATAATATGACAAGTAAGAAATAAATAAGTTTCCACAACTTGACTAGATATCATAATCAATGCTTAGAATAGATACTCATGAACAAATGAACAAATCTCATTCTTTCAAATAAAACAAATAAGCATAGAATATATAGGGATGATATGATATGAAATGCAATAGACTATATAGGGATGATATGATATGCAATGCAATAGACAAATGCAAAATCTATATACACACTCCTTCTGTCAGATAGACGTGACCCATGGGGACTTGCGAGGTTCTTATACCCGGCACAAATGGTCTACATGTGTCAGTTAGACGATCTCAACGTACATTCAAACAATCTCAACATGAACAATCTCCACGTGCTTCAAATCATGCTCATATTCAATCACATATCAAGGTATGTCAAATCAAATTTATCAAGAAGAGAGTATCGAATACCATGCCCTGTTTTCCACTTTTAACCTTTTAAAGATGTCTATCACAATAATGATAATTATATTCTATCCTTTAACATTTAAGTTATTTGCATGATTTAATAAATCAGATAAATAAAAATTAAGAAAGATAAATCACACAAATCATCTTGTTCCTATATAGAACTAGATCAATCTGGATAACATCATGCTAACAACTATAACAACCGACCGCTCTAGGCCATAATACCATTATCCATGCTAGAACCACTTCCAATCGGGCATCACATATGTATTATCAAGTGTAATATGCATGAGATACCAAATGAAAGCATGAATGTAACATGCACATACTAAGAAATTTAGCTGTACAAAGAAAATGCTCAAAGTAGCTAATTTTTATCGTTAAACGAGGAACTCAAAGTGATATATGCTCATAAGCAATAAAATCAAGAAATTCATCTATCAACTAATGGCCACATGCTTTGACATTCTTGAATTACAACTATCAATCACGCACTTCAATAACTACCCTAACATGGAACCTGTACCCGTAGAAGTGCTCATCACCTCACAGGTACGGGACCCCCTTTTTATACATTTCCCTTCATGTTAGTTATTTACCAACCAAACGCCTCAAATAGAGTCTAGAAAGTCTTAAGTTTCCTTAGATTCAAAGTCCCAATGCTCAGGAATGGACCTATGTTTCCTCAAGGCCTCCAAACAATTCCAATCTCGATCCGAGTGAAGCTTAAGTCTATCAACAGTTTTACCATATCTGAGTTCACCGAATGAGCTCAATCTAGTCAAAATAGTATTCTACAAGGTTAAATGAGTCCTACGATACCCATATTTCTATAAATAATATGGGACCAAAAAGCCAATCCAAAAGTCAAACCTGAGCCCCCGAGGTCAAACTAGAAATTTATTGAAAAATTGACTTACCCATTACCCATAGGTGAATCCAGAAAATGAACCTATTATGAATTGACACATAATTCCAAAAATACAATTTCTTTACTTTAGGGCTCAAAAGTCCAAATTCCCCCACCAAATATATGAATTAAATTTCTAATTAACGGAAGTATTCATGAGGAATCATCAAAATAGGAGTTTGAATCTTACCCCCGAGCCAAAATGAGTTGATATCCACCAAAATCATCTCAAACGGAGCTACAAAACTCAAAATATGAAATTACAAAATTCAATCTCAAAATGGGTGCTTAAAAAACCCTAGCAGATTTAGTTAGGGAATCAGCAGTCCTAAACTAAAAAACAACTTTAACTTAACTTTAAATTGTTTTAAACACCCTTAACGATCTTGGAATTTGATGATTCCAGTTCTTATGAGTTCAAAATAATGATACGAACCTATTCATTCAGTTGAAACTCCATTCTGGGCTCGTTTTCTCAATTAAATTCCAATTTTGCTCATTAAAAGTTTATTTCACGTTTCACGATAAAAATCAGAGCACGACTTATCGGAATCACACCAAACATTCCAGACCAGTCCTATAAATTATTCTTAAACATCCAGAAGTCTCGAGATAAAACTCCAATCTCTAGAACTAAAAACAAACCTTTGGGTCATTACACTTTTATGCTTAAAACAATATCAAAGCACTCAACATGTTCAAAACCCGTCCGAAACTCATCAAAATTAAATCAAAATTTGCGAACAAGTACAAAATTATCATATGAACCTTTTTGAACTTTCAAATCTTCAATCTGGACTTATTTAGTCAACTATTTTACCGTGGTGAACTCTTATTCTGTTAAATAACTTGTTTCCAACTTAAGCGTCCGAATCACTCCCAAACCCATCAGGACCCGTCCAACCTATCCAACTAGGTCATTAATCACGTTCTGGACCTAACGAAACTATCAAAACTGAAAACCGAGTTTGTTAACCCTAGATGTTGACTTTGGTCAAATGCGAAAGATTGACCAAAGTCAACATCGGTGGTTATCCAAGTCGAATGGGAGTTTCATATATTCCATGAGGTCTAGAATGTGATTCATGACTTAGTCGAATAGTAGTACTCAACTTTTTGACTTGTCTTTCTAAAATTGCCAATGGCTCTTCCTTGAATGTCAGATTTTAATAAAAAAATACCGCATTCCATTGGATTATATAGGACCCATCTGAATGGTACTTCTTCAACATAGAAACATGAAATACAGGATAGACACTCGATAACCCAGGAGGTAAAGCCAACTCATAGGCTACCTACAGAATGGGATGAATAATCTCAAATGGGCCAATAAACCTCGGGTTAAACTTTACCTTCTTCCCAAACCTCATCACACCCTTCATGGGCAAAATCTTCCACAGAACCTGATCACTCACCATGAACTCAACATCGCAAACCTTCCGCTTCGCATAACTTTTTTGTCTACTATGAGCCGCAAGGAGCCTCTCCTGAGTCACCTTCACCTTATCTAAGGAATTTCTCAACAAGTTTGTACCCCACGATCTCATCTCGAATGCATCAAACCAACCAACCGGAGAGTGACACCTTCTACCATACGAAGGCTAAAATCATCTCGATACTTGAATGATAATTATTGTTGTAAGAAAACTTTGCAAAGGGAAAAAACTGATCCCAATGACCACTAAAATCAATCACGCACGCCTGCAACATATCCTCTAGAACTTGAATAGTCTGCTTAGACTGCCCATCTGTTTGAGGGTGAAATTATGTACTGTGATATAACTGAGTCCCCAATTTCTTTTGCAAATTTCTCTAAAAATGAAAGGTGAACTGAGTGCCTCTATCTGAAATGATGGAGATGGGCACCCCATGCAACTGCACAATATCTCGAATGTAGATTTTTGCCAACTTCTCTGAATTGAAGGTGGTCTGAATCAGAATGTAGTGTGCGTACTTGGTTAGTCTGTCCATAATAACCCAAACTGTATCAATTTTTCCCAAACTCTTCTGTAACCCTACCACGAAGTCCATTGCAATCCTCTCCAATTTCCACTCAGGTATATGCATCTTTTAAGTCATATCTCCCGGTTTCTGATTTTCATACTTCACTTGTTGGCAATTCAAGCATTGAGACACATGCTCAACTATGTCCTTCTTCATCCTACACCACCAATAATGCTGCCTCAAGTCATGATACATCTTAGTAGCTCCAGGATGGATGGAATACCTCAAACTGTGAGCCTCATAAAAAATCAACTTAGTTAATCTACTAAGACGGGGTACACAAACACACCCTTTTATCATTAAAACCCTTTCATCATCAAGAATAGCTTCCCTAGCCGTTCCCTTTAACACCTTATCTCGAATCTTGCAAAACTTTGAATCCTCGAATATTGAACCTTAATTTTCTCCATAAGCGATGAGCTCACCTCCGCACAAGCCAGAGCCTTGTCCGGTTCTGAATTATTAATTCTCACCATGCTATTAGCCAGGGAATGAACATCCATAGCCAGAGGACGCTCCTTCACTATCAATCGCACTAGGCTAACCATACTCACCAGCTTTCACCTCAACACATCCGCTACTACATTGCCCTTGCATGAGTGATAAAGAATAGTCATGTCATAATGTTTGAGCAAGTCCATCCATCTATGTTGTATCGAATTTAGGTCCCTTTGACTGAATACATGTTAGAGACTACGATGGTCTGTGAATACCTCACAATGGACTACGCAATGATAATGCTCTAGATCTTCAAAGCGAACACTATCGCGACCAACTCCATATCATGAGTGGGGTAGTTCCTCTCATGAAACTTCAACTAGCTCGATGCATATGCTATCACCTTACCTTCTTGCATCAATACACAACCCAACCAAATCCTTAAAGTATCACAATATATTGGGAAGTCCTCCCCTTCCACTGGTAGAGCCAAAATCGGGGATGAAGTTAACATAGACTTGAGCTTTTGAAAGCTATCCTCGCACTCATCATACCACTGGAAAACTACATCCTTCTGAGTAAATTTGGTCAACTGGGAATCGATGGACGAAAACCCTTTCATGAACCGCCAATAATAACTCTTGAGACCTATGAAACTCTGAATATCGATCACTGAAGTACACCTATCCCAATATCAAATTGCCTCAATCTTCTTAAGGTAAACCATGATACCATACATAGACACCACATGTCCCAAGAAAGACACCAAACTGAGCAAAAACTCACACTTAGAGAACTTGACATAAAGCTGTTTCTCCTTCAATAACCCTAGCACAGTCCTCAAATGCTACTCGTGCTCCTCTCTACTATGAGAGGAGACCAAAATGTCGTCTAGAGGACAATAACAAAGGAATCCAAATAGGGTTTGATAACATAATTCATCAAATTCATAAAAGTTATGGGGGCATTTGTAAGCCCAAATGACATGTCTAAAAACACGTAGTGCCATAATATGTCTTGAAAGGCGTCTTCAGAATATACTCTACCATGATTTTCAACTGATGAATACCCGATCTCAAATCAATCTTAGAAAAAGACTGATGCACCCTGAAGCTGATCAAACAAGTCATCAATGTGAGGTATCAGATACTTGTTCATGATTGTCACCTTGTTCAACTGTTGATAGTAAATACACATCTACATAGTACCATCATTCTTCTTCACAAACAACATGGAAGCACCCCAAGGGGAATCACTAGGTCTAGTGAACCCTTTACTCAGCAAATAATACAATTGTTCCTTTAACTCCCTTAACATTGCCGGCGCCATCCGATATGGCAGAATAGAAATAGGCCGAGTGCCAAGTTCCAAATCAATACAAAAATTAATATATCGATCAGGCGGTATACCATCTAGGTCTGTAGGGAAAACCTCTGGAAACTCTCTCACTATCGGTACAAACTCAAATGCAGGAGTATTAGCACTAGTATCTCGAATATGTACCAAATAGGCAAAACACTCTTTGTCCCCCATCCTTTCACTCTAAGAAATGATATAATCCTTTTTGGTGTAGGGCTAGGAGTACCCTTCCACTCTAACTTAGAAATACCCGGCATAACCAATGTGACTGTCTTAGCATGTCAATTCAAAACTGCATCATAGGGAGCTAACTAGTACAAATCGAGGATAACTAAATCCACCCAAGTGTCGTATGTCATGAACGTAATCATACAAGACCGATAGACTTGATATACTACCCAGAATCCCTAATAGGAATAGAGACACAAATGGGTAAATCAAGTAGTTCACGTTAACATATCCAGACTTGTAGAGAAATAAGTAGACACATAGGAATAAGTAGAACCCGAGACAAATAAAACTGAGGATGATCGATGATAGACCGAAATAATACCTATGATCATCGCATCAAAACCCTCAGCCTCTTATCTACTAAGAAAAACATAGAAGTGGGAATGTCTACCCTCGGACTGTGTGCCTCCACAACCATAATTTCCTGTCTGGCCTCCACCCATCGCTGATTGAGAACTACTTCTACCAGGCTGATGACTGCCTTTGCCAAACTGCAAATCACCTCTACTAGAAAATTTGCTTCCTCTAGCTCATAGTGCTAAAGATCTAGGTGCTTGACCTGAGAGCTCTGCTAGGCTCCACCCTGTCTAAGTCTGGGACATTCTCTCTTGAAATGAACTGGGTCACCACACTCGTAGAATGATTTCCCTCTCACAATCTGCTGAATAGACATAGAAGAATTAGAAAACCATCCACAGTTTGAGTACCAAGAATAAAACCCTGAGATGTCTGCCCAGAACTATACTCATTGCATTCGAAAGGACCACCTGCATAAATCCTTTTCAGAAGGACCACCCGCTGAAATCTGAAGGGCTGACTAGAATGGTAATGGTGTCCTCTGCTATAGTGTTCCCCACCTCTAGAAGAACCCCTGAAACTGCCAAATCTGCGGGCCTGCTTATCTTCACCTTATCATGAGCTTGAAGTCTCACTGACTCAACCTCCTTGGCATAATAAACTACCACCTGAAACGTAACCACAAAAGCTACTACCTGTAAAGTCTCCAATCAAAATGGAATAGAGAAACCCTTAACAAATAACCTCACCCTTTCTGGCTCAGTGGAGAGTAACAACAATGCATGAACAGCTAAGGCATGAAGTATAGCCTCATACTCTGCGACAGACAAACCTCTCTGCTCTAAAGTTGCGAACTCGTCCTTCCCCATGTCTCTCAAGTTACAAGGAACATACTTCTCCAGAAATACCTAATAAAATTGAGTCCTTGACAAAAGAGGTGACCCAGCTGGTCCGCAATCATTATAGGATCTCCACCACTGCTTGGCATCCCCAATCAGCTAAAAAGAAACATAGTCGACCTCGTACGACTCTACTAACCCAATCTTGTAAAGTCTCTCATGAGAGTTAACAATGAACTCATAAGTATCTTCCTCAAGCATACCATGAAACCAGGGAGGACTTATTTTGGTAAACCTCTCAAGCATATTTTTCTCCTCATTAGTCATCACTGGACTAACAACTAGCCGAGGAGAGAAATCGAGTAATGAAACCTCATCAATACGGGGATCCACAATGGCAGATGACTGTGCTCCTAGAGTTCAAATCCTGTGGTAACCATCAGATCGAGAGTCTAAGCTCCATCTAGAGTAACCAGTATTATGCCTTCATGGGCCATATCCTCAAAGTAGCCCAAAATATGAACTAAAACATCCTGCATGACAAGAGTAACAATGAACCCAATGGTGCTTTTATGCGTCCAACCTCATTCGCCTGAACCAACTTCTCATCTGGAACATCCTCTAGGTCTGGAGTCATATCTCTATCGAGGTCCTGAGTAGGTGCTGGTGCTTGGCCCCTAGCTGATAGAGGAACACAGCCTCTGCCTGTACCATGCCCCTACCTTGTCCCTTGCCTCATCCACATGCAACAACTTTGACAACGGGAATGGGTGTGGTCTTCTGGCCTCTAACTACGGTCAATCACATTTTCATGATCTTTTAAAGAATAGAACAATGAGGTTAAGATACCAATTTGAACAAACTCGTACGAAAAGAGTGAATTAGATACTAGTTTGAAATAACTAGCACAAAGGAAACTAATAATGGAAGTTTTTAAATGTCCTATAGCCTCTCGAGGATGGGTACAGACGTATACATACAAATCCGCAAGACTCTACTAGACATTTCTCTTGTACTCATGAGACCGAAGAACATAGGGCTTTTAATTAATTTTCCACGATCTAAATTACAGGTCATGCTGACACCTACGCTATCCCTTCAATAGGCGAACCATCACCAACATTTAAAGAATCATTTAGCTACTAAGTGCGGAAACATATTTAAATTATGATGTCTTTCAAGTCTTAATAAAATAGAAAAATGGATAAGTGATAATACAATCCATTCCCAAAATTGGGTGTCAATGGTACAGAGATATAGAATACTGAATACAAGTCCCGTATGACCAAAATGATTATGTCTATAAGAAGCAAATAAATAAAGATAAAGGAAGAGATCCAGGGGTGGCGAACCAGCCAAAAGTAGCTCACCCTAAAGTCTCGGATAGTATGCCTCAAAATCATCCATGAAGCCCAGAACTGGAACATGCGTCCATATCTACAGAAAGTGCAACAAGTGTAGTATGAGTACAAATCACTAGTACTTTATAAGTATCGTAGGCTGACAACATAGAGACAACACATATAGAATATAAAGACTAAACACATAACACATATCCGATTAGAGCATTTATACCTCTAGATTATGGAAAGGAAAATCATGGTTCATGTAATACAATAGGTAGGCATAAAAAAATTAGTAGCAACTAGAAAAATGAATGAATGAATGCAATCCATTGACCAATAATAAACTCAGCATACATGCTATAAGCCATGCCATATAGTTATGACGTAGCAGGCGTGCAACTTGAGTTAGCCATAATATAATTCATTGCAGGCGTGCAATGCGAGCCAACTATATCTCTTTAGACTATGTGAATATCACTCCTAACTTTTTCCAGGCCTTAAAGATTGATATTCTTCACACATAGACTTCTATCCTATGCAATACCTATTTTTGTCCTATAAGATGAAAAACATTACCCTACATGTTCTATGAGTAGAAAATGCGGAATAGTAAGAACAATAAAGTAAAAGACACAACACTTTTACGTGGAAATCACCTGGCTTACAAGGGCAGTAAAAACCACGACCTATACCTCTGTAGGATTTATCCCAAACTCAAATACAACAGTAAGCCTCTGCAAATTAAAGTTACAAACTTTATAACCTAGGAACTACACTCTAATTCCTATCTTACTAATCTACCCAGATCAGTAAGCAACCTTCAAGTTAAATCTAACTTAAAGTTGAATTTGACAACGTTTTATACCTATGCTGATGCTTCTATGAAAGTGAATATGGTACAACTCGATTAACAACCTAATACAATATTATAGACTTGAGAATAGGAAAACATTATTCAATAAAACAACTCCTTCAATCTTTTTCATTGTATCAGGGTCACAACTTTATAGTCAAAACTCTCAATGATATAGTTGATCCCATACTGAATTCTTTTTATGTGAGTGCATAACCTTCTTCATGGTAAGACTTAGAATAAATATCACCTAGAAATCATCATTGTGGCTGACCTAAACCCTGCTTGATTCGGCCTATCAAGGTAGAGTAGGGTTTGAGGTTAATTTTGATTCGTACACCTTCTCGCATATTTAGCCATACAGGATTCTAAAATATCTTGATAAATATGGTGCAAGATCCTGATAAGTATCGCAAGAAATCATGTTGGTTGCACATCAATTCCTTACCATAAAACACAAATCCTACTTGTAGTAGGAATCTAGGAAGGAACATGTTCCTGGACCTGTTCCTTGCATATGTTCCTTGCATATGTTCCTTGCATATGTTCCTATTGACTCTGTCTCATTGCTATTTCTATGAAGGAACATGTTCTTCGACCTAGTTTATTCAACTTCTATGTTACACCCCATATTTCTATGCACAATCGGAAGTATAGTTTGTTGATTTGTATTTCGGTAATCTGAGACCTTTCTCGGGTGTCGTATAAAAGGTTTATGGAATGTTGGAAGTCAATTAGATTAAAGGAATCATATCTCAATAAAGTTCAATGAATATTTGATGATATGCTAAGCGTTTTGCATCACAGAAGTCGATCCGCTTAGCGGATCAGGACACAAATTAAAGCCTTTATTTCCTTACCTCACTGCCACCATCTACAGTGGGTTATGCGACTGCATATGGTGATATGCAGTGCAGAACCATCCATAGATGAGAGGCGTTGGGAGGTGCTATTTAAAGCCAAGATCGTTGGCTCATTGATATTAATTCATTTTTGACCCAAAAACATTCGAAGCTCATCCAAGCACTCTCATAGGGTTCTTCTATAATCAAAGAACATTCCTACACTTGTTGGAGGTGATATCTTGGATGATCTTCTACACCATGCAAATCTCCCTAGTTATCTAAGTAGAGGTGAGGATCCTTTTGAAGTTGGATAGAACTTGTTGTGCAAGTCTTCTTAGCTGGATTAAGGTAAGATTTTGATACTTCTTAATGGTCTCTAGATTCGTTTAGCTGATTGATTAAGTTGCTGAAAGAAATTATGAGATACAAGTTGAGTTCCATGCAAGAGTTGATAGAATTCTTGGACTTGTTCTTGATTGGATTTTAAGAGATTCATAACTAGAAATTGTAAGGTGTGATAGTTGGGAATATGGAGAATAAAGTTGGGATTTTGTGTTGGTTGTATTGTTGTTGTTGTGGAAGGAGGGTGGATTGTATGTTGGTAGACATGAGAACACCTACATAAGAAATCATGCCCTCTAGGTGTTCGTCAAAATGTCGTAGTGAATCGATTCCTAGTTTATTGGTCACATCTTGACTCGAACTGTCTATATTATGTAGATAATCATTCATAACGTATTAGGGGGGGGGGGGGTTGTGAAGCATTGTTAGCTAAATGACACAGGTATGTAAGGCTAAACCGTCTCTCCAAGTATGGATCCTAGAAACATGTATCGATTTCCAAAGGAACCATTGCCTAAAGTGTACTAAGTCCATGTCTACATGATTCTTGTAGAAAGTAACTTTCTACATCAAAATCATATTTCATTATGTTGGCTTTGTTGATTGCATAGTAGAGTTTGTATTACTCCTTGATGGAACTTAGCAAGCCATAGTTTATGTATCGATAAATTGTCGTCCTACAACCAAGTAAAGAGTCACATAAGCTATTAAAGGTCAAATTCCACTGTTACTGGAGTATGCAATACACACCACCAAACTAATATCGTTGGACAATTCGATATATGATCCACACCACTGAACTAATATAGGTGGGCAGTTATATATGCACTTACACTCCTTGGGCTATGACCAGAGGGTAGTTATATATATAAAATTATCCTGGGCTATAACCAGAAGGCAGCTTACATAGTATAATATATGTAAAGAGTCTCAAAGTAGTTTCAGAGTTTCACAGTTCGCCCTGCGGGGGCATACATGATCTCAGGTCATCAAATCATCCCTTTTATCATGCTCCACAGTTTATACCTTAATATTGTTATTCATGATTTAGATACCAGTACATTTCTTTCATACTGATGTCCTTTTTGCCGGGGGTGATGTATTTCATTTTGAGGGTTCAAATAGGGGATTTCATAGACCTTCTCAGTAAGAGTTGTCATGATTCAACCATCAGTTGGTAAGCTTCGCCCATTCTGGAGCTTCCTGGTCAGGTGTTGAGTATGTCATATGTATATATGTAGATAATGGGTAGGTGGGGGCCCTGTCCCGACCAATAATAGTTCAGTTGCTCGTAGAGGCTCATAGACCTGTGTGATATTCCCAGTTGTATTGTATGACCTTGTCGGCCCAGTTATCCTTTTATTGACTTATGTTATGGCCTTGTCGTCCTTGTTCAGCTTCAGAGGTTAGATTGTACCCTTGCTTTATAGATTGTGGACTTGTCGGTCCTCTAATTGTATTTCTATTCAAGTCACATCCTTTACGGCCTTATCGGCCAAAAGTTGTATATGTGCAGAAGTCTAGTCTTTAGAGTGGTACGTTCAGGCTAGTAGGGCACCGGGTACCAACCACACCCCCTATGTTGGGGTGTGATAGTCTACACTCGTGCATTTTCTCTCATGGACACAAATCTGATAGAACAAGTACATGGACCTGGTTCATTCACCTCGTGCATTCTTTATTACACTTAGGGAGTAACCATAGCAAGTTAGTTCTGGGGAGTATACGAGGCGTGTCTTGTAGAGTCTTATTTATGGGTATGTTGTGCACTGTACTTATAAGCGAGATGTTGTGGGCATTTATGGTGGTTACTCTTCTTTCATCTTATATATCGTGATATAGAGCAGAGTTATATTATTTTGAATCTAATTCATGCTATATCCCCTTTTTAGACATGCTAGTTACTAGAAGGACAATCGCTAGCCATTTATCTAGTGCAGATAAGGGTAAGGATATGAGTAATGCCCCACCTATCCAGGGTAATAGATATGAGGCACATGATGAGTTGCATTCTCATGAATCACTTTTTCAGTCCCCGTATGAGGAGGTTAGGGGAGATGCAGTACCCCCAGCTCCTTAGGATACAATATCTCATGTTCCTCAGAATCCGACCCCTTCACTTCCTCTACCCGAATCTTCTGAGAAGGGTGTAGAGAGTGCCGTACAATTATTAGCACAGTTAGTAGCTTCTAAGCAGTGGAAAATAAGGACTACTATAGGTGCTAGGTGTTCTGATGGCATAGGGAGCTCTAGGACTCGAGAGTTCCTCGGATTGAGTTCGACAATATTCACCGATATCGATCCAAGTGCAGACCCTCAAGATCTTATTGATTTGATACAATGTGTATTAAGGGTTATTTATGCTTCGAAGACCGAGGCAATAGAGCTAGCCTCTTTCAGATTGTGAGATATGGCTATTCTTTGGTACGAGACTTAGGACTGGTCCAGGAGACCAGATGCACCTCCAACTGTATAGGAGGAATTTGCAGATGCATTTCTTGATCATTATTTTCCATTGGAGATATGAAAGGCCATGGTAGAGCGCTTCTTAAACCTCAAGCAGAGAGTTAAGAGCATTCATAATTATAATATATAGTTTTATTCTCTGGCTAGGTATGCTCCAAATATCGTAGATATGATGAGGGTTCGAGTTCATCAGTTCGTAGTAGGTTTGGATCCACACCTGATTGGGGAGTGGAAGACAGCTTCCTTGAATAGGGATATGGACATCTCTAGGTCACAAGAATATGCTCAAAATATGGAGAACTGTAAGCACCAGTTCTGATTTGATAAGGATGCAAATATGGAGATGAGCAAGAGAGCTAGATCAGCTGGGTCCTTTGGAGAGGCATCAGACAGTTCTAGACAACGATTTCTTAGGCGTCTACCTCAGTTTTCTAGCAGTGCTCCACCTCAGTTTTAGGAGCCTAGATATGACAGGTATGCACAATCTGGACCAGGTTAGAGCTCAGGGCTTTGGTTCTCAGAGACATGAGGGTTCGAGGCAAATGAGGCCCCCATTTACGATTTGTGGCCAGTGTGGTAGGGCACATTTGGGACAATGTCCTTAAGGTTTCGATGTATATTACTAGTGTGTTCTGGCCACTATATACACTAGTGTCCAGGCAATGGTAGTGTGGTATGGCTCAGATAACGAGATTGACAACAACTTCTGCACCGTGTGTTTGTCCACCAGGTGGTGGGCCAAAGACATCAACAAGTAGAGGTAGGGGTTGAAGAGGAGCATCCAGTTCAGGCGTGTCACACCCCAATCTTAGGAAATGTGGCTGGTACCCGACACCTGGATAGCCAGAACGAACCACCTGAATATCATCACACGAACATATAACCATTTAGATTGAAAAGGCCTCAGAATGATAATTATAAAGCAACACAACATAAATCCTGCAAACAGAGGAACCCAACCTATGCATATATACATACTAAGGTTGACACGACCAACAAAATATCTAACTGTATCCAGGACTACAAGGCCCTACTGAATAAACTATATAATGCAGGACATGTCTACAAAGCCTCTAAAGGGAACTAACTACATAGCACATACGTCAGGACATGGCCCTCAACATACCCACAATACCAAAAAAAATATAAAATGACCCTGACTCAGAAATACTCCAGGAGGAAATAAAGCTCACTAACAAAAGCTGATAACTAAAGGTGATGTACGATGATGGATCCTCTCCTGCCTACCTGAACCTGTGTGACACAAAACACAGCGTCCACAGGCAAAGAGACGTCAGTACGAATAATGTACTAAATATGTAAGGCGAAAATAAAACACATTAGTAAGTAATCATAAAAGAGAGAGAGAGATATGAATCAACCTGAACTCCTGAAATGCCATAGAGGCCCACAATATACATTATGATTATTCTTATCTTATAACCTTACTTTATACCGCTATATCAATGTAGTAAATCTAACTGCTCAACTACCCAACTGATCAGTGGTAACTGCCCAACTGGTGGTAAATAATAATACACAACTGCCTAACCGGTGGTAACTGCCCGACCAACTATAGCTCGGTGGTAAATACGCGTCTGCCCAATCGATGGTAAATAACGATACGTAACTACCCAATCGATGGTAACTCCAACCAGTCATAACCCGGTGGTAAATAAAAATACATAGTCATGCTCTTATAGGTATTGTATATGCGTATACAATGCCATTACTCATTTACCTATGTACATACAATGCATGAAAAGTGAAAGGATCATTAGAACATCTTCCGGAGTGACATACAGTCGTTCACCCTTCGACTATATTATAAATATTAACATCTTTCCAATATGCTTCAATAGGGACTTAAGAACATATTTAGACATGCTTGAAATAAATTTCATAGGAATGAATAATATGAACATCTTTAACTACTAAGAGTAGAACCATTTACTAAATAACTATACATTTACGTTTTGTTACTTGGATCATGCCAAAAAAAAGAAAGATTAGCCTTAACATACCTGAGCTGATTTTCTTGGTCTTCGAAAGTAAAAGATGGGAGCAAACTTATATGTTGTTCGTGAGAAAAGGATTACGCCTTGCCTAAGGTTAGTAACATTACTGTTTTTTTAAAGGAAAGAAAATATCATGTTGCTCTTACTTTCTTAAGGAATTAGCTAAATTCCCAAAAATGATCATAGGTTGCTACAAAGTTGTCTTAAAATGAAAAGCCACTGTAGTACTAGTGCCATAGGAACCCCCTTTTCCATTCTACACGTGTAATACCCTTGGAGCTCACTTAATTACTCATCACTTAAAGTTTCCACCTCACCCTTACATGCATGAATGTCAAATTTAATTGCTTCCCCACCATCCACGACCCATGCAGAATTATATCCATAAAATAGCCATCCAACAATCCAAATAATTTCTTGACTTTTCACTACAATTTCATACTTGATCGATTACTCACATAATTAAAATATTAATAAATCAAAAATATATCATAAAAATTACAGATACACAAACATTTCATAAGATATTTAGATATGTAGAAAATATGTTTCATCATATTCTACTTTCTCCAATCTTATATCATAAGTACAAGTTTTACACTATAAATTCTCAAAACGAAAAAAGATAACTACTTTTATGAGAAAATATAATTTCTATTATAATAACAAATAAAATCATATTTATAAACTTTATCACGACATATTTGAAAAATAGTAACAATAACAAGTAGCTAAAATCATGTTTATCAAATTTTTACTAAAGGTTTAGAGGAATTTGAATTTGAAATTGAAATTTCCTTTTTTGACAAAACTAAAAAGCTAGAGACCTCAATCTGATAAAAACTTATTCTTGTCATCTAGGAGAATTAAGGAATAGTTTTTAGATCAGAAGTCTGAGTCCCTAGAAACCATGATACCCGTTCCATCAAATTAATTGATGCCTTTGCATACACAAATTTTTTGAAGCATGATTTACAATATAAAAAACACTTCCAAAATATTGCATTAAAAAATATTTTATGCAAATTGATTCCTAATACTTTTTACTTTAAAAATCTTTTAACCAGTGATTTCCTCAAAAATAGGAGAGAAAACCCACAAATTTCTGATACTGGTTGCAATGCATAAATGTCCTATCACTGTCCCTTGCCCCACTGTTTGGGCTACAAGGACAAGATATCCAAGAAAGACATGCGAGAATCTGGGCAATACCGCTCAAAAAGAGAAAGGAAGAGGTTTCTCTGCCAATAAATACACTAGTTGTTTCACCACAACAACAAACAAATTCCATGGCACCAAAAAAACCCATAAACTCCACCACTTCCAAACCAACAAAAGAAGAAAAATTAAAATTCCCCGCAAAACCTCCTACCAAAAAACCCCTGACATGGTATGACGCAGTGATGAAAGAAGAAAACGAAAATGTCGCAACATCTGTGCAGAAAATATCAGCAACTCCCGCATAGGAAATAACTATTGAGAATCTTCTGCAACTCCTTTTGAAATCCCCAGAACTACAACAGACATTGATACAACTTCAAAATCCCAAAGTAGAAGTTGCTCAAAGCTCAGGAGAGGAAAAAACCTCTCAAAATTTTTAAAAAACCGAGAAAGGAGAATCTACATAGATGTCGAACACCAAAAGGATTATTTGAATAAACTCCTCAAATCCTTTACAGACGACAAAAAAAATACCAAAAATACTATTTTGCCAAATACTTCCAAAATTTACCTACGACTTGACCAAAATCCTGAAGAAGGGTAAAAAGATAAAAGATTCCAGAGAAACGCCAGTTCTAGAACTTCAAAAGGAGATAAAACAAATAAAACTAGAGATCAAGATTCTAAAAGAAAAACAAGAACAAGATTCTCTATTAATAAAAATAATCCTTTCAAAAGAAACCCAGGAGAGTTCTGAGTCCAGTTCTAAGTCCGACAATTCTGACTCTGAAAATCCAGAAGGACCTTCTGATAACCCACATCTTGAAGAGATCCTAAAAGAATTCCTTACTGTCTTAAGACAGATCACGTCAAAAAAATACATTGTCAAAATAACCCTTAGATTCCCAGGCAATTTTAGAATCACTACTATTGCTCTTTTTGACACAGGAGCAGATCTGAATTGCATAAAAACAGGTCTAATACCTGATAAATTCCATGAAAATACCCAGGAAACATTAGCCGAGAAAGCTTGCTTTTAGGAGTGATCTTTCACCTTTATTGAGGAGATATAAAACAAGCTTACTTACTAATAAAGCGGCAAGAAGCACTTTCTTTCTCAATGTCAACTTTCTCTCCCTTTTACTAGTAGTTGAGTGCTCATTGTTGTTCGGATCTTGACCCTAGTAACTTCGTCGCTCCAAAATTATTTGGCAAACTCCAAAACATGACAACTAATAAATAATGTTTCAAACGGGAGACTAGCCGTATGCAGCGAGTCTCATGCTTGTTCTCCCTAAGGAGCCTGTCAAGTACAATAAGGTGGAAACCTATTTCAGTGAGGACTACATAACAATAAACTCCTTTGAATAACACAAAGTTAGAAATCAATTCCCAAACCAGCGCATCTATTATTAACGATGGAGTTTCTATAGCAACAACGTTTATTTTAGTAAAAGACATTCACAACTTCGTTATCTTAGGGACACCGTTTATAAATCTTATCACCCCTTATAAGGTTGATGATATATATATATATATATATATACATATAATGGTATTACAATTGTCAAACTTACGGGGTGTTACAAGGAAGTGCTCAGAACCGCATTTATATATATATATATATATATATATAAATATATGATATCAAATAATATATAATGGTATTACAATTATCAAACTTACAGGGTGTTACAAAGAAGTGCTCAGAACCACATTTATGCTTTATCAGGTCATCTGGATTTTGAGTCATCTCTGGATGTTGTTACAGGTATAGTATCCGTCTTCACTTATGATGTATACACATTGATAGACCATGGTTCTAATTTTTCCTATCTTACATCTTTCGTTGCTAGTAAGTTCGGGTTTGACGTGGAATCATTGTCTATTCCATATGAAGTGGCTACGCCAGTTGGTGAGATGATAGTAGTAAGACAGGTCTACAAGAATTGTATAGTAACAATTTATGACTGTCCTACTTTGGCTAACTTAGCTGAGGTTCCAATGATTGAATTTGATGTCATTATGGGCATGGATTGGTTTTCCTCTTGTTATGCAAATTTTGATTGCGGAACGAAGGTCGTTAGATTCGGTTTTATAGGCGAACCGACCCTAGAATGGAAAGGTAATTCAGCTACGCGTAAGGGTAGGTTCATTTCCTATCTAAAGGCAAGGATGATGATTAATAAAGGGTATATTTA
This sequence comes from Anisodus tanguticus, assembly GCA_034509755.1. Lineage (NCBI taxonomy): Eukaryota > Viridiplantae > Streptophyta > Magnoliopsida > Solanales > Solanaceae > Anisodus > Anisodus tanguticus. Next base: position 26,764,348 of record CM067559.1, read on the forward strand.
CAATTTGGTGTGGGTCAGAGATGCAGATGCAGATGCAGATGCAGAGCATCCGACCCTTCAGTTTGTCCCTGTGGTGAATGAGTTTTCTAACGTGTTTCCGGATGAACTTCTGGGTATTTTTCCAGAGAGGGTGATGTAAAAATCCGTGTGAGCTCAAGGTTCCAATTTATTCCTCATAAGCTCGGAATTCCGAAGATGGTAGACCAACCTATGATAATGTGCTTATTATGGCATGGAAAATGGAATGGAATTGGACTTGTTACGTGAATATTCAAGAACATGTTTATATTCGGCTTTTTATGTAGGTCTTGGCCGAAGATCATGTTTGTTTTCTTTTAGCTTGTCTTTATTTCTTAGCTTAGCTATTAGCTCTTAGCTTAGGACATAGTATGCCATGTAATAACTACCTTAGGACATAATTAATAGGTCATGTAAAGGGTGACAAGGCCGAGAGTCTTCCAAGAAGATTACTAAGCCAAAAAGTCTTCTCAAGGGATGACTAGGCCGTGAGTTGGAGGACAAGTTGGCAAGGACAAGAATTATCTAGAAGTTAAGGCTCCCTAGAAGGCAATTCAAGAACCAACTAGCTTATGATGTTAGCTACTTGAAGCCATCAAATTCGTCCAAGGGGAAATCAAGAGGTGGCCGAATGGATCATCAAACAAGTACAAAGAATGAAAGCTTCCAACCACATTTCAAGGAGATGAGATTTTTGGAAGAACCAAGTTCATGCATTCTTCTTCATGGGAACCACAAAAGGGGTGTGACATTGAGATACAATAATGACCCCATAATGCCTCTGTAGAGTTTTTGCTCCACAAGTGAACCATGTTCATCAAGGTCCATCTTTGTAGCATTGGTAATTGGTGTGTCTGACTTGGAATCTTCCAAGAAGCTCCATGACTTACTTCTGCTGGTGAATCATAGTGCCAGTTGATGTTTGTTGGATTTGCAAACCCAGGAAGAAGTTGTGTTCTCCCATCATACTCATCTCAAATTCACTTTCCATCAAATTAGAAAAATCTTTGGACAACTATTCACTTATGGCTCCGAAGATAATGTCATCTGCATAGACCTACACAATTAGCAAGTTCTTCCCTTTGACCTTCAAAAATAGAGTATTACCAATGTTACCTCTGGTGTGGCTATGTCCTAGAAGGAACTTGGACAACCTCTCATACTATACTCTTGGTGCTTGATTTAGACCATAAAGATCTTTATCCAGCTTGTAAACATGGTCAGAATATTCAATATATTCAAATCCTGGTGGCTGCTTAACAAACACTTGTTCTTTCAGATACCCATTTAAGAAGGAACTTTTAACATCCACTTGATAGAATGTGAATTTCATATGAGCATCAAAAGTTATGAGGAGCCTTATGACCTCTAATCGTGCTACTAGGGCGAAGGTTTCATCATAGTCTATTCTTTCCTCCTGATTGTATCATTGAACCACCAACCTTTCTTTGTTCCTTTTGACCATTCCATGCTTATTAAGTTTGTTTCTGAACACCCATTTGGTGTTAATTATCATTTTGTTCTTTGGCCTTGGTTCGAGGTGCCTTACCTTATTTATCTCAAACTTATTGAACTTCTCATACATGGCTATTATCCAATCTGCATCCTGCAAAGCCTCAATGACCTTCTTTGTCTTAATAACAGACAAAAAAATATTAAAGGCACAGAGATTCATCAATCTAGATCTTGTTGTTACTCCAACTTTTAGCTTTGTTAGAACATTTTCAATCGGATAATATACCTATTATCTGTGTCTTTTCAAAATTATTCTAATGAATTTTTTGCATTTCCGTGCTCAGCATTGTTGGGTGAACCAGGTTCATCTTGTCCTTCTGCACTTATGTCCCTGTCAGTGTGACCTTCTCTTCATTGTTTGATGAACCATGTTCATCATGGGCGTTACTTGTTTCAATCTCACTTAATGGATGATTATCCCTCTTAGTGGAATCACTAAAGGGTTCCTCCTTCTCATCATCATATGATTGCTTCTCAGATACAAAATTTGACTCATCAAACACAACATGCACACTTTCTTCAATGCACATGATCCTTTTGTTGAAGACCCTGTTGGCCTTACTATTTGGTGAGTAGCTTATGAAGATTCCTTCATCACTCCTTGCATCAAATTTTCCTAGAGAATTCTTTCCGTTGTTGTGAATAAAACATTTGCATCCAAAATCCATAAGATGAGAGATGTTGGGTTTCCTTCTTTTGAGAAGTTCATACTGTTGACACCTAGTTTTTACCCTCCAATAATTTTATTTGATTATTAAAGAATTCCGAGTCACAAACGGAATGAAATATACTTTTTACAAGGCCAATCTTATTTCACAAAATTATTCTGGGAGTATTTTGTCATTTCATTTGACAAAATATCACTTGTTATATATATTGTATATCATGTCCTAATTTCACATAATTTTGACCATTAATGATAATTTTGGAATTTAAACCGATAATTATAAATGTAATTGTTAGCGTTCCACTCCGTCAAAGTCGGGAAATTGTCTAATAAAGTATGATGGTAGAATTACATCTCAACTTCAAGTCATGTTTCAAATCAAAAAGACATCTGCATGATTTTAATCTCCTAAATTCTTACTAGTGTCAAAATTAGACTTAAATTAAAGCGATTAGTTTTTGTTTATTTGGTTAATTTAAAACATGACCACATCTTCAATGTGTCGAATGTCTTAAAATTTGTATTTTAAAAGTTGAGCCCCTCTTTTATTATTTAAAATGGCTTAGCCAAGACAAGTGGCCATGGCCTAACCTAGACCTCATGTAATACCGTCCAAAACCCCAGACCCTCATCCCTTTCCCCCATTTCATAGTCAAGAAAGAGAAGCCTTAGAGGCTCTCTCTCTTCTTAGGATTCGATGCCAAAAATGGCAAAAGCATAGAGGTACTACATATGCAATGGGTTTGGCGTGGATCAAAGAAGCAAGATCATTAAATGCTCATCCAACCTCACCAGTACACCATCGTAACCCCACCCCCATGAGTTGAGGCTACCCCTCTGCGAATTTCACCTTTTTTGATATTATTTTTATGGTTTCTTGTCTGATTTGATTTCAAATGGGCCGTTTCCTATTGGTTGAAGAATGAATTGGAGCGAAATTTCCCCCAATTTGGTTCTCCCATATTGAATTGACGAGCTCTGCTAAGGTTTCATCTTACACTATAAATATGTCCTTTTGTTCTTCAATTTAAAGGCCTGGAACTTGATTTAGACATTCACATTTGTTGAGATCCATTTTCAAGTTTAAATTTGATTAATTATGCTTAACTTGGGATCCAAGCCATTCGGTGGAACCCATACTTAGCCTAATTAGTCTTTCATAACAAAAACCTTCCCTTTTCATGTGATTTGCGAGCTTTGGAAGTCCGGAGCTAAAGATTCATGTCACACCCCAAACTCGGGGTGGGTGGCCGACACCCCGTTCCCTAAGGCCTGAGCGTACCAGGCATAAAGCATATAGACGATATAATCATATCTAGACCTTCACCAATGGGACGATGAAGGAACCCCTATGCCATCATCCTATATGATGATCGCCGCAATCATGCTCCAGAACGAGTTCGAACCCGACAAAGGTCTAGGTCAAGAACTCTAAGGCATTTGAGAGCAAGTGTTAATTTTGGTAAATGAGTATCGATTTGGTCTTAGAAGCTCTGAGAAGCCACTAACGCTGACCAGAAAAAGACAGGTTCTCCACGATTACGCAAGCCTTTTCTGTGTTTGTACCAGTCCTTCCTAGTCCGCATGCCCATGCACAACGGCGGGGATGCAAAAAAAAGGTAGATGGATGATGTTCTAAGAGGAAGAGTGTGTCGTGATACTAGGGGAATACTTCAAAGCACCCACCATCTGTGACACTGATCGAGCTGAGCAGCTGTCCAACTAGACCTCTACCACACTTTGGGCTCCTCGGTAGAGAGAATTTTTAAAAATCTATTTTTAAAAATCGATGGAAATCGACTGAGGCCCGAGCATTCACCATTTGTCTTAACTTTTCCATTTGTTGTTTGAAAAAATGGAAACTCGATGTTGATCTGAGTTAGGACCACAATGTACTTTTTATCAAAATTAATGAAAACCTCAGTTTACGCAAAAACAGTCCCTTTATTTATATAACATGTTTTAATGATCTAACCTTGCTTGGCCTTGTTTTTCAGTAATAATAATAAAATAACTCATAATGTCATGACATGTCGTGAGACGAGCGAGTCAAGTGATACAGACGAAAAGGAATATAAGGAACATGAAGAGGAAGCAGAGTTGCCAGAGGACCTCATCAATGAAGAAGATCAATATGAAATTAGGCAAAAGCTTGACTTGGATGAAACCGAAGCAATCAACCTCGGTGACGAGGAAAAAGTTAAAGAAATCCGGATAAGTGCGCATTTGGACATGTCGAGTAATGAAGAGTTGATAAACCTACTAAGGGAATGCATTAATGTATTCGCATGGTCATACGCGGATATGCCTGGATTAGGCACAGACATCGTAGCTCACAAGCTACCCGTCAATGAGGGTTTCACTTCGGTCAAACAAAAAATCTGACAATTCAAGCCTGATCTCAGCATATGAATCAAGGATGAAGTCAAAAAGCAAATAAATTCTGGAGTTGTGGAGTAACTCCATACCCCACCTGGTTGGCCAATATTGTGCCCGTACCAAAGAAAGACGGAAAGATCCTAATCTGTGTGGACCACCACCATGATCTCAACCGAGCTAGTCCTAGGGATAATTTCCGATTTCCAAACATCCACATACTCATCAATAACTGTGCAAAGCACGAGTTGTAGTCATTTGTGGATTTCTTTGTCGGTTACCATCAAATTCTGATGAGTGAAGAAGATGCACAAAAAATGACATTCATCACTCCATGAGGAGTATACCACTACCGTGTAATGCCATTCGTCCTCAAGAACACCAGCGCCACTTATATGAGAGGAATGACCGCTATCTTTCATGATATGATGCACAAATAAATAGAACTCTACATTGATGACATCATAATTAAGTCGCCAGAAGTCTCTGACCACATCGTAAACATGCAAAAGGTTTTTGACAAACTTCGCAAATTCAATCTAAAACTGAACCCGGCCAAATGCGCGTTTGGAGCACCTCCATTAGGATTCATAGTCAGTCGGAGGGGCATAGAAATAGATCCCACAAAAATCAAAGACATTTAAGAGCTACCACCGCCAGAAACTAAGAAGGATGTAATGAGTTTCCTTGTAAGGTTAAACTACATTAGACGCTTCAGAGTGCAATCTACCATAATCGTAGAGCCCATCCTGAAGCTACTGAAGAAGGATGTACCCACCAAATGGACGGATGAATGTCATAAAGCCTTTAACATTATCATATCTCTCCAATCCGCTAGTTTTGGTCCCTCCCAGGCCAGTGAGCTCGATGTTGCTATACTTATCAGTGTTAGAAAATGCGCTTGGATTCATGTTGGCATACACATGATGAGACTAGGAAGAAACAACGAGCAATCTACTATCTTAGCAAAAAGTTCACCGCTTGTGAGTCAAGATACACTCTGGTGGAAAAGACATGTTGTGCACTGACATGGGTAGCACAAAAGCTGAGACACGAGTTATCAGCCTACACTACTCATCTAGTATCCAAGATGGATCCCTTAAAGTATATCTTTCACCAGCCCATGCCTATAGGGAAACTGGACAAGTGGAAAATGCTTCTAAGTGAATTCGACATCAAGTACGTGGTCCAGAAAGATGTCAAGAGACATGCATTGGCCGATTTGCTAGTAGAAAGTCCGATCGATGAAGAGTTTGCACCATTAAGGACGTATTTCCTAGACAAGTAAGTAATGTACAGTTTAAGACGACACAGTCGAAGCCTATTTAGGATGGAGAATATTTTTTGACGGTGTAGTCAATTACAAAGGTTCAGGGATCGAGCAGTTTTGGGTCTAAAAAATGGGTCAGTATTACCCAATGGCAGCCAAGCTCAATATCCAATGCACAAACAACATGGCAAAGTATGAAGCATGCATTCTAGGTCTTCGCATGTCCATCAACATGGAGATCTATGAACTTCTGATAATAGAAGACTCAGATCTACTAATTCACCAGGTCCGAGGAGAATGGGCCTCTAAAAATGAGAAGAACTTGCCATATGTCAACCTCACACTAAGATTGTGCAAGAGATTCAGAAAGATCGAGTTCCAGAACAGGTCGAGAGCCCAGAACGAATTCGCCGATGCTATTTCCACCATAACATCCATGATAAAACACCCTAAAAGCAATCATATTGACCCGCTATAGATTAGAACCAGGGAAGAACATGCTTACTGTTCCCATATGGAGGCAGAACTAGATGGTAAACTGTGGTACACCACATAAGCACATATTTGGAAAAGGGAGGGTATCCCAAGAATATCACAACCAATCAAAAGAAAACCATCAAAAGAATGGCCAATATTTTCTTATTGAACAAAAGAGTACTCTACAGAAGGACGCCCGATTTAGGGTTAGTCAGATGCGTCGATGCCGCAGAGGCCACAAAAATGTTAGAGGAAGTACACATTGAGACTTGTGGCCCTCACATAAACAAGTTCGTCTTGGACAAGAAGATCTTGAGAGCAGGCTACTACAGGATGACCATATAAATGAATTGTAGCCAATTCGTGCAAAGATGACATCAGTGCCAAATCCGCGGAGATTTAATCAAAGTCCTACCAAACGAGCTTAATTTTATGAGCTCATCCTGGCCATTTGTAGCCTGGGGCATGGACGTCATTGGGCCCATATAGCCGCCAACATCCAACAGACACCGCTTCATGCTAGTCGCCATGGTGGGTCAAAGCTACTTCTCCGAAGTTGGTGACAAAGAAAGTGGTAGCCGATTTCATAAGGAACAACATCATACTCCGATTTGGCATCACAGAGTCAATCATAACCGAAAATGGAGCAAACCTGAACAGTCTAATGAAGGACATTTGTGAACAATTCCGCATAAATCATCAGAATTTGACTGCCTATAAGCCACAAATGAATGGAGACATAGAGGCAACCAACAAGAACATCAACATGATATTAAGTAAAATGACCGATAACTATAAGTGTGGCATGAGCAATTTCCCTACACATTTCTAGGATACTGTACAACCACTCAAACCTGAATCGGAGCAACTCCATACTTGCTTGTTTACGGCACTAAAGCAATTATACCAGCCGAGGTAGAGATACCATCGCTCAGAATCATACAAGAAATGAAATTGGATAACGCAGAGTGGGTCCAGAAAAGATATAAGCAACTGGCTCTAATCGATAATAAAAAGATGGTTGCTATATGTCACGATCAACTATACCAACAGAGAGTGACACGCACCTTCAACAAGCGAGTAAGAGCTCGTATCTTTCAAATAGGACAACTGGTACTCAAGTGCGTGTTTTCATACTAAGAAGAGTATAAAAGAAAGTTCTCACCCAAATGGTAAGGGCCCTACATGCTTCACAAAGTACTGTCAGGAGGAGCTATCATCCTTGCAGAAATGGATGGTCAAGAGTGGCACAAAGCAATCAACTCCGATACAATCAAATGATACTACAGGTCATGACACGCTTCTTAGTTTGTAATCATTTTTCCTGTAATCGTATTCCTTTACTTTTAATTGTATTTTCCTTCACTTGTAATCGCATTTCTTTGCTTGTAATCACATTAGAAAAACCCAAATGATTTCCTTGTAATGAACTACGTGAGGACCTGATTCCCAAGACGAGATACGTAGGCGTCCAGTTCGGACTCAATCGCTTTATTATAAAAATCCACACTTGTAATATGAACTATGCAATGACCTGATTACCAAGGAGGGATACACATGCATCCATTTCGTACTCAGTCGCACTATTATAAAAATCAACCAACTTTGTTCTGAACTACGTTCGACCTGATTCCCGAGATGGAATACGTAGACGCTCATCGAGCACGTTCGGACAAACAAAAAACAAAAGAAAATCTGAGGAAGCTTATAAGACATCAAGGATCCGAAGAATCGCCTCACAAAGTATAAACTGGGGCAGAATTTTTGAGAAGATCTCAAAGATTCCACCAAAACCCGGCACAAAGGATCAACCAGCCCAAACTGGGAAACTAGGGTAGAATTTTTGAGAATATCTAAAAAATTCCACCGAATATACCAACACAAGAATTAACCTATCTAAAACCCGTGACTGGAGTAGTGTTTTTTAGAGGGACTCAAAATATCCTTCAAAATGAATCAACACGAGAGTCAGCCGATCTAAAACCTTCAGTTGTGGCAAATTTTGAGGGGGTCTCAAAAATTTTACCTAGACCAACAAAGAGCAAAAGTAGAGCGCCAAGGATAGTCAAAGAACCTTTTTCAAAGTGTATATGTCATGAGGCCAAGTTAACAACATTTTTTAATATAACATTTAGTCAAAATTAGTTTTCTCAAATATTTTTACATGTTCTATTTAAAATTTCATCTCTCATAATACTGGGACTGAAAGAGGGGTCATGAATGGAGAAATAGGGGAACAACACAGTGGGAGTCAGCGACATGAATCGACCCTATAGGAAACTAAAATATTTATATGATTGCATGCCGCCGAAACGTCGTCAGAAGGATGGAGGGTTTTTATGCTAACTTGTTTGCTCATGATTGAAGCAGGTACAACAAAAGACATTCTGACACCAGAATACAACTACCAGACCCTGAGAGCCACAAACAAAGAAAACTGCCATAAGGGTAACATAATACCTAGACATGAGGGTCACAAAAAGAATGAAGCGCCTCAAGGGAAACATAATACCCAGCCAGGAAATCCAGGAAAAAGATGAAGAAAAAGTAATCCAGTAGTTGTGCAAAAGTTAGAGTGATGTAAAACTGGTCAAAGAGGTCGTAGTATTTGCTCCAAGAGTCAGATTGATGTAAACCTAGTCAAGAGGCTGCAATCTTTATTCCAAAGTCAGAGTGATGTAAAACATGTCAAAGAGGCTGCAGTCTTCACTCCAAGAGTCAGAGCATTGTAATTCCAGTAGAAAAGGCTGTAATATTCACTCAAAGGGTCATAACGATGTAAATCCGGTTATGAGGCCGCATTCTTCATTCCAAAGAGTCAAGACGACATGCCAAGAGGGCCATTATATAAGTATATCGAGAGAGCCATTCATACATTCACTGTCGAGATGGCCATTCATACAAACATGCCGAGAGGGTCATCCACTGCTGAGAGGGAAATTCATATAAACATGCCGAGTAGGCCATTCATACAAATTGCATGCCGAAAGGGCCATTCACACGCGAGCCAGATGATGTCGGAAGTGGCATCCGCTCAGATCAATCAAGTAAATAGAGCCAGACGATGTCGCAGGTGTCACTCACTCAGATCAATCTTGTCAACAGAACTAGACGATGTCAAAAGTGGAATCCTCTCAAACATCAACCAACAATATCTATAGAGCCAGACGGTATCAGAAGTATCACCCGCTTAAAAGAAGTCACCCAGGAGGGTATAAAAAGCAAAGTAGTGCAGGTATGAAAATATAAATAATCAACACACAGGTCTCAATACATGGAAACATGTCAAAGCTACTAGAGGTGGGAAGCAAGAAAACTAGATCCAGATGCATGCAGAGCAAACATGGAACTTGTTCTTGGGCAGCCGGTTGAAAATATATACCAAGGAGAGTTGAGCTCTCTGTATGTGAGCTTGAACATCACTCTGCACCGAACTCGCTTGCAAATCACAAAGATTTTTATTTTTAAAAACCATAACTGGTCGGGCATACACCGGAAAGGTAAAAAAAATCCCACATAAGGGATAACCTTTTCGAGCCATCGAGATGAATTACAAGTGACCTGATTCCCAAAAACCGGGGATATGTAGGCTATTCAATCTCTGAGGATTGGCCACATTCTAACGAAATCATCTCAGAATTTTCTGGCTTGATACTATTGCTTTATCAGTTTTATAGTAGTTTAATTGAGTCAAACTACAAGTGGCCTGAATTTTCATGCAACCTGAGATATGTAGGAAACCCAAAGACCAGGGTCCGGCCACAATTTTAAAAAATTGCATAAAAATAAGAAGTATTTCTCAGTTAGTCAGCTAAAAACTAGGTTAGTCAAATTTCACTGTGCATGGATGGTCTAGCCATCCCCGAACAACGAAAGGGCAGTTGTTGACACCTAATTTTTATCCTATAATTTTATTTGATTATTCAAGGATCCCGAGTCACAGATGGAGTGAAATATACTTTTTACAAGGCGAATATGATTTCACAAAATTATTTGGGAGTATTTTATCATTTCATTTGTCAAAATATCACTTGGAGCATATATATATATACATATTGTATATCATGTCCTAAGTTCACATAATATTTCCCATTAATCCTAATTTTGGGATTTTAACCAACAATTATAAATGTAATTGTTAGCGTTCCACTCCATCAAAGTCGGAAAATTGTCTAATTAAGTATGATGGTAGAATTACATCTCAACTTCAAGTCATGTTTTAAATCAAAAAGACTTTTTCACGATTTCAATCTCCTAAATTCTAACTAGTATCAAAATTAGGCATAAATTAAAGTGATTAGTCTAATTTGGTTATGTTTGAAATATTTTGTTCTTCGGTTAATTTAAAACATGGTCACATTTGCAAAATGTGGCTAATGTCTTAAAATTCGTCTTTAGAAACATATTCTGCCTCCTTTTATTATATAAATGGTTGAGCCCAAGCCAAATGGCCCAGGCCCAGCCCAGACCTCATGTAATACCTTCCAAGACCCTAGACCCCCATCCCTTTCCCCTATTTCATAGTCAAAGAAGAGAATCCATATAGGCTCTCTCTCCTCAAGCTTCAACGCCAAAAATGGCAAGAACACAGAGGCACTGCGTTTGCAACGGGTTTGTCATGACTCAAAGAAGAAAGAGCCTTTGCGTGTGATTTGTGAGATTTGGAGGTCCGGAGCTGAATATTTAAGCTCAAATTCGACCATTAGGCTACCTCCACACAAGGTAATTCTATTTCCCTTTTATTTCTCATTTAAATTATGTTATAGGATTATTTATTATGCATTATGTGGTTGATTAGTGTGCTCTATGTAATATTTAACAAGTTCTATAGCGTGGTGGTTAGACCGATTATGTTGTATGGGGCGGAGTGTTGGCTGGTCAAGAATTTGCACACCCAAAAGATGAAAGTTATAGAGATGAGGATGATAAGATGGATGTGTGGGCATACAATGAGGGATACAATTAGAAATGATGATATCTGGGATAGAGTGGGAGTGGTTTGCTATGGAGGGGTGTGAGAGGTTTGCTATGGACGGGTATAGGAGGGGTAGAGGTAGGCTGAAAAAGTTTTAGGGAGAGATGATTAGACGGGATATGGAGAAGGTGCAACTCACTAAGGACATGACCTTAGATATGGGGTTATGGAGGACACAAATTAGGGTAGAAGGGTAGTAGGTAGTCCAGCGTAGTCCTACCTACGTTTATAAACTGATAGTTGTAGTGTTATTATTATAGGCTCGCTTAGGTTATCATACTAGTGGGCACAATGTTGCTTTATAGTCCACTATCTTTTGATTTATGTTGCTATGTATATTTTGTTTGTCTTATTTACCTGCATTAGTTATTTCTTTTTTTCCAGAAGTCGCTATCATGGCTTAGTCACTTTGTTTGTCTTACTTTGCTTATGCTTGAGCTTTGTCTTGAGCCGAGGGTCTCTCAAAAATATCCGATCTACCTACCAAGGTAGATGTAAGGTCTGTGTACACTCTACCCTCCCCAGGCCCCACGTTATTGGATTTCACTGGGTATGTTGTTGTTGTTGTTATGATTCACAATATGGTTATGCTTGTTGGATAACTGATAGCTCTTAATATATATATTTAAAACAGGGCTTCATATGATTATTCCAAGGCTTGGTTTAGTTATGTTAGCATTCCATGTGTTAATTTGAAATTGGTCTTAAGTATGAGTAGGTTATTAAAAAATATGTCCTGTTATATGAGCATATAGCATGTCTGTCACCCCCAAACTGGGGGAGGGGGGTGTGGTCGGTACCCGGTGCCGCACTGGCCTGAGTGTACCACTCGAAACACAACCTGTAAACTGAATAGAAACTGGAACCGACAAGGACATAACAATATGAATGTACAAAACATAATCTGGACATCATAACAAGAGGAGTACAACAACCCTAAGCCACTATACACGATAGAGTACGACACCGGCAAGGACAATACAGATCGACTGGTCAACATCTAGGCCAGTAAGGCCTTAGTGGACAACTGTCCATACCAACCAATTAACAAGCCTCTATGTAAATATAACTGTGATATGGCCCTGACAGGGCTTCGACCTACCCATCAACTGTATTTGTAACAAAATAGCTCACGACTCTAATTCGGTAACTTCGGAAGAAGTGAAGCTTACCACTCAATCCACTGAACTCAATAGGCTCCTATTGGAGAGGTCTATCTGCACCTTTACCTGAACCTGCAGCATGAAATATAGCACCCCCGATAAAAGGAATGTTAGTACAAATGAAATGTACGGGTATGTAGAGAATGAAAAGCAGGATGAAAGCATAAGCTGTAAAGTAGGACATAAAAAGTAACCTGATACTCTGGTAATTTGTGTGCACTTAGGGCAAACAATAAAACTCTAAAATCGAAATGAAACCCTTAACTATAGGCCTTACTATATAATCTGCTCTCAGCTTATAGCCCGATGTGTGTAATATGTCACTACCCTCAGTTAATACTCTGAGGTATATGTATGGATGCACATATAAGTGTCTGCCCTCCGGTAATAGCCCGGGGTGTGTATAATGTACATGTACATGTACATGTACAACTATCCACTGACTATTCGAAATGGTGGTGGGAGTAATATAAATGTATATATATAATATTAGCACTTAAGGCCTCTTTAGAACTCAGAAATCTTTGACTCTATTATGAAATGACTTTTGGTCTACTTGATGACTAATATTGGAAGCACTCTATCTCGAAGGTATATGATACTTTGGATGAGCAACCAATAATCTAGAAATATGGATTACAACAATAAAAAGGGAACAATTTCTGACGAGGGATAAACGATATTCAAATAGAATAAAGCTTTTAATGTTTCTTTTTGAAAACGATAAACACTTTGGATTTCATGCTTTTGAAAGAAGGGGAATATCCTTACATACCTATATCACTTAGTTAACAATGTCTCACGAACCCCCGGATGCTTTACGAGCAATTATCTACATAATCTAGAGGTTTTGGATTAACATACAATTGACAACTAAGAATTGATTTGCTAGAACAATTCAACGACTACCTCGAGTGTATACTCCTCTAGTTATGGTGTTCATGTCAACTAACCATGCTATCAACTTCCTTTGAACACAATATCTTTAGCAACATAAACACCAACACAACAACATCAACAAACACAATATCACCATACATAATCCATAATTCTAACACCACATCTTTTATATTCAAGCTATGACCATCTCTAGTTAACTCAAGAAATAACCAAGGTTCATAGAAACACTTTCATGGAGTTTTAACTCAACTATCACAAGTTTCCTTTAACCATAATCTCAACAAAGCTATGAGATGTTTATAGATCATTAACAAAATCAATAACTCACCTTAACTCAGCCAAGAAAGCCTGCACCATGAACTTCTTTCCAAGTATCAAGAAGCTTTACTCCATCTTGCATCTATGAGGATTTCGAAGATATTGATGATTATCTATGGAAGAGTTACCTTCAAATTGATATTAAACTTATCTTAGATGGTATAAGAACCCTAGGGAAATGTTTGAGAGTTTTTGGGAAGTGTTGGGGGTGAAAATGAAACCTTAGTTGGGTTATAAACCCATTAACTGCCCCACCGCTTCGAGTTTGCGGTGGCACTTGAGGCCACAAGTCAACACATGCTATGCCGCAAGTCCATCACATCTCTAGGTAGTGGAAATTATAGAAACGTCCAGAATATGACCTAAATGCGGTGCCGCAAACTCAGTTTGCGGCCGCATTGTACTTTCGCCGAAACACATTTTTTAAAACGCACATAACTTTTTGTATAGAGCTCCGATTGATGAACGGTTTGTTGCATTGGAAAGTTGAAAATATGAATTGAATTTAGATAGGATATAGACTCCATAATTTATTATATTCTAAGAGATATATCCAAAAAGATATGGGCCAAAATTTTGTCCAGAATTTTGCCTAGTTCTCCCGAATTTCGACGAACTTACTTTCTTTGATTCATTTAGCCCCGAACTCTTATGAAGATAATTAACGCCCATTTAAACCTTTTTTAACCTTGTGAAGGGATCTCAACCTCATTAAGCTTATCCTAGTTAACCTACAATGAAAACAACGTACAAAGTATAGGGTGTAACATCTTTCCCCTTAGGAACATTTATCCTTGAATGTTGAGGGACGTAACTGAGGGTTCCGAATTCTCAAGAGGAGTCTCGGGTTGCTGGATCTCCAATCTGCTAACTATGCTTTCCACTGCGCATATAATTACGGGGTGTAACATCATTCTCCCCTTAGGAACATTCGTCCTGGAATGTTGAGTGCCGTAACTGGGGGGGTTCTTAACTTTCAAATCTTGATGAAATTTTGGCAGAGTTTCCTCTATAAATTGGACTATCACAAAATTATGTCAAGTAGTCAAATCTAAAACAAGTGCTACATAGGGCCATATAATATACTATTGGCCTCACCCGACCATCTATGAATAGGCAGATATGAAAAGTTATCCATAACTTACCTCAACCGTCATGTCTCTCTGTTATCTCAGCTATGCCTGTACTATGACCATCACCTTTGTAAGGTACATAAATTTACTGTTATAGGATGCATATTATAAGGCCGTATCGCACGGATATCTAGTTAACATGTATGAATGAGAATATCTTATACTTTATGTTTCTTTTAATCCTTCAAATAATTCCTTTTACTTAATTGCTCATCCACAAGCTCCAATTTTAGGGCCGCCTATCTATATCCCAACCTTCGGCATCGAATATCTCGAATAGTTATTAAGGGGTCCTCTTAAGATAAACTTTCTATAATCTAACCACCTTTTAATGATGTTATACGAGGGGAGTCTTATATGTATCTCCGCGATATCGTTGCGTGGAAATCTGAATGAACTTCTTCAATTTTTGGAGGTAACTCAAAGTTCATTGGCTACTTGGCCAAGTTTTCGGAGCAATCTTATGCAGTCAGAGAAATCCGAGGCTGAATTTTCATTCTCATTACATCCTTTATAGGAAAAACTTTCAAGGATACCTCATAATAAGCGGTGTTCCGTAAGTCTTAACATCGCACATCAGTAGGGGATTTCAGTTATTTCTGAGGAAGTTTTACTTCTTCCATACCCTACTTCCTCACGTCAAATCCACCAATGGATGATGTGTACCCTTGGCCTTACAAGGTCTTACAATGGTCCATCCTGATGATAACATGATAATTGTTATACTATGCATCTTGCGGTGGGATAAATAATTCTTCCACTTTCTTTTAGATTTTGGCATGTTTATCTGCAGCATATCATCGGGCGTCTAAATCAAGTGCTTGGCTAGACCATCGATTTGGGAAGAAACTATAACAAAGTTTTCTCTTTCATTTTTAAACCATTTGGGAGAAATGTTAGAAATTCATGATAACCGAGTCTCTCTATTGGAGGTGGTAGATATTTAAAATATCCTAGAGTCGTACGATCCCTTCTACTATACAACTCGCATAATCCTTGACCGTGTGAAAAGCTCTATATTGGCAAAGCTGGGTTAACCTTGCACACATGTCGACCGTTACCACTTAGAACAATATTTCTGGTTAAATCAGGGGTAAATCCATACTGAATTTTATCTCTGGACCACTCTACCCCTCCTCAGGTGGGAATTTGTACTCTTTACCCTAGCCCCTAGGCTTCTGATGCCTTATCATTGCATGTTAGCCGTGGTTACTATGCCACAACACGGCATTACTCTGCTTTCCCTTATCACAACAATTCATAACTCTAGTATCGTAGTACCCTCACCAATCCAGACGAATAAAATAGTGGGAATAAGGTACCTCCGATTCAATTTTGGTTCGTAGTCCAGCTAAACTTGGGACATACTGTTGACCGGGTAGTCGGAGAACTATGTCTCCTTTTAACTCTGGCATTAGTTTTTCTTTATCACGGAACCTACTCTTTTGATGGTATCAACCCCTAATTTGCTCATTGTTACTTCTGTTACATTTGCCATCGGGGTAATGCTAACATCTTTCGCGTACCGCTCCGTTATCACCGGAGCCCTGAAATCGGACCCTTAAACTTGCTATCTGTTGAAGCTCTTTAGCTAGTCCTTCCTTTTTCAGGCCCTTAGATAGGCTAAACAATTTATATATATCTTGTCTTAGGTTGCCCTGAAGGATTTCATTATGTCCTACTAAACTTATCCTTTGGATAGCAATAGGATCTAACCCCTATACAGTTATTTCCCACTTCATTCCTTATGGGAGGAATACCACTGAATTTTATATCATACTTCTATTGTTACTTTGGTTCCCCATTGGGACTCTCGATCGGTCGGCTGGAGTAGTATCATGCTTTTGTCTTCCACCATATTCGCGGGTTATTCACTTGTCGAAGTCTAGTTCCCGAAACCTTTCTCTCTTAAGGAGGCTCACATTTGTAACATCATCTGAGCTCACCTTTGCTTACTTACTTTATTTTTCTGTCCAAGAACCTATATTCTCGTCAAGAGGGCTCACAAGACTCTATGCCATCACGACCCATCCGAGAGGATGCCTGTACATATTGGTAAGAGAACTCATCCCACTTTTTATACCAAAGGTCCTTGTGGTTACAACTCTAATGTGGCTTACTACTGCCGACCCTAAGTCATGGGCTTAGCTTTCCCATCCACTCCTTAAGTGTAAGAAGCCTCATCCTTTTGTTAATCTTAAGTATTCGCATTGCAATACATCGACTGATTTCAACCTCTACTTGTCACACCCCAACCTTAAGTGGCATGGCAGGCACTCGACACCCTAATGTCCGAGCGTACCAACCATAGTACCCAAACCACCGAAAGCTATATGTGGGTCGATAAATATCTACTTAATAATATTAACATAAGATGCAGAAATGTCCTGCAAGCAGAAGAAGCCCAAACAACATATATATACATAAGTTAAGGCCGACAAGGCCATATCAAACAACTGGACAACTGACACTAGTCTACAAGACTCTAAACCTAACATAGAGTGACAAAAAGTCAGAACAGGGCCCTGACATACCCATGATGTATATATACACAACAAAATCAACACCTACCAATAATCTAGATAGCTACGAAAGAAAAGAGCGTGACAACATCAGCTGTACTAGGTGACCTACTATGGGGGAGCGTCCGAACGTCTATCAGCACCTATGGGCATGAACACAGTGCCATAGAAATGGACGTTAGTAGGAAAGAATGTACTGAATATGTAAGGCAGATAACATAAGTAAGAACAACAATAAGAGCAAAGCGATGTAAAGAAACAACCTAAACCTCGGGAGCCACTATGGGCATATGCAATGCATAATATCATAGAAATATTAATTATATATATATATATATATATATATATATATATAGCCACACTTTGGGGAAATGTAGATATTATATCATACCCGGCCTTAAATGGGACTCAGTGTTATCGTACCCCGCCTTAATAAGATTCGGTATTATCGTACCAGGCCTTAATAGGACTCGGTGTTATCGTACCCAACTGTAGTGGTGTGCACATATAGGTGCCATAACCGGCCGACTATAGCGCGACTCGGTGTCATAAAATAGATACATATATATATATATATATATATATATATATATAATGCATTAATGACCTCAGAAGACCAATAAGAACAAGACGGAATGACACAAGGTCTCTATCCCTTGCCTATTATTATGGAACTTTGTATAGCAATTTTTACAATCCAACCAGTAACTCAGAACCAATAATATAGCAATATATGTAAAAGTTTACAACTATACTTCCATCATTCTAGGATCGGATCGGATAAGGAACATTCATCCTATAACATTTTCCCTACGACCATGCCAAGTGAAAGAAAGCGTAAGCCTTACATACCTTTGTCTCCTAGATGATGATAACTCACAAGTACTCAAATGCTCTTCGAACGATAGCCTACATATTATAGACGATTCACATCAAAATTGGGTTGATAACTAAAGATGGTTTCACTATGACATTTCATCGAACTGTTGACGTGCCTAGAAATTCACGTCTTTTATCAATGGCAATTCAATATCGACATAACATCCTTGTATTTTTCTAGATTCCTTTCCTCATTAATCAACTATTAACAAGATTCAACCACTTAACATCAAGCTTAATTTTAACCAAATCATCCAAGACAAGAACAACCTTAACATGACTTCTAGCCATTTCTCCTCTTAGCTTGCAACTATATTAACAAGATAAACACTTAGATAGATACAACAATATCATTTACAACATAATCAGGTTACTTTCCAAGATATTCAGTCATAATAAGTCATGTGTTCAACCCTAAACAATCAAACGACAAAGCAACAATATCCCTTGCCATTTAGAGTGCTATCTAGTAAATTCTTCACCCAAACACTTAGCCAACACAGGATCAAACTTAAGCACAAGAAAGGGAGTGTTAATTTTACCTTATATAGCAAGTATAACTCTGAACCAAGACTTCTCATTAACAAGAATAACCTTCAATGACATAGCAACTCCATAGAAGTAGTATCTTCACTCAATCCTAGCTTTTGGTGTCGGAACTTTATATATTTGCTTTGAAATTGACCGTGAACCTTTGTAAGGTATTAGGGGGTCTTGATAGAGGTATGGGAAGGAGTTTTGGATGAAATAATCAAGAAAATAATCTTGCACCACCTAAATAAACAAGTATTGTCGGCCACTGCCTCTGATATGCGATGGGATCTGCGACGCATATGCCTATATGCGGCCGCATATCCTAGGGCATATCGGGTAGTGAGCTCTTCTCCTTCTCTAAGCTCATATGTGCCCCAATATGTAGGGAAGAAATCATATGCGATGTAGAATGCTTCCGCACTTGCCAATCTTATCCGAAATGCGCATTCTTTAATTCATTTAACTTCGATACTCTCCGAAACTTTCTTAAACTAGTCTTATACCTGACCTTATAACTCCCCAGAAACATACATTAACCAATGACGTACCATGCGTAAGTTTATAGGGTGTAACAACATAAGCATCATAACTTCTTCCATCTTACATTAGTTTGCTCACAATGTAATTCGACATGAAGAATACGAGTGAAAATGACTTGGCAATCTGTGAACTCATGTGACCTCTTGAAAGTTTAACTGGATTACTTTCTTTACATTCTCAAAGGTCATCTCTTCCTCAGCTCAAGCCGACTATCTTATGATGAACTCAAAGTACGAGCCCTTCCCCCTTAAGATCATTTGTCCTCAAATGTTGGAGTACACAGGCCTTAAAAGGCCAATTCTTATATCCTCCAAAAATTTCTATAGAGTTCCCTCTGTAAATAGGACTACCTCGACCTGTGATGTAGTCGGAATCAATAACTATTAGCTCACAGGGCCACATAATGTAGCATTTATTATCTATCAATGCCACACAATGGTGCCTCTATCCATAACATCGTACAATAAGCCATAACTTACCTCAATGCTGAATTGTTTAATGGCTGAGTTGTATCTTTCATTCTCTTGTTATGATTATTACCTAAATAGGACATATAGAATAGGGTTATGGGCGTCAATTATAGATAGGGATATCGAAGAAAACTATCGCACGATTATCTTCATAGATCTTTGATGCTAAAAAAAAGAATAGGGCGTCTAGATTTTACATCTTCTTCTATTTTTTTTCATCACTTCTTCTATGTTCCTCACGTCCTTGCTCTCTTACCTTTGTTGTATCCCAAAATTTGAAATTTGTTATCATCAACTTAGAAATCTAGCCTATCCCTCCGTAGTTGCATATTATGTTATAACCTGATGTATTATGTCAGAAACCACTACCTCATGTTACGTACTTCTACTCATCTGAGAGGAGTTTTATCACTTCCTTCATATCGAGTTTTATGTGTTGTCTTCGCAATATGTTAGGCGGTCCTCCTAATTCCCTCTCAAGTTCAACTCACTTGGTCATAACGTGTCTGCAACAGTCTGATTCTTGTTCTTGACTAGGCCACTCGCTCGAGGGTGGTGTTTGCCTGAGTGTCCAAAGTCCTTTCGAGTTAACCTCCCAAAAGTATTTTTATAAATCAAACATTTGCAAGAGGTCTTGGAATAGCCTCAAGAAGGTAATTAATATTTCTTACTGAGCAATGTCATGAGCCTTCGACCGTATAGGTAGTCAGGGTTATTGCGATGTAAATTGACATGTCATTCATTTGCAAACCTCTCGATTAAAACCCACGTAAGATTAACTATCCCTCCAGTTTTCACTGATTCCTTAGTGTTTCTAGTTATTTCTCTTAGCTTTTGGGGCTTATTTTCTTATATGTCGATACTCATTATATTAACTATGATTTTTACAAGGTCCCTTATCGCTTCGTTTTTGCTAATACCCTTACTTAATGTCATATAATCACGGTAGATCTTAGGTGGGTTGGCTATTACGAGCAACCTTTATCTTGGGGTCTCTTTAGTCCTATATAAGAAGAAGGGCTCTGTCGTATTCTGAGTCATGAAGTATCCATCACCTGACTTCTGCTCTACCTGGCTAACCGATGAGTTTTTTTGGCCAACTTTCATTCCTAGACTTCTCATTAGTCAAACGGCCATCCCTTAAACTTCTAGCAATCCAATTTTTAACATTCTACCGATGATGTTACTCAACAAGGGGGCGTGCTCTTTATTGCAATCAACTCTTATTGATAAACGAGGAAGAATCCTCTCTAAGCTTTTCTCCATTATTCACAGTTATTAGCATCTTCGTTTTTCTCATTTTCTCTAGAAACCTACTCATCCACTGGTCATACATCGAAACCTAATTCCTTCTGAGATATCTTTCCATACACATGCTCGATACCATTATTATTCCCAATCCCTAACTCATTTCCTTAATATTTACCTTGGATCCTTAAACTCAATGGCCACTCTATCACTTTTTATATGCTTATCATGAGCTTTATTCACGATTACTTCCACCTACCTATTCTTGGGCATCAGGATGATGTTTGTAAAGAAACAAATGCTGAACACCTCCAAATCCCATTCGTAGCTTGGCTTGAGCTTATAACTTTCTCAAATCTGCTTGAGTTATTACAAAGGTTTCTTATTACCGACCACTCGATCATCTTATCGTTATATTTCCTCATCTGAGTTCCATTAGAGGGGCTTTTTACTTACTATACTCCTAATACTATCATATTTGGACGTCGGAGATCCTGCGCTATCGGCTAGTAAGTATCCCTCATGCTCTATCATCCTTATGCTACCTCGAAGTGGTTTTACTATCATGGGTTTCACCATAGTCTCATTAGTTGTATTTTTCTCATTGTGGTCCTTTTGCTTGTCTATTCTTCCAAGGAATACCCTTCGGTCTTGCTACCTTATCATGGCATCCCCTTCATACTCATTATATATATGCTTACTGGTCTTAGCCATTCTTTGATAATTTCTTGTTTCTTATTGTCAATTGTCTTTAACACGCTATTCTTTCCATGTGCACCTAAAGTCCTATCACCCCAATGTTTAAAATCTACGACTTCTAGCTACCGTCCATGCACGTAACATTTTATAGAGAATGAGGTGACTTTTTTCGGACCTGCATTGATACCTCAAATGCTTTTCATAGCAACTCAGGTTCTATATCAACTTATTAACAACTGACCGGGTGACATATGATAAAGTAGAACCATGATCAATTAATGAATACACATCTCGAAAGAAGATATACAATATACCTGTGTTGACGTACGGGGATGACCCCTGATCCTGATGACTCATTAGCGCGTAGATAAGATTTTGATTGGCACCTGAACTGGGTGTTCCACCCCTACCTCTACCTTGACTGGTCAGTAGCTGCAAACCTTGTCCAAGAGGATGAACTGAAGATAAAGAAACCGCTACCGACGCTATCGGCTGTGCCATGCCACCCTCGCTTCTCGATGGACAATTTCTCATAATACGGCTTGGACACCTATAAGAGTAACACAGATATGATCCCTGATGACAATTGCCAAAATAGGTTCTACCACACTAATCACAAGGAGGCATAATCGGCCTTGACTGACTATCGTCTCCACTATGTTGAGACCCAAACGCCCTAGAACTCTGACTATTTCCAGAATAAGTAGATCGATCTCAACATGATCCCTAGAACTGTGATAGCTACCAAATATATTGGATATCTAGAAGACTGGGGTCTGTGCCCACCCCTAACCTCACTAAGGTCATATAGAGATCGGACCCTCTTATGCTAACCCTAGTCCCGCTCTCGATCAACACATTATTGTCACTTATGGTCTTCCAAATTCTAAGCATATTCCCAGATACGAGAGATATCCATCCCTGGATTCAAAGAAGTCATAGTACAATTATTAACCAAGTGTAGCCCTAAACCATTCATGAAATGATGTACTCTGTCACTCATTTCAACTACGATCGTCATAGCATATCTAACTAATGATTCAAATTGTACTCCTGTACACTCATGTTACCCTGCTCCAAAAGCTATAAGGGTAAAGAGTTTGTCTCAGCAAGTGATTGGGATTGTCGATGAGGTGTAGAGCTTGAAACTCGCTTTTCACTATAAAGCAAAGCACGGTGCTAGACTCAACAGGCAAATACTGCTGTAAGAATACCTTAGAAATCTCCTGCCATCATGCGGGAGGGGAATGGGGTCCCCTAGACTGCTCCCTAGTCTTATTCCAAGTCACAACAATATCTCACAATCTATAAGAGATGAGCTCCACTGACTCAGTATCAATGGCATGCATAACTCGCAAGGTTTGCTACATCTGATCCAGAAAACTCTATGGGTATGTATTTGGATATGTCCTATGAATATTGAAGGGTCCAGGTTGATAATGTCCCAAACTTTCACACTAACAGACCTGTCTGCAATACCAGGGGTCTAATGTTAGGCCTGAGAGGCCACCAATCATATCAACAACTGCACTGCACTCCGCATGTCTAAATCATGACTAGGAATAACTAGACGAGGAACTGGAGGTATATTTGCTCCCCTCTGGCCCCAGGAAGTGGTGGGGGTGCTGATCCATAATCCTGAGAGTCAGCTTTATTCTGATGCTTATGCAGACCCATATTATCAGGTGGCGCCTGACTGGTGCCTTCTACCGCTTCCTCATCTACTCTATGCATAACCACCTATCATCTAGTAGTAGTAGGCATCGCTGAGATTATAAACAAGTTAAGGTTAGATATGAACATTTACGCCTCAACTCTAACACACGATCTAAGATGGCAAAGAAAGAAACCATCCTAAAATATTATGTAGCCTCTTTCTTATAAATATGGTGCACGATACATCCATAAACATGACTCTACTAGACGCAGCTTGTAGATTCCCTAGGATTGACCTACTCTGATACCAAGTTTGTCACACCGCAACCTTGGGGGGCGTAGCCGGCACCCGGTACCCTAAGGCCCGAGCATACCAACCATAGTACCCGAGCCACCCGAAGCTAGACGTGGGCCAACAAATATCTACTTAACAATATTAACATAAGATTCAACAATATCTTGCAAGTAGAAGAAGACCAACAACATATATATATATATATATATATATATATATATATATATATATAAGCTAAAGCCGACAAGGCCATATCATACAACTGGACGTCTGACACTAGTCTACGAGCCTCTAAACATAATGTAGAGTGAAAAAAAGTTAGGATAGGACCCCAAAATACCTATGATGTACGTATATGCAGCAAAATCAATATCTACCAATACTTTAGATAGCTCCGGAGGAAAGGAGTGTGACAACAACGGCTAAATCAGGTCACGCCTATTGCAGAGAAGTGTCCAAATGTCTATCAACACTTGCGGTCATGAAAAACAGTTCCCAGTAAGGGAAGTTAGTACAAAAAAATGTACTAAATATGTAAGGCAGATAACATAAGTAAGGATAACAACAAGAACAAAGCGAAGTAAAGAAACAACCAAAATCTCGGGAGCCACTATGGGCATATAGAATGCATAATAGCATAGAAAAATCAATATATATATATATATATATATATATATATATATATATATATATATATATATAGCCATACCTTGGGGCAATGCGTATATTATATCGTGCCGGACCCTAAATAGGAATCGATGTTATCGTACCCAACCTTTATGGGAATATGTCGTGTCCTACCTGACCTTAATTAGAATCGGTGTTATTGTACTCAACTACAGTGGTGTGCACATATAGTTGCCATACCCGGCAGACTATAGCGCGACTTAGTATCATAAAATAGATACATATATATAATGCATGAATGACCTCATAAGAGCATTAAGAACATGATAGAGTGACACAATGTTGTTAACCCCCGCCTATTATTATGGAATTATGTACATTGATCGTTACAATACAACCAAAAACTCTGAGCCAATCGTATAACAATAGATGTAAAAGTTGACAACTATACTTCTATCATTTGATGATCGGATCGGATAAGGAACATTCATCCTATAACATTTTCTCTATGACCATTCTAATAAAAAGAAAGGGTAAGCCTTACACACCTTTGTCGCATAGCCAATGTTAGCTCACAAGTCCTCAAACGCTCTTCAAACGATAGAATACGTATTAGAGATGATTCACATCAAAATTGGATTGATAACTAAAGATGGTTTCACTATGACATTTCATCGAACACTTGACGTGCCTAGACCTTCACGTCCTTTATCAATGGAAATTCAATATCGACATAACATCCTTATATTTTTCTAGCTTTCTTTCCTCATTCATCAACTATTAACAAGATTCAACCACTTATATCAAAATTAATTTTAACCAAATCATCCAAGACAAGAACAACCTTAACATGACTTCTAGCCATTTCTCCTCATAGCTTGTAACTCTATTAACAATACAAACACTTAGATAGATACAACATAATCACGTTAATTTACAAGATATTCAATCATAAAAAGTCATATGTTCAACCCCAAACCATCAAACAACAAAGCAATAACATCCCATTCCATTTAGAGTGTTATCTAGTAAATTCAGCACCCAAACACTTAGCCAACATAGGAATAAACTTAAGCACAAGGATTATAGTGTTAATCTTACCTTATTTAGCAAGTATAACTATGAACCAAGACTTCTCATCCCCAAGAACAACCTTCAATTACATAGCAATTCCATAGAAGTAGTATCCTTCACTCAATCCTAGCTTTTGTTGTTGGAACATTATATATTTGCTTTAAAATTTCTATTGAACCTATGTAAGGTGTTATGGGGTCTTGATAGAGGTATGGGGAGGATTCTTGGATGAAATAATCAACAAAATGAGCTTGCACCGCCTAACTAGACAAGGATTATCGGCCACCGCCTCTGATATGTGATGGGATCTGCGATGCATATGCCCATATGTAGCCGTAGATCCTAGGGAATATCGAGCAGTGCGATTTTCTCCTGCTCTATCTCATATGCTCCCCAATCTTTGGGGCAGAATTCATACGCGACGCAAAACACTTTCGCACTTGCCAAACTTCACCGAGATGCGCATTCTATTATTTTTTTAACTTCGATACACCCCAATACTTCTTTAAACTAGTCTTATACATTCGTTATTCTTAAACAAGACCTTATAACTCCTCGAAAACTTACATTAACTAAAGACGTACCATGGCATAAGGTTACGGGGTGTAAAAACATAAGCATCGTAACTTCTTCAAGATAACAATAGTTTTCTCACAATGTAATTTGACATGAAGAATACAAGTGCAAACAACTTAGAAATTCATGAACTCATTTGACCTCTTGAAAGTTTAACTCGATTACCTTCTTTACATCTTCAAGGGTCATCTCTTTCTTGGCTCATGCCGACTATCTTATGATGAACTCAAAGTACGACAGTACGGGGTGTAACACTACTATGCATAAGTTCCTTATATCTTTCCTTATGCTCCACTCTGGTTTAAAATCTTGGTTATGTATTCAACTGTCACAACTACCGGTAAAATGTTTCCATACCTAAATCACTATATTCAGAGTACATTCCTCTTTTGTTCTTAGTGGATATCTGTTAGCAATATGATTTTAGTAATCTCGTAATCATATTTCCCTGCAAGATCTTGGGCATCTCGAACCTTCTACCGCTATCCTTATTACTATCACATCCTCTTTCGCTCATTTTGAGTACAACCTTCAACTGTTGCCTTTACTTCAATCGTAAAGCCCTTCAACTTGATTGGATTCTACTAGTCTCTCATGCCATTACTTCCTATTTGAATTACTTCTTGAGTGTTGTTGCGACTTGTTTGTGAGATCAAAACTTTAGGTTCTAAGACCGTTCTATAATATAAATATTGTATAGATCGATGACTCTTCTGGCCTCTTGACTCGTCTTCTTCTAAGTTTCACATACATCCTTCCTCGATGTAACTCGACTTACAATTTTTATTTGTAAACTCTGGGTAACTCCTCTTGAACCTACATATGCTTCTGTCTTCGGTTACTCTCCATACTTTCATTTTAGAATCCCATATATCTGGCGGTGTTTGCCGTTTTTCTTTAACCCTTCTAAATGGGAGACCACTACTATTCCTTTCTTAAATGTTAATACTTACATCTCCTTTGACATTCATGATATATCCATAAAACCTGAGTAACACAACCTTAGTTGTCGTAAAACATTTCATCGTAACCTTTGCCTTTGCCTACTAAATTATCATACGAGTCCATGTCAGTGCTTTCCCACACCATCTCACATGGGTCACTCTCCATGCATCCTGGATTTCCTTCTCAAGATATTAGGTCGTTAAATCGATATTCATTATAATCTGTGATCCTTTAACAACTTATAACTTTCCTTAAAGCAATATCCCTTAATAGGGTCACTGAATCATTTGCATGGGTAAGGTGTCACATATTCATGTCTCACATGATTAATCCCCAGTAACAAAGATGTTAACCTTGCAGCTCATTTCTTTACCGCCTATTCGCTTACTTTGCCACTTCACGATACTTCTTATTATACCATCTCTATATCTTCGACTCTTATTCCATCTTAAGTAGAGGGTCGATTCCACATCAATGTCCTCTGATTCCAAGGATAAATCATCTTTTAAGCATTTCCCATCCACATCTGGCTATGTAAATCTCATAATAGATATTTGGTCTCATAACACCTTCCTCCTTGCGCCCCAACCATTTCTGGTTTTATTGCTTTCTATCTTAATTAGCTACGGTTGGGCATCTTACATTCATTTTGCCTTAGTATAATCATTTTGCTATTAATTTCACCTCTTGCCCTCGTCTATATATTCATAATATAACCTTCTCTTGCATCTAACTTCCTCTTCTTCCTTATCCAGATAGAAGTCTTATGGAGGAAAACATTTACCTTTCACACAAAGGGCTCCATACATGGCCCCCTAGATCTTTAAAATTTTTATAGGTCATACCTGACTAACAACTTCCAGGTATATCATGTATACGTTCTCTAAAGGGGTATCACCACCTAACTATATTGTTCTTTGGTACCGTCCATGATGAGGATCGTGCTAAACCCTTACTAAATATTGAGGTTCCACTTAATTTGACAACTACATCAATTAACGTCAGTAAATCAGTAGCAAAAATAGGTACGTCTCATTATAGTTCTACTGCCGCTAAATACGGGACATCAATATCTTCATCATTTTATCTGAATTCCGACCTCATTACAATCTTCTGCATCTCAGACACTAGGTACCTTCACCACCTTACCTTTTATATATTTCTAAAGTCAATAATGATATATATAATGAGGGGTTTGTGAGAGTAGGTTGGTCGGAGTTTGGGTGGAAATGGGTTCACACGAAAATGGACTTAAATGGAGGTTATCGGGTTTTGCGAACTGTTTGGGTGTTGTGGGGGTTGCATGGGTAGTTTGGGGTGGACATCGGTTAAGACATTTTGTGGGGATGTTCTAGACACATTGAGGGTTATGCTGGTGGTTAATGTGTGGTGGTTTGGCGGTAGTAAAGTAGCGGAAACTGATCAAGACAGTAGATTGACTGTTTAGGGACTCGACTGGGAAGGCGAGAAAAATGGTTGGAGTGTTCGAGTGGTTTTGGGTGTTTCGGTTAATAACCTTTTGTGTGTGGGTTGGGGAATGTTGTAGTTGATGGTGGTGAAAAGGATGAAGTAAATTGGATAAGGATTGGACATGAAGTTGCTATGGACAAGCTCGGGTGCAAACCAAGTAAGGTGGGCCGAATTGGGACAATGATTGGACACGAGGTTGCTAAGGACAAGCTCAGGTGCAAACTAAGTGAGGTAGGACGAAAGGTCAAATATAACCTTGGCTTGGGTGTAGTTAGATAAAAAAAGTTCTAACTAAACCAACACCTAGAGGTTGACCCACAAAAGGGTCGAGGTTCGGACCACAAAAGGACTGATGGCCCATAAAAGGACCAACTAAATTAACCAACAGAAAAGTTGAATAACTTAGCAAAGTTGAGTAAAACTCAAATATATTTCATAAATCTTCAATGTCTATTTATATCAACTACACGTCCTATTTATACTAGTGCTTAGACCTTTCTAGAATACAACTAAATAGACACAATACAAGAACCATTCGGCCGAATGGGGAAGGAAAGTGGTTCGGCCAAATTGGGGAAGGGATCGATCAACTCTTCATGTACTCTAGGCCACCCTTTTGTGTCACCCATGTAGATAAGTTCATGAATCATCTCCTTTGGTAACATTGGAAGCTTCTCCTCTTAGCATGTATCTTGGCTGAATGAAAAAGGAAAATACTCGGCCAACCATTCATGTTCTCTAGGCCAATTTTTTGTGTCATCCATGTAGATAAGTGCATGAACTAGTTAGTTCATGAATTATCTCCTTGAAATCTTCTTCTTCTAAATGGTTCTTGTCCTTGTCACCTTACTCTATTACACCACATATTAATTATGTCCTAAGGAGAGCTAGTAGTTATCACATGACATACTAATTATGTCCTAAGGACAACTAGTAGTTAAGCTCGGAATTAAAATAAGCTAAAAGGAAGTGGTCTCGGCCAAGACCTACATAAAAGCCAAAAATATACATGTTCCTTCTTGGATCTTCACGTCCAATATTCAACTCCACTCCATATTCTAGTCCATAATAGGCATGTCATACTAGGACGGTCGACAATCTTTGGCACTTCGAGCAAATCACCTCGCGGCTCATTTTGGAAGCTTAAGTTCACAGCCTTTCTTTCATCAACCTCCCATTCTTTAACAAAAATTTCCCTCAAATTCTCATCAACACCATGCAATCTTACCACTTCCTTTAAAGGTTGGGAGATCAAAACGTAGAGTTCGATCATCTTCCCGTTCAAGTCCGCAATATGTGTTGCATCATTTCTCTTGTGACAAGCAATGAAGTGAGCCATCTTTGAGAATCTATCCACAACCACCATGATAGAGTCCTTGCCCTGTTGTGTTCTTGGTAAGCCGAGGATGAAATCCAAGCTCACACCTTCCCATGGTCACTCCGGAACCGGTAAAGAAGTATACAATCCATTATGAAAGAAACTTTTAGCCTTTTGACAAGTGGAACACCTACTTATCACTCCATTTACATCTTTATCCACCCGTGTCTAGTAAAAGTGTTCTTGTAGAATCTCTAAAGTTTCCACTAACCAAAAATGTCCAGCGTCCCCACCCGAATATTTGGGTGCATTTCATGTACAAGTAATTTTCTCATTGAACATTTGGGTACACATAATTTGTTCCCTTTAAAAAGGAAACCTTCTACTATGGAATAAGAACTACGAATTTCATTATTACATTCTATCAACTCGGGATCTCGTTCATAGAATTCCTCTAGCACTTCAAATCCCACAAGTTTTTTGTTCAAGCACGGACAACATTACGTACCTCCGGGAAAGTGCTTCCGTCAATATGTTGGCCTTTCCATCTTTGTGCCTTGTAGAGAATGAGAAAGTTTGCAAGTACGCTACCCATTTAGCATTCCTTGGATTCAACTTTCTTGGCCCATGTAAATACTTCAAGGATTCATGATCCAAATATAAGACAAAAGGTTTTGGCCTCAAATGATGTTCCCATCGGACCAAGGATATCACAATATAAATTTCATTGTCACAAGTAGAATAATTGAGCTATGCACCACCGCATTTTTCACTAAAGAAAGCAACGGGTCGTTTGTCTTGAATAAAGATGGTACCAACACCAATTCCACTAGCATCACATTCCATTTCAAACAACTTCTCAAGGTTTGGAATAGCTAGAGTCGGTGCTTCACATATCCTTCCCTCCAAGGTTTCCAAAGATCTTTGTGTTTCTTTGTGCTATTTAAACTCATCATTTCTCTTAGTTCAGTGATAAGGGTAGCAAGGGTACAAAAATCTCAAATGAAATGATGATAAAAAGAAACCAAACTACAGAAACTTCTTACCGCACTTACATTCGTAGGCTCGGACTAACTTCGGATAGTTTCCACTTTGGGTGGACCCACAAAAATGCCCTCAGATGATACTATGTATCTCATGAATTGTTGTAGTACCCCATGTATGAGCCTTATGAAAGAGCTTGGAGCATTACACAACCCAAACGACATCACAAGCCATTCGTACAAACCATACGGGATGTTAAAAGTCATCTTTCATTCATCTCCCTCTCGAATTCTCATTTGTTGGTAGCCACTCCTCAAATCTATCTTGGAGAGCAACTTGGACCTACTCAATTCATCCAAGAGATCATCCAACCTCGGCATAGGCAACTTGTACTCCACGGTGATGTTATTGGCCGTTCGGCTATCCATACACATGCGCCAAGTTTTATCTTTCTTTGGTACCAACAAGGCGGGTATCGCACATGGACTAAAGCTCTCTCGAACAAAGCCTTTGTTTATAAATTCTCGCACTTGTCTTTGCGACTCCTTAACCTGCTCTAGATTGTATCTATAGCCTTTTATTGGCGGTAATCCGAGTGCAAGATCATTCGTCAACACATCTTTTGATTCCTTCAAGATTTACTTCGAGTCTACATCTTCAACCGTATCACCCACAAGACTCTTCTTCTCTTCATGCACCAATATATCTATCGAACTCCCCTGCTTCAACTCCTCTTCTATCTCTGATGCATTGAGAAAGAGGGCTTCAGACTTCTCCTTACGTTTCTTGGCATTTTGGATCCTTATTTTCTTCACGTCACTAGGTGACAATTGTATCAAACGGGTCTTCTTATCATTATTTTGAAAATAATAGACATTCTTTTCTCCATCATGTTACACCTTTCGATCAAATTTCAATGGCCGACCCAATAAAATATGATAAGTATCCATAGGTAGGGTGTCACACCATATTTCATCTTCATACCTACCAATCCGAAAACTAACAAGAGCTTGTTGTATTACCTTTAGATCTTCGTATTCGTTCACCCATTGGAGATCATATGGTTTAGGATAATGGCGGGTAGGAAATTCAAATTGTCCACCATTTCCACGGAGGCCATATTGGTACAACTTTATCCATCAATGATCATATTGCATACCTTGTTATTTACCTTGCATCGAGTGTAAAATAGTTTCTCTCTTTTCGTCTCCTCATGTTCTTCAAGTTGAACACTCAACGCACGTCGGGGTACTAAACTTTCACCTTTCTCCGCAAGATCAACATTTTCCTCTAAGATCTCCTTGACTTCGGGTTCCTCAATAACAAAGGAATCCCCACACTCTTGATATTATTTCCTCTCATGCCTTGGGATGTTTAGTACAACCCTGGACTCATCATTATTAATCATGGTACGCCCTGCATATTCTCTTCTCAAGATTTACGCATGTTTCGCAAAAAGGTCACTTACGATCCTCCGAAGTTCTTTTATGTTAGCCATAGCATTAAGGCGTGGGACGGGAATGCCTTGCTCTGATACAAAACTTATGTATATAAGGAGGGGTTTTTGAGGGTAGGTTGGTTGGAGTTTAGGTGGAAACGGGTTGACACAAAAATGGACTCAAATGGAGGTTCTCGCGTTTTGCGAGACGTTTGGGTGTTGTGGGGGGTTTCATAGGTAGTTTGGGGTGGAAATGGGTTAAGGAATTTTGTGGGAATGTTCTATACACGTTGAGAGTTATATTGGTGGTTGGTGTGTGGTGATTGAGCGGTGGTAAGGTGGCAGAAACTAATTGGGATAGTAGATTGATGGTTTAGGGACTCGACTAGGATGGCGAGGAAAATGGTTGCGGTATTCGGGTGGTTTTGGGGTGTTTAGGTTAATAAACTTTTGTGTGTGGGTTGGAAAAATGTTGTAGTTGATGGTGGTGAAAATGATGAAGTAAATTGGACAAAGATTGGACACGACGTTGCTATGGACAAGCACGGGTGCAAACCAAGTGAGGTAGGCCGAAAGGCCGGATAGAACCTTGGCTTGGGTGTAGTTATATCACAAAAGTTCTAACTAAACTTACACCGAGGGGTTGACCCACAAAAGTTCTAACTAAACATACAACGAGGGGTTGACCCACAAAAGTATCGAGGTTCGGACCACAAAAGGACTGAGGGCCCACAAAAGGACCAACTAAACTAACCAACACAAAAGTTGAATAACTTAGCAAAGTTGAGTAAAACTCAAATATATTTAATAAATCTTCAATGTCTATTTACATCAACTGCACGTCCTATTTATACTAGTTCTTAGACCTTTCTAGAAGACAACTAAATAGACACAATACAAGAATGATTCGGTCGAATGGGAAAGGAAAGTGGTTCAGCCGAATTGGGGAAGGGATCAACCAACTCTTCATGTACTCTAGGCCACCCTTTTGTGTCACCCATGTAGATAAGTGCATGAACTAGTTAGTTCATGAATCATCTCCTTGGGAAATGTTGAAAGCTTCTCCTCTTAGCATATATCTTGTCCGAATGAAAAAGGGAAACGCTCGGCCAATCCTTCATGTTCTCTAGGCCAACCTTTTGTGTCATATATGTAGATAAGTGCATGAACTAGTTAGTTCACGAATTATCTCCTTGGAATCTTCTTCTAGATGGTTCTTGGCCTTGTCACATTACTCTATTACACGACATGTTAATTATGTCCTAAGGAGATCTAGTAGTTATTACACGACATACTAATTATGTCCTAAGGACAGCTAGTAGTTACTCTAGGAATTAAAATAAGCTAAAAGGAAGTGGTCTCGGCCAAGACCTACATAAAAGCTGAAAATAAACATGTTCCTTCTTGGATCTTCACGTCGAATCTTTAACTCCACTCCATATTCTATTCCATAATAGGCATGTCACCCTAGGACGGTCGACAATCTTTGGCACTCCAAGCAAATCACCTCGCGGCTCATTTTGAAGCTTAAGTTCACGGCCTTTCTTTCATGAAATAATTTATATGTCTGAACTTACATCACTTCTCCATGTAAGGGTGAGACAGTCGCTCATACTCTGAAATTTTAATATATTACTCGCACCTCTGACGTATAAATAATCTGATCAGAATCTTTCATTGGCTGCTATGAATACGTGTTAACCAAAATCTTTCTGGTTTTCGTCAAAACTGAAACTGTGTAAAGCATGAGTTAGACTCAAATTCTTACAACTTAGCTCTAATGCATGATCTATGAGATGAAAGAATGGAAACCATCCCTAAATGACTAATAGACTCTCACTTATAAGTGTGGTGCACAACACACCCTTAAATAAGATTCTGCTAGACACGACTTGTAGACTTCCTAGGACTAACCTGCTCTGATACCAAGTTTATCACAACCCAAACTGGGGGGTGTGGCCAGCACCCAGTGCTACACTGGCCCGAGTGTACCACTCTGAAACACAACCTGCAAACTAAATAGACACTGCGACCGATAAGGCTATCAGAATATGAATGTACAAGACATCATTTGGACATCACAACAAGAGGGGTACAACAACCCTAAGCCATTATACATAATAGAGTACAAGACCGACAATGTCGCTGTATAGATCGACTAGTCAACATCTAGGCCAGCAAGGCCTTACAGGACAACTGTACATACCAACCAATCAACAAGCCTCTATGGAAAACATAACTGTAATATGTCTAGGACAGGCCCCGACCTACCCATCAACTGCATCTGTATCAAAATAGCTCATGACTCTGACTTAGTAGCTTCGGAAGAAGTAAAGATTACCACGCCATCCGCTGAACTCAACAGGCTTCTACTAGGGAGGTCTATTTGAACCTTTACCTGAACCTACAGCATGAAATGCAGTGCCCCCCAGCAAAATAGATGTCAGTACGAATGAAATGTACTGGTATGTAAAGCATGAAAAGCAGTATAAAAGCCTAAGATGTAAAGTAGGGCATAAAAAGCAACCTGATACTCTGGTAATCTGTGTGCCACTTAGGGCGAACAATGAAACTCTGAAACTAATGAAACTCTTAACTATAGGACATACTGTATAATATTCCATAGTCTTATAGCCCAAGGTCTGTAATATGTCACTTCCCTCAGGTAATACATTGAGGTGTATGTATGGATGCACATATAAGTGGTTGCCCTCTAGTTATATCCTGACGTGTCTATAATGTACATGTACAACTGCCCACCGGCTATTCACAATGCTTGGTGTGAGTATATATATATATATATATATATATATATATATATATATATATATATATATATATATAAAATAGCACTTAAGGCCTCTTTGAAACTCGAACTCTTTGACTCTATTATGAAATGATGTTTGGTCAACATGATGACTACTCTTTGAAGCGCTCTATATCAGAGGTGTATGATACTTTGGATGAGAAACCATAAGCTAGAAACACGGATTACAACAATAACAAAGGAACGATTTCTAATAAGGGATAAATGATATACGAATAGAATTAAGCTTTCAACATTGTTTTTGTAAACGATTAACACTTTGGATTTCATGCTTTTGAAAGAAGGGGAATAGTCTTACATACTTGTATCACTTAGTTAAAAAATTCTCATGAACCCCTGAATGCTTATGAGAGATTATCTACAGGATATATAGGTTTTGGATTAACATAAAATTGACAACTAATAATCGATTTGCTAGAACAACTCAACGAACACCTAGAGTGAATACTCCTATAGTTATGGTGTTCATATCAACTAACCATGCTATCAACTTCCTTTCAACACAATATCCTTAGTAACAACCACGCCAACACAATAACATCAACGACCACAAAATCACCACACATAATCCATAATTCTAACACCACATCTTTCAAATTCAAGATATGACTATCTCCAAGTTAACTTAAGAAATAACCAAGATTCATAAAAACTCTTTCATGGAGTTCTAACTCAACTATCACAAGTTTTCTTTATCCACAATCTCAACAAAGCTATGAGATGTTTAGAGATTGTTAAGAACATCAATAACGCAACCAAGAAATCTTGCACCATGAACTTCTTTCAAAGTATCAAGAAACTCCTTCACTCCTTCTTGCTTCTATGAGGATTTCCAAGCTCTTGATGATTATCTATGGAAGATTTACCTTCAACTTGATATGGAATTTATCTTAGATGGTGTAATAACCCTAGAGAAATGTTTGAAAGTGTTTGGGAAATGTTGGGGGTGAAAATGAAGCCTTAGTTGGGTTATAAACCATTAAACCGCCCCACTGCTTTGAGTTTGCGGTGGCACTTGCGGCAGCAAATCATGACATGATGCATCGCAAGTCCATCACATCTCTAGGCAGTGGGACGCCCAGAAACGTCCAAAATGCAACCTAATGCGGTGTCGCAAACTCAGTTTGCGGCCGCATTCTACTTTCACCGAAACACATTTTCTTAAAATATACATAACTTCCTGTACAGAGCTCCTATTGACGAACAATTTATTACACTAGAAAATGCACTCTTCCTGAATTTTAACGAACTTACTTTATTCGATTCGTTTAGCCCCAAACTCTTATGAAGATACTTAACATCCATTTAAACCTTTGTTAACCTTATGAAGGGATCTCAACCTCACTAAGCTTATGTTAGTTAACTCAGGATGAAAATGACGTACAAAGTATGGGGTGTAACAATGTCTTGGCTGTGTGTGGGCTATGCCAGTTTGTTTAAAAGCTAGAATATTGTAATTTGAGGTTTGTTCAAGAATGTGTGATTATTAAGATAATATGACATCCAAAAATGATAGACTAAGATCTGTTTGATTATGAGCACTAGTTTAAAATAAGTACTGTCTAGGCATGCAACTGATTTAACTACATAATCTAACTTAAGATGGTTAACATATTAGTTTAAGGACTGATCTAGTCATTTATAGGCTATCCAGGTAAAACAATTCTTAATATGCTTGGCCAAGAACATGTTTTAGATAAGTATATTATATTTGAATTCAACATGAGGATCTGAATATAATGTTATGGTCATGAATATGTCTATCAACACCTTGAAGTAATTTGATGAACTCGTGAAGTGTGTTTGGCGATTTGTTGAGTGGTATAAGGCTCCTTCATTAGTTTAGTGACTGTGTGTTGGTGGATACTAATGTGGAATAACTCTTTATGTCAAACACATGTCAAGATTTTGTACAGCTAGAACAAAACCATGCCTTCCTTGTGAAGCCCTTTGTTTTAGTTTTAAAACTAAACTTGGGTGGTGTATGTTGGTCATAACTTTAAATATGTTAAAAAAAACTGAACTCAGGATTTCTTTTGAATGTTGACGAGTCTATTTGGCTATAGTTTTATCGAATCATACACTAGTTGGGATTAATTTGAATTTGGTATCTAGGCTGTATGGTTTGGAATTCTTGTTTGGTTCATGTAATGACCAGCCTGTGTTATTTATTGTTAGACTTGAATCAAATCTAAGCTAGAATGACCCTTAAGATATGTTAGCCTACTACTTGTATCAATATTGCTTTGTTGTATGTGTGTATACTCTTCTCATCTAATGATCATTCACTGTATATCCATGTCATTGTTGAGAAGTATGTGTGATATACATGAAAATATACAAACAACACATGAGGTATACTCAGTATACAAGGTGTATATGTTCAGTATATCCCTCATGTATGCCACTTGAACATTTCTGTCATTTGGGGCTGGCCTGATCTTTACTTTTTCAAAATCATCTTTGTTTGCTATAGTACATATACTTAGATTAACCCACCTTTTTTTTAATGTTATTTTATGAATTATTGCCATCAATTGGGCCAAGCCGATACCATATATTTCTTGTTTGAAATTGGGCCATGCCTTTTCATTTATCTCGGACCATGAACATCATGCATACTTGTCACCTATTTGTCCCTCATAATTTACTTGAAAATTAATATAGGGCATATACATGTTTATTTTAAAATTACTTGCACTTTATTTAGATAATTCTGGGTACATTATAACCAGTATTCTTTTTCCCCCTCATATTTTCCACTGCCCATGATGATCTGGGCCCTCACTGGGCCTCCTCTCCTCTTCTAATTCAGTTGGGCCAAGGCTCAACTATGGATAAAAATAGTAACTGGTGGGTTTAGATATGCCCACCAGCCTAAACTCACTCATTTTAATTCCGTATATGTGTAATAAAAATACTCTGTATTATTATTGGAACCCCTATTATGGTTATGACTTAGGATAGGCAAATGATATAAAGGATCCAACATACAAACTTATGGGGTATAACATCCTTCCCTCCTAAGAAACATTCATCCTCGAATGTTAGCCCTTAGAAGCTCCATAAAGAGAAATACTTTTGCTAGGACACCTTGTCGTACCTATTACTCCCAACTTGGATCACCCCTTGTAGCATACCAATCGTTCTCACTAGTCCCTCTTTGAAAATTTTGAAGGTTTATAAATTCCTCTCAGATTTGTTCTCTTATCTAGTCCTTCTATCTATTGACAATATTCTTCTGTAAGTCACTTTAGTTCTAACAGGATGCTAGGCTATCCTTAATATCTAACAGGACTATATCCAATTCTTATAATATCGACTAAGGCTTAATGGTTACATATCCTTACTGGACAGTCCTACCAGAACTATCTAGTAATAGCTAACAGGGAACTTAGTTTAGATATTATGTACGACTTAGTTCGCAACTCAAGTAATATATCAACTATGTTCCATAACCAATTGGGCACTATAGAGAAAGCGGGTCCAAAACATGTCAAAGTATAACTATTACATGGGTATGAGTCCACAATACATGTAATATCATCTGAAGTGAATTCAGTGTCCTGCCGACCAGCTAAAGCATATATGTGATTCTGGCTACCGCCCGAACTGGAGGTCCTATCTTAACCTCAACCTCTACCACTAGAAGATTGGGATCCTCATACTGGGGGGCGCACTGAAGTAGAAACTCCCGCTACTAAATCAGTCGGCTGAGCCATCCTACCTTGTCCTATATCTAGGCAATCCCTAATTATGTGACCCTCACAACCACACGTATAGAAAGCAGTCAACCTTAACATGCACCTTCCATAATGTCCTCTGCAACAAGTACTATAACACAGAGGGCTAGGTCCCATTTGATTTGCACTTTGCTGCTTTTACAAGCCTGATGCTCGAGAGCTCAAACCTAGTTCTAATGGAGAATAACCCTGTGAATGAGGTGGCTACGGTCGGGGTGGGCGTCTAAACTATCGTGTCCCAAAACCAACCTGGGGCTCATGTTGAGGCCCAGTAAGTCTTGCTCTATTATGTTTCTCTCTTTCAATCCATTCAGTGATCGATTGCTGAAGGCGACGCTCTTCCAAATATTTAGTGAAGGCTTGCATGCGATAAATATCCATATTTTCATACATAGCTGATGTCTTACATGCCTCAAGATGTTCTGGTGCAATACCTAATATAAATCGATAAATCCAAGAATGCATTGTACCCACAAAAGATGGAGCATACCTTCCAAGGAATTAAATCTGAGACTATATTTTTTAACACTCGTATTCCCCTTTTGGAGAGTCAAAAACTAGTCGACTCAGGCCTTCATGATATACAAAGGTAGATAATGGTCAAGAAAGGCCTCTAAAAAATTTTCCCAAACAGTCGGTGGGCCATTCTCTCACCTAGAACTCTCACATGCCTCGTACCAGAGGACGACGATATCTATCAACCTGAAGGCTGCTAACTCAACTGCTTTTGTTTTTGTAGCATGCATAACTCTGAAAACTATATGGAGATGGTCTGTAAAATTTTGAGGATCTTCGTTCGCATTTGACCCTGTAAACTCTAGAGAGTTCAATAATATGAAATCCCTAACCCTCGAACTCTCGGGTCCTTTTAGAGCTCCGTCGCTAGCTGGTACTCCTGACTATCTCTGTGTAGTCACTATCTGATCTAGTAAGTGCACCGCACTCCTAATATCCTAATCATAGCCTGCAAAAAGAAGGAACTAGAGGTTGAACTGGTGGCGCTGCATCTTTGGGAAGGTCCTCTAGTAGAGAAGGAGGGGGAGGTGGTTGAGGGGGTGTATCTCCCTGGGACTTATGTCGGCTCGCATTGTTAGGCAGTGCCCGACTAGTACCCTTTT
Source organism: Anisodus tanguticus (assembly GCA_034509755.1). Classification (NCBI taxonomy): domain Eukaryota; kingdom Viridiplantae; phylum Streptophyta; class Magnoliopsida; order Solanales; family Solanaceae; genus Anisodus; species Anisodus tanguticus. The sequence goes on from CM067559.1 coordinate 26,804,123, forward strand.
TCTACCTTTGTACCAATTCTCTGAGTAATTGAAGCTCGCTTAGTAACAGTCATTTCTGAACATTATTTATCGAAAAAATGAGTTAGTCTTGAATTACTTATACTCACTCTATAGCACAATCTGAGATCAGAAAGAAGGGTAACCAACTCCTAAATGCCCAGTAGCTTCATGTTTTTACATGTGGTGTACAACACATGCATAAACATGACTCCACTAGACACGACTTGTAGACTCCCTAGGATTGACCTTCTCTAATACAAATTTCTCACACCCTAACCTAGGAGAGTATGGCTAGTACCTGGTACTTGGCAAGGCGCGAGTGTATTAAGTTGCGCTAGCGATCTGAGCATTAAAGGCAACCTAGGACCTTGAGGCCATACTATAAATGTAACATCAACTTAGGCCGATAAGGCCATGTACTGAGATATCTGTAAATAAAATACAACCTGACTGGAGTGGGAGTATTCTCACCCAACTATATACATGACTGGGCAGACGATGAGGACTACCCTAGTCTCGGTAAGCAGCAAAACCACAAAAACAAAATATATAGACAAAGGCCAGCTAGGACACCACACTAACACTACAGACTGTACAAGATACGTCTACAAGCCTTTAACAAGTCATACATATATCATGACCAGGATAGGGCCCTGTCCTACCCATGATCTGTAAATACACAAAAACTAGACCTGATAATTTTGAATGATCTGGAGCTTACCATAAAAGTTGATACTCATCGGTTCCTACTGATGTGATCCTTCTTGCAACCTGTCTGAACCCCACGTGCATGAACACAACGTCAATAGGCAAAGGGACGTCAGTACAAGATAATGTACCGAGTATGTAAGGCGATTCAAACTGAACTATACTGAAATGTAAATCAATCTCAATATAAACTGAAGAGCTACCAAAAAGAAATCGGCGATGTTTACCTATCTCTGTCGTCTACTAACTAAAACTTATATTCATTACTTAGCCTCGTATAATTCACCTAAACATAGACGAATAGCCCCGAAGGCAATCTGTGTCCATATAGCCCCGTAGACAATTTCTATTTGTATAGCCCCATAGGCAAGCCTGCATCTATATAACCCTGAAGACAATCTGTATGGATAATATCCCCAAAGTCAACCATTACAGCCCCCAAGGCAACCGTAGCTCTACATATTTTATAGTCATACTTTCTATTATTCTGACTATTCAGCTAGACATGGATAGACACACATCATCCCGGCAAGGGATAACTAGTAGGATAGGTTATGGTAGCCTGAATGCGATTTCTATAACTAGCACGTCTTTGTGTGATTTAAATCAAACTAGCTCGTTAAGGAAATCATGCCAAAACCAAGAAAATGATAGCCTTCACATACCTTATATTATCTTGTCTCAATAATGTGACGTAACCGGTATGCAACACACTTCAATCTATATGAAAACAAATACAAAAATATTACTCTCACAACTAGTATCAACTACGATCGCCAATATGCTCAATTTAGAGTTAAACTTAGTTCTCTTGTTCTCTTTCTCAACTCGCACTTCCATAAAAAAATCCAACACATGGAAAACCATGACAACAATTATAACATCATAATCATACTATTTCTAGCAATCTCCAACCATAAGAAACTATGGATACACTTCCAACAATTCAACAAGACAACAACACTAGTCTAGATCATTTTCTTGCCTCATCCTTGTAATTCTTCACTTTTATAACTCAATCAACACAAAGACTATATTGAACATAACAACAAGAGGTTAAACATACCTTGAGGAATCTTAAAAACTTCAACCACTTCCTATGAGCTTGATACAACATCCAACAACCACAACACACTAAGAAAGATCCCATTCAATCTTGCATTAACTTGTAGGAGTTGAATCTTACTCAAATTACCTTGGAATGAATGGACGGATTTTTCATTCATCGTAATGAAACCATCCAACTACATTGTTAAGCCTTGAAGACCAGCTAGAAGACTCTAAGGATGGTTTGGGGACTTAGTTTGGTCATGCTAAATGAAGAAATGAGGCTAACACCTCTTTAAATAGTCGTTGCACAACCCCACTACTTCAGGGATGCGACCCCATGTGTGGTCTCATATGGCCATATGCAGCCACTTATCTTCCCAGAACCTTCTCAACATTTTTGGCTTCCCTTATGCGGCCCCATTTGCAGGGTAGATCTCATCCGCAATGTGAAATGCTTAGTGTATGACTTTAACTTCATCGAACTTCAACGAGGAGTGTTGTTTTCAATCCCAATGGCCTATACACCTCCCGACACCTTCTTGATACTCTCCTAAGCAATAGATATCCTTCGGAAAGGCCCAAGTTTCTATAGTCTATCTCAACCCTCGTCGCACCCAAGAGGATGTAAGGGAGTAGAGTTATCGTGATTGCCTTCCTAGTCTTAAAGAAAATAGTATTTCCTTTAAACTTTACTTATCTCTCTAATAAAGCATCCAACATACAAACTTATGGGCTGTAACATGAGTCTACAAGTTGTGTCTAGTAGAGTCTTGTTAATAAGTGTGTTGTACACCACATTATAATAACAGAAAGCTATTGGGGATTTAGGAGTATGTTACTCTTCTTTAAAATCCAAATCATGCTATAGAGATGATTCATAAGAGTTTTGATTCAGGACTTAAGTTTGTTAATGATACAGAGATGCATACAATTACAAAGATTACAGCTAGCTAGATGACTAATACAATAACATGTAAGGGCACTAGAAGAGATAATTTTTTATGACATGGCCCAGTTTGAGGCCCTATCAGATAGTGCATATTGGATGTGCAAATTTCCTATTTAATACACTAAGATGGGAATATCTAAAACACATTAGTGAATAGAAAGCTATGAGAGTATCAGGAGGTGAAACTATAAGTTTCAGCAGATAAAAGAGGTAAGGTAAAAAGGGAATGAGGTATCCAGTCAGTGAGGATTATAATATTTATAATTCAGGGAGGGAAATATAAGAGTTTTGAGTACCCTTCTAACCATAATAGATGTACGTACAATTAGCTACACCCATTTCAGTTATGCTTTATGAGAATTAACAAATATAACGTAAGATAAGGATGGGATTTTAGGATCTAGCTGGGGTCAGAGTAATCCAGAACTGTGGATAAATTGTTAGCACTAGATGACATTCCCCAATATTATTGTGAACGTGATAATAGTTCCCCTTATGAGGCACCAAGGTGGTGTACTGTAGAATAGTATAGTCATATATGATTACAAAAATGTTTGAAAAGTTGAGAAGCTAGGTGTTTGAATCCTATAAGGGATAAGTACTAGCCTAAGCATGGGTTCTGTCCCTAGTAAAGGAAAATATTGGGTGACTAGAAGAATAAATTAAGATGAAGCAAGGGGAGCTAAAAGCTATCGAGTGCCTTGTTCAAGTTTTCAGAATAAAAAAACATTAGTAAGAGGATAATATGAGGATAATTGAAGTGTTAGGATTAAAATATAATAAATGGATGATAACAGTAAATCAGAATATGGCAGGATGATAAAGTTCGTGGCCAAGTACAAGAGGAGACAGGAGAAGATGGATCTTGAAGTCATAAGAGAGTATAATCCATAAGGTTATACCCACATTTCGAGAAACGAATTGGAAACTATAAAAAGATTATCGGAAGGCTAAGTTAGATTTTCGGGGTAACAGAAATCAGTATGGGCAAGCAAAAACGATAACAAAATAGGAATTAGGGACCTAGAGGATTTCAATAATAGTTGACATCGAGAGATTTACAAAGGATGTGTTCTAGTAGATGCTATTTAAAGTATAAAAGACTCATCTAATGAGACTGACCTAGTAACTACCTTAGACTGACAAATTAGATATGATTACCGTAACTGTACTATGGAAGTGTAAGGATACCGTGAGATTGTATCTCACTGATATACTCTTCACTCAACCATAGCACATTATACTAGCCCCATCTTATGACTAGACGATACTCAAGTCCAAAAGTTATAGCACAGGCCGACACTAGCCAGTAGATCTTGAGGTGATCTCTTATTCATGATTTATAGTACTTAGGGTTGACGGTCGTGTGAGACCAAGTATTTCTATTTAAAGAAGTTAGCTTTGTGTGGCATATGTTGTGTGTTTTCTGGCTGCGTACAAGTTGGGTTTTAGTTCAATTTACATAGGAGACTCTGGCAGAATTTTTGCAAGTTTCTAAGAGTCAACATTCAAGGATGAGTGATTCTAAATAGGAAATGATGTTACATCCCATACTTTTGTATGTCCGATCTATCATAAATTAATCGACATAAGTTTAAGGAAAAGATTATTTTTGAGGTTATAAGTATGTATGCTATGATTAAAAAGTGATATTTAAGTGTCGTGAAGGTTAGAGGTTACAATAATTGGAGAGTATAAGTTTCATCAATGTAATACCCCAGGCTTTTGGGCTATGACTTGAGTCGCTCGACGTATGTAAGTAGACCTGAGCCCTGGATAATTTCAGTCATATTCGGGTATGCAAATAAGGAGCTCGTTGTATAAGAATAAGAAGTCCCAAAATGATTTTAGACTTAAAAGCGTGACGATGATGGTTAGAAATAATAATTTGTATGTGGCAACAGAGGCTATGGACTAGTGTTATATCACATGATTGTGCTATTGAGTGTATAAAGTGTGTTAAAATAATTATTAATTAACTAAATTGAGATCAAGAAATTAATCATGTTGGTACTTTGTTAATTGTTGGATTTTTGTTGAAGACTAATAAATTAATTAGTGAATTATGGATAATTAGTAGTGTGGATATAATCCATGTAGCCCCATGATTACATTTGCAGCTAGTTATATATAGTATATATTTATATATGGTGTAGGTTGCATCATTAGTCATAGGTGTCAAGAGTGTGACCAAGGGGATGTCATGTGTAAAAGAAGAGTTGCATTTCTATCCCTGATCTCACTTTCTTGAGATTACACTTTAAGGAAAATATTTATGAAGCAACATAATTTTCATTTCTTTAGCAGTAAATTAACGTCATTTAAGATTCATAGCAGCAACCACAAAAAAAAATCAAAGAACGATTTAAAACTGATTACGCCCACATCAATTACCTAATTCAACACCGATTGGTCTGCGGGTTTTAGAAAATTGATGTTAATTTGTAGTGAAGTAAGTTGGAAGGAGGGTTTCTTGAAATTGTATCGATTCCATAAGGTCCAGAGAGTCTATTATAACTTGGTGGGGTGATTGGTTCATTAACCAAGGCACTCAGGGTTTTTTTGGTCCTTCGCTTGGAAACTTGTTTTCAGGTTTTTGGGGTTGACTACGTCAATATGACCTTCATTGGAAATTTCGAAGGAGCGGATGAATTCGTAGTGTGTTTTTATATTGATAAGCATGTTTGGTTTGTATTAGGGAGGTCTCGGATAAGTTTCGCGTGTTGTGATGAACTTGGTGAAAACCAATTTTTGTTGGTTTTTTATGTCTTGCCTTTGCGGTGGTTGGTCCACACCTGCGGACTCACTTCTGCAAAGCTTGTTCCGTATATGCCAGATTTTGGGAAGTCAGGAAAATTCCGCACCGGTGAAGTATCTTCTGTATGAGCGGGAACGCTTATGCGATGTTACCCTCTCTTCCGTGAAGCATATGATATTTTTAGTGAGTTTGCCTCTGGGGTAAGTTTTCATAGAAGCGACTCCGCCTCTGCGAGGGATGGTCTGCAGAGGCGGAATCACTGAAAATTAGAAACCCTTAGAGTGTGGAAAATCATGTATTAGTTGAGAGGTTTTTGGTGATAAACCCTAAGTGAAATTTATTTTCTTTTTCTTTAAATCTTATGTTGTTGGAAAGAGTTTTTGAATCTAAATCACTTATTTATTGGGGGAAACTAGCCGCTAATCTTGAACTTCTCTTTTATTATTAAATTGGGTTGTGGAAAAATAAAGTTTTGAAGATGATGAACCCTAGATGGGTTATGGTTTTCTTAAATGATATTGGTGGATGTTTTTTAAAGGATATCATGAATTGTGTCTTGGGTGGTTACTTCTAACTTCGATTTCGAATTTTGAACGATTTCAAAATGGATTAAATTATGGGTTTCTTTTAAAGTTTGGGGCCGAGTAGTTGTTCCCCTTTTTAGTATAGGTTCTTATATGATAATAAATGTGTGTTAACATAGGACTTATATGTATAGTCCTAGACTACTACCGTCCGATCGTACTTTGAAAGAACAATATAGCATAGGAGATCATGGCACCTACTCGGCTATGAGGTAAGCTACGGTTTAATATTACTAGACTCTGATAGAAGTACGTAGTTGTTATAAATATTGAAGGGTATTGGCATGTTGGGGGTCCTACCGTAGTGGCTGTGATGAGCGCTTGGGTGGGTATCAATGTTGAACTTTCTTATTGGGTGATTTTGGGAATCAACCTTAGGGTTGATTTTGACTATTGTTATGTGGGTTTGTCGTCATCACCTGGGCTTGTCACCACTGATTGATAGTTGTTATTTTTACTCATCACACGTGCTTCTGATATGAAAAGCTGATTACATGAGTTGTTTTGTTGTCATCGGAACTATCATCTCATGTGTTTATATATATCGGTCCAACTTCTTCTGAAATAGGAGATTCATGACCATAAACACTTATTCAAACCTAATAGGGTTGTGTAATAAACTGGAATGTACCAACATTCTCATGTGTAAGGATAGTAACCAGGTCAACAAGCTAGGGATACTATTAGATCAACCGTCCTAATGCATGCCAGTCATATGCTTGAGTGAAAGGTTGTGTGGTGATTGTATTTCTTAAGTGTTAACTATCCTTATTAGATGACTAGTAAAATGTGCGGGGTTAGGATAGTTATGACTTAGACAAGTTGATTAATGACTAGTGGACTTACTGTTATAAATTCTAAATGTTACTAGAAATTGGATTGTAACTTAAGAGTGGGATTAATTCTGTCGGGGAATGTGATCTATGTTCTTAGCTAGAATGAGTAGGTTAGGACTACCTACGTGTCAACATGATATTTTTGTCTGTTATGTGTTTCTGTTGTTGTCGGCCTATGATGTTTGTGGGGGTACGTTGTGTACTCACACTACACTTGTTGCATCTTTTACGTAGATGCAGGTACAATAATTGATCCAAGTTACAACATTCGGAGTTCGTGGAGGCTTAGGGCGGACCACTCACCCCATCGGCGGCCCTGGCCTTCATCTTTGGTCGTGTTGTCCTATTTAGTTCAATACAACCAATTGATTTACTTTCCTATTTCATTATACTTATAGTAGCTCTTGTGCGAGTCAGACCAGGTTTTGGGAAAAGATATGTTGTAAAGGGTATTTGATATTTGTAAGTTTCAGATGAAGTATTGTTTTATCCCTAAAAATCTCTTTTTGGCAATAAACTGTGAATATTACCATAACCAACAAAATGAATACCAACTAAGAGAACTCAGTCCTTAGCCACCTAACAAAGGTGCCAAGAATCCAAGCCTCACTCAATTAAGTACATAAACTATCTATTAAAATAGTACACTGCCTATCTAATTTTGATCCTCTGAACATGTTAACTCTCTCTATAACTACAGACTTGATCTGCAACAAAATAGATTGTTGTTGTACACTTTTCTTCTAGAAAATGAGCTTATTTCTAGCTTGCCAAATATGGTAGAGCATGGCCCCATCACTTGCTACCACAACTTCCCTTCTGAACTTCCTCCAATATTTCCTTTTCAAGATGCCCAAGACTGTTTTGACATATTCTAGTGGCATGTGAATGTCAAGACATGAACAAATACCCTTCTATAACTCCTTAGCCCATACACAATCCACAAACAATTGCCCAACATCTTCATCTCTATGAATGCCACATAACACACATACATTATCTTCACAACCAATCCCCGTGTTGATCAGTCTTGCTTTTGTAAAGAGATTCTTTTGTTGTGCCAACCACAGTAGCACTCTGTGTTTGGGTAGCAGCACTTTGTTCCATATCAAATCATCTTTAACAAGATTTGGCCTACTTCCCAGCAATTCTTGATAACTCAATGACACTGAGTAGGTACCTGTAAGACAATATCTATTCTGGGAATACCAATGAATCATGCATAGTTTCAGCTTATGCAACTGTCTCCAGTACCAACTACTGTCTTGAGGTGGTACATGAGCCCAAAAATCTTATTCCCCCTTCATGTTTATATCATGCACCCATTTCACCCAAAGTTTCTCTTTTTTGTTCAGGAACAACCATATCAACTTCCCAACTAAAGATATATTCCACAGTCTAAATTGTTTTATATGCAATCCTTCTTGCTTCATAGGACAAAAATCTCTTTCTTATTCCACATTTTTCAATATTTTCTAAAAGGATTTTGGGGATGGTTTGCCTACTGGAGGGGGTATAGTGTAGGTGTCATCATGATCCGTGATTTGAGCTATGACAGGGAGTGACATCTGCCATTTTCCACCGCAGATCAACCAAAAGAGGTGAGGTTGCCCCTCTTTTTTACTTTTCTTCTATGATTTCTTAATGACTCTCCTATTAGATTTCAAGTGGTCAATTTTGATTGGTTGATTCTGTTTGGGGGAAAATTCCCATCCCCCACCCCAAATCCACCATCCCACATCGATCAAAATCCGTCTTTTATAGATTTTAGGGCCTATATTGTTACACCCCGTAATTGTGTGTTTCGCGGTGTTGTCAATGGATACTAATGTCCCGGTAAGAGGTACGGCCTTACGGAAGGATAATAAAGGTTTACAATTTGGTTATGGATAAACCAGAGTGTTTTAAAATTAAACGAATCGAGGAAAATACGTTTTGACAAAATCGGAAAATATGGCAATTTAACGGGAAGATTGATGGACCGTCAAAAGTTTGACGAACCGTCAATGTACCCAATCTAAAATGTCAATTTTCCTGAGGTATTGAATTGCAGATATGGATTGACGGTCAAGATTTATGGACCGTCAAAAGGACCGTCCTTTTGAGACGGTGCAAATTTTGTTTTGGGTTTAAATTGGGAATCTCGACTTTGGGGTTTTATTTTCATCAAGAGAAGACCCTAAATTATCCCTCAAACCCTCTCAATGGTACCCCTAACATACTAATACCAAATCCAAGGTCAATTACGCAAGATAAATGTGATAAACCCTATAATTATCCTAGTAATCATCTTATCCGCATAAAATCGCTCTTGGAAAACCCTTGGGGGCAAGATAGCTTGTTGTTTTGAGGAGACTACCGTGTATAATTGTAAGTTTTATTCTCCTTTTCCTATGTTTGTGATTAATTGATAATTTGAAGAAAGTTATAAAAGGATTTTCATAATCAAAAGTTTGTAAACTTATGAAATCTTTATAGTAGGAGTTGTTGGGCTGTTTTACTCTATATATGAGTTGAATTGGATAATTAAATGGATTTTGTACAATATGGATTGAGGAGAAATACGTGCTTAAGGATTGTGAGATTGAATCACATAAGAGTTTCCGTGTAAGAAAAGCCTAAGGAATCATATATGCTAAAATTGACGAAGAACACCTATATGAGTTTCTATGGAAATGATATTTTTGATTGAACCATGGGACTAAATTGTATAAGCATCCCTTGTAAACAAGTCTAAGAAACCAAGGTGTGCAAAGCTGTCAATAAGACACCTAAGCGAAGCTTTTCTATGGAATTTAGAGTCGATGTTATTATTAATTCCTTGTATGATATAGATGATCATTCGTAAGAGGAGCGAGGACTTATAAAGCAATTGTAGGACAAGAATCAGGTATGAAAGGCTATCTCTTTCTTTCAAAAGCATAAAATCTAAAGATTTATCATTTTTAAAAAACTAATGTCAAGAACTTCATTCTATTGTATAGTGAAATCTCTTATCAAGAAGTATTCATTGATTATTCCAATTCTCATAAACCTTGTTGTTGGTTACTCGTCTTTCTTATCATCAGTCTTCAAAAAGAAGCATTCTAACGAGTTAACTATTAAGTCGACTAAAAGTCATTCAAAGAGTAAGGTCAAAGAATTTATGAGTTTCAAAAGAGGCCAAAAAGTCATTGTTATCATAATATGTTGTCCAGCGCCACCCCCATCCCACCGCGATTCCCATTGGTATTGACATTTTTCATTGGCATTTGATATCATGCAGACAATTATGATCATGCATTTGGATCGGGTTGAAATTTCTGTAACATATACTTATATTGGATGGGGTTGCGCATTTCGCAACATATACATATATATTGGATTAGGCTGCACGCTGCAGTAGGTATATGGACATCGTAGGTCTCCAATGGGTCATGACTACCGAGGCATAGAGGTATTATGCCCGGAGCGTGTATGTACATTGCATTGCACATCCATACATCCAGTTTAGAGTATACCTAAGGGTAGTGAAATACTACACACCCCACACTATAAGACGAGGGTAGTTTATACAGTAAAGGCCTATCCAGACAGGTTGCATTTGAGTTTCAAAGATTCATTATTCACCTCATATGGCATCTAGGTTGCTTATGCTTTTATTTCCAGCTTATCATTTTATATTACATTTATGCCTTTCTTTACAATTTATAGATTCTTATTATTATTCATGCTTTATATACTTGGTATATTATTTTGTACTGACCTCCATTTTGCTGAAGGTGCTGTGTGTTCATACCGCAGGTTCTGAAAGAGACTCTACTAGGCTACCACAGTAGGATCTGTCGAGTTTAGCCGTCAGTAAGTTTCATCTTTCCCATAGATTCTTGGTCAGATGTGGAGTATGTTTTGCAGGGTTATGTACAATATGGGTAGGTAGGGCCCTGTCCTGGCCATATGTTAGTTCAGTTACTCGTAGAGGCTCAAAGACTTGTTTTGGTATGTATATTATTGATGTATAGCCTTGTCGGCTAAGTTGTTTTATTGAACCATATTGTGACCTTGTCGGTCCTGTTGTGTATATATGTTGGGTTAATCCCTCTTGTTCAGTGTTGTTGTTGTGATATAATCTAGTACGGCCTTTTCAGCAGGAAGTTCTACTCATACAGAGGACTGGTCATCAGAGTGGTATGCTCGGGCCAGCAAGGCACCGGGTGCTGGCCACACCCCTTAGTTTGGGGTGTGACTTATATAAATAATCCCCCATTCCTATGGATGGAGTGTTCGAACTTAACATTATTTGTGCACAAAGCTTTAAACAAGTTAATTTACTTAGGGATTTGGCTTTTCAAGCCAGAACCCTTCCAAATCGACTAGTTTTATTTTATTAAAATCTTTTCTTTTCATTTCGCGGCTGAGTAACAGGTATGGAGGAGCTTGAGCATATCCCCAATCCATTCTCGACATGAGGCTACCCCAAAAGAGGTAATCTTTCATCCTTCATATCAATTTTTAGTATTTTCGTATTTATGTGTTTCGCCTAATTGAGTAGTCTTCCTTTAGATTGTGGGTCTATTTTTGTCAAAATTTGGTTAACATGGTCTGTTCAACTTGTCTTGTATGATTTACCTAGGGCTTAGTTGATGGTCTTCATGATTTTGACTGTGTTTATCTTTATCCAATCTAGGCACAAGTTTTATATGTTACATATTAGCAATTGAAGGTGTTACGATTGTCACTAATAAAGGATTCTTAAACATGTTCATAGATAGATAAATAGTAGGATTTTCTAAATGGTCATAAATCATTTGCTCTTTGAATGGACTTTGATGTCACACCCAAACCATGGGGGTGTGGCGGACACCCGGCACCGGGACGGTCAGAGCGAACCACCTGAATATTATTGCATGGACATATAATCGTTTGGGCCGACAAAGCCTCAGAATAATGACCATAAAGCAACACGACATAAAATCCTGCAAATAGAAGAACCCAACCTATGCATATACGCGCACTAAGGCCGACAAGGCCAACACAATCTCTAACCAATATCCAGGCCAACAAAGCCCTACTAAACAAACTGTACAACACATGACATGTCTACAAAGCTTCTAATCGAACGTCGACATAGTACATAAATCGGGATAGGGCCTCGGACATACCCAAAATTCATTTTAAAATTTCTTCGGTCCGGAGCACCGCACAATCCATTTAGATCTATTTCAGTTGCCAATAAAATGGAATACAGGAATACAGGGAACTCTCCATCTAAGTGGTTAATCCGATTAGTCAATTCTCAATGTGATGCATTCGTGAAATGGGACGGAGATCTGCCCGAACTTAGTCCAGTCCTATTAAAGATGGGGGAGAATCAAGCAACTCTTATAGATATATGGGATAGGAAGGAAGAACCATTGATAGCATTTTCAGCACATAAACATAAGCCTGACTCGGCTATACTCCAGAAGGAAATGGAGCTCACCAACAAAAGTTGATATCTGAACACGATCTACAAGGGTGGGTCCTTTCCTCTCTGACCTAAACCTGTGTGGCATGAAATGCAGTATCCCCAGACAAAAGGACATTAGTTGAATAATGTATTGAATACATAAGACAACTTAATAATGGAAACTGAACTGATATACATGATATACTGAATAAAAACTGAGAGTCAATAATTATCTAGAAACATAACTAAGTGTCTCTATCTCATATCATATATGCAATACTGAATATAAATAGCTCAAAAGGAAAACTGCATCTCTATTTAGCCCCAAAGGTAACTGTATCTCTTTATATCCCGGAAGGCAACTATTTCTATGTATAGCCTCGAAGGCAATTGTATCTCTGTATAGCCCCGAAGAAAAATGTATATGATGTTGAATGCATAGCCCCAAATGCAAATGTATGCAATGATTTCCTAAATGATATGCATGATATACTCTTTGTTTCTCGACTACATATGATATACTCTAGCTAAATATAGATACTCGACTAGGGATGACTTCAACTCAAGCAATATGGAGTAATAGAGATATAGAAACTCTATGAATTACTTTTCTCATATACGCTCGTTTGACTCTTACTAATAATGTATTCATGCCAAAAAGAAGGAAGGGACAACCTTTACATACCTATGTCGAGTCGCCTAACAATACAATTCATGCAGCTCGTCTAGCGTCTCACCTTATATTCCAAGAGTTACTGTTCTTCAATCTTACTTCACTTTGAAGAAAGCTTGGATTTCACAACATGATAAAACTAAACAACGAGATCAAAGCGATGAGCGAAACCCATAACAAAATTGTATAATGTTGTTGTATAGACGTTCATCGAATAAGTTTGTTGCCTACTATTCGCTGATACCTCACTTCCATTAGGAGAGTAATTTAATTCAAGAATAGTTATTCCTTAAGAGAATTGTTTTTGTATGTTTTTTTGTCTATTCAAAGTAACTTGTCTATAGTACATAAAGTTGCTACAAAATTTGGTTCTTTCCACTAATTATTTCCAAAGTGAGTATGGTTGAAATGTTAACTTTCAAACATGTTTACCATGAAAAAACACGTGGCTCTCCCCATCTTAATTACTAACCACAAGGATCCATTAGAAGCCTTTTATTATGGACATGGGAATTACACGTTTCAGCCCTTTGCACCAGACATTGATCTTTATCCATCAATATATAATATAATGGTTATCATTCCTTTATAGGACCCGCATGGACATAGTGTCCCCTAAGCATTATCCAACTATTTTAACCAATTCTTTTATCTCCCACTACATTCAAACATTTAACTATTTACCCGCATAATTAATTTCTTGATCTCAATTCACTTAAATAATAATCATTTTTAACAGATCTCATATACTCATTATCATGATCCTCTAATATAGCACTAGTCCATAGCCTCTTTTTGGAACACATAAAAATATTATTATCAATCACTGTCGTCACACTTCTATGTCTGAAATCATTTTGGAACTTCATTTTTTTATACAATGGGCTCTTTATTTTCATACTTAAATATGACCAAAATTCCCCATGGTTCAGGTCTACTTACATATGTCAAGTGGTTCCAACCATAACCTAAAAGTATGGGGTATTACATTGACAAAATATATTCTCACTCTCCGAGCTTACATCGACTTACTTACGATGCAACTTAGCATAAGAAAATATGGGATGTAACATCCTTCCTCCCTTAGGAACATTCATCCTTGAATGTTAGGGTCTACACGTCTAGCCTTCTCATGATCACGCTTGCCCTCATACAAAGGCCATTTATCTATAGACATCACTAACATATGGCTATTACTTCCACTTCGATGCTCGATCCTTTTGACTCAAACCTAGGTAATTTCATTCTAGTATCGCTTAGTATTTACAAACCGGCTCCCTCGTGGACCTCTACGTGAAGTCTTATGCTGAAAGTCATCATCTGTCCACCGCTCTCCTGATTTTACACTTCATGTGCCCTTGATCTCTAACTTACCTCAAACCAGCTACTCTAGTTGTATCTAGACCTTGGTATCTGGGTAAACTATCCCTCGTCTGTACTGCCGACTGTCCTTGTCTCCTATAAGATCTATTGTTACCTGATAGTTCTTCACTAACTGGACACCTCGTATCCATTTCACCTTGTTTGTATTACCTTAGGGTCCAAAACATGAAATTTGCACATCCGATATACATACTTTGATAGGGCCTCCACATCACGAAAACTCTTTTTACTTGTGTCCTTACATGATGCGGTACTAGCCCTCTGGTTGGTTGTAATCTTTTGAATCACGGGTGTCTCCGTATACAACCTCAAATGTAAGTTTTAAACTCAATCCTTATGACTCAACTCTAGAGCACGATTTGCATCTGAAAGAAGGGTAACTAACATCTTAAATACCATGTAGCTTCATGTTTATACAATATGGTGCATAACACATTTATAAACAAGACTCTACTAGACACGGCTTTTATACTCCCTAGGACATGACCTGCTCTGATACCACATTTATCACACCCCAACCTTGGGGGGAGGAGGGGTGGCCGGCACCCGGTGCCTGGACAGTCCGAGCGAACCACCTGAATATTACCACGTGGACGTATAATCGTATGGTCCAACAAGGAATCAACATAATGATCATAAATCAACACAACATAAAATCCTGCAAATAGAAGAACCCAACATATGCATATACGCGCACTAAGGCCGACAAGGCCAACACAATCTCTAACCAATATCCAGGCCAACTATGTCCTACTAAACAAACTGTACAAGATATGACATGTCTATAAAGCTTCTAATAGAACATCAGCATAGTACATAAATCGGGACAAGGCCCTGGACATACCCAAAATTCCAACAGAACATAAACATAGGCCTGACTGGGCTATACTCCAGAAGAAAATGGAGCTCACCAACAAAGCTGATATCTGAACACGATCTACAAGGGTGGGTCCTTTCCTCGCCGACCTGAACTTGTATGGCATGAAATCCCCAGACAAAAGGATGTTAGTATGACTAATGTACTGAATATATAAGACAACTGAATAACGGAAACTAAACTGATATACATGATATACTGAATAAAAATAGAGAGTCAATAATAATCTAGAAATATATCTAACTGTCTATGTCTCATGTTATGTATGCAATACTAAATATGAATTGTCTGGCCTCATGTGGTGTCATGTGTGTAAGTGCATAGCCTCGAAGGTAACATAAGTGACCTGAAGGTTGTGCATAGCCCCAAAGACAAAAATAAATAGCTCTGAAGGTAAACTATATCTCTATATAGCCCTGTAGGTAACTGTATCTCTTTATAGCCCTGAAGGCAACCGTTTCTATGTATAGCCCTGAAGGCAACTGTATTTCTGTATAGCCCCGAAGGCAAATGTATATGATGATAAATACATATCTCCAAATGCAAATGTATGCAATGATTTCCTAAATGATATACATGATACAATATTTGTTTCTCAAGTTGATATGATATACTTTAGCTGAATATAGACTCTCGATGAGGAATGACTTCAACACAAGCAAGATGGAGTAACATATATATATATAAACTCTATGAAATACTCTTCTCATATACGCTCATTTGACTCTTACTAATAATGGGTTCATGCCAAAAAGAAGGAAGGGATATCCTTTACATACCTGTGTCGAGTCGCCTAACAACACAATCCATACAGCTCATCTAACATCTCACCTTATATGCCAAGAGCTACTCTTCTTCAATCTTACTTCACTTTGAAGAAATCTCGAATTTCACAATAAGATCAAAGCGATGAGCGAAATCCATAACAAAATTGAATAACGTTGTTGTATAGACATTCATTGAATATGTTTGATGCCTACTATTCGTTGATGCCTTACTTCCATTAGGAGAGTAATTTAATTCAAGAAAAGTTATTCCTTAAGAGAATTGTTTTTGTACATTTTTTTGTCTATTCAAAGTAACTTGTCTATAGTACAAAAGGTAGCTACAAAGATTGGTTCTTTCCACTAATTATTTCCAAAGTGACTATGGTTGAAATGTCAGCTTTCAAGCCTATTTACCATGCGAAAACATGTGTCTCTCCCCATCTTAATTACTAACCACAGGGATCCATTAAAAGCCTTTTATTATGGACATGGGAATTACACGTTTCAACCCTTTGCACCAAATATTGATCTTTATCCATCAGTATATAATATAATGGTTACCATTCCTTTATGGGACCCGAGTGGACATGTGTCCCCTAAGCATTATCCAACTATTTTAACCAATTCTTTTATCTCCCATTACATCCAAATATTTAACTAATTACCCACATAATGAATTTCTTGATTTGAATTCACTTAAATAATAATTATTTTTAAGAGACCTCATAGACTCATTATCATGATCCTCTGATATAGCACTAGTCCATAGCCTCTTTTTGGAACACACAAAAATATTATTATCAATTACCGTCATCACACTTCTATGTCTGAAATTATTTTGGAACTTCATTTTTGTATACAATGGGATCTTTATTTTCATACTAAAATATGACCCAAATTTCCAGTGATTCGGGTCTACTTACATATGTCAAGTGGTTCCAACCACAACCTAAAAGTATGGGGTATTACATTGACGAAACGTATTCTCACTTTCCAAGCTTATGTCGACTAACTTATGACATAACATAGCATAAGAAAATATGGGATGTAATATTTGAGATGTGTATATCTATGTTAGCAACGATCTATGTGTTGCCTAATCTGAATATCTAGGTATTACATTCCAAAAATCTAGTATGTCAGTGCAAGAGCACTAATACTGAATATGAAGTCTGAATAGTCTGAAACTATCTCATGAACATTATATAAGAACAGAAGTAAAGAGTAAGTCTCTATGGCAGCATGAGAAGATACAAGCTCATCTCGATCTACCAGGCTTGGACTTAACAACGTAGTCCAAAACTTGTCGATGGTGTTGTATCTGCATCCAAAAAGAATGCATCAACTGTAGTATGAGTACACGACGTACTCTTGTAAGCATCATAGGCTGACAACGACAGAATACACGTAACTGACATAAATACCAAGTTGACTCTCATGTAATTCTAATAGACACAATTTGATGATTCACGTAAGACACATTCAATCACATAGATGATTCAATACTTAGACAACTCAGAAACCATTGAACTTCAATCAATACGAATCCACCTTATCATGATAATCAATCAAAATAAAGTACATTTCTCAAGTAATCAACATGTATGAATGAATGATATGAATGCAATGCAGGGTACCTTTCCATCAACTGGTATACACACTCTATAGGTTTTTCCATATAGAAATGACCCATGGGGAACATTCACCGTCCATATACCTCTCATAGCAGCCGAAAATACCTCGGTCTGACTAGAGCTCAAGACTCATTTTTTGAACCATATCAAATCAACATCATCATCTTAGTGTTTCTAAGCCATCTCTTAATAATATTATTATCTTTCATTTTCGGTCTCTTTGGACCGAGAGCATTACATACCACGCCGTGTAATATCACAGTAATCATGAGTGTATGAATGCAACAATAAGAAGGAAAGTAGTCATGGTGTATTAGATGTTATCAAATTCCAGAGATGAAATATCATGCTTCAGAATTATCAATAACACATAATTTCATAAATAAGTCTTTCATATCAAAATCATATGTAATGAGTAAACACACAAGTATCAATCAATGGTTACAAGACCACATAGTAATGACAAGCCCACATAACAACAGTTGGAATCAACCATAAGGCTGATTCCATAAAATACCCATCAAGACAGTTCAACACTGGTACCCACCCAAGCGCTCATCACAACCACTAAGGTTGGACCCCCAACAAGCCCAATACCCTTCAATATTTATAACAACTACAGGCTTCTATCGATGTCTAATTTATTAAACTGTAGCCTATCTTAGAGCCGAGTAGGTGCAACGAACCTGTATCATCTGCCAACGCCTTTCCTTTGCGAAGTGCCTCCGAATAATCTTAGTCTAATATATAGATTCTACATTAATAAAGATTATAATACACATACAAAGGCATAGCCTTCTAAATCACCCGATTATTAAACCCCAAAATTGACCACGGGACCACAAGGGTAAAGATCATAACTTTATTCAAAAATCACGAGAACATTCTAAATAATCATACCCTTAAGTAAATTATAAAACTAAGCACTTTTGGGCCTCCAATTGTATCAACTAGGGGAAATTCCCAATTAGGAACCCTAAATTTCCCCCCAATTTCAAATGAAATCCAATTACAAAATTGAACATTACAATACATCCTACTATTATGACCCAACTCTTATTTACAATATCAAGGCATAAAGATCAATTTTGTCTCCAATTTCATGATTTAAGCCTCATATTATCTACACGAAATTTATGTTCCATCTACCCAAAAACAAGAATATAACCTAGATTCTAAGATGTATTCATAATAAGGAAGTAGAAATGGATTGAAATCTTATCCCAAGTGAAATGATGATAGAATCCTTCTATAACCGCCTCCCTACCGAGCTAGGTCTCACAATATGGGAATGGAGCGAATGACTTAAAAATGGGGTTTTAATTCTAGGTCTGGAACAGCGATCCCATTTCGGCGGAATCCACCTCGCCGAAGTGGCTCTCTTTTGTGAAAAATTTGCCATAGTCGCGGCTCAACTTAATGTCCTTAGAAGACGTTGATTCAGAGAAAACATCACAGAGGTGGATCGCCTCTACGAAACAAAGGCCGCAGGAGCGAACTTTCCGAACATTGAAAAAGCTTGCATCTGCGGACCAATCACTGTAGAGGCGGCTCCGTAGAAGCAACTTAGCCAAAAATGCAAACTTTCCACCAAATACCCGAAAATACTCTCGAGACCTCCCAGATACAAACTAAATATGCTACCCATGTGTAAACGATGCTACAAACTCGCTTGCACACTCGAATTCTCATATGACCAAGCTACGACCCATTTTCTATGAAATCACCCAAAATACTCAAGTTTCACAAATTTGCAAATAGTGACACAAAACACATCTGAACACCCCAGGAAACAAACCAAGGACTCGACTATGTCATAAATGACGCTTTAGACCCATCGCAAGTGATGAAACATGGAAAAGAACCCATATACTAAAAAGCCAACTTTGGGTCAACTATATCATTTCAATATTATCCAAGTTTGGTTTTTCTTCCCAAATTCATTCAAAAGCACCTTGGGAACTGTGCTAACCACCTCCGCATTTCACAAACCCCACATAGAGTCTACGGAAAGTGTAATTTGGTCAAATAAAGGTCTTAAGATAAATTTAATCGAATGGGTCATTACAGCTGGGCCCACCTATTTCTCTTTGTTATCTGTCTCCAGAACCTATGATGGGCTCGCCCGTGCGTTTTTCTTTTTATCTTTTTGGGCTAAGTTTGTGTGTTCATCATAAGATGTCAGATATTTAGAGAAGATAGAGCATGATCAAGCCATCATAGCTAGCTTGACTCAGGAGTTGGAGTTCACACATGAATGTTTGGAGGATCTCTATACTCGGGTGAAGAGAGTGATAGATAAGACTGCTCCATTTCCTTTCACATAGAAAGGTTTCTGGGTAGATTTATTGCTAACATTGACTCACCCCGGATTTAGACCGCCTTTCGAAGGGCTAAGAAGTCTCAGAAAAATAAAGTGTCATCATCCGCCATTGGAAGCCATTTCTACCGATCTCATTTACTTATTTATAGCCCATTATAAGCTTTATCATATTTTTAAAACCCTATAAGGAAATATTATTATAAATGAAATCATGATTGGGAAGGAAATGGTTTGAGTTGACAAGTGGCGCAATTAGTTCTTTTTTGACCCATAACATTCCATACCACTCGGTGTAATATCACAGTAATCATGAGTGTATGAATGCAATAGTAATAAGGCAAGTAGTAATGGTGTATGAGATGCAATCAAGTTCAAGAGATGAAATACACATGCTTCAGAATTATCAATAACACATAATTTCATAAATCAGTCTTTCATAGCAGAATCATATGTTATTAGTAAACATACAAGTATCAATCAATGGCGATAAGCCCACGTAGTAGCGACAAACCCACATAACAACAAACAGAATCAAACCTAAGGTTGATTCCCCAAACCACCCATCAAGACAGTTCAACACTAGTACATACCCAAGCATTCATCACAACCACTAAGGTGGGACCCCCAACACGCCAAATACCAATCAGTATTTATAACAACTACATGTTTCTATCGTAGTCTAACATATTAAATCATAGCCTACTTGGGAGCTGAGCAGGTGCAACAAACCCCAATCCTCTACCAAGGTCTTGCCTTTACGAAGCGCCTATGAATAATCATAGTCTAATATATAGATTTTACATTAATAAAGTATTATAATACACATACAAAGGCATAGCCTTCTAAAGCACTCAAATATCAAAGCCCCAAATCAACCCCGAGCTCACAAGGGTAAATATCAAAAATTTAGTATTAAAATATCATGAGAACATTCTAACAAATCATATCCTTAAGTTAATTAGGAAACTAAGAACTTTTGGGCCTCCAATTGTAACAACTAGGTGAAATAACCAATTAGGAACTCAAGATTTTCCCCCAAATTTAAATGGAATCCAGTTACCAAATTGAACATTACAAGACATCCTACTATTATTATCTAACTCTTGTTACAATATCAAGACATAAAGATCAATACTTAGCCTCCAATTTCATGATTTAAGCCTCTTATTATCTACATGAACCTTAGGTTTTATCTACCCAAAATAAGAATAGAACCTAGATTTTAAGCCATAATCATAATAAGAAAGCAAAAATGGATTAAAATATTACCCCAAGTGAAATGATGATGGAATCCTTCTATAATCACCTCCCCACCAAGCTAGGTCTCACAATATGGGAATGGAGAGAATGATTTTGAAATGAGGTTTTAATTATAGATGTGGAGCAGCGATTCCGCTTTTCCAGAATCGACCTCACCGAATCGGATCGCTTCTGCGGAAAATCTACCGTAGAAGAGGCCCTACTTAATGTACACAGAAGACGCTGATGTGGAGAAAACATCGCAGAGGCGGATCGCTTCTGCGCCAAAAAGGCCGCAAGAGCAGACTTTCTGAACCTTGCCAAAGTTCGCATCTGCGGACCAACCACCGTAGAGGTAGCTCCATAGAAGTAACCACTAGTTCGTTAGTGTGACACACCAGTAACCAACAACATAGCCAAAATTCCAACTTTCCACAAACACCCAAAACACTCCCGAGACCTCCCAGATATAAATCAAACATGCTACCTAAGTGTAAACGATACTACCAATTCGCTCACGCACTCAAATTTCTCATACGACCAAGCTACAACCCAATTTTCTACGAAATCGCCCAAAATACTCAAGTTTCACAAATTTACAAATAGTGATATAATATACATCTAAATGCCTCTGGAAGCGGACAACGAACTCGACGAAGTCATAAATGATGATTCGGACCTACCGAAAATGACGAAACCCAAAAATGAATCCATATACTCAAAAGTCAACTTTGGGTCAACTATATCATTTCAACACTGTCCAATTTGGGTTTTTCTTCAAAAATTCATTTAAAAGCACCTGGAGAACCGTGCTACCCATCCCCGTGAGTCACAAACCCCATATAAAGTCAATGAGAAAGGTAATTTGGTCAAATAAAGGTGTTAAGCTAAAAACAACTGGACGGGTCGTTACATTAGATACCAATAAAACAATATTCATCCTCGAACGGAGATAAACAAAAGAGGAAACATACCAGAATCAGTAAATAAGTGAGGGTATTTGATCTACATATCAGCCTCAGTCTGCTAAGTAGGCTCCTCAACCAAGCGGTGCTTCCATTGTACCTTCATATAAGCACTCTCTTTTGATCTCAGTTTTCTAACCTGCTTGTCCAAAATGGCGACATGCTCTTCTTTAAACTCCAAATTTTGATCAAACAAGACGGAGTCCCATTGAATGATGTAGGACCCGTCGACATGGTACTTCTTCAACATAAAAATAAGAAATACTGGATGAACACCTAAAAGGCCTGGGGGCAGAAATAACTTATATGCCACCTCTCCAACCCTCTAAAGAATCTCAAAAGGCATGATATACCTCAGACTCAACTTCCCTATCTTGCCAAACCTCAAATCGCCTTTTATAGAAGAGACCTTCAATAGAACCCTGTCACTAACCATGAACTCCATGCCTCTAACCTTCCAGTCTGTATGCTCCTTCTGCATACTCTAAGCCGCCATGAGCTTGTCCTGGATCACATTCACCTTTTCTAAGGAGTCCCTCAACAAATCTGTACCCCAAGGCCTCACCCCAAACACATTAAAACACCAATCAAAGAATGACATCTCTTACCATATAAAGCGTCGAAATGGCACCACATAATTTATAGAGTGATAATTATTGTTGTATGCAAACTCTGTCAAAGGTAAGAATTATTCCCAATGACCACCAAAATCAACCACACAAGCCCATAGTATATCTTCCAAAACTAGAATGGTCTGCTCGGACTGACCATTCGTCTGAGGGTAAAATGTCGTACCGAGATCTAAATGAGTGAACAACTCCTTTTGCAATGCCCTCATAAATGATAAATAATCTTACAAGCCAGACAGTGCCAAGATAGTCACTCGCTTAGAAAAAAGTCAAATAAATGATCGTATGAGCCAGACAATGCCAAGAGGGTCGCTCAGTCTGGAAGAGTCAGAAAAATGAGCCAGATGATTCCGAGAGGTTAACTCGCTCAAACAAAGTCAAATCAAGAAGGTAACATGGGCCAGACGATGCTAAAAGGGTCATCCGCTCGGGAAAATCAACTTAAGAGGACATGATGATGAAACCACACAGGTGTGGTAAAATAGAAATAAACAATCAACCACATCACCATCCCAGAAAATGGAAACAAGATCGAAGATGCTGAGGAAAAGACGCAAGCTGGTCAGACTAGATCCAGATGCATACGGAGAAAATATAGAGCTTTTTTCTTGGGCAATCGGTCGAGATAAGGTGTCAATGAGAGTCAAGCTCTCTGGACATGACTTAGGGATCACTCTACACCACACTCAGCCATGAAAATTGATTTTGAAATTTTTACTCTCTACTTTGCTTTTTTTAAATCTCGTGACCGGTCGGACACGTACCAGAAATGTTTTTATCAAAATCAGACAAAGGCATTCCCGTATAAGATATATCATTTTCAGCCTATTGATTCGATCTACAAGTGACCTGATTCCATAAGACCGATGATATGTAGGCGGACTCAATACCATAGGATCGATCACACTCCAACAAATCATTCTGGTATTTCTCAATTTTGACAGTTGAGGTCCCAAAATTTTGTTTAAAAAAAATATACATTAGAGGTCTAGTTTAGTCGAACTATAAATTACATGAATTCTCATACAACCTGAGATTTGTAGGAAACCTAGAGACCAGGTTCCGACTATAATTTGTGAAAAGAGAAGTATTTTTATTTGGTCGGCCAAAAATTAGGTTCGTCAAATTTCGCTGCACAGAGATGGTCCCACCATATTCAAACAATGAAGGTGCCACCTAATTTTTTCTATCCAATAATTTTATTTAATTGTTAAAAGTTCCTGAGTCACAAATGGATTAAAATATACATTTTTACAAAGAAAAAATGATTTTACAAAATCTTGTCGGTGACATTTTGCCATTTCATTTGGCAAAATACCATCAGGTATATTATTGTATATCATCTTATATTTTTGTATATATTTTCTATAATTTTGAAACGTATTTATCAAAATTGTGATTCAAAACGGTGAGAACAATTATTTAATTAATTGTTTAAAACTATTTAATGGTCAATTGATAAATATTGTACTCCGTTTAGTCAATAAATTTGATTAATTAATTAAGTAAAGTATCAAATTACATCCCAATTTTGGGGTATTTTAATTTAATTATAAAATTTTATATATTTTCTGGTCACTATTGAAAGGTTTAATTAAATTAGTGTCAATTGGGTCTTTAATTGAAATAATTTGCATGGTTTTTATTACAATTGAAATGCATATGGCCATATTTTAAATTCAAACGGATATTCGTTTTGCAAAATGTGGCAAATCTCACTCACTCATGCAGAGAATGATATTTGGGTTAATTTATCTTAAATACGACCGAGCCTTGTCCATCAAGAACCGAACCCGGCTCATCTTCACTGTTAAGATGGGCAAACCCTTTTCTCTTTGTCATTTCGCGAACTTCCCCTAAAGGGTAAACCCTAATCATCGCCGCCTCTCTCTTCACGATCTAACCAAAAAGGCAAAGTCAAGGTGTACGTTGCTGCGTCCAGGTCCGTGCATGGTCAAGAGGGGCAAAGCATTAATTTCTCTACACTTTACCATGTCATCTCCACCACAGCTCAGCCAAAAGAGGTGAGGTTGCCCCTCTTTTTTACATTTCTTCTGTGATTTCTTAATGACTCTTTTCCTGTTAGATTTCAAATGGTCAATTTTGATTGGTTTATTCCATTTAGGAGGGAAATTTCACCCTCAAATCCACCATCCCACATCGATCAAAAGCCTAGTCTTTTGGGGATTACGAGGCCTGTATAAAGGATCCCCCTTTCCTGTGGATGGAGAGTTTGAACTTAGCATTATTTGAACACAAAGCTGAGTAACGAGTGTGGAGGAGCTTGAGCATATCCTCAATTCATTCTGAACCCGAGGATGCCCTCAAAAAGGTAATCCTTCTTGTCAATTTTCATGCGTTTATGTGTGTGTATTTGGCCTAATTGAGTAATATTCCTTTAGAATATGGGTCTGTTTCGGTCGATATTGTGTTAACATGGTTTATTCAGCTGGTCTTGTATGATTTACCTAGGGCTTAGTTAATGTTCTTCATGATTTTGATTGTGTTTATCATTAACTAATATAGGTACAAGACTTAAATGTTACATGTTAGCAATTTAAGGTGTTACCATTGTCATTAATACATGATTCATTAGGATTCCTAAATGGTCATAAATCATTTGCTCTTTGAATGATCTTTGAGATGTGTATGTCTAAGTTAGAAACCATCCATGTGAACCCAATGTGTGGACATTTGCCAACCTCTCCTGTGAATTAGTGATAAGATTATTGTATGTTGTGCTTTGATTCCATAAGTGATCTGTGAAGTTGAGGTTGTTTGCATTGTTAGGTTTAAGGGACCTGATTCATGTGTTATATTCATTTCTTGTGAGCTGGAGTTTCCATTTAGTAAATGAGCCAAGCGTTTTAAACAAGAAATAAATAGGAAACTCTAGACGCAAGTTTGGGTGTATGTTGTCTTTTGTGTGAATTCATGTCATTAATCTATCTGTTTGAGCTTCTGAAGTTTTGTATACTTGAATCTATGTAAGCTGAGTTGACCTTATGAAACCATCCTTCACATAAACAAGCTTGATCCTATCTATCTAAACATGAGTTTGACTACCTTAGGAAGGATGTCTATTTTCTGGTTTCTTTTAATTTTGTGTGCGCTTGGTAGAGATAGGCTATTGCTTTTAACACATGTGAGATTGAAATGTTAATGTGAATTTGAAAATCTATAGGTTGTTGAGATGTAAAAACTTGATCACACTCATCTCCTTTACTGGCTGATTGACTGATATAAATGCCTATAGGAACTTGAACAATTCTTGTATTTGACTGATTGACTATGTGGAAAAGAAGTGTCAAACACTTTTGGGCCTTGTATTGTGTGATGTCTCTGATCTCGAAGCCAAGATGAGAGTTGAGTGGTTTCACTCAACCTCTTTATGGTCTGTCCGAATCAGGGGTTCCTCTTTACCATTTCCATAAGCCTATGGGAACCTTTTGAATATGTGAAAAGATGTTATTTGCCTTGAAACATCCACAATGTTATTTGCCTTGAAAGGGAGACATTTTATTTTACCTAAATCTACTCTTCTGAAAAAGTACTCTTTCATTGGCGCTTATCATTGTGAATAAGGTGTAATGGAGAAGACATGAATGCAATTAAGATTAGAATATTAATCAAAGATATATATTCAACCTATGAAAAGACAAAGGAAATACATGAGAAAATACCAAACGTAATAAATAAATAAAAACTAAGACAAATCATGTAGATATTTGTAATGACCCGTCAGGTCATTTTTAGCTATAAACTTTTATTTGACTATCTTACTCTTTCTGTAGATTCTATATGGGGTTTGTGATGTTCAGAGATGGGTGGCACAGATCCCGAGTTCCATTTATGTGACTTCGTATGAAAAATCTAAAATAAGAACCTTAGAATTTGATAGTTTGACTAAACGTTGACTTTTGAGTAGAGGAATTTGTTTCAAGGTTCCGTCACTTTCTATAGTTCCAGAGGATCAATTATGACTTAGTTGATTCATTAGTTTGCTTCCCAAGACAATCAGATGTACTTTGTAGCTTTATATCTTAAATTTGGATAATTTGTTATTTTAAGCGATTCGTTAGAAAAGTATGTCTTCGCTCGGTTAAATGGGAAAAATGAGGGTGCGAGTGAGTTTGTAGCACTGTTTAACTTGGTAGAGTATATCTGGTTTGTGTCCGGGGGGTCTCGGGAGTGTTTCAGGTATTTGATGGATGTTTCAGTTGAAATCCATTTTGCTGGTTCAGGTATTCCGCCCCATCTAGAGTCTTCACGCGGAGGCGTATACGCCTCCGCTGCATCTTGTCCGTTTATGCGCTGAGGCGAACTATCAAGTGATTGTGCCTCAGCGAGTCTGTTGTATGCCGGAGCGAAACCATGCATGTGGAGTCTATTCCGCTGCTAAATCTGAAAACTTCATAAATTTCCTAGGTCGAATCACTTTCCCAAAATAACATTTCCTCATTTCTAGAGCTACCAAAGGGGGATTCTTGAAGGTTGGGATTAAATTGTTCATTTGAGGTAAGATTCTTTATCCCTGGTATTTCATGTTTTAAGTCTCTAATGGTGGAATAGAATATCTGTAAATTGGAGAAGATGAATTTCAGTGTTCATATTAGATTAAGAGAGGTTGAATCTTTGATTTAAGGTGTATTATGGTTTAATATGTCTTCATATTGTAAATTAGCATTGGATTATGATAGAAGATCATGTTGTAGCATTCAATTTGTGTATAGAAGACCTTTCCAATTTAGAGGAAATTCTAGGGCTTATAAATTGGGTTTTTTTCTAGATTGTGCAATTAAAGGTCCAAATGAGCTTATATTTCCAATTAACTTAGGGATATGATCATCTAGTATGTGTTTATGCTTTTTGGGTAATTAAGTTTAGATTTTGATATTGTAGGCCCGATGTTGGATTTGGAAGTCTTAGTATACTTGAGGACTACGTCCTTGTATTATGTGATAGCTTTATTTTAACATATAATATATGCATGTTAGACTTGAATTACCACAAGGTGCTCCGAAAAGGAAATGCTTACATGGAGGGTTTGACTCGAGACTCCTGCTCGGCTCAGAGGTAGGTTATAGTTTACTTTCACTAGACTCTGATAGAAGTATGTAATTTGTTACATATATTGAGGGGTAGTGGCTGTGTTTATGGGTCCCACTCAAATAGTTGTGATGAACTTTTGAGTGGATATCGGTATTGAACTGTGATGATGGGTGATTTGGAGAATAAGCCTTAAGTTGATTCTAACTGCTGATTGATTGGGCATGTCGCCATTATGTGAACTCGTCGCCATAATTGCTATTGATGTGCTTATTCATCACACAAGTTTTGATATGATATCTTGATCGTACTTGGATTATAAGTTATTGAATTATTGAAAGCATGTGATATTCATCTCTATACATGGTTGCATCTCATTACATCATGATTCTTGCCCTGTATTGTCATTTGCATTCATACACTCATGGTTCTGATGATATTGATATGAGAGGTATGGAAATATTGAGGGTCCAAGAGACCATAAATGTAACAGCTTTATGAGATTATGGCAATATTGCTATGATGATGATGATGATACACGGTGAAACGGGTTGCATGCCTGCAATGGTTATTATCATACAACCAATAGCCATGCTCCGATGAGAAATTCTGGAGGAGTATATGGACTTCGCGGGTCCCATATGGGTGTTCATAGAATTTGAATGCCTATATCCTGGAAGATGAAAGGTACATGGCACATGCATTACATTCATATCATACATACTTCATTTCATTGATTATCTGTTGATGAATTAAGTGTTGGATTGGTAATTGATGACTTGACTAATTTCTGGATAAATGAGGATTTGGACTAATCATTAAGTACTTGGACACTACTATTAAACCTTTATGGAATTGGATAACTCTTATGAATATGAGGTCGTATGTGAAATAAGTGGCTTGTTGCTTCAGTGAACTTTTACACGAACTACGTGACTTAATTGGATTATTGAACTGTCTAGTATAGGATTTATTTGGTATCAACTTGATATTTATCTCCTTTTGCGTATCTTTCATCGTTGTTGGCCTACGATGCCTACGGTGGTATGTTTGTGTACTCATATTACACTTACTACATTCTTTTTGGATGTAGATACAACTCATTTTGCTAGTTCAGGACTTCATGGCTGAATCTGAGCAGGTGGATCTCCAGTGTTCGGGGTGAGGATGCTGCCATTCAGCATTGCCCTGGATGCTCTTATCTCTATTTATGTCTTTTACTTGTTCCGGGAGACTTTATCAGACTTCTTAGACTCTTGTATTTGGATTTAGTGCCCTTGTATTATTGACCAGATTTTGGGGATTGTAGAACTTATTATCAAATTTATTCCGCATTCATGTTATGATTAGACAATCTTATTAAATCTTGTGTTATTTCTGCATTTCTTATTTTTATCGTGTTGCTAGTTGGGAGTGGGTAGGTGTGAGTAAAGTGTACGTGCCACCATGATCTTAAAAAAGGGTCATGACAAAGTTAGACGAGAGACAGTGAACAAGTATTTCCATGAATTGGCGCAAAGGAAAGCATCATAGATCTTCTTAAACTGTTCGTTAAAATAAAAGTTCCAAATTATTAGTGAATATTGAGATTCAACTCCTTTAATATGCGGACTTAAGTAATATGATTATTTATCACGATCCAAATCATAGGTCATGGTGGCATTTACATTATCCCCTTATAAGCGAACCATCCCCAAAATTATTTTAACACATTAAAACATTGTAGAATAATTAAACTATAAGGATATAACATTTCTTCATTCAAACATATGATTATCAAAATCCTTTACAATACCACTTTTGTCAAAATCTGGTTTGACTCGTACAAGGACTACAATGAATACAATGAATACAAAAGTAAAATAATTTCTGCTTTGAATTAATAAGGACAACCAACTCAAATGAAGACCCGGGCAACCAATAGGATGAGCGGCATGGCCTAAACCTTCATGTACTCTGAAGCTGCAAACTGAATCAATCGCTATACCTACATCAACATAAAATATGCAACAAGTGTAGTATGAGTACACAACGTACCTCCGTAAGCATCATAGGCCGACAATGACAGACAACACGTAACATACAAAAATATCAAGATAACACGCAAATAATCCTACACTAAACAGTTTGTTATATCACGTAAGTCACCTTCAATCACATATATGGTTTAACACTCAACAATTCAGAATATGGACACTAGGTCATCTAGAACATGTAAGGATACATAATTCTCATACAGTTAAATCCACTAGACTATATTCAAGATCTGGATCACATTAATCTAACCATATAGGCCTAATTAGCCTTACTAATATGGATGGTTGAATGCTTAGAGAATACAACCACATTGCAATCTTTCACATAAACACTTGCAATCTTCACATAAACACATACTGGGCAAACACTACTACTATTGATCTGATATTACCTTAACACGTACACCTTGTTACTATCCGTATGTTAAAGACTTTGGTATATGCAAGCTTATTACACAATCCTATTATGTTTGAATAAGTGGTTACAATCATGAATTTACTATTTAAAGATAGTTCTTGACATATCTAACTCAGACGAGACGAAAGTTACAATAGCAATACATATATCATTTAGATCCTAGACTTCATATCAAGTAATTATTCTCATTTTGAAGTTAATATTCACCTTCTTATATCGGAGACCAACTCAAACACTAAGACTCAAATAGTATACACGAAAGGCATCAACTATATCAAATAAACCATCCAATCATACCATCCATAGTCATATCCAACAACCAGACATTATAAGATGCTTATGAAATGTATGTAATGTCATGAGTATGATGCAATGCAAAGATACCTCTCAGTCAACCAATATACACACTCTATAGGTCTTTTCCATATATAAGTGACCTATAAGGGACTCACACTGTCCATATAATTCTCCTAGCCAACCAAAAAAACCTCGATCTGATTAGAGCTCAAGACTCATTTGTCAAGCCATATCAAATAATCATTATCATCTCAGTGTTTCCAAGACATCTCATAATAGTACCATTACCTTTCCTTTCCGGTCTTATTGGACCCACAACATTCCATATCACTCCATTTAAATACCACAATAATCACGAGTGTATGAATGCAACAATAATAAGGCAACTAGTCATGATGTATGAGATGCAATAAAGTTTAAGAGATGAATAACATATGCTTCAGAATTCTCAATAATACATAATTCCATATAATCAGTCTTTCATATCAGAAGCACATGTGATGAGTAAACACAACAAGTATTAATCAATGGCGACAAGCACACATAATGGCGACAAGCCCACATAACAGTAGTCGGAATCAACCCTAAGGTTGATTCCCCAAATCACCCATCAAGACAGTTCAACACCGGTACCTATCCAAATACTCATCACAACCACTAAGGTGGGATCCCCAACACACCAAAAACCCCTCAATATTTATATCGATTACATGCTTCTATCAAAGTCTAGTATACTAAACTGTAGCCTACCTCATTGTCTAGCGGGTGCCATGAACTCCTGTCCTACATTGTACTTTAGAGACACTATCGGACAGTCATAGTTTAAACGTTTACGTAGAATCCCTATGATAGCACACATTCAATAGCACATAAGTACCAATTTTAAATAAGGAAACACTACTCTGCCCCCAAATGACCCCGGACCCATAAGGGCGAAATAAGAAGTTCAATTTAGGAAATCGTTACTCAAGTCTAAATAGTAGTAATTTTTAAGGTCTTTGGAATTCATCCACAATCGAACTCTAATTGGATAAATTACTTGAAAGGGCTCATTTTTATGAAAGTCTTTATTTACCATAATCAAGAAGTAGTAATAACTGGAAACTACATCTTCAAAATAGTTCCTCCTTAGCTAAATACTCTCTACCATGTATAAGTAAACAAGAAAGTTCTCATCTTGGTCACCCATTTCATCAAAACTCAATTTGAGATTTTAAGTAAAAACACTAGGTAATATTCCGCCCATAAAAAATTAAAAACTTGAAATAATGAAACATTAACGATCTAATAGCATAAAAAGGAAGGTCTAGGATTTACCCCAAGATAAGTGATGGAAAAACCCATCAAAATGATCCCAAACCAACTCGTAGCTCCCACGAGTGAGTTGTCAAATGTGGGTTTCAGAATGTAGAAGATTAGTTTATAAAAGAATTTGTCTACAATCGTTTCCGCCTCTGTGGACCATCCTCCGTAGAAGCGACCTCGCATCTGGGGTAGGATGTCTGCAGGGGCGGTTTCATTAAACCCTACAAAATATCACCTAAACGAATATGCAGCCACATGTGCGGCCTTGCACCAGCGTAAAGGTTTCCGCCGTAGCGGATCTAACCCAACCTCCCATACTTTCGCATATGTGGACCGGCCTCTGCAGAAGCGGCTTCGCAGATGCGGTAAGATACTCGCTTGGGCGGCTTCGCCCAGTTCTAAAGTACCAAACCCCATGGACCCTGATATAAACTCTAAATGCTTCCCACATATAATTTATCTGACAAAATTTACTCACATCTCTGAATTCTCGTCATAATATTATTACAACATGTCTTAACCATTAATCGTC
This sequence comes from Anisodus tanguticus, assembly GCA_034509755.1. Classification (NCBI taxonomy): domain Eukaryota; kingdom Viridiplantae; phylum Streptophyta; class Magnoliopsida; order Solanales; family Solanaceae; genus Anisodus; species Anisodus tanguticus. Next base: position 26,836,563 of record CM067559.1, read on the forward strand.
CCCCAATTAGCACATAAAATAAAGTTGAAGGCTCAACCTTATCCGATAGCCTCGCAAGGTGAAACATGACTCAACTGCACGGTACTTGGGCTTTTCAAAATTAATGATTTTCTTACGAAACCCTGAACCACAAGCAAGGATCGAAAGTTAATTTTCATAATTTCGAACTTAGGAAGCGTCTATGCTTTTGATCGTTTCTCCAAGTCCTATGGAACAAGTATGTCTGAGTGTATTTCTAGATCGTGTCCTAGTATTAGTAGTATTTTCTTGATTAGCTTGGGGACCACCTTTACGTATAGTGGCCTAACATCCAGGACTCTTCAAGGCCGCAAAGTATTAGGCACTACTAATAGTGCATATCAGGTACTAGAAGTATATGATAATCTTGTATATAATTACAATCGTAAACTAGAACGAGAGATAAGGAAACTGTTATAGTTATAAAACCTTTTCCTCTAACGCATGATATAAGAATCAACGAAAGGAAATTGTTCTAGCATGTCCTGTAGCATCTAATATAAGTGTGGCAATCAACACACTCATAAGTAGGACTCTACAAGACATAATTCATGACTCTTTAGGAAAACTAATCATATGTTATGATACCAACAAGTCATTCCTTCAAATTGCGGTGGGACGTGATTGACACCCAACCTGAACTACCCGCCGGGTGAACCTTGAATCTTCTGTCTGAATTATGTCTAATAATTAATTTAATATTACAATAACATTAAGTACCATAAAAATAAAATACCTAAAACTAAATTAGATCAACAATCTGATAACTAATAATACTAATGTAGCTACACTGTAAATTGTAACCCACTAGATTAAGTCATGACCCTCCACTCTTCTCTAAATACATATTCTTCAGGGCATACTCGAAAAACTAAAATAATTTAAATAAAATTAACAGAGATTGGGTCTTTCAATGAATGAATCGCGAAACAAAGCCTAGAGCAGGATGTTGGTCTAACTGATGGAACCAAACTCAATGCTACTTGTATCTGCATCCAAAAAGGAAGCAGACTCACATGAACTAAGTACCACCAACATATCATTAGTTCTCATCAAATATGATATTTTAGTTAATTCTATCACTTCGCATGAGTAATATGTAGTGCAGTAGTGGTACTATGACCCTGCGGAGGTTTTAGCACAACTTCAAGATTTGGCAATTTAAATGTGTCCATTTTTTATTATTCTCAAAGGATTGGGTGCATGGCGGACGATTTTAAAGCGGACTATTTGTTTTTTTAGACTTCTTACTATTAGACAGTGTCCATAAATCTCATAAAAAGTACCTAAAGATTCATGTGTAATCTTTGATTTAATATCTTACCAAGATTTACAATATTTTATAATTTTATTAGATCATCTTTCAATGTATAAAGTTATTTATATTAAATTACATGTTCTCTACAGTTACAAAATTTTCATAAATATATGATAACATATTAATAATTTAAATTTGAGTAAAATTCTACTCAAATCATAGTATAAAGTTATTTATAAGTCATACATGAATTATGTGTCCATGAGTATATAGGAGCCTAATAGTTATAGTTCTCGAAAGTAACTCTCTCCGCCCTATAACTGGAAAAAAGGAGCACGGCGAAAAGCCAACCTTCTTTTTTTTTATTCGTTTGACGAATACATATGAGCTACTTGAAATTTAACTTTTAAAAGAACTTGATTGATAATAATCTCAAAAAATGTAAACATTTGCTTGGTAGCTTGACCAATTAACTATGTTCACACTTAAATTTTTGTAAAAATCTAATATATTATTTACATGTTAAAATAATAAACAATTGCCCATGTTTTGATTTTAAAAATGTCCAAATATGAAAAATGCCATTATTTTCTTTCTAAAAGAACAGAATCAAGAATCAACAAATCTGATCCTACTTGCATTTCCGCGTATCCTCAAAGTATTTTCCCTCTTCTCAATTTTGTTATATATATACACACACACCTCCAGTTTCATCCCTCAACTTAACATTACTTTTCAATTATAATTTTTGAGTTTTCTTTTGAAAATATTTTGTTTCTCTAGATCTTCCTATATACATATGGCTTCTTCAAAGGATGAAGTAAATGTTTGTCGGGATATAATTCCCTATGTGCCGCCTATTCCAATAGTGGTACGTAAGATTACTTTACTCTTTCTTTTTTTCACTTGCTTGGTACTTTAATTTCCCTTTGTTATCATTTGCATATGTTTTGTTTTTAGTTTTTTGTGTATTATCAATAATGTGAATTTAAATTTTTAGTTAATTTTTCCTCCTTCACTAGAGAAGTTCGGCCATTTATTTACACTTGATGTTGGTGGTATTTGAATTATGTCCTCATGTAGTTTTAAAAGTATAGAGGAATTTGAGTTGTATATCTAGGTTAGATATATGGTTCTCAAGAGAATCATGTTTGTAGAAGCTTATTGTTTCCCTTAGTTGTTTTAGTTTTGATAAGTTAATACAATCACAATCTATCAGATTAATAATATGTAATTTTCATTACTATTGAATTAAAAAGATTAATAAATATTAGATCTATTTGTAATTAGGATGTTTTGTTTTATTGTTTCAATTTTATCTAATGTCACCGAAAAGACTAGCTAGGGATTGTTTTCCTTTTTCATGTGGCTTCGCTAGATGTGTATCATAGAATTAATTCAATACAAATTCACAAAACTAAAAGAGCCTAATTAATAGATAATATGATAAACTCTATATTAATATTTTCCAATGTTTTATCAAACTGAATTAATTATATATGCTAAAAATATTATAGTTTATGTTGGGTCCCAGGGAGCTATGGAACAATAAATGAAATGCAAATAAACCAAATCAACTTTGAATGTCAATTCTGTTTCCGAATGTCAGGACTAATGTTGTCTGATAACAGTAACAACACAGTAGTAAAACAGAAAACCTTTGAAGAGTAAAAAGCAGCGGAAATATAAAGAACACAGATTTTAAATTTTCATAAGTTATATGTTGATATAACTTATGATGGTCAATGACCAAAAGTATTGTATATATTATATACAATTGAATAAATTCCTTCTTTTACAATTTTACAAAGTACAACAAAAAGGAATTAAAAATGGTGAAGTCGCAGATGACTTCTGCCTGAAAAATCTACCTAAATAGACATAGACAACTTCTCATTACAATTGCTTCAATACATAACACATCTAGAATCTAAGCAGCAATTGTGATGTTTGACAGAATGTTGTCGACACGCTCAGGCAACACTTGTGATCCAATTTTCTGGGCTTAATTCCCGAGAGCTCTCTTGGTATTTTTGATTTCTGATTCTGGATATCGATTCACTTCGGTATCCTTTCTATTTATAGTAGGGAGTCTTCCTTGAAAAGCTCATCGATTTGTTGTGAAGGTTGAGGGAAAGGCAGCTGGTAAGGTTTGTTGGAGAAGATCATGGAGCAAAATCCTCTAACTTATTGGACTTGTTCCTCAAGCATAGCAACGACTTTGACTTGTTTTTTCCACGTTTTTCATCAGCTCATATTTACCTTGCCAAGTCACTTTTACTTCGTAGTAATATTTCCACGAATATTGCTTCATTCCGTAAAGTAAGGCAAAACTGTTTTTCATAAAATGTTAGTCCGAATGTTGTGACATTTGTTCCAACATTTCTTAGATTCAAATTAATACTTAAAACGATATGTTGGGCAGAATGTCACAACACTAAACCAAACATTAACAGTTTCAAATCTAAAGAAAGGTACTTTGACCAACTTTTAAGTGTTGACTTACCCTTTTATTAATTCTTGAGACACACCATAACTATTCTCATTTTAGTATGTTTGGACATTTAGCGGATGTTTTTAAAGGAGGATCGATTTCAATTTTCTTGTATGGATTATTACCTCAATTGAAGGTGGAAATTAATGTTTTCTCATATTTATTTGATAAGAATAATAGATTCATTAAGCATATAGAATATTTTTATATATGTAGTTTCTTTTGTGGATTATTGAGAAAATTTTATTTTTAAATACCTTTATTTTTTACAAATATGATTGTCAAACTGAGGTCGAGATAAAAGTATCAATAAACGATATATAAAATTCTACCATGACTAACCAATCTATTCTCTTAGTTTGTCAATTAAGCAAGAATATTACTACCTCGGTCCATTTTATGTGGACGGTAATTTCTATATCAAAAAAGATATATTTTTCATTTTACCTATAATATCATGCTTTTATAATAAATTTCATGATATATTTAAAATCAAGAGTTTTTAATGTCTGTTTTTAAAAAAAAATATGAATCCAATTAAACACTGACTTCACCCCTTTCAATAACTTTTAATATCTTTTTAATTGCATGCAGAAGAATGTTGGAACTGTAATAGTACCCGAAGAATTGACTGAGAGGAAGAGAAGACTAGTTACTTCCAAAATTATAGACAAGAACGATGTTATCTTCCAGATTGTACCTTCTGAAGGTGAAGCAGACCTTTACACCATTAAACTAAAAAAGGTTAGTACAATTGAGGGACTACTAAGATTGTTTTTATGTTTTTACTAAGGTTAGTACATTTGATTAGTTGTTACTAACATTGCTAATACGGTCAAACATGTCTATACCGATGTCATTTCTCTGGATATTTTTTTATTGCTATAGTGAAGTGTTGTTATAGAGAAGATATAATATAAGATACCATGAAAAATTGATTCCACATTAAACCTAATTATTATAGTAAAATGTTGTTTATACATGATGTTTGTTATAGAGAGGAATGACTATTTTAATACTTTATTATCGATTCAAATGATGATAGAATAAAGAAGAATCAAGTGATCCCCATGAACTTAATCGCAAATATTACGAGAAGTTGCATGGATGGACGGCTGAAAGGAGACAACGACGAAATGGAGTATGTGATAAGGTAAATATAAGTTCTTTTATGATATATTATATATATCTGATTGTCGAGCCTTGATAGTTTTTTGATATACACCCATTTTTATCTATCTATTTATGTGTGTCATTCAGAAGGAAGGTTTTAGATTCACTTTAAATATGTATGATATTTTTTTATGTCCTACCTGAAAATCGGTATTCACCAACAATCAATTTCAACTAGATCCTAAACTTAGTTTCGCTCATTTTTCCTTTTTTGTATGTGTGAGCCATCATCAAACCCTGATACGAGATGAAGTTGTAACTAGTAAACTATAATGGTAAAATCACGCTCAACACTTATATAGAGTTGTAAATTGTGCCTTTTTCTTTAATCTCTTAATGTTATCTGGTTAGTTCGTATCATAAAGATCATTGAACTTGATTAATCAAGGAAATGAGAGTTTATAATTTTAATTACTTTATAATGTAATGATAATTCCTATACCTTAATTTGAGAAAATTCTTCTTGGATTGCAGTTTTACATCCATGAGAGCAGACGTAGGGCTTGTCGATCTATTGGAGATGTAAGAAGATTTATTTTCCAAGGTTCCGAGAAATTGAAGGTAAAAGTTGATCAAGAAACTAATGCGGTGTCTATGGTAAGTTTTTGCTTTATATGCATTTTGTTGGACAATTATAGCTGGTTTGGATAATTTTCTGAAAAGTCAAAAATTCTTATTTTTTTTAAAAGTACTACCTATTTAGAAAGTTGAAGTTTTTTATCAAGCTAAAATAGTATTTTTAAGTAGTATAGTAGAAACCATTTTTCATAAGCTAAAAAGCTAGCTTATCCCTAGAAGTACTTTGAAAACTTGAATAAGAACAAAATGTTGCTCTAATATTGCAAAAAGTATTTTCAAATTAATTAATCAACCATAAATTATTATTTATCAAAAGTATTTTTTTCTAAAATCACCTCTCACAAAAAAATTAAAATAAGTAAATTTTGAAAACTTGACCAAACTCATTAGTTAGGTTAAAGAAAAAAATGTGTGGTGCACTAAGTATGCAAGGTTGGGGAAAGGGTCAAATGCATTATGTTTGTACAAGATAGTTTTCACAACTTGAATCCGTAACCTTGTAATTATAGGGAGATAATTTTTATTGTCATGCTAAGGCGTCATGACAATTATATTATTCTTACGAAATTATCTTTATTCAATTCAAAGGTTGGGGTTGAAGAAAAACGCTCCAAGAAAAGAAAAGGAGAATCTTCAATCTTAGTGAGAGAATCAGCAGCAAAGAAACACAAAAGCAATGAACACCATAGCTATGACAAGAGCTGGACTACAAAGTTTTTAGCAGATGCTGAAAATAACTTCATGAAAACGAATAACAAACACAAATCCAAGGTAAGTATTTTAAGCTAGCTATTATGTAAAAGGAGCTCTACAAAAACTACACAAAACAAAATAAATAGAAATTAGCGACGGATAACTTTTGGTTCTAAATAACTAAAATAATATTAGTTACAGGCTAATTAACGATGAACTTCGCGGCTACATTCTCTTTTTTTGTAGTTAAAAAGCTTATATTTTTATTTATTCTCACAACATTATCTTTTTAAATGAAAGGACTTTGGAATGTCAGAAGATCCCATCAAAGAAAGAAACATAGAGACTTTGAACTTTGAGGAAGAGTCTGGAACACAGGACCAAAGAAGCAGTGAACATCCTATTAAAATTAAAACAGCAAAAGAAAACTACAAGCTAGATATGTTTTTTGCTGATGCCTTGAACAACTCAATGAAGTCGAGCAAAGGAGTTTGAAGGTAGATTCTCTGTTTAACATTCTTTAAAATGCAATATTATATAGTAAAGGCACTAACGTATGAATCTCTATTATAATTATTAAATCATTATCAACAGAGGAAAAGAAATGGTGAAGAAGACGACGAGAAGAAGTGGTGATTGTATGCATGGGAAAAATGAAGAGTTGACTGCTGAATTTTCACTTAAGGAAGATCTCTATGCATACCCTAAACTGGTGCATCAAGCACAAAATTACCTAATTAGTGCATGCGTATTTATTGTTGGTTTTTTTCTATTTGTAACTGTTAGACCAATATTTGTTACTTTTCTTAGTCATATTTAGATTCTATGAATTGAAAAATTATATGAATTTCATCACGTTTATTTCATCTAGAACTCATATCTTTCTCCTTAAAAACACCAAAAAAAAATCTATTTGAAAGCATGCAAATCTTGATCTTTTTAAAATTCCGAAGGACATCGATATTTTACCTAACACAAAAATTCTCTTGTCATAGACTCATAGAAGGTTAGTGTATTGGCTTGGAAGAGGAGGCCAAATTTTATTTTACATGATTCTATGCTTTCCAAAAAAGTGGCTCTTCCATTGGCGCTTGTCATTGTAAATAAGGTGTAAAGAGAAGACTTGAACGCAATTAAGACAAGAATATTCATCAATGATATATATATTCAACTTATGAAAACACGACCACTATTAATATAACATCACCATTTGATTAGAAAAACTCCAGTTCCGATGTTGAGCCAAAGTTTCTAATGAAAATCCATATGAAAGAGGAAAATCAATAAGAACCAACAAGAATGCAACTGATTATTTTAGTATACAAATCTCAAACTGGAAAGACATGAGAAAATATCAAATGCATTAGATAAAAAGAATAATGTATAGTAATTTTCAATACAGTAAATAGAAAGTTACTCAAGTCCATAAAAATTCCTCTTTTGGCCTAATTTTTTCGTGACTCTTTTATTTTTGTTAATTCCGAAAAGAATAAAATATTTCTATATATAATAACAATTTATCTTTAAAAATATTTTTACCTTAATGAAATAATTTATAGTCATAGAAATATATTTTTCTTATTTTAGATCACAACTTACGAAAGACATACTTTATATCTTAAATTTCGTGTTTAGTCAAATACTATCACATAAATTGGGACATAATAAATACCGCTTTTTACTCGTACAATATAGATGGTTGGAAGTCTAAAATTTGCAAACCGCATAGTTTAGGGGTATCTGATCATAATTTACAGGTGTAATGTATCCTTAGATCTTGAAAGAACTGCTACGCCACTCTGATATTCACAGCTCATGACCAGTTTAAAAAATGATACAAATGTGAGTTTGCATTACTACAAAAACAACATTAATTTGATAGAAATAAGAGAATTGACGAATTCGGATTTAATTTGATTTAAGAATTTTCAGCACTCGTATCTTTTATGTGTAGAAACCAAACTAGACACATTTGAAGGTCACAGCTCCTAGTGAAATGCAGAGAAACTAATAAAGCAAAAAACGTGAATGGCATATGCACCTAAGTGAAGATTGACAGAAGTATATATTTAAATAAATCACGTGATGTAATAATACAGATTACTAGTATACTAACGTCAAAGAGTGTCACACCCCAACCGGCCCGAGCGTACCACTGTAGTATCTGGAATCTTTAAATTGCAATCGGGGCCAACAAGGCCTCCAAATAATCATAACACGATAAGAATGTACAACCTACACGCAAAAAAGTCCCAACAACAGAGTATATAAATAACTGGGGCCGTCAAGGCTATATCAAAAGTATTGACCACTGACAAGGAGGCCAACAAGGCCAAACAAAATGAATACATACTGACACTAGTCTGCAAGCCTCTAATAGTACTATAATACAACAACTGGTCGGGACAAGGTCTCACCGTACCCAAAATGCCAAAACATATGTATATAAATATCTAGCGACTCCAACCAGCAACTTCGGAGAAGTGGAGTGCGAACCCTACTGGGGAGGTACGTTTTCCTACCTATCTGTACCTGCGGACATGAACACAGTGCTCCAGAAAAGGGAACGTCAGTACGAAAGATGTACTGAATATGTAAGGTAGGTAACATAGTTTAACAAGAATGTAATACAAGAAGTGAAAGTACAGAAGTCAACCTGAAACACGAAAGGAGGCCTCGGATGGAACACAACTGATACAACCATGAATATATGCATGCAAGTAAAATCGAGCCACTCTATGGAGCGATCTAGTATCATATCAAATCCCTCTATGGGGTGAGCTCATAATAAATTGCCTCGGCATATAAGATGTGGTGGTATCTTCCCAACTGATCAGTGGTGTGCACATATAAGTGTCTGTCCGGTCGCCTATAGTGTGGCGCGGTGTGGTAAAATAGATACATATTTGTACGTGCAATGCAAGACCAAACTCAAGGGACATTATCAAATTCTTGGTGACCTATTGTCGTTATCCTCCGACTATATTTATTATCGCTACGTTCTTCAACCTTGACTAATCATCAGGCGACATAATGAATACGGAAGATACTCTATGTTAAATCAATAGCTTGGGACTTCTTTGTAGAAAATCGGTTCGAGGAACATACTCTATGTTAAATCATGCCAAAGAAGAAAATTAATCTTACATACCTTATTCACCAAGCTACAATCGTCCCACAAGTCCCAGCACCTTCTACTGATGATTAAAAAATGCCATATATGCTCCTGCATCATTAAAAACTTAATCTCTGTTAGGAAGTTTGCTAGTGACAACTGCATATCTATTGAGTTTGACCTTTTTGGTTTTTCTGTAAAGGACTTACATACGGGGACAACTCTTACGAGATGCAATAGTGTGGGGGACCTATATCATTTCTCATCCAATTTCGCTGCAAGTGTCAATCCACCAACCTCTCTAGCTGCCATCTCTCTATCCACTTGGCACAACAGACTCGGGCACCCGGGAGAACCAATTTTTAATTTTCTTAGAAGTTAGAATTTCATTCAATGTTATAACAACAAATTTACCCCCGCTTGTTACTCTTGTCCTTTAGGAAAGCATGTTAGACTTCCTTTTCGATCTTCATTAAATGTAACGTTTTCTCCTTTTGATATTATTCATGTGGATTTATAGACATCTCCTATTACTAGCAAACTAGGTCACAAATATTATTTGGTGTTTTTGGTAATTTCTCTCACTTTCTTTGGGTTTATCCTCTAAAATATAAGTCCCAAGTTTACACAACCTTTCTTGAATTTCAAGCATATGTTAAAACACAATTTGAAAAGACCATCAAAACGTTTCAATGTGATAACGGACGTGAGTTTGACAACCTTCCCTTTCATAAATTTTGTGCGGACCATGACATGGTGTTTCAATTTTCTTGCCCCCATATCTCTCCTCAAAATGGTAAAGCCGAAAGCATCCTACGCACCATCAACAATAAGATCTACACTATGCTCTTCCATGCTTCCATCCCCCCTTCTTTTTGGGTGTATGCCTTACACATGGTGACATACCTCCTTAATATATTAACAACACGAACACTTCAAAATAAAACTCCAACCGAAATTCTCTTCTGTCGAATCCCCTCTTATGATCACCTTTGGATTTTTGGTTGTCTATGCTACCTGAATCTCGCTTCTACGGCCCCTCACAAATTAGCACCTAGAACTACCCTTCATTTTCTTAGGTTTCCCGTCAAACCATAGGGGGCACTTATGCTATGATTTGTCCACAAATAAAATCCCAATCTCTCGCCATGTCACATTCAAGGAGAACATTTTCCCATTTGCAAACATCCAAAAAATTCAAGTCCCTGATTATGGCTTCCTTGATGATCCGGACACGTCCCTCTCATTAGAAATGCCATACATCATTCCACCCATATCGTCTCGTCACTGTCCCAGCCCACTGCCCCACCGTCGACTACTCCCCAGCCCCCGACGACTACCCCCCAACCCACTACCCCACCGTCGACTACCCCTAGCACCAGTCGACTGCCACTCATCCCGTCGACCACCTACCGTAATCAATCACTTCCCCACCCTCAATCAGTCACGGAAAAAACCGTGTCCCAAACCACCCCACTATCTGTAACCACACCACTTCTCGTGACCCAAACAGTCCCGCTTCTGACCCACCGTATGGAAAACCATGCCCAACACGAGATTTTCAAACCAAAAGTCCACTTTAACCTCTCCACTCAGACTATCTCACCTATACCTAAAAACTCAAAATTAGCCAAGCTTAATCCGAATTGGAATGCGGCCATACGTGAGGAATTTAATGCGCTTACGACACAACGCACTTGGGATCTTGTCCCGAGACTAGAGGGATGAATGTGATTCATTGAATGTGGCTATATCATCACAAATTCAGATATAGTGATGAGCTTGAACGCCATAAGGCGAGACTTGTGGAAAATGGCACGGGGCAACAAGAAGGAGTTGATTGTGGTGAGACCTTCAGTCCAGTGGTTAAACCAACCATCATTCGCACTATTTTGAGCATAGCTATGAGAAATAACTAGCCGATTCTTTAGCTTGATGTGAAAAATGCATTATTACATGGGCATTTGAAATAAACCGTATATATGCATCAACCGTCTGGCTTTGTGCAGTCAGAGGCTCCTCAGTATGTCTGTCGTCTTCGAAAGTCACTCTATGGCTTGAAACAAGCCCTCAAGGCTTGGTATGAGCGCTTTGCCACTTTCATCATGTAGATCGGGTTCGTGTGCAACAAAAGTGATAATTCACTTTTTATTTTTTCATCGAGGTAATGACACTGCATACCTTTTGCTCTATGTGGATGATATTGTTCTGACTGCCTCATCTGATGTGCTGAAACACGAGATCATTGCCCTGCTCAAATCTGAATTTGCTATGATAGACTTGGGTAAGTTGAGTTATTTTTTGGAGATTTCAGTGACCAGATCCGAAAATGCAATGTTCTTGTGTCAGTGTAAGTATGCCGAAGAAATTGTTTACAAGGTTAAAATGGCAAACTGCAAGATCATGCCCACTCCAGTCGACTCGAATTCGAAACTCAGTGCCGATGAAGGGAATCTGGTGCTCGATCCTTCTCTTTATAAGAGTCTTGTTGGTGCACTTCAGTATCTTACCTTCACTAGGCCCGATATTACCTATGTCGTTCAGCAGGTGTGCTTATTCATGCATGCTCCCAGGGAGCCTCACTTACCGCTCTTAATCGTATCATTCGGTACATTAAGGGTACTATTGACTACGGATTACATCTTTATCCATCTGCACCGACCCGGCTGATATCGTATAAGGACACCGATTGGGGCGGCTGTCCAGACACACATCGATCTACTTTTGGCTACTGTGTATTTTTGGGTGATAATCGCATCTCGTGGTCTGCCAAACGGCAAGCCACGCTTTCCCGTTCGAGTGCAGAAGTAGAATATAGAGGCGTTGCTAGGGCCGACAATTTCACCCTGATCCAATGGATATCCGATCCACCCGACCCGATTATATGGACGAAAATCCGACAAAACACTGATTTTAATTGGGTGACGGATGGATCGGGTCGGATTCGAGTGGACAAACATCCAACCCACAAACCGACCCATCTATCCACCCGTTTATAAATTAATTTTTTTTAATGTACAACTAAATTCTAGCGTTTCATTATAAATTAATTATTATTATTACAAAATTTTATAATACAAATATAATGTTTTGTATTGTGAAATTTGTTAGTACTAGTATATATGTATAGTAACTGTTAAAATAATTTTAAAAAGTTTGAAGTACTTTAATGCTTCAAGTACTTGTAAATGATTCCAAGGGGTATATTAAAATATTGACTTGAAAGTGTATTTTGAGTGAAATATTAGTTTTCCTCGCAAATCTTCAGCTTTAAGATTTTTTTTTTCCGAATACACTTATATCAAGTACGTTTAATTTTTAGATACTATTTTTTCACTTCAACTTCAAATAACTTTTTAAGGCAAAATATTTTTTAAAAATATTTTCTTACTATACAAAATATCATAATTTTAAAATTCATTATACTTTTAGGTCATTCATGTCCTCACCCTTAGAAATGTGTCTTGCAGTTATCCTTGATTCCATAAGAGCTCTAACCAAAATTATTATAGATGACAATTTTTAATCATAATTCTATCATGGGACATTAATTGTAATTATTGCATTTGTTTTCAGTTGGCGAAGATATCAAGGTCATTACTCATTAGCAATTATTTTTATGAAACTAATCAAGTAAAGTCATCATTATTTAATACAGTATTAGACTATTAGTAGTATAATTTTTATAAGGAAGTAAAGTCGCCATTTTTTTGGTTGCATGTTTGGAACATAGACACGGTTTGTAAAAACAGTATGATGATATTTATTTGATGTACTTTTTTTTCGTTTTACCAAGGATTTTAGGTGATTGATTGATTGTGCTATAATTTTCATCCACGAAGCACCCGATCCACCCGATTCAACCGTGGATCGGATGTGGATAAAGAAAAATAGGGTGATGGATAGGTCGGGTGGTGGATGGATGGTTGGCGGAGGGAGGCGGATTGAGCTCCACCCGATCCACCTCCGATCCATTGCCAGCCCTAGGCGTTGCAAACGTAGTTGCCGAGATCTGCTGGCTCAAAAACCTTCTTCTAGAGCTTCATTGTCCCTTACGTAGGGCATCTATTGTCTACTATGATAACATATATGTTGTTTACTTGTCTCATAACCCGGCTCAACATCAGCGAACAAAACATATTGAGATGGATATTCATTTTGTTCGTGAAGGTTGCCATGTGCCATGTTCGAGTGTTATATGTTCCTCATTCCTATAAGTATGCAGATATATTTACTAAGGGACTTCCTCGGCAGCTGTTCCTTGATTTCAGATCTAGTTTGAGCGTCCGACCTCCTCCCGCTCCAACTGCGGGGGTGTGATAGAGAATAAATAAAGAGAATTACACCGTAACTAAATGAAATATCTTTTAAACAACCTTGTTTCATTTTGTTGACATTCCTTTTCTTTCCTTCATACTTTGTAGTTGCATTCATTATAAAATATCTTCTTTAATTTATTTCCTAAAAGACATATCACTGCATATCTCTTTTGATTGAAAAGAACTTTAGTGTCATAATAAAATTTACAAAAAAAAACTATTATATATTTTCATTAACCTTGCGTGCATTTCTAGTTATGTTCAATATTAACTTTTCATCATAATCCTAACATCCTCACACTTTAAATATTTAATTTTTCATATTCATAGGCAATTTTAAATCATATTATTTTCAAGTAATATGCCCAACGCATTAATATTTTATGCTTCTTATTAGAAGACGCCAAGTACATTTACTCATTTAATATTTTAAGTTATGCCCTCAGTTTATATATTTTTACACATTTATTTATTTTGGAATAACTTCAAATATGTAATGTTTAAAGTTTTATATGATCGAAGTTAATTCTTTTTTGCTTGAACTTCAACTACATGCAGCTAAAGTTCAACCATATTTTCCCCAACTTCATCATTTTCTTCGACCCCCACACATAACGGAAGCTTAATGCATCAGACTACCTTTTTATCATTCATTTTTGCTTGAAAAGCCTAACTTCAAATATTACATGTATTATGTTTGTCAAAATTGGATACGTGTTAAATATAATTTTTATAAAATAGGTACATGTTAAATATTAATGTTCAAATAAGGTACTTCCTAAAATTTTATGTTAGAAATTGAAGCGGCAGCCGATGAGTTTCTCCTCAAACATTGGACCTACTTGATCATGTTGGGCCTATGTGGTTATTTGTGCAGAAATATTCAATTTATTGTTAAAATAAATTTCAAAAATTCTTTTCGCCCTTTTCACTTCAAAAGACATGTCTTCCTACTTTCCTCACCCCTCTCAAAGCTAACGATCACCGTCATGTACAACTTTGAAGTTGACCATTCAAAAGGTTGTAAATAATATTCGATGATAGTCAGTAACTTTCTCTATACATTTTTCTTAACTGATAGACGTAATTTTTTGCAATATTTAATTTATCTTTTGAATATTTCATGCATTGTCACGACTCAATTTATCGAGTCGCGATGACACTAACCCCAACAATCATTAAGTCAATCATAACCTCAATTAACCCAAATTTAAAGAAAGTAAAAGCGAAAAATAGTTAAGCGCAAATCAATATAAGTCTTAAAAGAGTAGCTTAATATAAATATTGTAAAAATACCATTGAGTATAAGAACTATCTAAAAATTATTACATAATTTGAGAAAACACCCGAATACAATCTGAAAAGAAAGGACTGAAAGTAAAATAAGAGAGAATTTGGTTTTACGGATCGACTGGTAGCTCACTCCGTATCCTCCAGAGCAGCCCCTCAACGGGCTGGATAATCACGCGTCCCACTTGGGCTGGATAATCACGCGTCCCACTAAAGCAACTCCTTTATATTAATTACACTATTTAAGAGGGAGTAAATCACTGAAGATATAGCATGCTACTTCATCTGTCTCAAATTATTTGTGGTTAAAAATAGTTGTCTCAAATTTTTTGTCATTTTAGAAGTTTAAGACACAATTAATTATTTTTCTCATTTTACTCTTAGTAGAATTGAGATGACACATAAATAAAATAAATATTTAATACAGAGATTATAAATTATAGCCTGTTTGATCAAACTTATTTTCCACCAAAAGTGCTTATTTTAAAAAATTGAGGTGTTTGCTGTTTGGCCAAGTTTTTTTTGGGGAGGGGGAATAAGTACTTTGAGGAGTAGCAAAAACAGTTTTTCAGAAGCTAAAAAAATAGCGTTTGCTTAGGAGCACTCTTTCTGAAAAGAACTTTTGAGAAAAATACACTTAAAAACACTTTTTAAATGCTTGGCCAAACACTAATTGCTACTCAAAAGTGTTTTTTAAAATAATTGGTCAAACACTAACTGTTTTTCATTAAAAATACTTTTTGAAAAACACTTTTCAAAATAAGCAGATTTTAAAAGCTTCATCAAACAGGATATTAGATATAAATAAAAGTAAAATTAATCAAATACTCCTCCTAATTAATATTTTTTAAAAGCATATAAAATAATAAAATAATAAATAATTTGATTGAGAATAAAATATTTTAAGAGGTGTATAATAGTTAGAATGCTACTTTATTAGTGCGTTCTTAAGGGCTGCATAAATGGAAAATAGACAACTATTTTGAGATTAGAGAGTAAAAAATAAATTTTTAGCTTAATTCAATTCTAAAATCTATTTTGTAGGTTGAGCATTGTTGATGAGGAGTGATGTTTTCAATGTGGAACTCTTGCGTTGACTGTGATATCATATTGGGTCAAACTCAATTCAAAAAGTAAATAAATAAAGTGGTCCATTTCAGATGTGTCATTCTGGGAATAGGACCAAAATAAGCAACTAAATCTACCCTAAATCCCCCAGAATTTGAAAAACCAGTGTTGTAATAACTCAAACGTTTGTTTTTTTGCTATTGTTGAAGGTTTCTAACTTTGATATAGGTTTGTGTTTTTTTCCTTGGATCTTTTTCATTTCCCTTTCTCCTTTTCCTTTCCCCTTTTCTCATACATAGAGAGAGGAAAAGATGGAATCTTTCCATTATTTTCTTTGTTTAACTGAATCCTGTCTCCGTTGTTTCTGATCAAATTAAACAAAAATCAAGAATTTGGGTTCTTATATGATATAAGAGAATATTTTTTTTTGTTTTGGGATTTTGATGGGGGAGTTTAAGGAAGCAAACGAGGGTGGTTCGGTAGGGGAGCAGGATATACTGGTACCATCACCGCTAAGTGTTTCGGAGATTGGGGCTGAGAGGTGGGCCCAGGCAGAGAAAGTGACCCACAACATTCTTCGGATAGTCCAGCCTACTGCTGTATCTGAAGACCGGAGACGAGCTGTCATTGACTATGTTCAAAGGTTGATCCGAGGTTGTCTTGGTTGTGAGGTATAAAGGGTTTTCATTAAATCTCTATTCTATCTTTTTTTCTGAATGCTAGTACTGCTTTTCATATCGCCTTATTTCGTTGTTGGTACTGCTTTCACTTCTGTATTCGTTTTCTCAAACAGCTTTGAAATGCTTTACTTTGAATCGTCGTTGTTGTTACTGCTTTCATTTCTGTATTCGTTTTCTCAAATTGCTTTGAAATGCTTTACTTGGCCCGATGATCTATTGGAAATAACCTCTCTATTTCTACGAGGTAGGGGTAAGGTTTGCTTACACTCTACCCTCTCAGACCCACCTGTGGGATTACACTGGCTATGTTGTTGTTGTTAAACCTCTATTGTGTAAATGTTTTGGTTCCTTGTGTTTAATGTTTGGTTATCTTTGGAGGTGCCACTTGAAGCTTACAACAACAACATACCCAATAAAATTGGGGTTTGGAGAGGGTAGAGTGTATGCAGACCTTACCCCTACTTGGCTTAAGAATTTTAAATGTTTTGTTCGGTATGTTTGTCTCAGAAGCATAAGTTAATCTTATTGGTTCAATTTGCTTGTCTTGTTTAAATTACCATTGTAATACAAGTAGGTCTATGTGGATGTTGTGTTCATTTGGGAATGTATGTCTTGGCAAGTAATGAAGTGATAAACATGGGGGCTAGTGCTTAATGCCTAGCAGGCTGGAGACACAGTCCGTTGGTTAAGCATGAGTTTGTAAGTCAGGATCATTAATGCTGCTTTGGCTTATACAATTTAGAGTTATTGCAGTAGTATGTTTTCTAATGTGAAATTTATTGTAGCTGGAAATAAATCTTACTCGAATGTTCTTAAAGTTAGGAAGTCTTATATAACTAGCTAGAGTGTGATGTTCATAACATGTCGAGAGTGTTGGAATTAGTTGTTCGGTTGATCTTTATCAATCAAAAGGAAAATAAATGTTTGGATTGAACTCTAGTTTATGTAAATGATACTTTTGATCGGTGTAACTCATCCGTTAAGTGCTATATTTATTGACTGGACGTATTGTGGTCAGGTTTAGGGCTTATTTTTGTTATTCGTATAAGCTTACCTGTTCATTCTCGATGTCGTTGCGATATTTTATTGAGCAGAATAGTGATGGTGTGAAGTTAAGAGTATTAACGAGTATGCAGATATTACCCAATACGTAGATTGCTTCAATTTACGCAATGTGAACGGGGTTGCAATTTGTCATAGAATACACCAAAAAGAAATTCCAACTGAAGCACGGATTCGACGAAGCCCTAGGGGCATTATCTAGATGCCAGACTTTTGGTCCGTAGAAGGGAGCGCGCGCCTATCCCTCACATCACGCACTACGCTATTATCATTGCACCAAAACCCTAGGGGAATTATTTCGATCACATTTTTTCTTAATTTAGATGGAATATTTTAGGTATAAAATAGTAAAGTTACTAAGGAAAGATGATTAGCATCACATTTTTCTGAAGTTTTGATTTGTATAAAGTCAAAAGATGCTTGTAAATGGTAAAACATGAGCATAATGGTTAAATGGCTAATTACGTATTCCAAAATTGCTACTGAATCATTTGATGAGGTCACAGTTTTAATTTGCTAGTGCATCTAGGAAACGTGGTTACGCTGGTGCATGCATGGTGCTAGATCCATGGTTCAGGTATCCAAATTGTTTATCCATAGCAAAACTTCCTTTTAATTGCACTACTATAATTAAGAAAATATAATTATATTAGAAAGCCTCCGGACTAACCCTAGATGATAAGATATACCCACTTTTCAACAAAAAGAAGATAGCTTGCCAGTATGAACAATAATATTCTAATCATACTGCTTCCTTTTCGAATATGTTATTAATGTAGGCCTATTTAACTAATTTTTTTGATGGCTGATGGTAGCATGGTTAATGAGGTAGTGGTCACATGGTGGCATTTCTACTTGAGTTGGTCTTTCTGAAGTATATTATCGGTTCAGGTGGAAGAACAACTTCCGTGGAGGGAAGAGAACAGCTAGGGTTAGGGAAATTGGTGAAAGAAATATTAAATCTCTTTTGACACATCTATGATAAAATCATTTCCTTTACTCAGTTGAGGACAGAGGAGTTGAAGACAAAATTTGGTTTTGGTTTGGAGGTTCTTTTTTTTTTTAATCAAATGCAAAGATTGCTGATAGGTATCTGTAGGTACTTCTCTGGCCACTAGCTTTCTAAATGAGGAAGTTTGCAATTTTATATTTTCATAGTTCTATTTTTTCAGACACATGTTAGTTTTGTGCATTGAGTCCAAGTTTTAAATGGATGTAATATTGGAACTGATTACAGGTATTCCCCTACGGTTCGGTCCCATTTAAGAGCTATCTTCCTGATGGAGATATTGATTTAACCGCATTTGGTGGCACAAAATTTGAGGATGCTTTGGCTAATGATATGGTATCTATACTTGAAGCAGAAGTGCAAAATAAGGCTGCAGAATTCGTGGTAAAAGATGTGCAGTTGATTCGTGCTGAGGTGCTAAATTTATTTTAGTTGTACCATTCAATATGTTATACTCCCTCTGTCCCGTTTTATGTGACTATGTTTGATTGAGCACGAAGCTTCTTGGATGACCGGTATCTGGTCTTTATGTTCGATGTTTTTGGTTTACTTTCTAGGTTTTTAGGTATTGTTTTACTTGTCAAAAATGTCTTATTTTGAGGTGTGTCCCCCTTTTAAATGAAGATACGGTTGGTACTTGGTACTTAAATGTTGAAATTTTGAAAGGCCTTCTCCTCTGGAAAATAAGTAAACCTTTTAGTTGGGCGTGTGCAATCTCAAGCGTTCGGCTCTGATGGCAAGAGGCCTAACTCTTTGATTGTGTTGCTAAAAATGATTTTATATCTATTTTTTTCTTATGAAAGAAGCTGGAAAATCCAGGTTGGCTGTGGTTGAGAGTTGTAGATTAAATAAGATTTGTTGAAACATAATTAATTAAGTAAATTAAAGTGTGCTCTCTAACAGTTTAAATTTTTAGATGAGATGGTCACATATTTTGACATGGTATCAGAGCCGGTTGAGGTTTTTGGTTTGAGTTTCAGCGACCCCCATTATCAAAAAAAATTCCACATGCTTGGCCCATGAAAAACGAATCAGGCACGCACATGAGGGAGCGTGCTGAAAACATAATTAAGTAAATTAAAGCGTGCTCTCTAACTGAAGCTTTTAAATGAGATAGTCACATACTTTAACAAGGTGAAATGATCTTTAGTTGTTTGTATGAATGATTGATTTAGTGAAGTATCCGGATCATCATAATTATCAACTTTGATTTCCATGTTTATTTCCCATGATATAAATATCATCACGTGAGCTGTATTTCTTGTGCTTGCATTAGGTTTTCAATTTTGCCTTTCCTTTTCTTTTCTATCCTTTGGTAGCTCTTTCCTTTGCTTTTTCACATTACACACTGGAAACATTAAATTGCTACCTTTACTAATTTAGCTAACATCATATTTGACATGGCTTTTATTTAAATAATATTTTTCTAAAAATTCTCATATTTGGCATGATTAGAGTTTCTTTTTTGATGAAACTCAAACACATCTGTTGCCTTGGTGATCTGAATTTTCTAGTGATGCTTTTGGGAGCCGAATTTGAGGGAAACCTATTCGTCTTGCAAGTTTTTGTCCCCCTCTTGTTGGGGGTGGGGTAAATCAAGATATCTTAAGTAAAGAGCACCCCAAGGCTATGTCAACTTTAGACAGGAATTCCTCTTAAGTTTACATATGACCAACTATTGATACAAATGGAATCTTTAAACTAACAGTGCTAATAGAATAAAAGAACAAAACTCCTAAAGTCCCGGCTGATCATTTTTCCCTAAATCGTCTGAACCATGCAAAGAGGACCCACCTTTCGTTCTCCTTTCTGGACTCCATTTCTCTACCCTCAAACTAGCCACAACATCCACCACTCTTTAAGAGGGTTTCCAAGTTATATTAAAAAGGGATTATATTAAGGCCCAAAGCTCTCATGCAAAATTGCAGTGTGGTATCATTATTCCTTGCATGCATCTCACCAACTATATTCTCCTGTTCCTTGCAAATTGGTATCTTTAGTTTATTATTGGCCTCTAGCAGAAATGCAAGGTAAGGCTGCGTACAACAGATCCTTGTGGTCCGGCCCTTCCCCGGACCCCGCGCATAACGGGAGCTTAGTGCACCGGGCTGCCCTTTACTCAGCTGCTTCTTGTCTTCTGATGTTTTACTCTCATATGGCAGGTTAAGCTTATAAAATGCATTGTGCAGAACATAGTTGTTGATATTTCATTTAACCAAATAGGCGGTCTTTGTACACTCTGCTTTCTTGAGCAGGTTGGTAAATTCTCTTCTGAAACTTAATCCTCATCTAAATACTAGGAAGTGGTTGTTGAACTGTTGAACATTCCACTCCACATGCAGTTGATTGTGTTGTATAATATTACTCTGGGCATGTTGTCTTTTTGTCTGTCATGTTCTGCTAAATATTCAAGTACTAAAAGATAGTTGTTGCAATCTTGTTGGCTATGGGGCTGAATAGTTGCTTTTTGAGTTAATTGGTTGATTTGATATGTTATTAAAATTATATCTGTGCTTTCCTATGTCACTGGTTGTGGACGTTGATGCACTGAACTAACTGGTACTTGATTCTTCTTCTTCCCTCCCACCTTTCCCAACTCAAATAAAACATATATGCATTTGAATCTAAAACACTTCAATTTTGCAATGCTGAAAATTGTACAAAATGATTGTCAAAGTTGAAATTGTACTTCTTTACTTCCTACTAATTGTTTGCCTCATTTGAAAGGTCTGCATCTCTCTCTCGAAAGAAAAGATAAACCTGTTGAGTGCAACGTTGATATAACATCAATACTAGTTTTATCCAGGACATAGGATTAGATATGACGAGAATACAATTGCAATGTTTGGTTTTCGTCAGGCAAACTTCATTGGCTTTGTCTCCACAGAGTGTAGGGCTTATTACAGAGCTGAACTATTGCATCCAAATTCCAAGGCACAAGAATGCACCTACAATAATTAGCTTGGGACAGAACATTTGTAGGTGCATTCTTGTGCCTTAGAATAAAAGGAAGGCAAGCTAATTATTCAAAGAGCAACTGATGTTGATTTGTTAAATGAAGCACTCAAGCTTGCATTTTGCAACTCGTATTAAGAGAAAGGAGGGGAATGGATGTTGCAAATGCAGACTATCCATTTTGGAAGTGTTGTTATACCCATGTGAGAATGGGATAATTATGAATATTGGTTGAGAAGACTTTTTTAGTATTGAGTATGTGAGAATGTGCTTTCGGGTCTTTTCTATTAATGATGAGAAAATTTTGGTGAAAAAAAATACTTTAAATAGACCTCGGTTGGAACTACAAATCCTGGGAGCTCAATTTAAACAAACTATTTCAGTGTTTAAAATGATTATAAATTGATGAAATCATGACTAGTGGAATTGAGAAGATGTTGATGTTCCCATCACCCGAAGTTTTCTTGTTTTTTATTTTCATCCTCTGGGAAGGCGTCAAGGGTGGCGGTGGGGTTGGAGGAGGAGAACGAGATTACTCTGGATCAACTTTTGTTTCTGTAATTGCCTTTAATCATTTTATATTTGACATTGGAAGCAAACTTACATTTCGCTTATGCGTTTCTGCTTACTTTACAGGTTGATCGCCTCATTGGAAAAGATAATCTATTTAAGCGCAGCATTATCTTGATAAAAACTTGGTGCTATTATGAAAGCCGGATTCTTGGCGCTCATCATGGCTTGATTTCTACTTATGCGTTAGAAACTTTGGTTTTGTTCATCTTTCATTTTTTTCACGCAACACTAGATGGTCCCTTAGCAGTGAGTTGTCTTGGCATAACTGATGATATTTCAGATTGCTGTTTGATATTGGTGAGCCTAATGACTGATGTGGTGAATTCTAGGTTCTATATAAATTTTTGGACTACTTTAGCAAGTTCAATTGGGAAAACTATTGTGTTAGTCTAACTGGGCTTGTTCGCATATCCTCTTTACCGGAATCTGTTGGTAAGCAACATGTTCTGGCATTGCCGTTTGCACTGATCCGGTGACTTTTCTTCTTTTTTTCTGGTTCCAATGATTTTCTTTCCTCTCATGCAGTTGAGATGCCTGAAAATGATGGCGGTGATTTACTGCTCAGCAATGATTTTGTTAGATATTGTCTTGATATGTTTTCAGTGCCTTCTAAAGGTGGTGATTTGAATTCCCGGACATTGATGCCAAAGTATCTTAACATAATTGATCCTCTAAAGGAAAATAATAATCTTGGTCGCAGCGTCAGTCAAGGTAAAATGTCTCCTAAACTTAATTCTCTACTCTTTGATACTACAATATAATGTTCATGATAATCAATGTATTTTATGCTAGCATCGTATACCATCTGATATGTGGTATTTCGTTGTTGCGGGGGCAGGGTTAAAAGGATCCAAATTAGGTTTAATTCAATCAAACTTTTTGCAGACATAACGTGGTTTTACATCATAGTCAAACCAGATTAGACCCAGTGGGTTCAGATTATTCTTTTTGCCAATTGAGGATGAAAAAATATAATCAGATAATTCCTAGCGATTCCAGATTATGACATTCCAACAACTAGCTTCAGAAAAAAAGACATGTTTTGTTGTGGAAGCAAATTTGGACATTAGACCAGTAGTCATCCAAGACCTTGTTTTCCTTGTCCATCGAGTGATGTGCTCTCTATATGATGTCTATCTGTTATGCAGGGAATTTCTTCCGGATACGAAGTGCCATCAGTTATGGGGCTAGAAAGCTGGAAAGTATACTAATACAATCCGAAGATAATATTGAGGAGGAACTTTATAAGTTTTTTCCTAATACTATGGATCGGCATGATAGTGGAGAGAGGCCTGATGTTCAAGATCTGAGCAACGGCTTCTGTCCTGCATATCGTGCTCCAGATTTTGAACCATCACAAATACAGCAGGGAAAACCTGAATTAAATTTTGCCCAGTGATGGTGGAAAACATGGAATTTGTAAGCCCAATGATCCATCTTATTGCAAAGAAGATGGACATCAGAAAGGCATTACAGAGGCACATTCATCTATGTTGCCGTTGGAGGCAGATAGGCATGGAAAGGGGTGCCCGTTGGGTTACCGTCTTTCTGGTGATGCAGCAGATCTTGCCAGCTCCATTGAGAATGGCTTTTCAATATCTACTGATATACCTGAACTTACTGATTCTAGTAGCAAAAAGTGCCAATCAAATCAGGGTATACCTTATTATGCACCTCACCTTTTTTTTGCCGACTCCCCAGTGTGCACTGGGGAGATGAAAAATGAAATTTCCCATATGAAACAGTTTGGCAACTCTGAGAAGAGAGTTTCATCTGGGTCATCGTCTCCTAATTCTATTGCAAAAGCATATGGTTGCTCTGAAGGAAATCATTTTAATTGGGATTTGGCACCAGCAAATGGTGCTGGAATTCCTTCGAAAGCTTTGTCTAATCTAAGTGGGGACTATGACAACTACTTCAACTATTTGCAATATGGGCGCTGGTGTTATGAATATGCCTTGAATATGCCTTCTCTGTCTGTACCTCCATTTCACATCAAGTACTCATGGGAAGCTGCTCAGCCTCCATCATATATGAAAAGGAATGGGTTTTCTCATGGGAATACAAATGGTGTTGTCCCTAGTCAAGCATTCTATACCATAAATCCAATGTTAATGCATGGCGTGCCTTATGCCTTGGAAGAGATGCCAAAGCAACGGGGAACTGTGACATACTTCCCAAACTTGGTATACTCAAGTTTCCTGTTGTTTATTGGCACTTCAAATAGTCATTGCATGCACACATGTGGGTGTCAGACCCATGCATAAAACTCTTTCTGTTGTGATATCTTCCTTGTTTGATAAGTTCTTTGTGTCTTAATTCTTGCAGAATTGCCTTCCACAAGGTTATAGGCCGTCAATGGTGAAGGGTAGACATCAGGCAGGATTGAGATCTCCCCGAACTAATGGTCGGGTGACTTTCACGGAGATGCACACACTTGAGAGAAGCTTTCATGAGCAGCCGCAATCTGAATCTTCTGCTGATCAAAGTGATGTCCGCCCTTTATTTTCCCCTCATCGGAGAGGACAACGTAGCATGACTGGTCAGGTTTTACAGACCGAGGGAATGGTTGAGTTTGGTTCTGTTGGCCTGCTGGCAATGAGCATTTCCGAAAGTGTCCTTTCGCCTACTCAACAGTCCAGCCCAGTGCAGAGGTCAAATTCTGTTTTTAGTAAGGATCTTGATAGGTATGAGCACCTTTGATTAGTAGTAACACCTATAGTATTCAATCACAAACCTCCTAAGCTTGCTTTTACACATTCAGGGTAACCCTCAAGTCATCATACCATCTAAAAGATGAAGATGATTTCCCTCCTTTGTGAGGGTACCGGAGATGCTCCCGCTATTCTGCTAGAAAGGAAGTATGAGCCGGGCGTTTCTGCCTCGTGGTCTTCCTCCTCATTTCAAATACATGATGTATCATTAGTTTTGCAATGTGTTTTGTACATTATTATACTGATTATCCCCCACAGTTGCCAACTTCACATGATGTGTTTATGTGAGTTGCACTTGTATAGGATGTTAAAATCATAGAAGTTCTTTTGGAGGATGTGCTCTTGATTATAAGTTGTAGGATAAGTTGACTTGTGGTTAAGTGCATCATTTGTAACAACAGATAGGGAGTGAATGGAGAAATAGGGGTCAGAACATCCCATAGTTATTCTGGTTTTAAAAGTTTGCTTCTGTATCAAAATCATGAAGCTTGAAGACGTTTTTGGGTGATAGCATATTTACTCTCTTTTCATCGATTTTACAACCTTAGTATCGAGAATAGTAGATGAAGATTTTATAATTATATCGCAAGGAAATTTTTCTTTCAAATAAGGTTCAGTTTTTTAATTGGCTATAATTGGTAAGCTACAAGTAATAGTTTCTAACAATATAATGCCTTTGAAAAAACACAAAATTGCGGAATCCCAACTGCAATATATTTCATAACACTCAAAATTACGTTTTCAAATTCGATCTTTAGAGGGTGTTTTAATTGACTTATTTTAGGTGTTTTGGAGCTTTTAAGCTTTTTTCTACTTTCAATGGTGTTTGAAAAAGATAAAAAAGTGTTTTAAAGCACTTTTAGGCCAAGAAGGTACAAAAATAAGTTTGAAAGCCAAAAATTGGGTATTCCCAACCTTCTACTTTTAGCTTATAAGCTATTTTTAAAAGGTCAATCCAACCAACTTCTTAGTATATTTGTTCACTGGCTACTTCTTCCAAGTTGAGTTTCCAAGAAGGCAAGAAGATGCTATTAGCCTAAAGACAATGAGTCTGCAGAAATAAACTTTTAAGCACCGTACAAAATGTCTATTGATAAGAGTACGTAGTCTTCAGAGTACTGGCAATGGAGAATAATGTTATTGTTAATGTTAAGAAAAAGGACTTTAATGGAAAAAAAGGTGTGGGACTTGTAAGATTCGGAAGGTTGTAATAATGAAATTTCATTTGTCAATCCTACCATTATATAAAAGCTTTGGTGTTGACAAGTGGCCCTGCGCGTAGTTGGTAAACAGTGACCTTTGTTTAGGTTAGGTGGGTTCTGGAAATATTTTTTAGTGAATATTTTCTTTTTGAAATATTTCTATATGTTGTTATTAAATGGTATTTCTGAAGAATATATTATGAAAGATGATTCGTATTTAGATAATAGTTGTTTCTAGTTACAATGGATTTCTTCTGATCATGCTAAAAAGAAAGAAAGACAATGTGAAAATTGAATTTTACAGCTTTTAAATGCAGATCAAAAGTTTTATATAATGCATATAAGTACTTATGGCTATGTCCTCTGTGGGTTATGTCAAGCACTTGTTTAAGTAGCTCTAGACTGCAAATCTCGTGCCATAGTACTCTTCATGCAAGGAGAAAAACCCTCAATGAACCTCCTAACCTTCTCCTCCATAATTAGAATTAGAAAAGTCGCATAGCAAGATAAATTGGTGAACTTAATATCATATTCAGATACGATCATGTCTCCCTGCCTCAACTGCTTGAACTGCGCAGTTGGAAGAAAATAACCTCTCAATAAACATCTACTGAAATTCAACCCAAGTAAAAGGGGCAAACCTCCCTACCTGCCTCTCTTCACTGACCTCCAGCAGATCTTAGCTAGGCCCTCAAACAAGAAAGTAGTAAACTCAAGCCCATCTCACTTTTAAGATTCTGTCTCGGCAGTGGGCATCTCCAGCAGCCCAGAAGCCCATCACGGGCAGGGATGTATATTTGGTATATATTGTTAATATATTGTAGTGTAAATGTTACCTTAATTAGTCTTGTACACTTACCATAATTGTATAGTTAGAATTATGGTAGAAGAAGGTTTTAGGAGTAGAATAGGAATATGATTCTCCTATTATGAAAATATGTAACTTGTATATATACCTTTCAATTAATGAAAATAATCAAGGGAATTATTTCTTTCATGGTATCAAGAGACTAGGTCTAACAAAAAAATTTCTCTCCCAAATTTTGTCCTTCTCGGCCGAAACCCCCCCCCCCCTCGGGTTTCTTTCCCAAAATTCGTTTTCCGCTCTCAAAATCTCTCTTACTATTCCCAAATTTCCCCTCATTCGTTGTTATTTCAATATGTCTAAGAACAATTTTCATCCTGCCCTCATGGTTTCTAACATCAAGAACAACATCCCTATTGTGCTTGAGATGGAAAACGTCCAATATGCGACGTGGGCAGAATTGTTTAAAATTCACGCTATCTCTCATCAAGTTATCCATCACATAATTCCTCCCGCTGCACCTATTCTCGCGGAGGATCCTCAGTTATGGATTACTCTTGATGCTACCGCTCTCTAGTGGATTTATTCCACTATTTCGATTGACCTCTTACAAACGATTATTGAGCCGGATACCACAGCTATGGCTACCTGGAATAGATTGCGTGATATATTCCAAGATAACCAACATTCACGTGTTGTCACACTCGAGCAGGAATTCTCTCTAGTTCGCATGGAAGAATTTCCAAACGTATCTGCATATTGCAAGAAACTCAAGGAGTTGGCGGACCAACTCCATAACGTTGGCGCACCTGTAACAAATAATCGTCTGGTTCTACAACTGGTTGCCGGTCTTTCTGAGGCCTATAATGGCGTTGGGACTCTCTTTCGTCAAAGCAACCCACTTCCCGCATTTTATCAAGCCCGCTCCATGCTTACTTTGGAAGAAGCCGGTTTGGCTAAAAAGACGGCTACCGGAGCAAGCCCCTTCGTCCTAATGACGTCCTTCACAAATTCTTCAGGTTTTGTTGATAATTCGGGCCAAAACCGTACTCATGGTGGCGACAAAAATAATCGTAAGAATAATAACAAAAATCGTGGGGGCAAACGCGGTAGTTCTGGTGGTCAGCAGGGTGGCAGTGGGCCCCGTCCAGTCAACAGTGGCCCTCCTCCCTACTGGTCCCAGCGGTGGGGCCCATGGCAGTGGGGCTGGGGCAATGGGTCGTAGGCCACAACCCCTATTTTCCAGCAGCTTTAGGCAGCCAGTGGGCTAGACAGTCTGCTTTCAGGCCTAACAATCAGCAGTCATGACCCACTGCCCACTGGTCTAGTAATTCCAGCAGTTACGGCCCAGGACAGCCCAGTTCTGGAATGCTTGGGCGCTGGCCTCCACAAGCCCACCACGCAGCAGGCCCCACTCAGACAGATATCGAAGCCGCGATGCACACACTTGGGTTGATGCAACCGGATCCAAATTGGTACATGGACACCGGCGCAACGACACACATGACCTCCGATCAAGGTACTCTCTCGTCTTATGCCAATTTGAGCAACCCTCGTGGTATAATTGTCGGTAATGGTAGCTCTATTCCAATTCAGGGTTATGGTCATAAAACTCTATCTCTCCCCAATCCTCCCCTTATCTTGAAAAATACTTTACATGCCCCAAAATTGATTAAAAACTTAGTGTCTGTCCGAAAATTCACCACTGACAATTCCGTTTCTGTTGAATTTGATCCTTTTGGTTTCTCTGTGAAGGATTTCAAGACGGGGAGACCTCTTATGAGGTGTGATAGTAGGGGAGATCTTTATCCTATCACACCCGGTTTCAGTCCATCGAGTCAAGCCTTGCCATCAGCCTTTGTAGCCATTTCTCCTTCATTGTGGCATGCTCTCCTTAGTCATCCGGGATCCTCTATTTGATATGTTTTGAATAAAAATAGTTTTATTTCTTATAAGGGTACGAGTCGTACTCCACTTTGTCAATCTTGTTCGTTAGGAAAAATTATTAAGTTACCTTTTGTAGACTCAAATTCTCATACGTCAATGCCATTTGATATTATTCATAGCGACCTATAGACGTCTCCTGTTCTAAGTTCGTTGGGTCATCGGTATTATGTTCTTTTTTTGGATGATTATTCTAAATTTTTGTAGACGTTTCCAATTGCAAATAAATCTCAAGTGTTTTCCGTCTTCATCAAATTTAGAGCATTCATTAGAACACAATTCGAAAGAGAAATAAAAAATATTCAGTGTGATAATGGAATGACAATAGGGTGTTTTGGGAGTTCTGTGCTAATAATGGGATCAATTTTTGTTTTTCGTGTCCTCATACATCTCCACAAAATGGGAAAGCCGAACGCAAAATTCGTTTCATAAATAACATTGTCCGCACTCTCTTAATTCATGCTGCCATACCCCCATATTTTTGGCATCATGCTCTTCAAATGACGACTTATCTCCTTAACATAATTTCTTCCAAAGGTCTGATATATTCTTCCCCCCTCCAAATTTTATATAATAAAAATCCTTCTTATTCTCATCTTTGGGTTTTTGGGTGCTTATATTATCCGTTATTCCCATCCACCATAATTAACAAACTTCAGGCCCGGTCTACTTCGTGTGTGTTTTTAGGTTATCCGTCTAATCATCGTGGTTACAAATGCTTTGATTTATCCTCCAAGAAAATCATCATTAATCGCCATGTAATTTTTGATGAAATCCAATTTCCATTTACTAAAGTTCATACTCTCGAGCTTAGTTCGTATAATTTTTTGAATGATAGTATATCCCCGTATATTACTCACCATTTTTCGGACATATCCCGCACCCAAAATCCTCCAGCGGGCCCACTGCCCGCTGGCCCCACTGTTCCGTCGTAATTTCCAGTCACTGGATCAGTTCCAGCGATTGGGCCGCCCAGCCCAATTGGGAACCGATCCGATTGCGGCTCAGATTGCCGATTTGGGCTAGCAAGCCCACTGCCTGCTGGCCGTCCGTCCCGAGCCCAACAAATTCCCAAAATTCACTAAATTCGTCCTCGAGTCATAGACCGGTCACTCGTAGTCAGCGGGGTATTTTTACACCTAAAAGATATTTTAATATACATTCTAATGTCTCTAAATTCCCCTTGCCCTGTAATCCTGTGTCCGCCTTAAACGACCCGAATTGAAAAATTACTATGACTGATGAATATAATGCCCTTATTGATAATAAGAAGTAGGAGTTGTTGCCCCGTCTATCTGGTATTAATGTTATCAGGTCTATGTGAATTTTTGCTCATAAGGAGAATTCATATGGTTCATTTGCTCGACATAAGGCGCGGCTTATGGGTGACGGTAAGACTCAGCAGGTTGGTATATCTTGTGGGGAGACGTTCAGTCTGGTGGTCAAATCGGCTATCATTCGCACTGTGCTTAGCTTGGCTCTTTCAAAGGCATGGCCTATTTATCAGTTGGATGTCAAGAATGATTTCCTACATGGTGATCTCAAGGAAACAGTCTATATGCATCAGTCGTTGGGGTTAAGGGATCCCAACCGTCCTCATCATGTCTGTTTGTTGAAGAAGTCCTTATATGGGCTTAAGCAGTCTCTATGGATCTGGTATACAAGGTTTGCTGACTATGTTTCGACTATTGGGTTCACTCACAGCAGGTTAGATACTTCCTTGTTCATCTACCATCGTGGTTCGTCCTTGGCCTACATTCTGTTGTATGTGGATGATATCATTTTGACTGCCTCTTCCGATACCTTACGCCAGTCTATCATGACCATGCTCAACTCTGAGTTTGCTATGAAAGACTTAGGGCCCTTGAGTTACTTTTTGGGGATTGCCGTCAAGCATCATTCCGGTGGATTGTTCTTGTCTCAACGAAAGTATGCAACTGAGATCATCGAGAGGGTTGGGATGTCATCCTGTAAGTCCACTTCCACTCCAGTTGATACTAAGCCCAAGCTTGGGGCCGCGGCCGACATACCTTACGAGGATCTGACCCGCTATCGCAGTCTTGCAGGGGCCCTTCAGGATCTTACCTTTACTCGATCGGATATTACATATGCTGTCCAGCAGGTG
The DNA here is from genome assembly GCA_034509755.1 of Anisodus tanguticus. Lineage (NCBI taxonomy): Eukaryota > Viridiplantae > Streptophyta > Magnoliopsida > Solanales > Solanaceae > Anisodus > Anisodus tanguticus. The sequence continues at coordinate 26,867,639 of CM067559.1, forward strand.
TGTTTATTCATGAATGATCCCGGAATTGAGCACATGAATGCACTCAAATGCATCATTCGGTATATTCAGGGTACATTAGACTATGAGTTGCATTTATATCCTTCATCGACATCCACACTTGTCTCCTACACGGATGCGGATTGGGGCGGTTGTCCAGACACCAGACGGTCTACGTCTGGCTATTGTATGTTCCTTGGCAACAACTTGGTCTCCTGGTCGGCGAAGCGTCAGACGACTCTATCCCGTTCAAGTGCCGAGGCTGAATATCGCGGAGTAGCCAATGTGGTCTCGGAATCATGTTGGTTACGTAATTTGCTTTTAGAGCTTCATTGTCCAATTCAAAAGGCCACCTTGGTTTATTGCGATAATATTAGTGCCATTTACATTTCAGGTAATCCGGTTCAGCACCAACGCACTAAGCATATCGAGATGGACATACACTTTGTCCGCGAAAAGGTGGCTCAAGGTCATGTACGCGTCTGTCATGTCCCGTCGAGATATCAAATTGCAGACATCTTTACAAAGGGTCTTCCCTCAGTCCTTTTTGAAGATTTTAGGGACAGTCTCAGCGTTCGAAGACCGCCCGCTATGACTGCGCGGATGTGTTAAACAAGGTAATATATTCGTGATATACACTGGATATACAGAAGTGTATATCACGGGCAATGCAATGGACTCTGGCCCATCTCGGCAGTGGGCATCTCCAGCAGCCCAGAAGCCCATCACGGGTAGGGATGTATATTTGGTATATATTGTTAATATATTGTAGTGTAAATGTTACCTTAATTAGTCTTGTAGAAGAAGGTTTTAGGAGTAGAATAGGAATATGATTCTCCTATTATGGAAATATGTAACTTGTATATATACCTTTCAATTAATGAAAATAATCAAGGGGATTATTTCTTTCAGGATTTACATAGTGGTCAACACCTCCTCAAATAATCAAGGAACTCTTTTGGGGCTTCTCATGGTTATCCTTTGTGAAGCTTTGGCTTGAAATTTAGAAAAAGTTATAACTTTAGAGGATCACTAGTATAAGGAATAACCATCTCAATAGCAAGCTGTGTAACTATAGCAGGTGGTGGGGAGGGGTAGTAAAGACCCGTTTGGTCATGATAATTTCTCATTTTTTTCCAAAACTTTTCTTCACTTTATTTAAAAATCAGCGTTTGACCATGAAATTTTCAAATACAATTTGAAATTGTATTTGAAATTTGAAAAACAACTAACACCATGTTTTCACTTTGTTCACTTTCAATACATTTAAACAACCGAATATTCTTTGCAAAAACTATAGCTAAACACCAACTCCATCTTCAACTCCAACTCTAATATTCCAAAACAAAAGTGAAAAATATTGATGGCCAAATGCCTACGAGATCTCGGTACATTCTGCTGAATTGGAGTGAGTTTAGCTGGAGTTAGTCCACCTATGACTGAAGGAGCATGAGAAGCAGCTGGGAATTTGTACATTGGCTGGCTGAGAAGCTAAAGTCTCCAACACGCTTAAAATGTAGAATCAACATTTTCTATAGCAATAGAGCGACTATGCAACCCTATGGAACCTAAGGTGGGCCTGAAGTGGCAACTTTTGTACCTCTGGTACTATTGCTTGAGGAGCTGGAGTGCGCCTCACAGCTCAACTGAGACCCCTAGTGGACCTAGTAGCTTTAGCCTTATGTCACGCCCCAAAGTTAGTTGAGACGTAACATGACACTCGATGCTTGCCAACTCGCTCCGAGTGTATTGATTAAATGTTATAACTATCCCCTTTGTACCCAAGTATCATAATTTATTTAATGAATGACAATATTAAGTGAATAAAAGAACGAGTTAAAGTACATCAAATGGTAGTTCAAGACATGAAATAATGCAGTCATTTGTAAAGCTTTATGAGTACCCATAACCCAAAATATTACAAATTCATCTATGGAGATTCTATAACACAAGGAATGAATAAATAAAGCTACGGGGTTAACTCGTGCTATTCAAAAGAACAGAAATCCAATATGTGACCCACGATCTCAAAGTGGGTTCACCAAAACAGAGAAGAAGCCAGATCAGAGCTCGAATATCGACCATCCTGTTCACGACCAACTTCTGGACCTAACTTCATAAAACACGATGCATGAGTATCGAAATACTATTGAAATATTCAGTATATGTTACAATCAAACCACCATTCGCTAGGGCAAGAGTTATACATATAAAATATATATATTAAAGTAAGTGAAATAATTCAAAAACGCATTTTGTTTTCAAATGAAATTAATTATTTCAGGTAAGCATCTCAAGTTTAAAAAGAGTCAATTACTTAAAGTAAGCATCTCAGTTCAATGGAAGCACAATATCGTTCATTATCATAGTTATGCTCTTAAAATGTGACAAAGCATCATTCAATTTGTAACCTCAATGTATGTATCTCCAGTGTATCACAGCCATTGGTGAGGTAATGCATTAGGATATCAACCAACCACAATGATTGACGTACTCTTCCCCCAAGTTAAGCTACGTAATGCGGATCCCAGAAGTCTGATATATCCTCGACTAGATAGGCAAAACACATTTCATTTTTTTTAATAAATCATTGCACATAGTAATCTCATTTCTTTATAATGTATCAAGACCAAGAAGTCTGATCTAACCCCAGATAGGCAACAAAGAATTGTCACAACACATATTATTTCGATTCATGACATTTTAGGCGAACCTCCCTTCCTCAATCAATTAGTTCATTTCATCACTTTAATGGTAAAGTAGAGTAAAGTGATGCAATGTTATTACTCAATATCAACTGTGGACTTTATGTCTTCAATTAATAGATATGGAACTTTTAAATATCACAAAGATGTCATAAAATTTATGAGAGGTTCACTATGAAACTTACAGTTCCAACTCTTTGCAATATATGTCAAAGTAATCTTTAATGTAATCACGAAGAAAATCATGGAAGCTTGTGTCACATGTGCATGAAATTCATTTAAATCATTGTTTCAAAGACGAGTAATTTAAAACGTCAAAGATAGCTTAAAGCTAGGAATAACTGAAGGTCGCTTTAGATATTCTACAAATTCCGTCTGTCTACCAATGCCATTCAAGGAGTTTAATCTACATAAATGAACTCATACATATCAATAAATTATCACAACAATTCCAATTTAACCCATAAAACGTCCAACTCTTAAATTAAATTCTCAAAGTTTCCAAATTTAACATATTTTAGTGGTATCATGCTATAAAGGTCTCAATAGTAGTGTTACTACATAATTCGAGTCAATAAAGTCCATCATTTAAGATTCAAAATTACTATTCATCATCCTTCTCATAACACGATAAACAACACTAATGACATATTCTAGGGTACGTTAAGAATTTATGAAAATCACTTCATTCAAGCATTTATTTTTGAGTAGCTCTTTCAACTGCCACCTAATCTCTCAACATGCTCAATAACCGAGGGTGATGGTTATATATTCCTCGAGTTTCATGAGCATAATTGACATAAATTTTATGTGAAATTAGAGATATTATATGTGGATATTGCTAAATTACGTCGTTTTGTATCTAGGTGAAGAAGAGCCTAACTTGAGAGCAAAATGGATGAAACAAAAGAAAGAAGTGAGAAATCGAGAAAAAAATGGTGAGCGACCGCGCACCTGGAAGGCTCCATCGTAGGAGAGGCAGTGTGCAAATTTTGCTGGTGATATTGCTGCGCTATCACGTACGCGTTTGGACTTTGGCTGAGCAATCGCGCATCGAGGCGATGAGAAAATTTAATTCGAGGATAATTTCTGCATTTTACCCATAAGACTATATAATGTTTTAGCTCATCCTAATTATGTCATCTTGATTTGGGAGAAAAATACTTTTGGGAAGGAGCGTAGGAGAGTATTCGACGCATGAATTCGATATTTTCCATCACGATTCAATTCAACACGGAAGTTTGGATCGATCGTCGCAGGGAGAGATTTATTGATATATTTATTGGATCCGTCGGGACTGATGGGGCTCGAACCCCTCTGCTGCTGGCGAGCAGATGTATTCTTGTTCTTTTCTTCTATTATGGAGTAATTCTCTTATAGGATTTTGAAAGACGTGGTGTTTAGATGATTAATTGCGGATTTTGATATGTTTTTCATGCTTGAATTTGTTTGTGGAGTTTTGAATTAATCTGCGGAATTGTTTACTATTTTATTTAATCAAAAGTTGAATAGTTTAGCAAACTTCTTTGTATTATCTTATTTGGTTTGGAATCACTATTTCATCTAAGTAATCGGAGGAGCGTTTTGAAATTAGTGGTTGAACCAAGAGGAAAAGTATTCGAAAGACGTTTCTCCCTGAGATTAATCCATTAGTGTGTTCTTGCATATATGTTCACTGGGCTGCTGTTAGTTTATTCTATAAAGTTTAAGTTTAATCGAAAGAGGAATCTAAATCGTAGGAGTACTCTAATTAATTATTGAATTCATGAGAATCAATAGGACTTTAGACGTGAATCTTGAACAGAATCATATCCTTATTATCATCTTACACATGTCTTGTCTATTGCCCTTATTTCTCATCTTAATAGTAATCGTTCTCTCACACTCTGTGGAATTTTTGCTAAATATATTATTATTATTGTTGTTGTATAGTAATCGTTCTCTCGTTATCAATTGTCTTTACTTATATTTTTAGTTGTTAATCGTGGTTTATAACCACAATAATCTCAAGTCTTATTTTTCTGAATAATACTAAGAAAGTTCATTTGAGTAATTGTTTGTATCAATACCTGTGGAGACGATCTAAATATTATACTATCTTTGACTAGCGAAACGCTTAAATTATATTGTGTTTTGCTTTCATCAAATTTTGGCATCCAGGGACTGTTGGAGGGAGGTTAATTATAGTGTAACATCCCATAGTTTCAGGGGATGGTTTGAACAACTAGACTTCTGCAAGTAAACTTGAGGCCGAGGAAATTTTGTTATATTCAAGTATGCAAAGAAAGAGCTCTTTCTATAAAAGGATAAAACACCGAGATAATTTTTTTTTGAACTCAACAAGTGAGATGACGAGGATTGAAAATAATAGTTGGTATTTGGGAAAAATAGGCTACGGACTAGTGTTATATCACATGACTATGATAATGAAAATATGAAGTGTGGGAAAGTGAGTTGTATTTAAGTGAATTAAGCTTGATGGATAAATATTAGGTGGACTAAACCCATATGGCCCTTTAACGTGATAGCAAAGGGCATCATATACATGCACCTTATCTTGTGAGTGGGATATTTGGATGACAAAGCACAAGTATAGTATAAATTATACACGTGTAGAATAATTAAGGTTTGCATGAGCTTCAGTCCAACTACGTGGCATTTTGGAACAAAAACAATTGTTGCACGTTACATTTCCACCGCCTACATCATTAAGGTGGAGGACATTGCATTTGATATGTGTCATTATTTTAGGGAGAGAATTATACAGATATGTGCACACCATTTCGTGGCATAGACAAAAAAAACAAAAACAAAAACAAAAACAAAAGAAGCTACTGAAACTTTCTCCCTTCCTTATCCTTTGATGAATAACCAAGTGTTGCACCTACATTAAAGTCACGCTTTACAAAATTCTCCCAAACTACTCTCTTATGGGATATTGAATTGGAAGAAGCAAACTGTCCATGGTGATAATTTAAGCTCACGACCAAGACTCCATTTTTGGAGAAACATTCATAACTTCCAACCAAATTGTTTTTTAAGAGTTCAACTTGAGGTTTTCTTCCCACTTGTATTGAGGTTAACGTGTGAATAAGGTCACGTTCATCGTTGTCAGTAGAATCGACACTAACATGTATGTTAAGGCAAATTATTTTTTCTTTTGGCATGTTCTATGTAACGAAACGTAACCGTAATATTGTTCCATAAATTGTTCTACTCTTAGAAGTTAAGAATATTCATGTTATTGATTCATATGTTGAAAGCATGTCTAAATATGTTCCTAAATTCTTATTGAGGTATATGGAAAAGATGTTAATATTCCCAATGTTAGCCGAATGTACAAGGATATTATGTCATCCGGTAAATTCAGAATGTTTTATTGTCACTCATACATTTTCATTTGCATTATATTCATGTATTACCATGGACCCACTTGTGTTATATACACTACTATATGGTATCAATATATATTTGTAGGGGATGGGGAAAATGGAAAAGTGTTATATACGTGTCACCATCCGCAGCTGGTACAGATATCACGAAAAGAAAGATGCCCATGTGAGGTCAATATTGATGTCCTTGTGTGGCCAATATGATAATGAAATGATGCCCACAGAGGCTATTATGGACATGAATATGCTCTTGTGTGGACAATATTTATATGTATACCGCATTTGCATTGTGCATAGAATTTAGGCATATGTATTAGGGCCATCAGAGGAATTTACTGCTGGTCAACCGTTTCTGTCAGCTGTTGGTGTTGTCGACTGTTTCTATCAGCTATTTTTGTTGACGGTTTCTGTTTCAGATTATTGTGTATCTCTTTGATGTTATTTCTTATGCCTGACATAATCACTACATCAGTCGTACTAACGTTCCTTTTGTCGAGAGAAGCTGCGTTTCATGCCCGCAGACTCATGTAAACAGTGAGACGGTTCACGCTAATAGGTTGTTGGTTTAGCTGATATTGGAGAACTCTACTTGTTCTAGAGTTGCAGTCTAGTCTCGATATGATATTTTGCATATACACATGGGTATGGCGGGGCCCTATCCCATCCTTGTGATGTCATGTATTCTTTAGAGGCTTGTAGATAGTTGTCATGTGTATAGTAGTTATGTATGGACCTATCGGCTATGATATATGTGTTAGCGGAATATTCGGTAATGACCCTTGTATCCATGATTGATTTAGGTTAGCTGGTAAGTATGTGAAGAGTGGTGCTCGACAGGTAAGGTCTGAGTGCGCGTCGCGGCCCTCCGGTTTAGGTCATGACAAACTTGGTATCAGAGCAAGTCTGTCCTAGGGAGTCTACAAGACGTGTCTAGTAGAGTCTTATTTATGGGTGTGATGCGCACACACTTATAAACAGGAGGCTGCAAAACATTTAGTTTTCCATTTTTTCATATCATAGATCGTGCAGTAGAGCTGAGTCTTAAGAATTCTAGTTTAACTCGTGCCTGTTATTGTTTCGATAATGCCGATTACCAAAAAGACTTCGATTAGTTCATGTTTGTAGCCAGTAAATGAGTGACTTCTACCAGACGATTGGTACGCTAGAAGGGTAGTATTGTGTAAAAAGTTCCGAGATTATGAGAAGTTGTCTCACGCGTAAACGGAAGAGATAATGCAAGCCTGGTAAGCGAAACATTTGTTTTAAAAAAAAAGCGTTAAGTAAGGAAGTACTAAGCACCGGAACGCATAAGATTGTAAAGAATTCTTTCTGTAAACCTTATCATGTTTATGATTATATCAATGCTTTCTTCTAGTAGGATTATGATTAGCAAGGACATTGAAGTTGGATTGAGTGTAAGTACGAGTAGTATGTTCTCTATTGAGACAAATCTGTCAGAGGATATGAGTAAGTTGCCTTCCTAGGCACGACTTCATCCTAGAATATGTGATGGAAATAGGCCCTTAAAGGGTCTCATATCATAACTCAGAGAGTTTATTAGGTAGGTATCACCGATATTTAAAAGGGTCAAAGATGCCAATATCTCATGGTCAAAGTTATAAAGGTCGAGTGAGACCGTCCCGACCATCTTGTAGTTAATGTGGTCGAGCGCATGCCAGATTATGCCGAAAAGGTACGGGGGGTTAGTTTAGTGTGGCAGCGACATGCACAATGTTCCGAAGTATGCTTCGTTGATGCACAATGTAAGGATAAGAGGATTATAAGTTGTACAGATGAGAAACAGTAGACATAATTGGAAGGCTTAGCAGGTTATGAAAAGCTACACACTTTACGGTGACCTTCGCTTATTAGAACAAGGGAATATATTATGCATGTGCGACCTACATTATAATGTCTTACCTAGAATAGATTGGGAATTGTCCAATGATATCATTAACGGGAATGGATTGCCACAATCGAATCATCTGAAGAGTAGCCACCAATGAATTTAAGAAGATCACGTAAAGTGACATACCTAGGATAGTGAGCCCAGGTCATATATAAGGATCGAGTTATCCACGATAGTGGAAAGGGACATAAGCCCCTCGTTCATGCGTAAAGGACGATACCGCATATTAGTGAGAATTACATGTATCAACGTTATAAGCTAAGGCGTGCTACAAGTATTGGACTGGTAAGGTCTTTAGCATCATTGTGTAGCATGTTACAATTCTAAATAACCTATGGATAACAATAGCTTGTTAGGGGCAAGTGAGGACGAGAACTATAGAACAGTCGAAGAATGGTCGTAAGGAATATGAAAATAGTTAATAAGTAGGAATGGAATGGTATGATCAAGTATCAAGGCATAAACGTTTTTTTTTGACGAGTAGGAGGAGGGATTACGACAAGAAGGATAAAGGTGAATAAGATTATAGTTATGCATTTTTTCACAAAAGTATGATTACTCCAGAACAACGTAAGGACTAATGGTAGAGGAAGGACAATAAGAACTCTTCGGCCAAAGGTGGCGATTCTCTGGTGTTCAGGAAGGGAGTATGAGAGGTACTTGGATAAGGGATTTCCCCCCAAGGCAATTTGAAATGGAAATGTAAAGGTAAGACGAAGGAGCACTCGATCGGTGGGAGATATAATAATGATAAGAAAAGAAAGCTTGACAAGTCATGGGATCATGTAACACTGTGGATTGGATCTAAACATACGAAGCATCGGTTCCATAACCTACGCAGTCGTACCTTTTAGAAAACATGTAAACGGAAGTAACAGTGAGTAAATCTTGGGATTAGCGCCTAAATAGGTAAAAAGGGGCCAACGACGCTTATGGATACAAGGCAGACATTAAAGATACATGACAAATAGATAATGACATTATAATAAAGATAAAATGTCGGGCAAATACATATATCTATGAGCATTATTAAACTGATCAAAGGTTCTATGAGATAGATAAAGTAATGGGTTTACAGCTTAACAAAATTGAGGGAATCTTTTCCAAAGCACCATTGACGGAATGAATTAGCCACGAGGCCAGTGGAGAAATTCAAATCTAAGTATACTGACCAGGTTTGGATATAGTAGGCCAACGTCATGTGATGTAAAATTCTTCAGAATCTTCCATGTACGGAATGACGGAATAAATTAACAGCTCATCCCTTATGGGTTGGTAACGCCAAGGATCGGAGTCATGAGCAATGTTTAAGATTACGTATGTATACAAGAATATATACCAATAGGAGTACGACAAGTAAGAAAATGAGTGGACAAGTAGTAAGAAAGAGAGTTGTTTATAATTATGAGTAATGAGAAAATACAGATTCCTTGCAGACCATGAATAAGAGTTAATTATGATGATACACGTACTTCAGATTGGATGATATTTTCCATAGAGTGTTCACAATTGAGATACTACAAATATAAGAGTTTCAGCACACTAGTTAGTAAACAAAGCTAAGTTGACAATAGAATCATTCACCTACAAGTGACTTAACTAATGTGAGGATGAATGAGAGAAATTAACCTAAGGGAACGCATCAGTTAGTTAGGTGGGAGTTCGATTGGAGGATTCAGATAGTGATAGCCCTGTGACTTAGAATACAACAGGATCATCCCTCATACTGAAAAAAAAAAAGAAATGTCATGATGAAGATCCCATTGTTAGAGAAGAGTGGGAAATATATTTAGTAAAAGAGAACCGCAACCTTTAAGTATAATGGGAGAGGGACCCTCAGGTGGAAGGTTCATCCGTGTGTTCCAAATATAGCAAGATTACGACATAAGATTATAACGAAGATCCATTGCACGTGATATTCCATTCACCATGGATCTACTAAGATGTATCATGATATCCAAGGTATGTATTGGTGGGGAAATATGAAGAGAAACATTATGGAGTTTGTAGCTCAGTGTCTTAATTGTCAGTAAGTAAAGTAGAGCACCAAAAGCTCGGCGGCGTGACTCAGAACATTGAGATCCCAACGTGGAAATATGAAATGATTAATATGGATTTTACTATGGGTTTACCTCACTCTTATAGTAAGTTTGATTCTATTTGGGTAACCGTTGATAGATTGACCAAATCAACTTAATTCCTGGTGGTCAAAACTACCTACACAACCGAGAACTACGCAAAGTTGCAGGTTAAGGAAATTGTTCACCTTCGTGGTATGTATAGTTCTATTATATATGACCAAGGTACACAGTTCACAGCGAACTTCTGGAAATCATTTCAAAAAGGGTTTGGATACACAAGTTAATATTAGCACAGTTTTACACCCTGAAATAGGCAGGCAGGCTGAGCGTACAGCTCAGATGCTCGAAAACATACAAGCTTACATATTGAACTTCAAGAGAAGTTAGGATGATCATTTGTCCCTTATTGAATTTGTGTACAATAACAGTTATCATGTCAGCATTAAAATAGCTCCATACGGGGCTTTGTATGGACAAAAATGTAGATCTCCTATCGGATGGTTTGAGGTAGGCAAATCAGAACTATTTGGGCCTGACTGAGTACGCCAAGCCATAGAGAAGGTAAAGCTTATCCAAGAACGGATGTGAACCGCTTAGAATCGTAAAAAGTCTTATTTAGATGTGTGACAATAGGACTTAGAATTCCAAGTAGATGAATGGTTTTTTTGAAGAATTCGCCTACGAAGGGTGTAATAAGATTTGAGAAAAAGGGGAAAGCTCAGGCCAAGGTACGTTGGGCCATATCACATAATTTGACGAATCGGCCAAGTGGCTTACGAGTTGGACTTGCCTTTAGATTTAGAGTTTGCTAATCTAATTTTCCATGTTTCTATGTTAAGAGTGTGTATTGAATATCCTTCCCAAATTGAACCGATTGACGATGTGAAGGTTATAGATGACCTATCATATGAAGAGGTTCCTGTTACTATCGTAGATCGACAAGTCAACAAGTTGAGGACTAAAGAAGTAGCCTCCGTGGAAGTTCTATGGCGGAATAAGAATGTATAATAAATGAGATGGGAGGCGAATGAGGAAATGAAACATAAATATCCCTACCTATTTTAGACCAACGCCAAGATTCCGAAAGTAACATAAGGTGAATTCTATTTCAGATTATTATAAATAATGCTTGAGGATCATGTGAGGTCTAATGTAATGATGTGTGTTATATTATATGGCCCGTGGATATGTGGTTGTGTTTTCTGGCTACGTGAGGAGGATTAGATACGTCACCCCAATATTTGAGGATGGATGTTTCTAAGAGGGGAAAGATGTAACATCCCATAATTTTGGGCGATGGTTTGAATAGCTAGACGTATGCAAGTAAACCTGAGGCCGAGGAAATTTTGTTATATTCAAGTATGCAAACAAAGACCTCCTTGTATAAAAGGATAAAACCCCGAGATAATTTTTTTTTAAATTCAACAATTGAGATGACGAGGATTGAAAATAATAGTTGGTATTTGGGAAAAATAGGCTACGGACTAGTGTTTAAGTGTGGAAAAGTGAGTAGTATTTAAGTGAATTAAGATTGGTGGATACATATTAGGTGGACTAAATCCATATAGGCCTTTAATGTGATAGCAAAAGGGCATCATATACATGCACCTTATCTTGTGAGTGGGTTCTTTGGATGACACTACACAAGTATACTACAAATTATACACGTGTAGAATAATTAAGGTTTGCATGAGCTTTAGTCCAACTTCGTGGCATTTTGGAACAAAAACAATTGTTGCACGTTACATTTCCAACGCCTACATCATTAAGGTGGAGGACATTGCATTTGATATGTGTCATTATTTTAGGGAGAGAATTATACAGATATGTGCACACCATTTCGTGGCATAGACAGAAAAAACAAAAACAAAAACAAAAACAAAAACAAAAACAAAAACAAAAACAAAAACAAAAGAAGCTACTGAAACTTTCTCCCTTCCTTATCCTTTGATGAACAACCAAGTGTTGCACCTACATTAAAGTCACACTTTACAAAATTCTCCCAAACTACTCTCTTATGGGATATTGAATTGGAAGAAGCAAACTGTCCATGGTGATAATTTAAGCTCATGACCAAGACTCCATTTTTGGAGAAACATTCATAACTTCCAACCAAATTGTTTTTTAAGAGTTCAACTTGAGGTTTTCCTCCCACTTGTATTGAGGTTAACGTGTGAAGAAGGTCACGTTCATCGTTATCAGTAGAACGACACTAACATGTATGTTAAGGCAAATTATTTATTCTTTTGGCATGTTCCATGTAACGAAACGTAACCGTAATACTGTTTCATAAATTTTTCTACTATTAAAAGTTAAGAATATTCATTTTATTGATTCCTATGTTGAAAGCATGTCTAAATATGTTCCTAAATCCTTATTAAGGAATATGGAAAAGATGTTAATATTCCCAATGTTAGCCGAAGGTACAAGGATATTATGTCATCCGGTAAATTTAGAATGCTTTATTGTCACTCATGCATTTTCATTTGCATTATATTCATGTATTACCCTGGACCCACTTGTGTTATATACACTACTATATGGTATCAATATTTATATAAAGGGGATGGGGAAAAGGGAAAGATGTTATATACGCGTCACTACCTGCAGCTGGTATAAATATCACGAAAAGAAAGATTCCCATGTAAGGACAATATTGATGCCCTTGTGTGGCCAATATGATAATAAAATGATGCCCACAGAGTCTGTTATTGACAGGAAGATGCCCTTGTGTGACCAATATTTATATGTATACCGCATTTGCATTGTGCATAACATTTGGGCATATGTATTAGGGCCCTTAGAGGCATTTACTGTTGGTCAGTCATTTATGTCGGCTGTTGGTGTTGTCGACTGTTTCTATAAGCTTTTATCAACAGTTTCTGTTTTAGATTATTGTGTATCTCTGTGATGTTATTTCTTATGCCTAATATACTCAGTACATCAGTCGTACTGACGTCCCTTTTGTCGGGGGATGCTGTGTTTCATGCCCGCAGGCTCAGGTAAACAGTGGGACGGTTCGCGCTAGTAGGTTGCTAGTTCAGTTGATATTGGAGAACTCTACTTGTTCCAGAGTTGCAGTCTAGTCTCGGTATGATATTTTGCATATGCACATGGGTATGGCGGGGCCCTGTCCCGTCCTTGTAATGTCATGTATTCTTTAGAGGCTTGTAGACAGTTTTCCTGTGTATAATAGTTGTGTATGGCCCTGTCGGCTATGATGTATGTGTTAGCCGAATATTTGGTAATGACCATTATGGTCATGATTGATTTCGGTTAGAAGGTAAGTATGTGAAGAGTGGTGCTCGGCAAGTAAGGTTCGGGTGCCCGTCGCGGCCCTACGATTTTGGTCGTGACTTATAGTAATAAGATAGGCAAGAAAAATAAAGTGCAACGGGCTCTTCGCTTTCAACATTTTTTGCCTGAGTTGTTGACTATCACCTGACCTCATATGGGAGGCCCCGCACCAAGTAACTCTCCCACAAAAAAGTCTACATGTGATGTTCTGAAATAGAAACATGTGATTGTCTCGCCCCGAACCCGACCCTGGCGCAACATACATCCGATGTTGTGAACAACACCAGAAGCCCCTTATAAAATCAATAAACATCTATTATTTTTCAATAGTCTTTTAATATTTATCTAAAATAGTCATTTACGGCTAGCTAAAAGCATACTCATACTTATAAAAAATCAACGAAAGTTTAATAGAACAAAGATATCATAAAACGTGGCAAATGCTCCAACAAGTCATACAAGAATTCAACAATCTACCCACAACACAACATCTAATTATGGAGCTTCTATGAACATAAACAAAGTCTAACACATCGGGACGCCCATGGGGATGGTCTACAGGGTTCATAACTACTCCTCTTACTACAGGACACTTACCTAGACAATGCTTAGATCCGTTCTGAAAACAAAACAATAAAGATAGATAGATTGGGGGGTCCCACAAATAAGGGTGTGGGCTCACCAATAAGTCAAGAAAGAATCAAGTTCTCGTACTCCGTACGCGTATCAAGAACCTGCTCTTCTTTGCTACCTAACATATAAAAAAAAAACAATAATGACATGCCTGAGTACTGGGTACTCAGTAAGTGTCTCTGTGATAATAGTTAATAGCAAAATATATAAGTAATAAGTACAATTGAAAATAATATTAAGAAACAGTTCAACACAAATGATATCTCATGAATATCCAGTATAAGTCAATAATGAAGAAATAATCACTTTGAATTCTTAAGTCGTTCTCGTTGTGTTAAGTTCTTGAAAAAATCAGTTCGAAATCCCAAAGATAGAGTAAGCCAGTGACCTTAATAAAATTACCAGTAAAAGCCAATAATATAGAAATATATCAATTTTAACTTATTATATCGTTCATCATGTTATATCTTTTCAATCATGAGCTCAAGATCATCAACAAGCCACTCACAAGCAACCAAAGTATAACCAATGCCAATACAGCCCCATGTCAATATAACAAATGGATGACCATTTAAGATTTCCTACACTATATAGAAGCACCACATCGGGGCTATCAACCCTTGATAGCTACCCTTCCTCCCAAATAGTGAGGCAAAGATCACACCAAGGCTACCAACCCCTGATGACCACTCTTCTTCCCGAATGTCTAGACATGAAACACACCGACACTACCAACCCATGATTTCTACCATTTCTCCTGAATAGTTAGGTAAAGACCACACTAGCACTACCAATCCTCGATAGCTACCCTTCTTCCCGAATAGCGAGACAAAGACCATACCGGATCCACCAACCCTCGATGGCCACTCTTCCTCCCGAATAGCTAGACTTACTCCACTAAAATCCATCTTGAATATCATTCCTCCCATGTAGCTAGGCCAAACACAAATAATTGAAATCATGGCATAATAGTCGAATCACAATACTAGCATGGAAGCTAAATAACAAGTCATGTATTATATTTATCATCTCATTAATAGGGGTGTACCAATTTCATTAACTGATTTAGAACCCAGTTTCACATCATTAATCAATTTCCATTAAATGAGACCCGTTCATAGGGACACTTCAATTTACAAACCTTATAAATCCAGTAAAAAACATCCCTTATAGGGGTGAAATATATTCAAAATTCAAAGCTTCATAATTTAGTTTCAATCATCCTTTGATAGGGGAAAATCACGCATACTTATATATTTTATTATACACATAAAGTTAAATGGGGGCTTGTCCGTCACACACAAAAACCTTTCCAAGTAAAACCATTTTTAAAGTTTGAAAAGGATGTTCGAAAAGAGACATACCTTGATTCCCTCTATAACGCTACCAAACGGATTTTTCGAGGTTCAACAATCACTCTACAATTAGTTCAGATGAGAATGATTAGAATTTTACACTTTTCTCTTGAATTCCCACGCATTTCGAAAACTAGGATTTGTAAGCCAAATTCATGTTCTTGCTTTCATACGATTCACCCATGGATTCTAACGATATATAAACCCTAAACAATCCCCATAATTATACTAGAATTATAGAAACTTACCTCACAATGAACTCCCAATGATTCGTTTCTTCAAACATTGTCGAATCGAATTCTCACAATATATGGAATAGATGAGGATTCTAGCATTAATCTTTGTTAATAATTCATGTAGGAGTGTTAGAATTACTTAGAAATATATGGAGTAATCTTACCTTGGTGTGGAAATATGTACAGAGGAGAGAAAAGTCGACTTAGGATTTTGTAGAAGTGAAAATAGACTTAAATTGTATAAATTCATGTTTTAAAGCTGAGTTCTACATTTTTGGGGACCCTGTGCATCGCCCCACCATCACACGGAGCTTTATAGAATTGATAGATTTGTCATGCTGCCATAGAGCAAAACTTTATGCACATACACCCGGCAGTTAAATGGCCATAATTCCATATAGAAAATTCTGATTGCTCTAGTCCATATATGGTTAGATAGGTGTTTTGAAAAGATACAACTTTTATGTTATTAGTTTCCTCAAATTCTCATCGCATTTTCACGTATAATGGTTGGAAGTCAGACTTATCATAAACTTAGTCGATTCTATCGAATCTTTTGCACCTCACTATTCGTCTTGATCTTAAAATAAATTTCTCCACCCAAACTAATCCCGACAGAAATTCACATGGATAAAATTTCACATCATCACTCCCTTAACATAAATACTTAACCCAAATTTATGGAACATCACAACGATTTAGTAAATTACAATCTATTGTGGGATGCGATCAGGGAACAACTATCAACTAGTTTGAAAAAATCTTCCATTTAGTAATGAAATTCATCTTGTCACTTTCTAAGGATAAGGTAGAGAGGCTTGAGAAAGTGAGCAATCCTTTAGTGAAGACCTAACAAGAGACTCAATTCAAAACACCAAAAATCCACAAGAATCGTACAAACATTATATGGAGCTTAGCAAGGAATCTTGGCTTCAACTCTCGTCACCTCACTCAATCCTACAATAGAAACTTGAGTTGAGGCGCTGCAAGCGAGCAAATAAGTACTTCTTGTAGCTAAAATAAAAACCCTATGGATCATCAAAGGCTTATTCTGGACCACACCGCTAGATTGAGACTGGCCACTTCTTATTTGAGTAAAGAATAAATATCAAACCCTACTAGCATTCAACCGACGACCAAGCCTATTGGTGCTTGCGGTTTTTCCTATTTTGGATTGGATTACAAATACAAGAGAACCAAGCCCCTTTTTGATCCATTCATTTCTGCAAGCATAGAGGCTGTAGAGCGTTGCCACCTCCTATTCGAGGCCGGATGGCCGTGGCCCACAAGCACATGTTTCACCAAATAGTGCTACTTTCTCCTTTTTTAAAATGGCTTTAGTGGAAAGATGTGAATACAGTTAGTGAAGCTAGACCGAGAAGCGGGGCATCCCTGAAAAAGAGGTTGGCCTTAAGTTCTAATAACACTTGAGAGCGTAGCGTAGGATACATGTAAGATGATCCTTTGTGAACATTCCCTTAAGATACGACAAAAAATCCAAAAATTGAGCTTCTAGACAGCTTACAAGAAGCCCTGGCCCCTCAGTGTCTTTACACATGTTTTTATCCTATCAAAACAACTTTCTTTCTTTAGGTAGTGAAGGCACGATCTCACTCTATCCGTCGAGAACAGTTACAATACCCATTATTCAAAGAGGAATTCCTTCAATAGTATTAGTTATTTACCCTAATGTCCTCCAAATTTTATCAAGTGGTCATGCTAGTGACTTAATAACTTGAATAATTTAATTATGAGATCATTAATTGAAGTGGCAGAGGTAAGTGACCAGCCACTTAATCGTGATGGCAGTAGGTGTCCTCAATAATGGTGCCCTAAGGCAACCAGTGTATTATTCATTTTTATACTTGCTTTCTGATTATTTCTTAAATTAACAAAACGATTAGGTAGTGAAGGCCCGATTTCACTCTATCCGTCGAGACTAGTTACAATACCTATTATCCAAAGAAGAATTCCTCCAGTAGTATTAGCCATTTACCTCACTTCCACCGACATTTCATCAAGTAGTCATGCTAGAGACACAAATAACCATGGATAATTTAATTATGAGTCTTTTTTACAAATATATTATTTTTTACGATTATAATCTTATTAAATTCAAATGACACTTTCACCTCAGCTTGTATCAACAAGGCTACAAAAATCGGGATTTTCCGAATAGTAAAAACATGTAGTACATCCATGCGAGGGTTAAGTTTTTTATTCAAGCGAGTTTCAGGAGTATTTTACCTTCATCGGGATTTCAGTAATCCTTGAGTTTTCAAGGTAGACCACTTCTTTAGCATCCCCATATATAAGTATAAGAGATAAAGGCTTCGTGATATTAATAAATGTGCAGAGTAGCCTCCTAGTCTATCACCCATTTTTGCACATTAACTATAATGTTTACTTGAAAAATGACAACTGCAATAATGCCATTTAATATATGAGTAAATTCAAGTATGGCTTGAATTATACAATACACTATCCTAATAGTGTGAATGTTTTTTAGGATTAAACAAGCCTTCCTCATCAGAGGAGCAAAAATAATATAATTTAAATAATTGAAAAAAATCAACAAGCTGGGAAAGCTCAAAAGCATGATGTAACTATAGGTAGGTTAATTCTTCATGCTGAATTTATAAAGGCATAATAGGGTAGATATAAGTATAGGAGGAGTTGTGGTTAACCACTAAGAACGTGACACATATTAGGACAGTGAAAAGTGTCACATTTTGATTCACCACACTTGTCCAACATAGTGACAAGCGTCAAGGTTATGTGAAACTTGTCATTAACTTCTATTCATCCAGTAAAATAATTTGAAATACTTTATTTTGCCAATAATGATGTCTTGGCCATACTTATTCCTGATATATATAGAAAGAAAAGAGATGTGATAGGATATGTATTAGATATAATAATTGTTCACGTAGTCTATATATCATACAATAGAATACACCATATGAAAAGATTATTGGGCAGTCCGGTGCACTAAATTCTCGCTATGCGTGGGGTCCGGGAAAGGGCCGGACCACAAGAGTCTATTATACGCAACCTTACCTTGCATTTCTGTCAGAAAATGTTTCCACAATTTGAACCCATGACCTTCTGGTAACATGACAACAACTTTACAAGTGATTACAAAGCTCCCCTTCCACATGAAAATATTATTAATATAAACAGAAAATAAATAAATAAATTGTACGTATGACATGAAATCGGCAACTTACATTTGGTACTATCCTATAAGAAATTAACCAGGGTAGTTTTGATAAGTCAATCATGAAATTCTTTCATTTAACTAATCAATTTTTCTTTTGCTATTTTCATGACTTAATTACTTCTTGTTCTAATCATTTGAAAATTTTGAATCGTATGAATATTAGAAATAACAATCATATGTGTTAAAATTTATACTTGTACACAATTCTAAAATACCTTGTACTCAAGGGAGTTCTCTGTCCTATTCAAGAGTAAAATGAGTAATTAATATTCTAAATCTCAAAAGGTTAAGGGATTTACTTAAATTTATTTCACTTTATTAAAGTGCTCCAATATTTAATAAATTAACTTAATCTTTACTTTATCCGCTTAATGAAAAAGTAATAACATTTTACCTCTTCCCCTAACTACTACTACTACAACAACAACATACCCAGTGAAATCCACACCGTGGGATCTGGAGAGGGTAGAGTGTACACATACCTTACCTCCACCTTGGTAGGTAGAGGGACTGTTTCCGGGAGACCCTCGGCTCAAGACAAAGCATAATCACAAGAAATGCAATCAAAACAAAGCAAGAATAAAGCAAGAGAAACAGTCAGACTCAGATAAGGAATTAAAGCAGTATAAAGTGCATTTGAACAAAGGAGATATGTATTAGATATAATAATTGTTCACATAGTGTATATATCATACAATAGAATACACCACATGAAAAGATTATTGGGCAGCCCGGTGCACTAAGCTCCCGCTATGCGTGAGGTCCCCTTACTACTTTTCCCAAATTAAATGAGACATCAAATGAGAGGAGAGATGATAATAAATAAAAACATTGCCAATATTTTCTAAGTAACTTTTATGTTTGACCTAGAATTATGTCCAATAAACTTACTAGAAATAGTAACAAAAAAAGGACATAAGTCCAAATTGGAGATATAACAAAAATTAAAAAAAAAATCTCAAAAAGGTCAGATTTCATGTATCCACTACATTATACATATGAGAAACGCCCCACACTTTTGTTAACCCCAAAAGTCTTCTTCTATACTATTTACCCACACACAACAAATTTTCTCCATCTTCGTTCTCTCCAATTTTTTTATCTATTGGTTATCCTAGAGTCGATGACATCGCTCTCTCTGGTCCTGAATTTCATTTGTTCTCTATGTGATTCTCATTCACCACCCAAAAAAATAATAATTAGAAATGTCACTTCCAAAGAATGTCCACAGATTTTTCAAGTTTAGGATCACATCATTTTCTTGTCAAAACCCCACTCTTCTGAATTAATTCCTGAAAAATCATTGTCTACTTTAGATTCTTCTAAAAATTATTCCCTTTCTTGATTGCATCCTCACCTCTTATAGTGCTTTTTGTCTTAGACTTATCATCAGATTTTTATTCCTCTCCTTTATTTTTTCCTGAATATTAAAGACGAATGATTTGTGGGGATTACGAGTTTTCACGTGAAGTTGTAGGGATGGCTTGGATTATGCTAAGGATTGATTACTCAAGGCTGTTTTGGCTATCATTTGGTGTTTTCTCTTACGAAAATCACGAAGGAGAACATCGGATTTCATAGCATTAGCTTTAGCGCTCTCCCCCCCCCCCCCCCCCTCTCTCTAATAAAGTTTAGTGATAATCATATAGTAGTTGCTTGCTAGATATATAAATATATATATACTTCAAAAGAAAAAGAAGAAGCTTTTTTTTTGGTGGAGTTCTTTACTTTCTTGTGTATATAAGGTTTTGATTTACCATGCATAAAGTTCGGCTGGATGAATTGCTTGATTTTAATGGAGCAAACTTGGAGTTGGAATATGTGGAAATGGATTCATCTAAATGCTATGGACGTGTAAGTTTTTCATTTTCCCTCAATGGTACGTTGCTTTGCACTTAATCAATTTGATAAATTAAATTTAAATCATCGATCTCTTTAGCAATTTCTACTAATGAATACGTTTCCTCTTTTCTTCTTTTTTATTTGAATTTCTCGAGTCTGAACTTCTTAAATTGGATGTTTTTGGATTTAGAAGTTCGCAATCCTTTTTTCATACCAAACCAAATTAAAGCCACTTTTTATCTATTTCTCTTGTTAGATCAAGATTTTTGAAAAACAGAATATTCGTGGGTTCTGTTTATCTTGTTAAATTTTGGTGGGAACAACTACTCAATGTTGTACTGGTCAGGTTATACCAATAAAATACTTTTGAAATGCATCTCAACCTAGTCCTACATCGCTATTAAAAAATTTACTTTTTCTAGTCATTTGATTATCCTTTCAGAAATAGCATGCTATAGGCCGGCATATGTTAGTTCAAAACATCCGATGGCGGACCTCATCATTAGTAATAAACAAGAACGTTGTGAAGCAAGTTGACTTCTAGAATACATAATTTTATTTGTCAATGGTACACAAGGGGACCTCTACAGTAGTTCTTCGCGTGATAAATATTCAATCTTTTATTTAGTTTTGGTAGGTGACGAACACATCGAAACTTGTGTGGTATAGGGATTTTGGCCAATTGACTTTTGGAATCTAAAAAAGATAATTCTAAATCAAGCTAGCAAATCATGTTTGATAATAAATTGACGATGATGCCTATCCTGGATATAAAAGGGAAATATCAAGAAACAATACAACGTATATTAATATAATATACCCCATATTTTTTGTAATATTTAGTGTTATATAATTATGGTAGATATAAGATCCTTATTGTATTAGAATTCCACATTGTACACACTATATATATTTGTATTAATGAGAAAGACTCTTCAAGAGAGATTAATACATTCTAACATGGTCGTGGTTGGGTTGTCGTTCAAGAGAGATTAATACATTCTAACACACTATATATATTTGATGTTACTGTACAAATATATATAGTGTGTACAATGTGGAATTCAAATACAATAAGAATCCTATATCTACCATAATTATATAACACTAAATATTACAAAATATATGGGATATATTATATTAATATACGTTATCAAACAGTGTATTTCTCTAAATACACATGGCACAGAAACTGTGTAAATTAATGGTGTTGAGTCTATCCATCTCATGATCACACAAGTAAGTTAAATAGAGTAAATTTTACTATGTTTTCTTATGCTTTGCTAGCTAACATAGGACATTTCCTTCACTCTGATGAACATTTCATCTTAAATGTATATCAAGGAGGATTGGCCAAAAAGCCACCTCTTGTATTCTCAAATTTTGCGGTGAAATCAACAGGTGGAATCTATATCTAACCCCCAACCTTTAGGTGGTTTATAAAAAAAAAATACTTATCTCTGAAGTTCTGAATGGTAAAAACATGGTATGATGAAAAATATCGATTTATATAAGTGATATCAATTAGTGAAATTAAATTTTAGTTATGTTAGTACGTGTCCTAGGTCCAATCTTTTCTAAAGGATTTGTAGTCTTGTCAGAGATTTATAGACAAGTAGATAATGTAGAGAATAACCTTTGGTTCTAGAGAAACTAATTTTATTTATACTATTACATTACGATAGGCTTAAATGGAGTGATGTGAACAATAAGGATTCATTTATCCGATGATCATAACATGCTTGATATTGATATATTGTAGTTAATCTACTTGTTATTATGATTAATGTCTTGTTTTGCAGTTCAAAGACATCCTTGGGAAAGGAGCAACAAAGATAGTATACAAAGCATTTGATGAGTTACTAGGAATGGAAGTAGCTTGGAACCAAGTGAAACTCAATGATGTCTTTAGGTCACCCGAAGAATTACAAAGCCTCTACTCAGAAGTCCATCTCCTCAAAGAACTTGATCATGAATCCATCATGAAATTCCATGCTTCTTGGATCGATGTTGAAGGCGGAACCTTTAACTTCATTACTGAAATGTTTACCTCTGGCACCCTTAGAGAGTAATATATGCACACCTAATATTAAACTATACATATACATTTTTATCTTTGTTCCATGTCTTTGAAAGAGTTTACGTTATATACTGACAAAGAATACACTGACAATTGTTACATTATATTAGATTACTTGTTGTAGGCTAGCTAACTCGTGTTTACTTGATGTAGGTATAGACACAAATACAGGCGAGTAAATATACATGCAATTAAGAATTGGGCACGCCAAATCCTCAAGGGTCTTGCTTATTTGCACGGTCATGATCCTCCAGTTATACATCGAGATCTCAAGTGCAACAACATCTTTGTCAATGGACATCTTGGCGAAGTCAAAATTGGTGATTTAGGACTAGCGGCCATACTTTGTGGTTCACACCATGCTCATAGTGTCATAGGCACATTACCTGACTTTACTATTTTTCCTTTCTTTCATAATCTATTTAACTTGGCGAAACTGTACTGATAGGTTTGTTATTTCTCCTTAGGTACGCCCGAGTTTATGGCACCAGAATTATACGAAGAGGATTACGATGAACTGGTAGATGTATACTCTTTTGGCATGTGTGTGTTAGAAATGCTCACTTCCGAGTATCCATATAGTGAATGTTTAAATCCAGCTCAAATATACAAGAAAGTGACCTCAGTAAGATCATCAGTGTGGTTTCCACATTGTATTTTCGTATCAAATATTTACACAGTCAGATTACTTAAAGTCTAGTCGAATATAACTCTATATAATAGTTACTATATTTATTACTGTAGTAATTTGCAAAACGGTAAAGTAACCTTCTGTAACATGTAAAATCACACAGATAATGTAAAATATTTTTGTCGACAGGGAAATCTACCAAAAGCATTTTACAAGATAAATGATGAAGATGCCCAAAGATTTGTTGGAATTTGCTTGAGTCCTGCTGCTGAAAGGCCATCTGCTTCTGAGCTATTGAGGGATCCATTCCTTGCTGTTGATGAAGATGAACATTTATCTCCTCCTGTCATAAATTTGCCATGTCAAAAGTTTACGCCAAACGGAAAACAGAATGAAATACCTTCTCAGGCTGATGATTCAGTACTAGGTGGCACAGACATGACAATCACAGGAACAATGAATCCTGAAGATGATACCATCTTTCTCAAAGTTCAAAATTTTCAAAAGAATGGTAATGCTTTTCACCCTTTCAGAAATAAAGATAACATACTGAAGACTTCAAGTATATTGTTGTATACATGAGTCAGGATCTTAATGTGTCCATATGGAGATATCTGTTGATAAAAGTGGTAACTGGGCAGGTTAGATTAAATTTAGACGGTTAGATCAGATCAAATCAATAAATGAGTCATGGGCTAACTAGCCAAATTTTACTTGGGTCAAATTGGTTTGGTAAGATAGGTCCTCTCATTCTTTTTTATTTTAATTTTATTAAAATAAAAATGTGAAAGCTAACGTAGTTTTCCTAAATTATTAGCTTATGAGTTTTTATTTTACATAATTCACAATCTCCAAATGTGTTTTTGTATGTTTGGATTTGGGTTGCATGATTAACCGCCGGGTTACACTAGCTATTTTGATCCTTTTGACCCAATAATTGGATGAGTCATCTCGGATTTAAGTCGTTCAGTCAAGTCAACAAATGAGTCATAAAACTTGTTAAAAAATTGATGAATTAGTAATTACTAAAAATGAGTTGATTGTGCCATAATTAATCTGTTTCTTATCGAGTTATTGTATAGTTTTATTTAAGGTTTCCTAGTAAAATGTTACTGATTGAAATTGTCAATATATTTAGGGCCAGCTAGGAACATATTCTTCCCTTTCGACATTTCTAATGACACTGCACTGGAAGTGGCCACGGAAATGGTGAAGGAGTTGGACATAACAGATTGGGATCCTCTTCAAATTGCTGATATGATTGACAATGAGATTTCTGCTCTGATTCAAGCATGGAGAAAGTCGGACTCTCTTCAGAATAATTATGAACAACAACATAGCTTCAACTACGTAGAAGATGATGAAAACACTCGCCATCCTTTCCATTACAATTCCTCCCATTCTTCTTCACAACTTTCTCTCCCTGATCTCCCTTCATATGAGTCCACATTCCATCAAGGGAAACTAGATCATGATTGGCTTCAAGGTTTGTGCACTTTCTTGTTTGATGTTTAAGTTTTACACATGAATGGAAGTCATTTTCTATGGGACTTTCATGAAAATACTTTCTTAAAAAAATGTTTTTCGTGTTTTGTCAAGAGTGAAAAATATATACTCCTATTAAAGATTAATAGTACTAGTATTTGTAAACTAGAGAGTGTTGACGAGATTTTAGTACTAAATATTAACAATAGTGCCTAAATTTTAGTTGGAAAAACTAATATAAAGTTAAAAGTTAAGTTAGTTTAATTAGCTAAGGAATTTATTTTCCTCCATTTTAAGGAAAACATTTTTATGTAATCAAATATCGAAAATTGACTTCCACGGAAAACATTTTCCTGAACAATGACTTCCATAGGTCAATCCGAATACATTATCTTGATTTTATTGCATGTTCTCAATGTTCCATGGTCTTTTTTATTCATATTGCAGACGAGTTGAAATTGTATGATGATTCAAGTTCTCAATGCTCCATGAACTCCTACGGATCCTACAACAACTTAAACTTTCATTCCCTTCACGAAGATGATGTTGATTATATGGGTTCCAAGAAAGCAGAATCTCAGTGTACTCAAAAGACAAGCAAATGTAGTACAAGGTTCTGTCCTGAAACAAGCATATCGTCCAAGAATCAGAACACAACACAAATGAATCAACGCCCAAAACTGACTAAGGTACGGTCACTGGTCGATACGCGTAGTCGGTCACTGGTCTATATACGTAGTCAATTGCTGCATCGTTCTCTTGTTGAAGAGATAAACAAGAGGGGACTGTTCAAGACTGTTGGTGCTGTTGAGAATATTGGCTATCACGATCCTGCGATCGAAAAAGGCCATGGCTTTATAGGTTGGTAACGCTCATTGCACTTTAGAGGATGCTCGTGGAAGGTTGGAGATGGTCAAGCCTAACAAAGCGAACAGAATGATCTCCCTCTTCCTTCTTTCTCCTTATTTATGCTTTTGTCAAGTCCCTTGGCACTTAAGACCCCGATGAACAATTTACTCATAGCGTGATTGTAAAGTATTATTATTGACTCTTAAACTTTCAATTTACTGTTTATGTGAACTACATTTCTGTGTCATATCCAATTTTGTTTGTATAGCTCAATCTTCGCCAGCGCTCCCTGTTGAATGTTGTGTATGCTGCTGCTACATAATTAATGAATTAATTAGTTATTTAGTTGTAGGATGAGTCTAATACTTTCATTTACTAGAATATAATAGTTGTAGAAGTGTAAAATAATTAATTGCTGGAGACGTCTACTACTTTGGTTAAGTGACCATTATTAAAGCACTATGGTTAATAAGTTTTAGAGACAAAATTTCAACTATATTATCAACATTTATGTGGTTGTACTCTTTCAAAAAAAAAATCTAACAGTGGTATCAAAGCAAGCAGAGATCCCGAATTCATGTTCCACCACCACCTATTATCAATTTTTTTTCCACTTCCGACAAAAAAATCAGGCTAATAGGTTGGGTGATGTTGAAGATATATATATATATATATATATATATATATATATATAAATACAAGTATGCTTTCTCTAATCGTTTATGCATTTAGGGTTTTTCCCCCAAAGACTACTCAGATTCTTAGTTCCTGAGTAGGTGTATTATATATTAGGAGTATCATACACGAGGAGGCTAAGATACAAAACTAGACTGAATGACTCAATCTAATCAAAATGTACAAAAAAGAGAGGTTATAAACAAGAGAGAGATCCCCTATAACATTTCTCTCAACCTCCAACTATAAAAATTTACATTCAACTGACAAAAAATTTAACCATGTCATATCTTGGGTAACTTACGTTTCCATTTATTTGGATTTCTGTAAAAGGGAGAAGTTGATTGTTTGATTGGGTAATTTACGTTCTCATTTATTTGGATTCCCGTAAAAGGGAGGAGTTGTTTATTTGATTGGGTAACTTACGTTCCCATTTATTTGGATTCGAGTTGTTTGTTTGATTGGGTAACTTACGTTCCCACTTATTTGGATTCCCATAAAAGGGAGAAGTTGTTTGTTTGATTGGGTAACTTTGAGATTTAAACAAGGATAAAAAAGTTGTCGAACTTTTTTTTGAACAAGTTACCTCAATTTCTAGTCCTTAGGGTAATTAATTCAAAATGTTCACAAATGAAATTTAAAGATTTGAAGAGTTTGACTGAGTCAAAGACATGCCCCAGATTTGTTCTGAGGGTCCGTAATATGAAGCAGTGAAATAATGAAGATTTGAAGACTGATTAAAAAACGTGCCCCAGTTCCTCACTAGGGGGTCCGTAGTTTGAAACAGTGGGAAGACCGTACCCATATGTAAGATTTCCTACGTATCTTGCTGGAACAAGAATCAGGTCTGACGTAGTTTGAACCTGAAACTGACGTATTAGTCTGTTAATTTCCAAAGGGAGGGTGGGTGGAGACTGGAAGTGTCTGACGGAGAACTTTTTTGGATGTCCGAAAATTTAGTGTAGCACATGAGTGGTCTAAGAAAGATCATGACATGAGTTTTTGTGATATCATGATAGCGTAGCGCATGAGTGGGTTGAAAAAGGTCATGACTTGAGTTTTTGTAAGATCGTGATAGCACAGCGTTTGGGTGGGCTAAAAAAGGTCATGACTTGAGTTTTGTAAGATCATGATAGCCTAGCGCATGGGTGGGCTAAAAGTGATCATGACTTGAGTTTCGCAAAAGAAACTCTTTGGTGGTCCCCACGAATCAATCAAAAGAAAAAGAAAAACTCAAAAGGTAACCACGTTAGTCCACCAGTCGTAATAAATAAAGCATGAACATTTGTTTTGCTTGAAACAGAATAGTCCAAAATTCGGCCGAAATAGAAGACATTAAAGGACGACCTAAAGAGCAAACTGATCGGACAATATTTGTTGACCATTTGAGTGACTTGGAGACTAACAAAGTGGACTAATTTGAGGAAAGATTCGAGCATTCATACTCAAGCATGGTTGTGCATTTGGAAAGCTTTTCCAGGATAATAAAATTATGATTTTGTGATTGACTCTAAACTGATGAAGTGTCACTAAAAATGACCGATGATTGTGCGCCTTTGGAGATGATCGGGTGAGGAAAGTGAATTTTACAGACGATGTAGTCAACGCTAATTGGACGATGACCGGACGACGTTTCTGAAAGACTTGGGATATTTGGACCTTGATGTAAGGCTTTGAGGGTTTGAGCGATTTTGGACTTTGAGGGTGGACTTTTAAAATAACTTTCGAATCTTATGTTTAAAGCAAATCAGATGTTTATAAAACACACAAAATCAAATACACACATAGAAGGAAGATTATGCAACATGTAAACAATACCTATAGCGTCCTGACCTTTTTAAGCCAAAGATAAGTCTATCGATTTGAAGGATGTAAATGCCATTACGACGTTCCGTTTGCCCCAGATTTATACAAAATTATAAATATCAAATGGGGATACATAATACAGGAACAAGGTATACAGAATGTCAGTCCCGCGCAATGGTATAAATTCTAATCTAAGCCACCGTGGGGGTCCAGCATTTTCTCTCGAACTTTCCAAACTCCATTCGGATGAAGTCTAAAAACCAAAAACTCCCAACCCCAAACGGTTCGTATAATGACATGTACATCCTTCAAATTTTTCACATAGTTGAATGTGGTGTCTTCGGATCATATACTGTCTTAACACAAGGTTGTCTCCTAATGCGTTCACATACGTCTAAAATATCCAAACCCGTCTAGGTAAGTATGCACCAGTTCAGTAGCGATTTGGCTTCACTCTATCCTAGTTATACTAGAGTGGTTTAGCGAATGACTAAGGGATCCGAGCTGACTACTCAGGGTGAACCGTTGTCGACTGTTGGACAACCGCGAACCAACTCTGTCTTCAACGTGTTCTAAAGAAATATTTTTAGTTTTATATTGGAGGATGATTGTGAAATCCGCATAATCATCTTTGTGCACTGATGCAAGTGTGTGTGCGTGCCATCTGGCAGAGTTTATGATATGCATGCTAAGACAGTTATATTTACAAGAATTTAAACACGAGATTATTCACAATAAAAACATGTTGTATTGAAACCCTTATGGTTAGAATCTTGGATTATCCCCAACAGAGTCACCATTTGTTACGGTTTACATTTACGCGGAGGCATAAAAGCTACTAGGAGGTTATTGGTGCTCTAAGTCGGATAATTATTTTTTAGAGTCGCCACCTAATTTATAGGTAAATTAGGAAAATCAAGTTGAAAAGGTTTATTCAAATTAATGAAAAATCATTTCTAAACCAGAGTCGGGGTAAGGGTTCTGGTGATCTCTGGGGAAGGTGTTAGACACCCCAGTATTAAAGATCCGTAGAATATTGTTGACCTTCGGATTTCGTAGTATGTTTTATTGTGATTAATTTCTTAAAAGAGTGTTCAAATTCTTGTAAAAATAAAAGTTATAGCATATCATTTTTTGATTTTGAAATCTTTGGCAAATTGTAAATAACATGCCATGGTATTATATAAGTATTTGCAAATTATTTTTCCTTTTTTATGAAGGTCAACCATATTTTTGAACTCTTTCTTCAAACTTGGCTTTAAGTGAGATTCTTTTAATTTAAAGTCGATTAGGTGAGCTTGACCCAAAAACATATTTTTTTGAAATTCTTTTAAAACCCGAGACTTGTCAAAAAGTTCTTTTTGTCCAGCTCATATCTTAAAAATTAAAATTATTTTATAGAAAAATCATTTCATCTATTACACGTCAAAACAATTAAATTGTATCCTTATCTTTCGACTAAATCCTAAGTTCTAACTTATAAGAGTTTCAATATCTACAACAAATATCATAATACACGTCGTAAATAAAGAGAGAGGGAATGGGAGAAAGGCCAATACTAGACCTATCTCCTAGCCTTCTTGGACCTTTAGTTGCGATCCCGCCCTTGTTTTGATTCTTCGTCCAAAGCTCTGATGCTCCAAGTATCCATTTTTTACTCATCTTTACAAGCTTTACCCCGTGGATCCGCTCTTATGTATCCCCATCTATTTCAGGCTGAAGGTTCTACATGACTTTGATTTGATTATGATTTTTTTTGTCATAACATGAGACTTTATACTGACTTTTCCTTTTATGATTACCTAATCCTCCGAGTGAAGCATAGCATGAGCGGGGACAGATTTGTTGATTCATGAGGTGAGTTTTGTTTCGGATTGTTATGCTTAATGTTTTATGATCGTGTGAGATCCGATGTTATATATATATATATATATGTTGGGTTGTATGGCCTTACGAGGCACATTTGGATATTTTCTGTATGTTACAGGGATTCAGATATTCTCAATTATAGGGTAGACTCTATCAAAATGTATGAAGGACCTTAAGACGTTGTTGCCTCAACATTCGAGGAGGAATGTTTATGAAGGAAACTCTAAAGTTAGAGAAGCCAAGATTGATGCACTACAACATGATTATGAAGCATCCATGACTGATGATCAAAACATCGAATCAATGTTTAATAGATTCAGCAAAATCATTGGTGAACTCAAGTCTATGACAGAGGTATACTCTAACTCCCAGCAACTAAAGAAATTCGTGAGAAGTCTCACAAGACTTGGCAAACAAAAATCATTATCCTTGAAGATGCAAATCTAAACAAATTCACTTATGATGAACTTAGAGGAAATCTCATTGCCTTTGAGAAAAATCATATTAACAGGTACCAAAAGAAGAAAAAAAAGGTGGTTGCTTTCAAATCTCAAGTTAAAGAATTTGATGATATAAAAGAAGAAGTAGCTATGATTTCTAGATCTGTGATGAAAGTAATGAGAAGATCCAGGAACAACAGAAAAGGGTACTCAAATTTTAGAAAAGGAAAATCCTCAAATGACCAACAGAGAAATGATGAAAAATGTTATGAGTGTGGTAAATATGACCACACTGCTTCTGAGTATCCTCAGTCAAAGAAGAAATCATCTAGAGGTCACCAAAAGCAAAGAGCCTTCAGCAACTGGAGTGAAGATGGAATCTCAGAGGATGAAGATGAAGAAGTGGAAAATGTCCGAACAATCGATGAGACAAGTGAGGTAAGAACTTACACATGCTCTAAATGTCATGAAACTCAAGAAATTTTAGATCAAACTCTTAAAGACCTAAATAAATTTTTTGATGAATTTAGAAAATTACAAACAGAAAGGAAAGACTGGTAAATTAAATTAGAAATATCTGAAATTGAAAGAGATCTTGTTCAAGAAGAAGTCCATGATTTGCAAGTACAACCAAATTGGTTGCACAAAGCAACCAATCATAATTCTGTCAGGCCTAACCAGTCGACTCGTAGCAACAAGTCAACTGGGAAACAACCTATAAGGGATAAATTCTTCACTGGCAACTCAACTAGTAAGTCAAGTGCTCATTTCAAGACAGATTAGTCGACTAGATTATCTAAGTAAACTGACAGGAAGTCTGAAAGATATAACATTATGAGCAAGTCGACTAACCAGAATGTCACTGACGACACTATTCTCAAACATGTTTTTCTTGTGGTAAAATTGGACGTAAATATTATAACCGTCAATTTAGTTGTGCAACTTCTCCAGGCTAGATATGGAAACCCAAATATGATACAGATCATTATAAGACTAACCCTCAAGGACCCAAGAAAGCTTGGGTACTTAAAAGAAAGTAAATACTCTATTTTGTAGGAACACCACAAGGAGAAATCGAAAGGAAAATGATATTTAGACAGTGCGTGTTCCAACCACATGACTGTCGACAAAAGTCTTTTCAAGTCAGTTGTTGATTTTGATGAAGGACTAGTAACATTTGGAGACAACTCCACTGGAACAGTAACTGGTATATTGAGTATTGTCTTTAATAATTCATGTGATATTATTAACATTTATTTAATGAACGGTCTAAATACAACCCGTTGAGCATAAGTCAACTATGTGACTCCGAACTTGAGGTAATATTTAGAAAATCAGATTGTATCATTGAAGACCTATCTAGCAAGGATGTGTTACATGGAAGCAGAAGAAAAAGTGTATGTACTAGGCTCAGTCAAAATTCCGGTAAGGCAAATTTGCTTGGCATCTATGGGAGAAGATCCATGGCTATAGCACAAAAAACTTGGACATGCAAGTATGCGTCTAATTGAAAAACATACAAAACATGATTTGGTTCTGGGATTGCCTAAACTAAACTACTCCAAGGATCACATCTACGGCGCATGCCAAAAAGGTAATTAAACTAGAAATTCCTTTAATTCGAAAAATATTGTGTCTACCTCTAAACCATTGCAACTACTTCATATGGAACTTATTGGTCCAACTACAACTACCAGTATTTGAGGAAAAGGGCATGTCTTTGTTATAATAGATGATTTCTCCCATTTTACTTGGGTTATATTTCTTGCTCATAAAGATTATACTCTAAAGTTCTTTTGTGAGAAAGTACAGCGTGAAAAAGGACACTGCGTCTCTTCTATTAGAAGTGATCATGGAGGAGAATTTGGAAATAAAGCTTTTGAAAATTTATGTAATTGAACAAGATTGTTACGATTCACTTTTACGCAGAGGCATAAAAGCTACTAAGAGATTGTTGTTGCTCTAAGTAGGATAATTGTTTTTTAGAGTCGCTACCTAATTTATATGTAAATTAGGAAAACCAAGTTGAAAGGGTTTATTCACAGTAATGAAAAATCATATCTAAACCAGAGTTGAGGTAAAGGTTCTGGTGATCTCCCAGGGAAGGTGTTAGACACTCGATATTAAGGATCCGTAGAATACAATCGACGTTCGGGTTTCATAGTATGTTTTATTGTGATTAATTGCTTAAAAGAGTGTTCAAATTCTTGAAAAAATAAAAGTCAAAAGCATATCATTTTTTGATTTTGAAATCTTTGGCAAATTTAAATAACATTACATGATATTATACAAGTATTTGCAAATTATTGTCCCTTTTTACGAAGGTCAACCGTATTCTTGAACTCTTTCTTTAAACTTGGATTTAAGTGGGATTCCTTTTGTTTAAAGTCGATTCGGTGGGCTTGACCCAAAACAATTTTTTTTTAAAATTGTTTTAAAAATTGACTTGTCAAAAAATTCTTTTTGTCTAACTCATATCTTAACAATTAAAATTATTTTATAGAAAAATCATTTCATCATTTATTACATGTAAAAACAATTAAACTGTATCCTTATCTTTTGGCTAAATCCTAAGTTCTAACTTATAAGGGTTTCAATATCTACAATAAATATCATAATACATGTCGTAAATAAAGAGAGTGAATGAGGGAAGGGGAGAAAGGCCAATACTAGACCTATCTCCTAGCCTTCTTGGACCTTTAGTTACGATCCCGCCCTTTTCTGATTCTTCGTCCAAAACTCCGATGCTCCAAATATCCAATTGTTACTTCATCTTCACAAGCGTTTTCCCCATGGATCCAATCTTATGTATACCTCGCACAAAAGAAAAGAAACATGGTTAGTAAAATGATACGCCACCCTTTGGTGTGGCATTTTGTAAACATAACAATAATTTTCTTTGGACTCGCATAAAAACATTTGAGAGTTTTAAATATGAAGGCTCAAACTTATGTTTTTTAGACAAAAGAAATATCATTCATGTCGTGGCTGTAAACCAGTGACTCGTCAGTCAATCTAGTTGCCTCGCCAACGCATGTTAGTTTCTAACTTGTGACTTTATCATAAATCTCATCATCACCTTTAACCGAAACGCCTAATCCGAGGGACAACCTTTCCGGTAAGGGCATGGCCTTAAATTCATTCTCATTGGTCCAAGTGTAGTATCATGTTCAAATCGGTGAATTTCTCAAGTGTAGCAATCTGTCCTTTGGAAGAAAAAGGAAGAAACAACAGCTCATCGTACATAATAGCAGCAGCTATTTGTTTAACATAGCATCTGCTCAATTCTTTTAAACTAAGGAAACAGCTACTGAAGCACACAACAATATCCGAAATATGTAGCAGCTAGTACTACAAAGGCAGCAGCTATTTGCTTCAAATAGTTTGGCCAAAATGCAGCAACAATCAGCCCTCAGAGAGTGTAGAAACAGCCCATCAACATGGGCATTTATTCCACCAAGATAAATCAAAATGTGGCATCTTTCACCCCCATAAATGCAGCAACGACTCAGCGAAAATGCAGCAGTAAAACACTCCCAAAAAGAGGTGTAAATGACCAAGATTGCAGCAGCTGCTTGCAGCAAACATAACAGCAAAGTAGCAGCTCAAGTGTGCAGAACAGATGGCCACAACGATGGCATATTGATCCCAAAGCTATAGTAAACAACTCGTCTCAAGAATGCAGCATTTTCTGCCTTAAATGCAGCAACAATTAGGCCCAAAATGCAGCAGAAACACATGCCAAACATCATCCATTCTTAGTCAAGTGTAGGAGTTGTCCTTTTAAGTGAAAGCATCAGCTAAACGCGGCAAAAATGTGGTAGCAATAGGGTGCCTCGACAAAACACGGCAGTGACTTGTCCATTGAAACACCTCAAGGACATTTGGGATTTGAAACTCCCCCAAATCATGCAAATAAAAGAGGAGGATAAAGAATGAGTATCGAACAATAGTTTCCAATAAAAACAGCAGCCAAATAGAAATAGAGTTCTTCACTTATTAAATGGATATCACCACTTAGTCTAGGTCTGGAAATAGGTAAAAGATTCAAGTCTCCGGAACTTTAAAAGTGAATGCATTCATCAACATAATTCATTACTTATCCAAGAGTTTCCCAAAATAATTAACAGAAAAACACAAGTAATATCCTTAAAAGTTGAGAATCTAGGAAGCTTAACCACTCGGTTTGGACACAACTTCTTATGGCTAGTACAAGTGGCTATATTTAAAGCAGATTTTATATTACTGAATCATATTCTTGACAGCTAACAGATCACCATTAGGGATGAATCAGATTTCCATATTAGCCTATGTCGCCAAAATTTACACTGATTTTAGAGACAATGAACAGACTACAAAATGCCCAAAATTGTCACTTCATTTTATCAAAAAGAGATTTGACAGTCGTATGAACATTGTGGCGAAATAAGAGTAACTTCATTATTTCGTGAAATTAGTTCATTCTTCTTAAAAGAAAGTGAATGGTTTCCAGTTGTTTAAAAAGCTAGGACTTAAAGTGGCAGGATCAAATATGTTTCTAGGCACGCAAATTTTATTCTACCAGGGAAGAAAAAGTTCAGGGATTTAATCTTTAAGACAACATGTTGGACACATACTATACAGGACCTACCCTTATTAATCAAGGAACTTATCTGTCACCAAACAGTAGGTTCGGTCCTCCAAATATGGTTCAAAATGAGTGAAAATAAGAACTTGGTACAGTGGCTCAGACTGCTCATAGACTCCTCCAAAATCAACATCAAACTTGACTCAAACACTACCACATAGAGCTCCCTAACATTCAGAGAGTTTCAATTTTTAAGGTATGAAAACAGTAAATAATTACTTCAATATATACCCAAACCAGTCGTATTCCACAATAAAACTTAAACAAAGATAGAACAATTTCAGAGGTTGATTAATATAGACGAAAATAGTGAGGGAGGCGACCCCTTGTCATAAAAATTAAAGAAATGAAGATCCAAATAAGGAAACTGCTAAGGAGACAATCTTTATCATGCTGAAATTGTATGAGACTTGGGGTACTTTTAGTAACTAATTTATACATTGAAAAAAACAACTTTCCTTGACAAAAATCATAACAAAGTATACTCCTTCACAGAATTCCTTTCGACTGATATACAACAACAACAACATACCTAGTGTAGTCCCACAACGTGGGGTCTGGGGAGGGTAGAGTGTACAGAGACCTTACCTCTACCTTGATAGATAGAGTGATTGTTTCCGAGAGACCCTCGGCTCAGGACAAGCACAACAAAAAGAAAAGTCAGACCCGATCAAAAATTTAAAGCAGTAAGAAAATGCTGCTAGAAAACGCGAATACGTCGTGATAGCGCATCCTGAAAAGAAGCAGTAACTACGCAGATAAATGAGATAAATCAAGTACATTCAAGATCGCATAGCAGAAGAAATAAAACTACAAAAGACTATAGAGCGATACTACGTCTATTCGTATGATATGCTAAGCATGCCTACAGTAATGACACTACACCTACCCGTTTGTAAGCATAAGTAGGACTATGTTCGACTAACTACTACCCTTTGACGTATATATCAAATAGATTACTTAGCCATGACATATGAAACACAATAGAGATCACAAAATGTAATCCTTAAAATGAGAGAAGAAGCTTTTATATGTTCGACAAGAAAAAGGATCTTAAGTTGTAATTTAACCAAAGATAAGAGCAAATTACAGAATTTAAAACCTGAAGCCAAACTGAAATGATGAACACTGATCAAATTTCTTATTGACATCTAGCTCACCCGGCACAAATTTCTTCATGATTTCTAGTATTAAACGAACATGAAGTCAAGCTTTATATGAAAATACACTACAACACACATAATTGAATAGACAAATATTTGCTTTGAATTTAAATACAGTAAATAAGGAGGGGGAATTTGAAGTTACAGACCTTTTTTCGGCACAGCGGGGTGACGAGCATCATCGAACAACCTTTCATCCAAACTAGCTTCCGACGAACAGAAACGCGACCTAAAAATTTAACTGTGAGCGAGAAGTTCCTCGATACTCAAGGCTTTGCCTGGTTTCTGAGTGTTCAAGCTCTTGAGGGTGTGAAAAACCATTGTGGTTGTGAAAAATCTAAGGGCATCAGAGGCGGCTCCTTTTTTCTCTCCCCATTGGGGTTTCAACATTTCTTGCGTTTATAGAAATTGCTAGGGTTCGATTGGGCAGGATTTCAGATTGAAATTCAAACTTCAAATCAAATTAGTCGTTTGAACCCATGTAATGAAGCAAAAATCGCAGAAGAGACTTGCCAAAATGAGAGAGGCAAGCTCTAGCAGGGGAAAAGGAACTTTTGGAGCTCAACTCCAAGAAGGGAAAGAGCTTGAGAGTCGCAGCTGTTATGCACGAAAATGGTAAGCCAATTTAGCTAAGAGGTTTTGGAACTTCCCTTGAAGTGGAAAGGGGACATTGGGGTGTTTTTGGTATTAAAGGCCAAGTGGGACGGGTCTGGAGGCTTTGGGCTGTCAGAATTTGTGAGATATTTGGGCTGAAAAAATAAAATAGAGGAGGGGCCTGATCTTTGAGGTTTGAAAAATAAGTTTGTAAAATGACTTTCATTTAATTGTAGCCGAAATATTTCTCAAATAACCAAATTGCTTAAAATTGAAATTCAATTCTTTACAAAATCGAACCAATCTTTAACACTCAGCTAAATTGAAGTAATATATTGATATGAAATTAATCATCTATTTAATTAATTAAACTTCTTGATTTAGCGGAGTGAAATATTTTGTCAATCAATCACTATTTAGTTTAAACAAATGATTAAATACTTGTCTTCACTATTTTGACTTTAAATTCCATTAAATATGCTGGATGATATATGATGATATACTTGATGATGTTTTGCCAAATGTAATGACCAAATTTCACCGAAGTAATTTTTGTTAAATCCTTTTGACTCTGAAAAGTGCATATTTCACTCCGCTCATGATCCAAGAAGTTCGATTACTTAAATAAAATTTACGGAGGGTAAAAATTGGGTCTTAACAAAGGTTATACTTATAACATCCCTTCACCACAATCTTCTCAACAGACTGGTGTTGTTGAATAAAAGAACAGAACTCTGCAAGATATGGCAAGAAGAATGATTGTGGAACATGATCTACCATATCACTTTTAGGCTGAAGTTGCAAGTACAACTTGTTATGTTTTAAACGGGTGCTTAATCAGGTCAATCCTGAAGAAAACTCTATATAAAGTATGGATCGGAAAGAAGCCAAATATAAGGTACTCTTATCTTTTTAGTTGTAAGTGATTGTCCACAACAATGGAAAAGACAAACTTGGTAAGTTTGATCCATGAAGCGACGAAGGTATTTTTCTTGGTTACTCAACTAACAATAGATCTTATAGAGTTTTTAATAAATGTACATTATCTATAGAAGAATCTATTCGTGTAATTTTTTATGATACTAATCGCTTGGCTAAGAAAGGTAAAATTGCAGAGGAAGAAGATAGTCAACTACCAACCACAATGATTACTCCCTCTATTGGTCAAAGCAATGATAAAATGTCAACTAGGAAAACTGATAAGTCGACTAACCTAACAATTGGACCGGTTCCAAATGAGTTGAGAAGTGAACCTGACTATCCAAAGAAATTTGTCATAGAAGACATAAATGAAGCAATGAAGACTAGAACTTCAAACAAAAATAATGCAAACTTGACTTTTATATCACAACTAGAGCCAAAGAAAGTTGATGAAACTCTAAAGATGATCACTGGGTCAACGCTATGAAAGATGAACTTGATCAGTTTGAGAAGAACAAAGTATGGAATCTGATTCTTAAGCCTGAGAATGTTTCAGTTGTTGGAACTAAATGGGTATTCTGAAATAAGCTAAATGAAGCAGTTGAAGTAGTAAGAAACAAAGCTCGACTAGTTTGTTAAGGTTACTCACAACAAAAGGGAGTCAATTATGAAGAAACATTTGCTCCAATTTTCCGGTTAGAATCAATTCTAATGTTGCTTGCATATGCTTCTTTTAATGGTTTTAAACTATTTCAAATGGATGTTAAAAGTGCCTTTCTAAATAGTTCTATTGTCACTGGTCGCATTGTTGATCTAGACCTCATGTAATCTCATTCTTGCAAGGTAAAACTTCTTTTTAATATCAAGGATGGGAAAACATCTTTCAAAATCCTACTCGTGTTTATTAAACCCCTATTCGTATGTTTCATGCTAACCTCTAGTCATCTAAGCCCAATGAACTTGAAACTCTTATTTTTGGAACTCGTATTACGCTGTTCTTGACTCCATTCTTGATTGTTCTTGCTCTGGTTTCTCTGATTTGCCTAAGAACACCTTGGCCAGACTCACTAAATATGTCTTTTGACTACGTTAAGAAAGTCCTGTCAAATTCCCCCACTATTCCTACTCAATTAGGTCCCTTTGATATCACATTTGAAGCGCGTGTCCTTGCAAACATAATATCTACTACTATTAATCCCTGTGCTGGTTCCTTCTCAAATGTTACTTATAGAGATGTTATTATTACTTTTTGCTTGCTCACCAAAAAGAAAATCTAGTTCTCATCCATCATCATTAACTACATGATTGAGTGTGCCTCAAATCCCACTAGTCTTCCCTATGGCATGCTCATTACCCGCATTTTTGAGGCACATAACATCAACCTAGAAAACTATCCCAATACCGATGTCAAGAAATGCTACAATTTTAGGGCCTTTGATAGTATGGGGTATGTTCTCTCTGGGGACTCTTGGATTTCTAAGAAAGTCGCCGAGGAACTAAACTCTGCTTCTTCTTCTAAAACTAAACCCTCTGATTGCACTCCTGTTGTCTCTGAGTGTCATGTGGATGTCCTCGCCATACTCAATACCATTGATTCCAAAATTGAGACTCTCAAAGACTTGATGAAATCTTCTCTATTCCATTTGGAAAAGGTTCAAGAATCCATAAAAGAAATAGGTACTGATGTTGCTTGTCTAAGGGTCAGAGTTGATCAGGTGATGAAGGAAGCCATGAAATTATTTGCCAAGCTGCAGACAAGTGTGAGTTATTTGCCTTGAAAATTCTCTAACACCCTGGAGGCCACCAAATATGCCATTGTCAACAATTTGTCCTACTTTCTTCACTCTGTCTCTTAGAAGCACTAAGAGGAAGAGCAGCAACAACATGAGGAAGAGAAGGAGCACTAGTTTATTGCTACTTTCTTTTGCATGTTTGGTTTTCCTATTTAAACAATATGATTGTGTGTTTGGGCGGTTATTTTAGACAATATGTTTTGTGGGACGTAAGTCCTATAGCTGTTTAGACTACATGTTTTGTGGGATATAGGTCCTGTGACTGTCTTGATTCTCATATGTTGATGGTTCAGCTTTCTAACCCCCTATATTATGTTAGGTATGGCATCTCTCTCTTCATTCTGTTTATTTTTTATTGCTGCCAAAGGGGGAGAATGATAAGAAGACAAATATGATAGTCAACTAGTTAGGACTTTGTAGTCAACTAATTCAAGAGGAGCAACCTGTCAACTATTCAGGGGGAGCATGGGTCGACAAACTAACATAGAAGTTGACTATATCTATATACTTGTTGTCATCATCAAAAAAGGGGAGATTGTTAGTTTTAAGATTTTAATTATGACAAATTTACTTGTGTAGGTAAACACATAAGGAATAGCAGGCCCATCTGATTCACGTAGCCCAGGTCCATACCAAAGAAGCTTGCAAGTCCAGTTGACTCATGTAGCCCAAGCCTTTACCAAGTGACAAAATCAGGGAGAGTTATTATAAGTCAAAGTTCTCATAAGGAATAAATAATTTACCACTTATTTATGGGAGCAACGACTAAGTAAATAAATCAAGTCTTGGAAAATATCAATCAAGTACCACTAGCAATAAGTGAAGATCTCATCGCATCAATAAATGATACCCCAACATTGAAACAAGTACCAAGCTTCAAGGACATTCCAACACATGAAGATTTGAGCGTGCGTGTACAAGGAAGGAAGATTAGTTGCATTAAAGAGCTCTAATCTTATTTTTTGGAAAATAGGATTCATCATTTCTTTTTTCAAGGATCAATTCTATTGGGTTACAATCTCTGCAAAGAGCCTAATGTCTACTTTTCAAAGGCTATAAAAGAAGACTCCATAGACAAAACAGATTAACCTTCGTCTCAACTTCTCAAGTTCTCTACTCTACTTTTCGTAAGCATTTTAATTCTGAGTGATTTATTAAGTGTAAGAAAAAAAGAGGATAAATATAGTATAGTTGGTGAGGCATTGTATCGAAAAAGAAAGAGAGTTTGAGTGTAGACATATGAGATCCATTCAAACAATTATTGTACCAAAACTCACTTACATAAAGAGCTGCAGAGAACACCCTTTGCAACCCAAAGGGACCAGATTATGATTCATATTGAATCTGAACTAGTATAAAACATCACATGTCTTTTACTTACAATTATTTACTTTCTTCACTAGTTCTGTCTTAGTCGATTACCGATCTAAGTGAGTCGACTTGAAAAAGAAAAAATTACAATTCATCCCCTCTTGCACTTTTAGTTACATGATGTATTGTGGATGTTGTTGTCATCGTAAGTTAGCTGACATAAGAGTGAGACCCCTCCATAAGGTTAGTAAAGGATTATAGGAGTGTCAAGTAACTTTCGGGGAAGTTGGGACTAATCGAATCGAAGGAAAGGAGTTTTGGAAAAGATAGACAAAATTGCGAAGCATTTTACGAACCGCAGAGCTAGTATGAAAGACGCACTGTCAATCACAAAGAGAATAAGAGAAGTTGAAACTTCTGGGAAAATATGAGGCCCACTCTGCGACCGCAGAGTAGGTAGGTCGCAGAGTAGGTTTTACAGACCGCAGAAGGGTTCTGCGAGGTGCAGTACCAGCCGTAGAACTAAGACAGTGGTCGACTATTTTGGGCTATATAAGCGACAATTCGTCATTTTCACCTATAATTCGACCAAAACATAGCATAAACACCCTTAAACTCTTCAAAGACATCCCTCAAGGGTTCCTAAGCTAATCCAAGGCTGAATCACCCAAGTTCTTCTTTAAAAGTGTTGTAGAAGTAGTAAAGATCACTTGTTTGATGTTGTTGTTGATGTATGAACTCCTTCACGCTAAGGGAGAATTGTTGTAGAGCTCATTTTTGATATGTTAAGGTAAGTTCTTCATATCTTCCATGGATATGATCATGACTAAGTCTTAGCTAAGTTGTTTGTATGGAAAAGTCTAAGAAAATACTTGGAGAAGATTGTAGTGTTGCCATATCTTGTTGGGCTGTTTGTTAAGGATATTATGATGGATACAAGGTTAGGTATTGTTGTGTATATGGTTGTTATGTGCTAGATGTGTTAATTTTGATATGTGACAAATGAAAGGAGTAGGGTGGTGTTGTCCAAATTGTTGTAGTTAGGCTTATCACTCTTTTGTGTTGTCTTATATCTTTCGTAGCTTAATGATGGTTCCTTATCGCTCGTTGTAGATTGAGGTGCTAATGGACTGAGACGATGTCACGTGGGTTAGTTAATTACCAATGTATGTAAGGCTTACCTTTTCCTTCGTTTGGCATGATTCATTCAGATATGAAACGTAAACGAGTATCTCTCTAAAATGACTCAATTCTTAAGTTAGAAGTACTAATATCTTTCATTCCATGAACTGTTATTACATCTTGTTTGTCCCTTATCGGGAGTACCTTCCGCATTATAGATGTATTCCTTTTTACGTGATCTTTTGTGTTCTTTACTGGTTTATGACAATTGATAATATGTTATTTATATAATAATAGTTGGAGGTATAACGACCTTAAGTCACTCAGACAAGCTCGGAATGCTCATAATGACTCTTCTGAGTACTTTTAGTCAATTGAGATGCAATGGATGAAAACCCCTCCACAAATCGCCGGTAATAACCTATGAGGGTAATGAATCTCTGAATCTCCCTGACCTAAGTAGGTCTAATCCAATCACGAACCACCTCAATCTTCTTAGGATCCACTATAACACCATATTTGGACATTACATGTCCTAAAAATTCCATCGAGTTAAGCCAAAACTCACACTTAAAAAACCTAACATAAAATTGATTCTCATTCAGAATTCCAAGCACAATCCTCAAACGTTGCTCATGCTCCTCTCTACTACGAGAGTATATCAAAATGTTGTCAATGAACACAAAAACAAAAGAAATCCAAGTATGTCTAAAATACCCCGTTCATCAAGTCCATAAATGTTGTTGGGACATTAGTCAGCTCAAAGGACATCACCAAGAGCTCATAATGGTCATAATGATCCTGAACATTGTCTTAGGAAATTCCTCTACCCTAATCTTCTGATAATACCGGACCTCAAATCAATCTTAGAGAAAATTGAAACACTATGAAGCTGATCAAACCAATCATCAATGTGAGGTATCAGTTACTTATTCTTGATAGTCACTTTATTCAACTGTCGATACACATACACATAGATATGTCCTTCTTCTTCACAAAAAGTATAGGAGAACTCAAGGGAATACACTAGGTCTAATGAACCCCTTACTCAATAAATCCTATAATTGCTCCTTTAATTTCTTCAACTCGGTTGGCACCATCTGATACGGAGGACTATAAATGGGTTGAGTACTCGGCTCCAAGTCAATGCAGAAATAAATACCATGATCAGGTGGAAGACCAGGTAAGTTCGTAGGAAAAATCTCAAAAAACTCACTCACCACCGATACAGACTCAAGTGTAGGAGTCCCCGCACTAGTATCTTGAATATGTGACAAATAAGCAAAACATCCTTTCTCTACCAACTATCGAGCCCTAAGGAATGATATCACCTTCTTCGGAGCATGACTAAGAGTACCTCACAACTCAACTCTAGGAACCCCTGGCATATCTAATGTAAATGTCTTTACACGACAGTCTAATATCACGTGATAAAGAGATAATCAATCCATCCCAAGGATAGCATCAAAGTCCACCATATCTGAAACCTTCAAATCTACCTGGGTGTCATATTCCATCAAGGTAAACACACAAGATCGATAAACATGAACTACCACTACAAAATCTCTAACAGGAGTAGAAACATGTACATACAAATCAAGTGACTCACATAATATATCCAGGCTTAAAGCAAAGTATGCATATGCATAAGAATAAGTAGAGTCTGAATCAATAAGTACCATAGTTGATCGATGACAAAATAATACCTTTGACAATAGTATCTGAAGCCTCTGCCTCTGGCCTATCCAAAAAAGTACAAAACTAGGAACAACCACTCTCAGACTAAGTACCTCCCTGACCACCACCTCGTCTAGTCTGGGCACCACCCATACCAGAGTAAGAACTACCTCAATCACTCTGAGCACCTCTTGTATCTTTGGCACAGAACCCCGAGAACCCTAGTATAAATTAGTGTGCCTAAGTCTGAGGCATTCATTGAAAATTCTAGGCTCTCAACACTCAAAACATACTCTATGGATCACAAGATGGTTGAAATATCTAGAATAGCTAGACTATTCTTCACGGCCTGGCATGATGGCATGAATAGGCCTTTTGCACTATGGGTGATAACCTCTCTCTTTGTAACCATTACTCCTAGGTAGAGCACTATTATAGATACCAACATAAAAGGGCCATCTTTCTCTCATGATTCTTATACCCCTCATGCCAAATCTTCTCTATATCCTTGATGGCATCCACGA
The DNA here is from genome assembly GCA_034509755.1 of Anisodus tanguticus. NCBI lineage: Eukaryota > Viridiplantae > Streptophyta > Magnoliopsida > Solanales > Solanaceae > Anisodus > Anisodus tanguticus. The sequence continues at coordinate 26,911,876 of CM067559.1, forward strand.
CACTCTGAAATAAAGCCCTAATAGCGATAACTTGAGAAGCACCCAAACAAATCAGAAGAGTCAATACCTTGATGAACCTCTTCACCCTCTCAGCCTAGATATGAAGCATCATCAGTGCATGATAAGCTAAGGCATGGAACCTCATCGCGTAGTTTATGACTGATATGCCATCATGTCGCAAACCCTCAAACTGATCTCTCTTGCTCTGCCTCACACTCTAGGAAACAAATATGTCAAGAAACACATGTGGTAATAGGGCCCAAGTGAGTGGAGGAGAACCAACTGGTCTACTATCAATATAATCCCTCTACCGCTGCTTAGCAACCCCAACCATCTAAAATATAGTATAGTTAACTCTGTATGACTCCAATAGGACTAGGGTTGTAACCTCTTATACCAACTTATCAAGAACTCATACACATCCTTACATGGATCCATAGTAAACTTGGAAGGATCCATCATCTTCAATCTATTAAATATCTTTCGCTCCTCAACGGTCATAGTAAGCATGTTAGCCGGATAGGGTGCAATGCCACAAAAACAAAGACGGGTGCCACAACAACACCTACCTGGACCCTTGGAGTTTAGAACCCTGGAGTTATTTGACCTTGAACTCTATGAGCCCTCTGGGTGACAAGAAAACCAAGGTCGAACGAGTCTTCACCATCGATGAGAGAATTAATTAATGAAATTTAGAATACACACAGAGTTAAGTACAGAGGATAAGGAATGAAAGAATAGAAGTTTCTTAAATATCCTATAACATCTCAAAGATAACTACAGAGCTCTTCATATCGATCCGTAAGACTCTTCTAGAAATTGCTATTGTGCTCATGAGACCGATAAACCTAGGGATCTGATATCAAAATTATCATGACCCAAGAATGATAGCTTTGATGGCACAATTGTCAACCGATAAGTAAGTCAAAACCCAAACATTTACCAATTCAATTAAGTTAATAGATCGGAAAAGCAAATAGACAAGCTGAATAACCAAATACTAAGTTTTATATTATAAATAAATGTGGAATAACCAAAACCACCCAAGATTGGTTTCATATGTACAAGAGTCGGCCATTAGTCATTCCATACTGGAAATAATCACAGGAAATCCTTTGATAACCCGGATTCCTATTTCTCAATGATATTCCACGATCAAGAAATTGGTTGAATCCCGTGAAACCATTTCATAGAAGTTTATTGATAGGTTCTTTTTATAAAGCAAATCGACTTCGATTCTTGAATAATCCACATCACTTTTGCTTCTATTGGAACACAAGATTCCCCTTTTATGTAAAAAAAAGGGCTGTATCAATAATTCTGATTTTACGTATGGATGATTCCTCAATTTCTTGTTCATTCGCAACAAAATATTTCTTTGTGCGTCGGCAACAAAAACACATGCTTTTTGGGGGAGAGATACTATTTCACCAATCGAGTCACATGTATCTAACATATTCATACCTAACGATTTTCCACAAAGTGGTGACGAAACGTATAACTTGTACAAATCTTTCCATTTTCCAAGTCGATCCGATGCATTCATTCGTAGAGCTATTTACTCGATCATAGAAATTTTTGGAGCACCTCTAACAGAGGGACAAATAGTCAATTTTGAAAGAATTTATTGTCAACCACTTTCAGATATGAATCTATCTGATTCAGAAGGGAAGAACTTGCATAAGTATCTCAATTTCAATTCAAACATGGGTTTGATTCACACTCCATGTTTTGAGAAAGATTTATCAGAAAAGAGGAAAAAATGGAGTCTTTGTCTAAAGAAATGCGTTAAGAAATTATAAGAAAATGCTCTCTGGCTTACAAACTAAACCCTAGCCGTCAACAAGTCTGCCGACCTTAATGGCCAATCTAACTAGTGGAAAACCTCCACCGGTAGATACTCAGCCCATATCAACACATATACCAACCATAGAAATCACAAAACCATCAAAAAACAACCTTACACAAATCGTTCCTACAGATTTGCCTAAAAAACCTAAAACCTCGAACACCAAAAGCCTCAACTTATGCTAATTTATTGAAACCTACTGCTATCAATATCAATCAAATAATTATTCCTTCAAAGTCGATTACATATGTGGAGGAAGAACTATACATTGCTTGGAAATCCTCAGAAATGAAGCAAATGATTATAAAAGAGAATTTACAATATGCAATAATTAGTAAATTTTCTTATGATATTACTGACCGAAAGAAACTGCACACATTAGTTCCAATCCAACGTGAGATCAAGGGAACTGCAACCATTGGAATGATTGAAGAAAGATATATTTTGATTCGATTGAATTTGTTGGAGGATTATATCAATATGATGTCAACTCTTGCATATTATCTTAAAGTACATGACATATATTGCCAGATGAGACCTCTCATTTGGGATCCATGGTTCATCCAAAGGAGGAAACATCAAGGGTAATGGCTTGGATCAGTTTTTCTAAACTCTCTCCCAATTTCTTTGCTAGAGAAGCAGTGTTTTCTATGGAAACATCTATTGGAAAGCCTTTTACAGTAGATTTGGAAAGTGCAAACAGGACAAGACCAAGTTGTGCAAAAGTGAAGGTAGATGTAGATTTATTAGAAAATCTTCCTAAGAGAATTAACATTGTAGAAGAAGATGAAAATTCTGGGATACTAAAATTCAAATGGGTCAAAATAAATTATGATTACCTGCCTAAATACTACAAACATTGTGAATTGCAATGCAATGGGGAAGTAGAGTGCAGGGCTTTGCATCCTGAATTAGCAATGCAATTCAGAGAAGAGTTAAGAAAAAAAATGTTGTAGTGGTTAATACTTTAACCGAAAGTCAAAATAGAGAGGATAATAGATCAATGGGGGATGGTACAATCAGAGGAAAAAAGAATGGACACTCATAAGAAATAAATACATAAAAGATAAATCAGGAAGGATTGTGGCAGAGGTTGATAAAGAAGACAAAAAGAATGAGGGGCATATAATGGATACCAGTAATGCGTTTGCAGTGTTAGATGAGGTAGAGGAGACATATGCTAACTTAAATTCTCAACAAGTTAAACAGTAAGAACTAAACCAAAAGGAGAAACAAGAAAATATTAGGAGAACAAAGAAATAGATGGAAAGTAGTTTCATGGCACAGAGTAGTATTGAGAACAAATTGGAGCAAGTCACAACAAAAGAAATAACAGAGGAGGAGAAGGACAAAGAGGGGCAGGCCAATGACATAGAAGTACATGAAAAAATTAAGATAATGATAAAAATGTAATGGAGACAGATACGGTTGCAAAAGTAAATAAGAAGATTGAATAGGAACAAACACAAGAAGGCATGGAGAATATCATAAAAATACCAATAAGTACAAGAAATAATCGAAGTAGAAAGGTACAAGGAGAACATTGCAATCCTGGAAGTAGTAATACAAAAGATAGAACAATCTCAACAAAGAAGCAAGCAAACAAGGAGAACAATACACCAAAAAGCACCAGCACCAATAAAATCAAATGCATTGACAGTAAGGAGGACAGTGATGCAAAAGAAATAAAGGAGCTCGAAGGTAGTGCATAGCAAAAAGAAAAAAAGGGATACTTCAGTAAAATGGGATATTGGGCAAGTGATTCTCATGTAAAAATCCCCGTGTACTCGAAGTCCCAATTTGATCCTCGAGGCAATAAGCTCGGAGTTCCAAAGATAATGGATCATCCGATGATAATATGCTTAAAATGGCATGGAATATAGAGCGGGATCGAAGATTGGACTTGAAAATCTTAAGAAGAAGACATTTTATTCGGCCTTCTTGTTAGTCTTGGACGAGATCCATGTTTTCCTTTTAGCTTGTCTTTATTTCTTAGCTTAGCTTTTAGTTATTGTCTTTAATTCCTATATTAGTTACTAGTTCTCTTATGACACATTTATTGAGCTGTGTAATAAGGATGACTAGGTCGAGAGGACAAGATGGCAAAGACAAGTGGATGACTTGGCCGAGAGTGACAAGTTGGCAAGGGAAAGAATGATCTAGAGGATGAGGCTTCCAATGAGATAATACAATCATACATCTAGCCATGTGGAGGGTATCAAGATAGGCCATGGGAATATCAAGAGTTGGCCGAATGATTCATCAATGCAAATACAAAGAATGGAAGCTTCCAAACTTATTCCAAGAAGATGAGATTCATAAAGAGACAAGTTCATGCATTCTTCTTCATGGGATCCACAAAAGGGTGTGAAAAGATTGGATTCATCCTTTGTCCCCAAGTAATGCCAAGACCTTTCCCATTGGTTCCCATAGGCCGAGAATACACTTGGTCATGAAGAAAACCCGAACCCTTTCCAATTTGTCTCCACTTGGCCGAGAATGCCAGGTAGTTATTGTCTCTTTTGTTACCTTTCTAGAATAATCCTTGTACTAGTATAAATAGGACCTTAAGTCATTGTAAAAATAGAGAACTGATGAATAGAAAAACTTGAGTTTTACTCAAACGCTAAAGTATTCAACTTGTGTGTTGTCTACCTTAGTTGGTCCTTGTGTGGGCCTTGGTTCTTGTGTGAGCCAACCCCTTAGTGTAAGTTGAAGCTAGCACTTGTGTGACCTAGTTAAACCCAATTTGAGGTCCCTTCGGTGTATGTTTGGTTAGAACTTGTGTGACCTAGCTAAGCCCAAGCTTAAGGAACCCCCTTGGTGCAAGTGGATGTTAGAACTTGTGTTATCTAACCAAACCCAAGCCTAGGGTCTATCTTAAGGTTACCGGTCATATTCACTTGGTTAGTATTCAGGCTTGTACTTAGCAACCCCAGTCAAGTCCTTGTCCAATTGGCCAAACTCATCTTGGTGTCGACTCGAACATTAAAACCCTCGTGTCATTATCCTTGTTCATATCGACCGTCCAAACACTTGGTTTGTACTCGGGTTTGCACCTAGCATCCCGTGTTCATTCCTTGTTCAAACCACTATATTCCTTCTTTCACCACATCCCAAAATACTTCCCAAACATCCACTATAAAGGCCACCAACGGAAACCCCACAAATACAACCATCCAAACCCGACAACACCAAACTGTCCGCAAAACACACCTTATCGAGAAACTCACTGTTTCAGATCTGTTCCGTCTCCTATACACCACCCAATCACTGAACTCCAATCACCAAAATAACCCTCAACATACCTAGAATACTCCCATAAAATGCCTTGACCCAATTCCCTATAGAACTACCCGTCCAAGCCCCCAAATAACCCACTGCCCGACCGAAACACCCCCACCCGAGAACCTCACTTTGAGTCCCATTTTTTTGGGCCGACCCGGTTATAACCAAACTCCGACCCACTTACACATTGACATTCCTCCTTACATCAGATTGGTATTAGAGCGAGGCCATCACATCCCACGATTTGACATTATTACACACGTAAAAAAAGAAAGACTAAGGAGGATCGTAAGTGACATTCTAGCGGAACGTGCGCAAGCCTTGAGAAAGGACCTTGCGGAGCATGCTGCAAGGAATAAAGTTGAATCCAAGGTTGTGCAAAATAGCCCACAACATGAAAGGGAAACCGAAATTGAAGAGACCCGAGAGGAAAAACAAGGGCGTAGCCTTTCACTAATCTATTGTATTATGTTGAAGAAAAGGGTAGTGCTTCCTTTATTAATCCATTGTATGATCAAGAAAATGTGGAGGAAGATATTGATCTTGCGGAGGTGTGTGAAGATTTAGTTCTCCGACATGTGTTGAGTGTTCAACTTGAAGAACACGTAGAGACACAAAGGGAACAACTCTTTTACACTCGATGCAAGGTAAAAGACAAAGTGTGCAATATGATCATTGATGGAAGAAGTGGTGTCAACTTGGCTTCCATGGAGATGGTGGACAAGTTAAAATTTCCCACCCGCAATCATTCGAAGCCATATGATCTCCAATGGCTAAACCAAGACGAAGGGCTAAGAGTGGTAAAACAAACTCTTGTTGGCTTTTAGATTGGAAAGTATGAAGATAAAATATGGTGTGACATCCTCCATATGGATGCATGTCATATTTTATTGGGACGACCATGGTAACTTGATTGAAAGACACAATATGATAGATAAAGGAATAACTATTCTTTTCGAAATAATGACAAGAATCTCCGATTGGTGCCGTTGTCACCTAGCGAGGTGAAATACATGAAAATCTGAAGGGCAAGGAAACGCAAAGCCTAGGCTCTCTTACTTGATGCACAAAATATAGAGGAGGAATTTAAGAAGGGGAGTCCTCTAGGTGCATTGGTGCACGAAGAAAAGAAAGGTGTTGTCGGAGATGTGGTTGAAGATACCGACGTGAAGGAGTTTCCAAAAGATCTTGCATCCGGAACACTACCAATGAAACGTAGTGAACTTGCTCTTTATTTATTTTCAAGACGTTCATTATCTAACCACCAAAACTATGGATGCCATCCGGAAGAGACTAGGGAATTGCATGGCCAAGAGCAAGAGTCATTAGGCAAAAGCCTTACACAAAAAGCCATAGGGAGACGTCTGCTTTGTTGGTGCCAAAGGAAAATGAATCTTGGCATGTATGCTTTGATAACCAAACGACCTTGAATTTAAAATCTCCTATGCCAAGAGTGGATGACGGTTTGGATACATTGATAGGGGCCGAGTTATTCTTCAAGCTAGAATTGAGGAGTGGCTACCATCAAATAAGGTCACGTGGAGAAGTTGAATGGATGATGACTTTCAAGATCGAGCTTGTTTGGTACGAATAACTCATGGTGCCATTTGGTTTGTGTTTGTCGCCAAGGTCTTTCATGAAGATCATATGCAAAGTCCAATGACCTTTCATGGGACACTTATTATCATCCGAGGGTAATCTTGTAGACCCATCCAAGGTGGTAACTTCCCGAAGTTGGGCCGAGCCTACAGATATAATTGCGGAAAATATTCTCCAAGGTTTGGCTTCTTTGTCTCATCATTGCATTCGGGATTGTCACACTCTTGCTGCCCCTATCCTAAATATTGAGGTACTGTGGATAGTTGACCGTAATGTTAGAAGAGTTGGGATTGGTACCGGCTCAATTCAAGACAAGGTATCCATTACCTTATATAGTGGAAGATTGGTGGGTGCACGGGTTAATTCTTGTACCTACCACGAAGAATTTTATTTGTTGAGGCCATTGGACAAAAAGGGAACATTCTGTTTGACTTGGCTTGTATTCAGATCATGTGGTTTGACTACACTTACAGAAGGAAGGAACAATCGACTGCCAAAAGTGGACCGTCCGTGCAAGATATTGGTCTTCAAAATCGAACATGATTTGTATGAAGGAATTGTGAGGCCATTTGAGTTGTGCAACGTTCCAAACTCTTCCATGAACCTCATGCACAAGATGATAAGATCGTCAACGGGATCCTTGGTCCGAGAACACAAAGTAGCATCCATAGACCTTCGTGTGAATCAATCCGAAGTGGGGACTATCCAAGGTTGGCACGAGAATACAAATGTATGAATGGAAGGTAACTTCTATGGCTTGACCTTTTTCGATCATCGTTTCTTCCGGAATTATAGTTCCTTTGCTACCCCTATTTCGAATGACGAGCTACTACTTGAAATGGAACGTGATGTTAGAAGAGTTGATCATAGTACCGACTTGATTCAAGAAAAATAGTACATTACTTCCTATAGTGAGAAATTGGGGGAGAGGGGGTGCACAATTCAATTCTTTTACATATGACTCCTTGATCCAATGGGAAGAATATTTGAAGTGTGGTCCTTTCAAATTGTTGGTTAAGTCTTGGGAAGGCATCTACAAAATAAAACTTCCGAACTTATCCAATGATGGAAGTATTAGCTCAACACGTGTTGTTGAAGGCTAATTACCACATTTAGACTGCATGAATTTGAGGACAAATTCTTTCGAAGAAGGGGAGATTGATGTAAAAATCTCCGTGAGCTCAAAGTGCCAATTAGATCCTCGAGGAAATAAGCTCGGATTTCCAAAGATAATGGATCATCCGATGATAATATGCTAAAAATGGCATGGAATATGGAGCGGGATCGAAGATTGGACTTGAAGATTTTAAGAAGAAGACATTTTATTCAACCTTTTTGTTGGTCTTGGCCGAGACCATGTTTTCCTTTTAGCTTGTCTTTATTTCTTAGCTTAGCTTTTTAATTATTGTCTTTAATTCCTAGATTAGTTACTAGTTCCCTTAGTACACATTTATTGAGCTGTGTAATAAGGATGACTAGGTCGAGAGGACAAGATGGCAAAGACAAGTGGATGACTTGGCCGAGAGTGACAAGTTGGCAAGGGAAAGAATGATCTAGATGATGAGGCTTCCAAGGAGATAACACAATCATGCATCTAGCCATATGGGAGGCATCAAGATTGGCCATGGGAATATCAAGAGTTGGCTGAATGACTCATCAAAGCAAATACAAAGAATGGAAGCTTCCAAACTTATTCCAAGAATATGAGATTCATAAAGAGCCAAGTTCATGCATTTTTCTTCATGGGATCCACAAAGGGGTGTGAAAAGATTGAAACATTAGGTTAGTGAATACTATGAAAGCATTTCAACGGTTGACAAAGATGCACCATAAATATTAGTTTGGATTTATTAGGTTGATGGAACAATTTCAAGAGACTGACAAAATTGAAGGATATAGGAGAAAGTTGATTATGAGCACAGTTGTAGTGAATTTATCTGTTATAATATGTTTTTTTATGAGATGTTTGAAGTGGATATTTTTTCTGATCATATGCAACATCTTACCATAAAACTCAAAAGCCATGTATTAGAGGAGGATTTGTTAGTGACAATAGTTTATGCTAAGTGCACATAAGTAGAGAAATTAAAATTATGAGAAAGCTTGTAAGATCTAGATAACAACATGAGTAATCCATGGATGATAGGAGGGGATTTTAATGTGATAACTTCTGAAGAGTAAAAATACGGGGGATTACATGTCAGGGCTAGTGAAGTGCAGAACTTTAAATCTTGCATTCAAAGTTATGGAGTCTGTGATTTAGGATTTAAAGAAAGTAAGTATACATGGTGAAATGGGAAGAGTAGGGATGATTGTATTTTTAAAAAGTTAGATAGATGTTTGGAAAATTTAGATTATTCAGGGACTATATCCTAGCATAGAGATTTAGCACTTAATCAAAACATGGTTTGATCATGCCCCATGTTAATTTCTTATGTTGGTAATGCTACTTCAATCAAGAAACCTTTCAAATTTCTGAATTTCTGGGTTCAGAATGAAAGTTTTATTGATACTGTTAAGGAGAATTGGCAAGCATATATTACGGCTAATCCTTTTATTATTTTTTATCATAAACTTAAAAAAGTGAAGGTTTCTTTGGTGGTGTGGAGTAAAAACACTTTAGAAACATTTTCCAGGAGATTGAAACTTTGGAAGATGTTATAAAGGCACATGAGATTCAGTTTGAATTGCAACCTGCTCCTCATAATAAGGAGAAGTTTCATAGAATACAGACTACTTAAACAGATTTCTGCTTTTGGAGAAGGAATTTTGGGAACAAAAAGGCAGGCATGCAATGGTTTAAGGATGGTCATAGAAATATAATATTGTTTTATGCTTATGTAAAGGCAGGCATGCAATAGTTTAAGGATGGTCATAGAAATATAAAATTGTTTTATGCTTATGTATAAGGCAAAAAAAATAGATTGCAGTTGACGAGAATTAAGAATCATGAGGGCATTTGGATTGAAGAGAATGATGGCATATCAGCAGAGGCAATAATATTCTTCAACGAGCAATTCACTAAGGATGCAGACATTACTAGTTTTGATATTTTGGATCATGTGCCAAAGATGATCTCATAAGAGTAGAATAATAGTTCTCAGAATCGCCTACTCAAGAAGAAGTGAGAAAATTATTTTCAGTTTAAATGGTGAAAGTGCTGGAGGTCCTGATAGGTTCACTAACTTGTTTTTATCAATTATGCTGGAGTATTGTTGGAGACGATGTCACTAATATAATAAGAGTTTTTTCTGTGGAGCTGAACTTCCTAAGTTTATAACTTATACTAATTTGGTTTTACTACCAAAAAAGAATTAATCATTACCTTTTCTGATATGAGACTAATTAGTTTGAGTAATTTTGTGAATAACATATTTTCAAGATTAATTCATGAAAGATTAGTAGAGGTTTTAACAAACATAATTTCTCTTAATCATGCTAATTTTCTTAAGGGAAGGAGTATTGTGGAGAATATTCTACTTACACAGGAAATTGTGTCAAATATCATATTAAGGACCAAGTCAGCTAATATGGTTCTTAAATTTGATATGGCAAAGGGATGTGATAGAGTATCATGGTTGTTTTTACCAAGGTTTTGAGGCAAATAGGTTTTTCAAAAAATTTGACAGATATGGTGTTCAGGATCATTAGTAATAATTGGTACTCTATACTTATAAATGGACAACAACATGGTTTTTTACAATCTTCAAGGGAAGTAAAGCAGGGGGATCCATTATCCCCTACTTTATTTATTCTCACGGCAAAGGTGCTAGAAAGGAATTTAAATCAATTGCATTATGTTCCACAATTAATGGGATTTGGGATGCTTAAGTGGAGTCCTAGAGTTAACCATTTGTCTTATGCAGATGATATTATCATTTTTCATCAACTTAGGTCATGTCTTTGCAATTAGTTATGGAAATATTGAAGAAGTATGAAGAGACTTCAGGGCAAAAGGTAAATAAGGAGAAAAGTGTTGTATAATTGCATCATAATGTGCCAGGAGACAGTAAGAATATTGTGGAGTTGGTAACAAGGATAGGAAGGATTTCCCCTTCACCTATCTGGGTTGTCCAATTTTCTATAGCAGAAGGAAAAAAGGATTACTACAATCAACCTTAGATCAAGATCATGAATAGATTGCAATCCTAGAAAGTGAAGATGCATTCTTTTAGAGGTAGATCAGTGTTAATTAAACATGTGTTACAAGGTATGTCAATACATCTATTATCAGCTTTAAACCCACCTGATTGTGACTAAATAGATGCACAAAATACTAGCATAATTGTTTTGGAGTAATACAATTGGGGGGGAAAGCAGGCACTGAGCATTTTAGAATAATCTATGTGTACCAGAAAAGGAAGGGGGACTGAGATTTAGATCTCTACATGATGTTTCTATGGCTTTGTATTGTAATATCTGATGGAATTTTAGAAATTCTCCGTCTTTGTGGAGTGCTTTTCTCAGTTAGAAGTACTGCAAGAAGGAGGATGCAGTAATTAGACAATGAAAATATGAATCCCAGAATTGGAAAAAGATTTTGCAAGCTAGAGACCTCATAGAGCAACATATATGGTGGCAAACTAATATGACAATGCTCAAATTTGGTATGACAACTGGACATGCCTAGGGGCACTATATTATGCTTCAGGAGATGATTTTTTTAATGAAAATATTCAAAATGTGCATGGAATGGTGGATAATGGGAGATGGAATATTTCCAAATTGGAGCGAAGTTTGCCAGGTGATATAGTACAACATATAATAAGTAATATAAGCCCCCAAGGAATGATAGAGATATGAATACACCTTGGTGGTTGTTAAAAAATATAGGGGATTTATCTGTCAAGTCTGCAAGGGAGTTTTTGAGATTGAGGGGGCAGGAGAATGTGATTTATAAATATAAATGGATTAAAGGATTGCCTTTTAAAATATCATTCTTTATGTGGAGGTGTTGGAAATTCAAATTTCCTTTGGTTGATGTTTTGACAAAGTTGTATATCAATTTAGCATCCAGGTGTTGGTGTTGTTCAAATACTAAAGAGGAGACAATCCAACATCTATTTGCTAAGTCATATTCTTCTAACATGACTTGGTCCTATTTCTCTTCTTTTGTAGGTATTAATATTGAAATATTACAATTAAAACAAATTATAGTGAAATGGTGGCAACAACCTGTCAATGATAGGTTGAAACCAATATTTCAAGCTATACTTGCTATAATTGTTTGGAAATTATGGAAAAAGAGAAACACATATAAACATAGAGAAAGAAGTCTGTGGGAAGATGCATCTATAAGGTGTTTGCTACCATTTAGAACATGGTCAGATTTAGGAATCCATCACTACAACAAATTTCTAATAGATGGAGGGATATGATATTGCTGCTAGAGGAATACAAAGCTAAGGTGAAGATTAGAAAAATGATATGGAATCCTCTTCTCATGGGTTGGATCTTGTACAACACTGATGCAACATCAAGAGACAACCCTAGGAGAGGAGCATATTGGTTTTGTGTGAGAAATAAGAAAGGCAATCTAATATATGATAAGGCTGAGAAGATAGGATATGTAACCAACAATGAGGCAGAAGCAATGGAAATATTAGAGGCAATCAAATGGTGCATAAATAAACAGATGGATAAAATAATTCTTTAGACAGATTCACAATTTGTACAAAGGATCCTATTAGAGGGATGGAAGCCACCATGAAGTATAGCAGGTTGGAGAGAAGAAATCAAGCAATTATGGAAGGGGAAACAACTTTTGTACACACATAATATAAGGGAAGGGAACCAGTTAGTTGCCCTAGCTAATCAGGTATTTGATAAAGGCGCAGTAAGTTATGAGCATTTTCAGAGACATGGAAGTGAGATTAAGGAAAATACTGAACAATGACAAATCTCAAATACCATATCTAAGAGTTCAGGTCCTTTAATCTCAAATCATATGCAGAATGTAAAGAGGATGCAAAAAGGAAAGCAACAAGGCAGAATAAAGGCTAAGAAAGAAGAAATCACAGAAAATGCAGATAGCAGCAAGTTCACAAAGGAGAGAAGCAGATGGAATACGAAGAAAGATACTTGGATATACATGGTAAAGCTCAGATCCAGCACCTATGCACCAAGGTTACAAATGAGCAAGGTACAACATCAGATGTACAAAACTCAGCACATGCAACAAAACAAAGGAACATGGGTGAGTCAAAACATACTTTGGCAGAATATATTTGACAGATACCAGATGGAAAACACCTACCAATAGATGGTGTGGCAAACTGACGATTAAGGTATTCAAATCAACTTGGGTGTGTGCAAATCAGCTCTAGCTCAAAGAATCAAAGCTATGGAGACTGAAGCCCAGCTAGAATCATCATTTTGGCACTTTAATCGACCTTCAGCTAGAGATAGAAGCTCCAACAAAAGAGAGAGAAACATAAAAATGGGGAAATGAAATTCGAAGTTAGGAAAATATTTACTGTTCATCTACAACTCTTCTTTGTGTTCTCGGGGTCCCAACGACGTTCGTGAAGCTCTGCATGACCAAGCCCAAGAATTGCTTATCATGATCGTTATAAGGGCACTACTATCATGAAGACCACTCCCCCAAGACATCACACTAGCGATCCTTTTCTTGCATTCGCGAAGGAAGATCCTTGTACTAGCAAATCAGAAAAACCAACTATGTTTGATTTTTCTTTTTAACACCCGAAACACACCTCAACTCTCCGGAAACAAACTAAATATGTATTTCAGTCATAAAATACGCTATGAACCTACTTGCACACGCAAAACATTCATATGGGGTTGACTTGACTTGATGTTGACCGTGGTCAAACCAAATTCTTTAACTTACTAGATTCTCAAACAATGGTCTAAGTAAATCCCGATCCCCTTGAGATCTGTCCTGACCACTCCACTAATTCATAAATCATGTTCCGAACCTCATGAAATCAACGAAACTCTGATTTAACTTCTCTAACATCCAACATTGACTTTGGTCAGACTTTTCCAGTTTCTTAACTTAAGAACTTCCAATCTTGCAAATTTATTTCCGATAATTACTCGATTGCCTCGAAAACTATGCCACTATCACAACCTCTTTTAGGAATCGTGGTGGCACCTACACTATGCCACTCCCCTATTTGCCAACACAGGATAAATAAAAATGTGGGCTAATAACAATTAAATAAATCCGTCTGATCATAATATAAAATTCGAAAAGATAAGTCTGAGAATTATAAGTACAACCCCAAGAATCTGATCAACAATACAAGAGATCTAAACCGAATACAAAGCAAAAAAAGGAAAGTAGCATAGTCTAAATGTATGAACATGTCTCTCGGATAAATAAAATACAAGAAAGAGATAAGAGCATCAAAGGATATGCCTGAAGGTAGGATCCTCACCAAGAATTTCTCAAGACCGCCGACTCAGAATCAACCACGTAGTCCTGAACTAGTGGAAGGCGATGTATCTGCATCCAAAAAGAAAGCATCAAGTATAGTATGAGTACACAACGTACCCCCGTAGGCTTCATAGGCTGGCAACGGCGGAAGATATGTAATAGAGATAAATATCAAGTTAACCTGTACGAAAATCCTATACTAAACAGTTTCATAAATCACATAAGTCCAAATAATAGTTCACTAAATCAAACAAGTCACTTTGTTCATATAAGGGTCCATGAATCATGTAAGTTACCACACTGATAGAAGAGTTCAATATCCAATAATCCATATATCATGTGATCAATTAATAATGCTCTTTTGTTGAGAAGTCATCCAAATCTCATAAACCTTGCAAACCATTTCACCAATCAATAGGTAGTCAATGAATAATATATGTATGATGTTAATGCAATGCATATGCCAGGTACCTTTCATATCCAGTATACATGCATTCAAATTCAATGAACTGCACACCCATGGGGACCCGTGAAGTCTATATACTCATCTGGAATTTCTCAAGGATCGTAGCTCTTAGATGTAATATCATCTGTTGCAGGCGTGCAACCTGAACCTCCGCGTATCATTATCATCATCTCAGTGTTTCCAACTATCTCATAGAACAACTTACCTTTGCAGTCTCATTGGACCCACAACATTTCCATACCACTTGCATTTCAATATCATCAGGACCATGAGTGTATGAATGCAAATGATAATTCAAGACAAGTAATCAGAATGTATGAGATGCAATAAAGTATAGAGATGAATATCACATGCTTTTAGGAAGTCATCAACACATGATTAATGTAATTTAGGATATCATATCGAAAGCATTTTTGATAAATAAACATACAGTGTCAAGTATGGCGTTAAGACCACATAATGGCAACAAGCCCGAACAATAGCAGTCGAAATCAGCTTAAGGCTGATTCCCCAAATCACCCATCATCACAATTCAACTCCGATACCCACCAAAGTGTTTATCCCAATCGCTAAGATGGGACCCCGAAACACGCCCAATACCACTTAATATTTATAACTACTACGTACTTCTATCGAAGTCTACAAAAGAGAAACTGTAGCATACCTTAAAGCCAAGCAGGAGCCATAAACAGTTAACCCTCTACGCACGCCTTGTCCTTTTGGAGCGCCTTATACTATTCATAGTCTAACATACATAGATTCTACATTAATAATTAAGATAATACACATACAAGGACTTAGTCCTTAAACATAGACGCCTAAAATCAACCCCGGGTCCACGGTGCCAAAATATGAACTTTACTACTCGAATAACACAAATACATACTAGGGAGTCATATCCTTAGGTTAATTGGAAAACTAAACCCATTTGGACCTTCAATTTCATGATTAAAAAAAACTCCAATTCTAAACCCTAGAATTTCTCCCAAATTGAAAAGGTTTTCCATTAACAAATTAAACTCTGCAACATGATCAACTACCATTAAACAATTCTTATTTACAATATCAAGAAATTCTAAATCATATTACACCCTCAAATCAAAGCTTCATCCCCTCTTATTCTAACATGAAACTTAGAACTCATTTCCCCAAATTATAATCTATACCAAGATTAGAGACCTTAAAATATGAAATATAATCATAAGGGCGAATAATTTTACCTCTAATGAAGAACTTAACCATAACCTTCAAGAAACCCTCCTTAGGCAATTCTAGTACCGAGATATGATATTTTGGAAAAGTGAAATCGTTCTAGGGATTTTCACACACTAACTGAACAACAATTCTGCTCATGCGGAATTGACTCCGTAGGTGCAGTCACACTTCGGCAGAGAAGAGTCCATTGAGGTGCAGTCGCTTGACACCTCGCCTTAGTGCAGAAGCAGAAAACCTTCCACAGAGTCGCCTTCTCTTCCGCGAGAAATCTCTGTCGGGGTGAAAACTCAACATATCCACAAGCCTCGTATGTGCGAGCCAACCTCCACAGAGGCGGACACACAGAAGCAAACACCCATTCGTTGGTGCGAACACCAGATACTACCAAAATGGGATTTTACACCAACTTCCCCCAAACTCCCAAAACACTCCCGAGACCCCCCCCCCCAAACCATCCATGCTACCCCAAGTAAAACTGTGCTACAAACTTGATTGCACCCTTGGATTTCTCATATAACTAAGCTAAGATCTACTTTTCTAAAAATTTGTCAAAAATAACCAAATATCATAATTTCACAAATAAGACCACAAAGTACATCTATCACCTCGGGAAGCGAACCAATGACTCCACTCAGTCTTAAATGATCCTCCAGAACTACCGGAAGCGACATAACCGAGAAATGAATCCATATACTCGAAAGTTAATTTTGAGTTAAACTAATCAACTTTAAGATTCCTATTTTGGTTTTTTCTTTCGAAACCCACGTAAATGAACCTCGGGGTCCGTGCCACCCATCCCCGCACATAACAAATCCCACACAGAGTCTACAAAAGTGTAATATAGTCAAATAATGGTCTTTAGCGAAAAATGACCGGATGGGTCATTACATCAGATAACAATTAAACAAACATTCATCCTCGAATGGAGAGAAATGAAAAGGGGAAACATATTGGAAGTAGTAAAAATGTGAGGGTATCGACTCTTCATATCAAACTCTCTCTCCCAAGTCACCTCTTCAACAGGATGATGCTTCCTTTGCACTTTCACAGAAGCAATCTATTTGGATCTCAACTTTCTCACCTGCCTGTCCAAAATAGCAACAGGCTCCTCCTCGATCTCTAAATTCTAATAAAAAAATACAAAGTCCCACTGGATAATTTAAGAACCATCAGCATGGTACTTCTTCACCATAGAAACATGGAAAATTGGATGGACACCTAAAGGACCTGGTGGTAGAGCCAACACATATGTCACCTCCCCAACCCTCTGAAGAATCTAAAAAGGTCTGATATACCTCAAACTCAACTTCTCTCTCTTGCAGAATCTCATCATACCTTTCATAGGTGATACCTTCAATAGAACCTTGTCACTAACCATAAACTCTATATCTCGGACCTTCCGGTCCGCAAAATCCTTTTGTCTAATCTGAGGTGCTAGGAGCTTGTCTTAAATCACTTTCACCTTCTCTAAGGAATCCCTCAACGGATCGGTACCCCAAGGCCTCACCTCGAATGCATCAAATCACCTAATCGAGGAATAACACCTCTTATCATATAAAGCTGCAAATGGTGCCATATCAATGCTGGAGTGATAATTATTTTTGTACGCAAACTCTGCCAAAGGAAAGAACTAGTCCCACTGACCACTAAAATCAATCACCCAAGCTCATAACATATCCTCCAAAACCTGAATGGTCCGCTCGAACTGACCGTCCTTCTGAGAGTGAAATGTTGTACTGAGATTCAAGCGAGTACCCAACTCCTTTTGTAAAGTCCGCCATAAGTCAGAAGTAAACTAAGTACCCCGGTCTGAATTTATAGAAATAGGTACCCCACGCAGACGAACAATCTTACCAACATAAATCCCAAGTTCTCAGAATTGTAAATCGTCTAAACCATAATGAAATACACAGACTTGGTCTACCTATCAACAATGAACCAAATAGCATCAAACTTGCCCAAAGTCTTGTGCAACCTAACAATAAAATCCATGGCAATATTTTCCCATTTCCACTCAGAAATGGGCATCCTCTAAGACAAGCCACCGGGTCGCTGGTGCTTATACTTGACCTACTGGCAATTTGAAAATTGAGACATAAGCTCAACAATGTCTCTCTTCATCCTACCCCACCAATAGTTTTACTTCAAATCGCGGTACATATTTGTAGCACCTGGATGGATCTACTATCTAGAGCTGTGAGCCTCCTCCATAATCAACCTCATCAAATCTCCAACACGAGGAACACACACTCTCCCCTAGATCCTCAAGACCCCCTCACCATTAATTATAGCCTCCTTGGCTTCACCACTCATCACGTTATCCATGATTTTGTAAAACTTCATATCATCATATTGGTGGGTCTTGATCTGCTCGAAAAGAGATAACATTGCCTCAATAAAAGCTGAAATGTACCTGGATTCGAAATATCAAGCCTCACGAAACTGTTGGCAAAAGACTGAACCTCCAATACCAATGGAAACTCACTAACTATCAAACACGCCATGCTCCCTATACTCATTGCCTTTCATCTTAAAGCATTCACCACCACATTGGCCTTACCTGGATGACACAAAATAGTCATATTATAATCCTTGAGCAACTCCATCCACTAGCGCTGCCTAGAATTTAAATCCCTTTGATTGAACATATGTTGAAGACTACGGTGATCGATATACGCCTCACAATGAACTCCATAGAGGTAATTCCTCCAAATCATCAAAGCAAATACAACGGCTGCCAACTCTAAGTCATGAACATGATAATTCTTCTCGTGCACCTTTAACTGCCTCGATGCATAAGCAATCACCTTACCCTCCTCCTTAAACACACAACCCAACCCAATCCTCAAAGCATCACAATATACGATAAAGTCCTTCCCTTCTATTAGAAGGACCAAAAATGGGGTGTTGGCCAAAAGGGACTTGAGCTTTTCAAATCTCTCCTCACACTCATAGGACCACTAAAAAACACCTCTTTCTGAGTCAAATGCGTCATATGAGAAGCAATAAAAGATAATTCCTTGATGAACCAATGATAGTAACTCATAAGACCCACGAAGCTTTGAAGCTCTGTCATTGAAGTAGGTCTAGGACAATTCTGATTGCCTCTATCTTCTTCGGATCTACCATAATATCCTCCTTGGACACCATGTGTCATAAGAATGCCATAGAACTGAGCTAGAACTCACATTTCGAGAATTTTGCATACAACTTCTTCTCTTTTAATAACGTAAGAACCACCCTCAAATGCTTTTCGTGGTCCTTCTGAATCTTCAAATAGATCAAAATGTCATCAATGAAGACAAGCACAAATGAATCCAAATAAGGCTTAAATATTCCATTCATCAAATCCATGAATATTCCGGGGTATTGGTAAGCCCAAATGACATCATCAAGAACTCGTAATAACCCTAACGAGTCTAGAAAGCTGTCTTGGTAACATCATCAGCCCGAATTTTCAACTAATGATACCCGAACCTCAAATTAATCTTCGAAAACACAGAAGAGCCTTAAAGCTGGTCGAACATATCATCAATATGAGGAATCGAACACTTGTTTCTGATGATAACCTTATTTAGCTGTCTATAATCAATACACATATGCATGGTGCCATCATTCTTCTTCATGAACAACATATGAGCACCCCAAAAAGACATACTAGGTTGAATGAAACCCTTACTCAATATATCCTAAATATGCTCTTTCAACTCTCTTAGCTCTACTGGAGCCATACGATATGGAGGAATAGAAATGGGTCAAATACCCAGCTCTAGATCAATGCAGAAACCAATATCTCTATCCAGCGGCATACCCATCAAATCTGACAAAAAGACCTCGGCAAACTTGCTAACTATTGGAACTGACTTGAGAAGGAGTCTCTGCACTTGTATCTCGAATATGAGATAGGTACGACAAACAACTCTTATCTACCAACTTTCTAGCCCGAATGAAAGAAATGATCTTCTTAGGAGCAGGGCTAGGAGTGCCTCTCCACTCTAACATCGGAAGACCAGGCATCGCTACATCGATTGTTTGGCATGACAGTCCAAAATTGCGTGGTACAATGATAACTAATCCATCCCCAATATAATATCAAAATCAACTATGTCTAATATGACCAAGTATACTTAGGTATCATAACCCATAAAAGTAACCACACAAAACTGATAAACTCGATCTACAATCATAGAATCACCAGCTAGTGTAGACACATGAATAGGGATATCAAGCATATCACATCACATATCTAAATCAGTAGAAAAGTAGGCAGACATATAGGAGAGCGTAGACTATAGATCAAATTACACTAAAGTAGACCGATGACAAACTGAGATGATACTTGTAATAACCGTATCTGATGCCTCAACCTCTAGCCTACCAGGGAAAGCATAATAATTATTGCATCCTCTATCATCTTGAGTATCCTGCTGGCTAGCTCAGCCTGAACGAGCCTCATCTCTACTCGTCTGAGATCCACCATGACTAGTCTGATGGCCAACACGACCTGATTGGGAACCTCATCTGGTAGACTGACCGGCACCCCTAGATTGTTGTTTTGGGGTTCTGGGTGTCTGGGATCCACCTGATCTAAGTCTAGGACACTCCCTCATAAAATGTCTAACCTCTCCACAACTGTACCAAGTCATGGCCACTAAGGGTTGCTGAATAGGGATAGAAGAACCTGAGTTATCACCAGGGTTAGAATACCGAGACTGAGTATCTCTAGAAGCCTGGCCCCCACTATAACCGCTTTGCTCCGGAGGCCTGCTTGAATCATGAGAGTAGACTACGAATGCTGAAATCTACCTTACTGTTTATACCCACAAGAAGTAGACCCACTGTACTGTCCATATCATCGCATTCTCTTGTCAAACTTATATATGGATAACTTGCCTATAACAGACTCAACCATCCTAACATGCTCAGCCAGTGACTCGAAAGAAGCCCCAACAGCTACCAACTGTAACGTGGCCAACTAAAGGGGAATACTCAACCTTATCACAAAGCGTATGACTCTCTCTTCCTCTGTAGGTATCAACTACACTGCATAGCATGACAAGACATGAAAGTAAGTCTCGTAATTAGCAACTGTCGAACGCCTCTCCTCAATCCTCTAAAACTCATCACGCTTGCTCAAACACAAGCTAAAGGGCACATACTTCTCTAGAAATACCCGATAAAACTTGACCCAAGACAGTGGAGGTGACCCTACTAGTTGACAATCAACATTATCTCTCCACCATTACTTCGCATCACCCATAAGCTGAAGACCAATAGAATAGACCCCGTGCGACTCGATGATACCCAAGGTATGCAACCTCTCATGGCAGCTAATAATAAACTCATATGCATTCTTCATGTTAGAAAAGTGCTCCAATATCTTCCGTTCATTATGGGTCATAGCAGTCTCTGCAATCGGCCAGGTACCAAACTCGGGTGCCAGACACTCATCAATACGGGGTGCTGATATAGCAGTTGGTTGAACCCCTGTAGTACAAAACTCAGGAGTTTGTCTCTCTCTCACTCAGGTGTGTGACCCACCTGGAGTAATTGGATGAATGCCCGCCAGGGCAAAACTATCAACCAGACTCAACAACCTGACCAAAGTGTCCTAAAGAACCGGAGTAGCTATAAACCTAGGCTAATCCTGGGCTGGCCCCATCTCCTAATCATACTGCTCATAGTGAAGCTCAATATACAACTTGGGTGAGACAAATCTAGTATGAGCTTAACCAGCTCCGTGTACTCCACCTCTCGTCAGTGCAACTCCTAAGGCTCTACCTCAGCCTCTGCATGACCACTACCATGATCGCTCACTGCAGGTACCAGTTCATCCTCTCTCACTGCATGGGCAAGAGTCATCACCATCTATGAGAGAATATGGAACAAAGGTCAGATACAAATTTAATTAACCTTCACAAAAGGAATGAAAAATGTAAAGTTTCCTAAATGTCCCATAGCCTCTCGAGGATAAGTACGGACGTCTCCGCACAGATCCGAAAGACTCCACTAGAAATCGCTCTTGCGTTTAAGACTGTTTAATCTAAAAATTTGATACCAACTTTGTTACGACCCCTTTTAGGAATCATGGTGGCACCTACATTTTTCCACTAGTACGCCAACCGACCTATTAGCTAAAATAATATAAATAAGAAATGGGGGATAACAAATCTTAATAAATTCGTTGATCATAATATAAAATGCAGAAAGATAAGTTTGAGAATTATAAGTACAGCTCCAAGAATCTAGTCAATAATACAAGAGCTCAAAACTGAATACAAAGCCAAAAAGGAAAGTAGCATAGTCTAAATGTCTTAACATGTCTCTCAAATAAACAAAAGATATGAATGAGATAAGAGCATCCAAGGATATACCCGAAGATAGCATCCTCACCTTGAATCACTTGAGACCACTGGCTCAGACTTAGCCACATAATTCTGAACTGGTGGAAGGTGTTGTATCTGCATCCAAAAGAATGCAACAAGTGTAGTATAAGTACACAATATACCTCCGTAGGAATCATAGGTCGACAACGATAGAAGATATGTAATAGAGATAAATATCAAAGTTAACCTACAAGAAAATCCTATACTAAACAATATCATAAAGCACATAAGTCCACATAATAGTTCACTGAATCAATCAAGTCACTTTGTTCATATAAGGGTTCATGAATCAAGTAAGTTACCAATTTGATAGAGGAGTTCAATATCCAATAATCCAGTTATCATGTGATCAATTAATTGGGTTAGTTTATCAAGAAGTCATCCAAATCTCATAAACCTAGCCAGCTAATTCACCAATCAAAATATAATCAATGAATAATATATGTATGATGTGAACGCAATGCATATGCCAAGTACTTTTCATCTCCAGTATATAGGGGTTCAAATTCTATGAACTTCACACCCATAAGGGACCTGCGAAATCCATAAACTCATCTGGAATTTCTCATGAATCCCAACTTTTGGATGTAATATCATCCGTTGCAGGCATGCAACTCAGTCCTCTGCATATAATTATCATCTCAGTGTTTCCAACTATCTCATAGAACAACTTACCTTTTCGGTCTCATTGGACCCACATCATTTCTATACCATTCATATTTCAATATCATCAGAACCATGAGTGTATGAATGCAAATGATAATTCAAGGCAAGTAATCTTTATATATGAGATGTAATCAAGTATATAGACGAATATCACATGCTTTCAGAAAGCCATCAACACATAATTAATGTAATTCAGGATGTCATATCAAAAGCATTTGTGATGAATAAACATACAATGTCAAGTATGCCGACAAGCCCAAACAATAGTAGTCGGAATCATCTTAAGGCTAATTCCCCAAATCACCCATCATCACAGTTCAACACCGATACCCACCCAAGCGTTCATCACAACCGCTAATGTGGGACCCCCAAACATGCCGAACACCCCTCAACATTTATAACTAATACGTACTTCTATCGTAGTCTACAAAAGAGAAATCATAGCCTACCTCAAAGGCGAGCAGAAGCCACGAATGGTCAACCTCTACACATGCCTTGCCTTTTTGTAGCGCGTCGTATTATTCATAGTCTAATATAAATATATTCTACATTAATAATTAGGCTAATACACATACAAGGACTTAGTCCTTAAACATACCAAAAGACCCCTAAAATTAATCCCGGGCCCATGGTGCCAAAATTAGAATTTTACTACTTGAATAACATAAATACATACTAGGTAGTCATATCCTTAAGTTTATTGGAAAACTAACACCACTCGGACCTTAAATTCCATGATTAAATAAAAGCCCCAATTCTAAACCCTAGAATTTCTCCCAAATTAAAAAGCGTTTCCATTAACAAATTAAACTCTACAACATGATCAACTACCATTAAACAATGCATATTTACAATATCAAGACAATCTAAATCATATTACACCCTCAAATCAAAGCTTCATTCCCTCTTATTCTAGCATGAAACTTAGAACTCATTTTCTTCAAATTATAATCTATACCAAGATTAGAGACCTTAAAATATGAAATATAATCACGAAGAGTGAAGAATTTGACCTCTAATGAAGAACTTAACTACAACCTTCAGGAAATCCCCCTTAGGCAACTCTAGTACCTAGATATGATATTTTGGAAAAGTGAAATCGTTTTAGGGATTTTAACACACTAACTGAACAACGATTCCGCAGGCGTGGTCTCGCTTCAACAAAAAAGAGTTTGTTGAGGCGTAGTCACTTGACACCTCTCTTTAGTGCAGAAGCGGAAAACCTTCCACAGAAGCACCTTTGCCTCCGTGAGAAATCTCCGTCGGGGCAGAAAATCAACATATCCACAGGGCCCGCATTAGCGAGCTGACCTTCGCAGAGGCATACACACTGAAGCAGACACCTATCCACTAGTGTGATACCAAACACCATCAACATGGGAGTTTACATCAACTTCCCCCAAACTCCCGAAACACTCATGAGAACTCCCCTTCCCCCCTCCGGACACAAACCAGACATGCTACCCCAAGATAAACAGTGCTACAAACTCACTCGCACCCTCAGATTTCTCATATAATCAAGCTAAGACATACTTTTTCTAAAAAATCATCTAAATTAAATAAGGCCACAAAGTACATCCAATTACCTCAGAAAGTGAACCAATGACTCAACTAAGTCATAAATTGACCCACCAAAACTACCAGAAGCAACAGAACCTGGAAACAAACCCATATACTCAAAAGTCAACTTTGAGTCAAACTAATCAACTTTAAGATTTCTATTTTGGGTTTTTCTTTCGAAACTCACATAAATGAACCTCGGAGTCCGTGTCACCCATCCCTGCACATAAAAAACAATACACAAAGTCTACGGGAAGGATAATATAGTGAAATAAGTGTCTTTAGCTTAAAAATGATCGGATGGGTCATTACAGCCACCATCCCCGCAAGTCAAAAATACCAAATTAAAGCTACAGGGAGGGTTATTTTGAAAAAACGAGTCAAAAAAATCAAAATAATTTGACGGGTCATTATAAATACAACCGTATATTAATTCGATCGCCAATGGTAACTTCCCCCACTTGTCCTAAATCAAATAGATATATCATTTTAGAACAAATAATAACTTTTCCTCATTTGATTACCATGTCATATTACTGACACTCAGCTTAATATTTTATAAACTCAAATTATATTAAGCATAACACATCTCATAACTTCTATCAGATGAATATTTTACCATTGTGTTCATCGTGTCACCAAGCTTGAACTATTCTTATTCTCATTATTGCATCTCCATCCCATAAGATGGAAAGTAGACTTTCATAAGAACCCCATAAAAAGTCACAACCTCAAATCTTATCAGGTGAGTTGGCCTTACATGCTTTTGTCCTTATTCAATTTCTCATCGTAGCATGGATGCAATCCCCTTACCTAATCAACTTATCCATCCAAGTTTAGATTAGTCTATGGGATACTACTACCTATTCCATCCCATTACTAAAATACTAAAATTCCATTGATACACTCGTTATAAGACTAGTAACAAGCTGGAATGATGCTGGAGCATGCCCGTCCCTATTGCATCTCAAGCAAATCATTGTTGTTATGTACAAGCATTTCAAGTGTAGTCTTCAGACTCGTAACACTTATTAGTTATCACGCTAACTGCACCAATTCAAATTGACAACCCTTCTTTTTATTACTCTTTATGGTCGTAGAGATGAATCACTAAATTCCTGAGCATTAACCACAAAAACATTGCTATCGTGTATCTCTCCATACCATGATTCCCATATTTTGGGATATTACCAGACTAAAGAGTCCTAAATCACCACTCCACTAAGTTGAACCTCCGTGTCAAAGTTGTGATCCAAACCTGGCCACATATACTTTAGACTCGCCTACTTATATATGAAGGTAAAACATCTCGTATCTCACTTGTGACATTATCTCAAGAAATTGGTGCCCTAACTAAGAACGTGTCCTCATCATCGCGTACAAAAAACAATGACAATTGTCATGATTCCTACATTCAAGTTCTATAACACTCGAAATGAATAAAAAGAGTAAAACATACTCCTAAATGCCCATGTAGCCTCTCGCTCATAAAGATATGGAGCTCTACATATTCATAAACAGATTCCACTAAGACACTACTTATGACTCACAAGACTTGTGAATCTAGCACTCTGATACCACTTTATCATGACAAAAAATCTCACATAGATCATGATGGAACCTAATTGGTAAGAAAACCACTCTAAAAGTAACCACGATACCATATATTATAGGAAAGAAAGTGTAGAAAAATAATATAAATGAAATATTTTTCATGTTAATACAAAGCGTAGCTAAACTCTACAACCCTCAAGAACTGGTGTCACAAGGCATGAGCTACTAAGAATGAAATATACAACTTCGAACATAAAAGGTACAATATCAGTTTGGAAAATAACAAAATAAATGACTACTACCAGGAACTAAATGGCAAGTCAACTCAGAAATTGCTGGTACAATCTTTGACGATCTGCCACTAACATAGCAAAAGGTCAATTCAAACTTCGGTATGAGCAAAGATTTAATCCTCCTAAAGCTCTACCACATTTGGGATCTATAAAACGAGTCCAATCATGGAGATGTAGGAGAAATACCCATCTAAAATCGCCTCAATCCAAGCTCTCGAGCTCCAAAAATGGAAGAAAAATAAGTTGACTCGAGCTCTAATATTTATACTACGTTGGTAGTCGTAAAATAAAGATTTTTCAACATTTGTAGAAGTATCACATTTGCAACCATCTCCATCGCATTTATGGAATTGAAATTACAGTGTATTCTTCCGCATTTTTGGAAACATTTGCATTTGTGAAAATTGTGTCGATTTTGTGATGTACGCAATTGCAGACATATCATCGCAATTGCAGTCACACTAGATTAACAAAAATCAACAATTCTCGACCTCAAAATTGTCTGAAACATATTAAACAAACTCGGAATTGGATGAAAATATTTTCTATGAGTCATAAATAATGATATGGACCTAATCATGTAGTCGAATTATCCTTTTGACCACCAAGGCATGAAATGAAGGGTTAGGTTCTTTACTTTCCTCTCAAAATGCAATTTATGTGGAATGTGTTCCAAACGCACTCAAACCACCTCTGAAACTAACCAACATTTGCATACAAGTCAAAGTTCATAATACAGACCTATTAGAACCTTCAAATCATGAATTTGATATTGTCTACTCAAATTATTGACTTTGGTCAGCTCTAAGCACTTTAAGCCAATAGTTCATGTTCATGTTCAAGTGCTAAAAGACGCTCCCGAGCCCCTCGGAACCTATGTCACCCATATTCATAAGTCATAAATCACCAAAATAACCTACGGAAAGTCTTAAGTAGGAGAAAGGTGTTCTTAAACTCAAAACAACTAGTTGTATCGTTACATTCTAGGTTATGGATATATTTAATAAAATTGGATCCACGGATCGGATCTGGACCGGATACGGATCTCAAATACAAGATCCATATCCAGATCCGATCCGTCAGAAATGGATCCGGGTCCGATCTATATCCGTCGGGTCCAAATTTTGAAGATCCATATCCTATAAAACGAATCTGGATCCACCGGATCCGGACCGGGTCCAAGATCCATTTCCATCTCTAGTAGCAACACTCATAAATCCCTTAAGAGTACATCAATAGGTTACAAAAAAAGGGACTTCAGCAGGACTAACGAAGAGTATTATAAAAATCCTTATAAAAATACTCGTTATTCCAGGAACAAACAAAATCCCAAAAAGACTGATTCCAAATACAAAGATATTACGTGTTACAAATGCCACAAAAAAGGCCATACTTCGAAATACTGTAAAATGAATAAAAAATTACAAGAATTTAAGCTAGACGACGAGGTAACCCAAAAAATCTCCAATATTCTCGTAGATTCCTCCGATTCAAACGCTGAGTCAGAACCTAACTATTTTTCTCTGTCTTCAGAAGAAAATAAAGCCCTTCAAATATATGAATTGCTCACGACCAGTTCATCAGAAAAATCTGATAAGGGTAATGGAAAACTCGTATGTGTTTTAACCAAAGACTAAGAATTCATGTTAGATATGGTTAAGCACAAAGATATCCAACACCAAAAGGATTACTTGACCAAACTCCTCAAATGCTTTACTGACTCCAAAGAAACTTCAGTTCTAGAATTACAAAAAGAGATAAAACAAATAAAACTGGAGATCAAGGTTCTAAGGAAAAAACAAGAACAAGATTCTCTGTTAATAAAAATAATTATTTTAAAAGATACCCAGGAAAGTTCGGAGTTCGATGATTCTGATTATGAAAATTCAACAGAACCAGAAGAAGACTTTGCAAAGCAAAATCTAGAAGAAATCCCAAAAGAATTTCTCATTGTCTTAAGACAGATCACGTAAAAGATACCTAGTTAGAATAACCCTTAAATTCCCAGGCAATTTTAGGATCACTACAATTGCTCTTTTTGACACGGGAGCAGATTTGAATTGCATAAAAATAGGGTTAATACCAGAAAAATTCAATGAAAAAACCCATGAAACTTTAGCAGCTGCTAATAATACTAAATTTAGAGATCAATTCCCAAACAAGTGCGTCTATTATTAATAATGGAATTACTATAGCAACATCGTTTGTTTTAGTAAAAGACATACACAATTCCATCATCTTAGGAACACTGTTTATAAATCTTATCACCCCTATAAGGTATATAACAATTTCATATCCTTTGATTCCAATAGTAAGAATCTAAAATTCCATTTTCTGATAAAACCAAAAGCTAGCGACCTCAATCTGATAAAAACTTATTCTTATCGTCTAGAGGATTGAGGAAAAGTATTTTAGATCAGAAACCTGAGTCCCCTAGAACCTACGATACCCGTTCCATCAAATTAATTGATACCTTTGCATACAAAGAATTTTTGAAAAATGATTTACGATGTCAAAAATATTTTCAAAATATTGCATTAAAAATGTTTTCTACAAATTGATTCCTAACATTTTTTACTTTAAAGAAAATCTCTTAACTTGTGATTTCCTCAAAAACAGGAGAGAAAACCCACAAATTTCTGACACTAGTTGCAACACGGAGATGTCCTATCATTGTCCCTTGCCCCACTGTTTGGGCTACAAGGACAAGATATCTAGGAAGGACATGCGAGAATCTGGGCAATACTGTGTCCATGCGATGTGTGGAGCTTTACTCCAAAAGTGAAAGGAAGAGGTTTCTCTGTCAATAAATACAGCAGTTGTTGCACCACAACAACAAACAAATTCCATGGCACCTAAAAAACTCCTACCGAAACACAGATGACATGGTATGACGCAGTTATGAAAGAGGAAAATGAAAACAAAAACACCACAGAATCTATGCAAAAAATGGCAGAAAATCTTGCAAAATCCCTGGAACTACAACAGGAATTGATACAACTTCAAATTCCTAAACAAGAAGTTGTTCAAAGCTCAGAAGAGGATAATACCTCAAATTTTTTTTTACAAAAATCGAGAAAGGAGAATCTTCAAAAACCCTTTCTCAAAAACAATTTTCAAAAAATAAACTTGTGGTACCACAAGTCCCCAAAAAACCTGCCACTGAATTTTTCATAAAACCTTTTTTCCAAAATATTGTGACTCTTGAATTTTTTTTTTTAATGAAGACCCTTTTTAGCATTACAAAATTATTTTGGACCAGGATGGTTTTACAAATCATGGGCTATTTTAAAAACCCTATATTTTTACTAGGATATCCTTAAAATATCAGGATCAACATCAATTAAAAAATATTATTATAAAAATCAGCCAGATCCCTCATACTCTGTTTGCAAAATACTTAGCGTAATTGCTCCAAGCGATTGAGGGAAAGATCTGTCTCAACTGCTAAATTTTCCTGATACCATAAAAATACCGAGTTTTTTATATATCATTTAATTACCGGGATTACCAACAAGCTTGGTTCAATTCTTTTTTCATTCAAAATACTAGCCAATGCCATACTTGACTTTTTCATTTTGATACCTAATGTATTCCATTTCCAACATGGTGGAATTCATGGTGGGAACAATTTGGATCCACCCTTGAAATACAAAAACCCCAAGTCAATAAATCTTTTAGCCTCTTTAAATTCCAATATAAACCTTCTGAGGAAGAAAAAGGATTTGTGCCACTACACTTTTTTCACACCAAATTCTTTTTACCATGGGTATTCACATGGTTTGTAGATTATTCTGATAATAAAATTCCAATGGTCCAAAGGAGGTTTAATGTCAGATGGTGGGACAACTTTAAAATTCTAGTAAGCCGCACACCATAAAAAGTCCTGGAATGGATAAATGTCCGGAAATCCATTCAGGTACATGTGCCTCTACAAATACCACTGGCACCACTACAAATACCAGAGCACACCAAGTTCCTTTCACAGAAATCCCAGATGGCCTCAATGCTTGCGGCGGCCAAAAATCCAGAACAAATGCAAGCCATAATTCTGACGTTTGCACCGTCTTCATCAAAACAAGGCTCTTCATCAGAAAAAGAAGAAGAACCAGAAATTGATAATGAAGACTGTCTGATTTTTGGCAATAGTGGATTCTGAAGAAAATTTCCAAAAGAATTCAAAATACCCGGAGTAGAATTCAGACAAAATTCAGACAAAAGAAATTGCTCGAAAAAGATACTTTCAAAAAGAAAACAGTAAAAGTAAAAAGATCAACAATAATTCAAGAAAATGCCGAAGTCAATGATGTCATGGATGACATCATTCCCCACTCAGATGAATAGTCATTCTCCACTCGGATGAATAGTTAGATTCCTTTTTAATTACCAAAATGCCATGCAAAACTCCTATAAAAGGAGATTCCCTCTCCCTTAGTTAGGGAAGCTTTTTCTTTCACATTTCTCTTTCATACATTTCAGATTATAGAGTGAAGTGAGAGCTCCAAAGAAAATCCCCTTTAGTTAGATCAAAATACCCCTATATGATTTTGTTCATATGACCACAAATACCTTAACCGAAATTCCCAAACTTAGGTCGAGGATCTAAATGGGATAATAGACAAGGAAGGAATTGATATATAAGGGATTGAAGAATTAAAAGATAATTAAAATATGCAGAAAGTAAAGTGAGATTACCTTACAATTAAGGTTCAAGTTAAGGAAACCATAATTCAAAGGTTCTGCAGGAATTTAAATCAAATAGGCGGTAGAACCGGCCAAGTATTTAATGTTGGAATTTAAATTTTTTAAAAGCATGAAGTATTTAAAAGATTAGGAGGTAACACCATCCATAATCATATTTATTTTAAATATTAAAACTTACAAAGATTTATATCAAGGAGATATACCTTGGAATTTCTAAGGTATTTTGGGGAATTTCGGTTAAGGTATTTGTGGTCATATGAACTGAATCATATGAGGGGTATTTTGATCTAACTAAAGGTTATTTTCTTTGGAGCTATCACTTCTGTCTATAATCTGAAATGTGTGAAAGAGAAATGTGAAAGAAAAAGCTTGTCTAACTAAGGGAGAGAGAGTCCTTTTATAGAAGTTTTACACGACATTTTGGTGATTAAAAAGGAGTCTAAATATTTATCCGAGTGGAGAATGAATATTCATCTGAGTGGAGAATGATGTTATCCATGACATCATTGACTTCGGCATTTTCTTAAATTATTGCTGATCTTTTTTCTTTTACTGTTTTCTTTTTGAAAGTATCTTTTTCGGGCACATTCTTTTGTCGGAATTTTGTCTCAACTCTACTCCGGATATTTTGAATTCTTTTGGAAATTTTCTTCAGAATCCACTATTGCCAAAAATCAGACAGTCTTCATTATCAATTTCTGGTTCTTCTTCTTTTTCTGATGAAGAGCCTTGTTTTGATGAAGACGGTGCAAACGTCAGAATTATGGCTTGCATTTGTTCTGGATTTTTGGCCGCCGCAAGCATTGAGGCCATCTGGGATTTCTGTGAAAGGAACTTGGTGTGCTCTGGTATTTGTAGTGGTGCCAGTGGTATTTGTAGAGGCACATGTACCTGAATGGATTTCCGGACATTTAGCCATTCCTTGACTTTTTGTGGTGTGAGGCTTACTGGTATTTTAAAGCTGTCCCACCATCTGAATTTAAACCTCTTTCGGACTGTTGGAATTTTATTTTTAGAATAATTTACAAACCATGTGAATACCCATGGTAAAAGAAATTTGGTGTGAAAAAGGTGTAGTGACACAAATCTTTTTTCTTCCTCAGAAGGTTTATAATGAGATTTAAAGAGGCTAAAAGATTTAGTGACTTGGGGTTTTGTATTTCAAGGGTGGATCCAAATTGTTCTCACCATGAATTCCACCATGTTGGGAATTGAGATGGAATACATGAGGTATCAAAATGAAAAAGGCAAGTATGGCGTTGGCTGGTATTTTGAATAAAGAAGAAATTGAACCAAGCTTGTTGGTAATCCAAGTAATTAAATGGAATATTAAAACTTGGTATTTTTATGGGTATCAGGGAAATTTAGTAGTTGAGACAGATCATTCCCTCAATCGCTTGGAGCAATTATGCTAAGTATTTTTCAAATAGAGTAGGAGGGATCTGGGTTGTTTTTATTATAATTGTTTTTAATTGTTGCTGACCTGATATTTCAAGGATAGCCTGGTAAAAATATGGGGTTTTTAAAATATCACATGATTTGTAAAACCATCCTTATCCAAAATAATTTTGTAATGCTAAAAAAGCGTCTTGGTCAAAAAATCCTTTTTCAATAGTCACAATATTTTGGAAAAAGGTTTTATAAAAAATTCAGGGGATGGTTTTTTGGGGACTTGTGGTATCACAAGTTGGGTTTTTGAGAAAGGGTTTTGAAAATTATTTCTCTAAATTTATAAAATTTTGAGTGCGTTTATCTTCTGGATGATCTCTTGTTTACGAATCTCGCCTTTGTAGTTTTGGGGATTTGTCAAGGAGTGAGAGGTGTTTAGTAATTCATTCTTGGAGGGTTTTCTAGGTTTTTTCTCTGTTTTGAAGGCATTCACGGGTTAAGAAATTTGGAATAAAATTTGATTCTCCTTTAATATATTCAATATCGAAATAAAAAATGCTAAGAATCGCTTGCCATCATGCAAAAATCTGTTTTGATGCAAGGTTTTGAACATCTTTTTGTAAAATCTCTCTGGCACTTTTGCAATCAATTCTGAATAATTTTTTTTGATTTAGTAAATTACTTTGAAAGTTTTGTATGCATAAGACGATGCTCAAAATTTCTTTTTTAATGGTAGAATAGTTTTTCGGGGTATCATTCCAGTGGGCAGAAGTATACTGGACTATACACTCTTTCCCCCTTGACTTTTGTTTCAGGATCCCTCCATAACCTAAGTCAGAGGCGTATGTTTCTACGATCTTAGGTAGTTGAGGGTCTACTAAATGAAGACACGTGATTTCTAGCACTTTATTTTTAATATTCTGGACACAAGCAGTATGGTTACTAGTCCATGGAACAGGGTTTTTCTTTAGTCTATCATGGAGTAGTTTTGCCATCTTATTAATCTCTGGACAGAAATCTAAAACATAGTTTAGGCTTTCTAGGAATTTCTGTAATTGGATTTTATCAAGGATTTTATCAGGGTATTTATTAGTGAATTCTAAGGATCTTTCTATAGGGGTGATTTTCCTCTGGGATATATAATATCCTAGAAATATTATCTCTGTCTAAAAAAGACTCATTTTTTATTTGGAAACTACCAAACCATTTTTCTTTGTAACATAGAATAAAGTTTTGAGGTGTTTGAAATGTTCTTCCACAGAATTTGAGAAAATTAAGACATCATCAATATAAACGATGTAGAATTTTGAATAATCATTGAAGAAGTCATTTATTATTCGCTGGAATTCAGAAGGGGAATTTTTGAGACCAAAGGGCATTACATCCACTCTTATTTTCCAAAGGGGACCATAAAGGCGGTTTTGTAACGATCTTTTGCAGAAATTTGGATTTGCCAAAAATCGGACTTCACATCAAATTTTGAAAATATCAATGCAGAATGTAACTTCTGTAATAAATCTTTTTTGTTTGAAATTGGGTATCTAATCCATTTTAGGGTTGTATTTAAAGGTTTGTAATTAATTACTAATCTAGGAGTTCCTCTTTCTATTTCAGAATTTTTGTTTACATAGAACGCATCACAACTCTGAGGGGATCTAGATTTGGAATTAGTTTTTTATTTTCGAGATCTTGAATTTTTTTTCTGTAGTGTTGTTCAAGATCACTATTCATTTGGATTGGTCTGGCTTTGTTGGGATTTGTTTTTTGTCAAAATCCTTTTCATAAGGAATATCTACGATATGTTGCTTTCTACTCCAGAAAGCATTTGGAATCTCAGAACATATTTCGGTTTCAAAAGAATTTTGGAGTTTAGATATTGTTTCTTTAACACTAGGTAATTCGAATTGTGTTTTTAATCTTTCGAAAGAAAAATATTTTTTCAGTTCTTGTAGATGGTATATTTTCCTTGTATTTTTGCATTTTTACTATCTTCGTGTATTGAACAAGCTCTCATTAGGTTGAGACTTCTTGTTTTCGATTTTATTATGAAACAAAATTTTAGTTTCTTTTTATTGCATTTAAAAGATACGAAATCACTATCTACCTTATATGAGGTGATAAGATTCATGAACGGTGTTCCTAAGTTGACAAAACTGTGTATGTCATTTGTTAAAACAAATGATGTTTCTATAGAAACTCCTTCATTTTCTATTGACGCACTGGTTTTGGAATCAATTTTGATTTTAGTGCTGTTAACAGCTGCTAATTTCTCACGAGTTTTTTCTCTAAATTTTTCTGGTAGTATACCTGTTTTTATCATATTTAAATCTGCTCATGTGTCAAAAAGTGCAATTGTTTGAATTCTAAAGTCGTTTGAGAATTGAAGGGTTATTTTTATTAGGTATCTTTTTGACGTGATTTGTCGTAAGATACTTAGAAAGTCTTCTGAGATTTTTTCTGAATTGAATTCTTTCGTATTATGAGAATCGGAGTTTGGTGATATAGTTTTTGAAAGGTTTGCTTTTATTAATAAAGAATCTCGTTTTTGTTTTTCTTTCAATTATTTTATATCTGTTTTTACTAGTTTATTCTCATTTTGTAGTTCTTAAACTGGTATTTCTAGGCTTGATTTTTTCTCTTTTTCTTGATCATTGGTTAATACACATATGCGTATTCTTTTATGATCATCATGTTTTTTGGATGAACTAGTTGTGACTAACTCATCTATTTGAAGGGTTTTATTAAAATCTGAAGACAAAGAAAGATAGTCAGGCTCTGCTTGGTGTCTGAATCAGAGGAATTTATTAGAGGGTCGGATATCTTTTGGATTAGCTCTTCATCTAATTCTAGTTTTTGTAATTTTTTATTTTATTTTACAGTATCTCAAAGTGTGACCCTTTTTGCTGCATTTGTAGCTTGTTATATACTTGTATTTGGAATCATTCCTTTTGGGATTTGTATTATTTTATAATTGTTCTAGAGTATCACTGTTATCGGAATCATAAATTAAAGTTGTGATAGTATTGGTAGATTGTGGGGGTATCTGGAACAATTGGTTCTGTATTAGAACTGTTGGAGGTTCCAATTTTGCTGAATTGGTCTTGTATAACATGAATAAATTAAGACTTGTTTTGTCCGACATTTTTGACACCATCTTTAGACACCTGAACGGGTTTAAAGATTGGGCTTCTTAATTTCATATCCTTAGTCATCTTGGGGAATCTATGGTGACTAAAGGGTTGTTTTATGTGTTTTTCCACTCTATCTAGTTGTTTTCCTATGGTATTTAGACTGATATTGGTAAAATTGTTCTGTGCGAGAATGTTGTATTTATTTTCTCATCCTCTTCTAGGTTCTTAAGAGAAATTGCGTCTACAGGGCAGCCATGAATGTTAAGCTTAATACCTTGTAGAGGAGGGTGATTGGACTGGAGTTTCCTAGAATCAGCTGGGATTTCCCACTCCGGTATTTTGTTCCTTGTCGTAACGGAATTTACCATTTTAGAAAAGGGATATTCTATGGAATTTTTGGAGGAATAAATTTCAAACCAGTCAAAGAATAGGATTTTTATCCTATGTTCATTTACAAAATCATAGAATTTTTCCTGTATTTGTTTCCTAGTATTTAAAAAGTTTTTGAAGAACCAAATTCTTTTTTCTAGGTTGTATTTTTCATAAAAATCATTTTGTAGGAATTTCTTATCTATTTGGAATTCTTTTTCTAAAACTCCAATTTCGCTAACTATGTTCCATGTTATCGAAGAAAATGTCGGACTAGTAGGTTCTTGGTCCTCTATCTTTTCTCTAACAGTGGAATTTTCATAAATGGGTCTAGGTATTTCATTGGTGTAGTCTATATTTCTTAGATTGGGTAAATCTGAGGATTTGTTTTGTAAGGAGTTTTTATTGCTGAAGGAATTTGTGAGACTCTTCCTATGTCAAGAGTTTCTATGGAACTGGTATCATCGTATCTACTACTCGTAGATCTTCTATGGAACGATAGACTAACTCTACCGTCCTAGTATTGGGTTATTTCTCTAAGACGGGTATTTGGTTGGGAAGTCTCTATAGGTTCAGGTTTAACTACACCTTCTAGAATCCATTCTTTCGGTAGGGTAATATCCTTCCACCTAATAGGTCTTGGTATTACGGTGTTAGATCTGGAAATATCTGTTTGTAAAAGAAGGGTTTCACATTTTTACTATGGTATTTGACTTTTGTGGCAAAAGTAGATGTCATAGCTTTGTAATGGATTCTAAAAATTATTTCTATAGGAATTGATCCTTCAAGCATTTGGTAATTGTATGTCTTTATCTGTAAGACAAGGGATTTTTGGATATTTTTATCATTGAGGGATAGTGAGAAATTTGGGTAACAATCAAAAGAAATTGGTCCTGTGCAGAGACTAGACTCAACAAAACTCAATAGGGAATCTTCAAAATTTGTGAATCTTGCATCTCTTAAGATAGCAAGGATTGAGGTGTTTAGTCCTTCCTTAGTAAGGAGTTTTATCCCTACTCCGACTAAGCCAATATGAATGTATTTGTAATTTCTTTCTCTGTATTTTTTCAAGGAATTTTGAGAAAGTGATTGGATTATTTCAAAGGGTTGAGATAATTGGATATCTCTTTCCTCTGTTATGATAGTGAAATCGGTTTCGAAAAATTGGTATTTGGAATTTTTGTAAATCTGATTTCGATTTACTCTCGGTATTTCCCATAAATCAATCGAATTTTCAAAATCTTGTATAACGATTTGTTCCGAATTTATTATCTTCTTTGAATTCATGGAAGAAGATGAACCAAAATCACAAGAAGTAGATCTGTTGAGAAACGGATCCATGTATATAAAACCCTACTTTTGAAATTCGAACTCTTCTTACAATCCCAGGTGTTTCACGAAGTCTGACTGCCTACACCCTTGAGGACTTACTACCTCGGACCATCCTAGGCAAAAAACCTCGGAAGAACCTAAACCTCTATGAATAACAATCCGAAACAAAACTCACCTCATGAATCAACAAATCTGTTCCCGCTCATGCTATGCTTCACTCGGAGGATTAGCTAATCATAAAAGGAAAGGTCAGTATAAACTCTCATGTTATGACAAAGAAAATCATAATCAAATCGTCATGTAGAACCTTTTGCCTGAAATAGATAGGGATACATAAGAGCGGATCCATGGGGCAAAGGCTTGTAAAGATGAAGTAAAAAATGGATACTTGGAGCATCAGAGCTTTGCACGAAGATCAGAAGAATGGCGGAATCGCAACTAATAGTCCAATACGACTATGAAAGGTTAGTATCAAGTCTCATGTTATGACAAAGAAAATCATAATAAAATCAAAGTCATGTAGAACCTTCGCCCTAAAATAGATGGGGATACTTTGGCTTCATCTCTTCTTCCGCCTCCCACGTCACTTTTTCTACACTCCTATTCCTTCATAAAACTTTTAAGAAAGCTACTTATTTGGACCTTAGTTTACAAATTTATCGATCTAAGATGGAAATAGGGACCTCTTCATATGATAAATCTTTCGTGACTTCCATGTCCTCAAGTAGAACAATATGAGATTGCTTTGAAAATGACTTCGAAGACGCCCTTGTGATAGAGACATAGAAGACTAGGTGGACGAATTCTAAATCAGGAGGCAAGTCTAATTCATAGGCTACTTGACAGATTCTTCAAGTTATGTCATACAGTATGATGTATCTCAGGCGAAGCTTTACCTTTTTCCCGAAACTCATTATGCCCTTCATAAGCAAAATCTTCAAGAAAACCCAATCATCTACCTGAAACTCTAAGTCTCATCACTTCACATCTGATTACGATTTCTGGAAACTATAAGCAGTCAACAATTGTGCATGGATCAACATCACCTTCTCTACAACTTGATGTACCAAGTCAGGCCAAAATAACTCTAACTCACCTCTTCGAACCACCCAATAGGGGATTTACACTTCCGCCTATACAGAGCCTCATATGGAGCCATTTTGATACTAGTATGATAGTTGTTATTGTATGCAATTCAATAAGTGGTAAATGGTCATCCCAACATCCTTTGAAATTCAACACACAATCTCGTAACATATCCTCGAGCGTTTGAATCATACACTTGGCCTACCCGTTGGTCCGAGGATGGAAAGTTGTATTAAGATTAAATTGAGTGCCCAAACACCTTTGAAATTATCTCTATAAATTAGCCATGATCTGGGCACCTTTATCAGATATAATAGAAATAGGAACACTATGAAGGCGGATAATCTCCTTAATATATAACTCTGCGTAGTCCTCGACGGTATAAGTAGTTTTAACTGGAAAGAAATGAGTTGATTTGGTTTTCCTATCAACAATCACCCAGATTGCATCAAACTTACGATAAAACGAGGCAAACCCATAATGAAATCCATATTAATCATCTCCAACTTACACATCGGGACTCAATATTCTGAGTCAAACGACTGGGCTTCTGGTACTCTACCTTCACCTGCTGACAATTAGGACATTGAGCCAGGAATTTTGTTATGTTTCTCTTCATATCGTTCCACCAATACATGCCTTTGATAACGTGGTACATCTTAGTAGATCCAAGTTGAACAAACTACCATGAATAATAGACCTCTATCATGATCTTATCATGTAACCCTGCTACATTGGGAACACATAAACGTCCTTGGTAACTGAGAATCCTATTTTCATTAATCTCAAAGGTTGTGGTTTCCTTTTGTTGAATACCCTATCTGATTTTCCATAAAATGGGATCTTCCCACTTATTCTCCTTAACTTCCGATATATCAGACTCCAAAACTAGATAATTGATAGAGTTCTCTAGTCAATACTTTCCTCTCGGCTTGAACATGTGGAAAACTACCGATAGACTTCCTATTAAGCAAATCTACTACAACGTTAGCTTTACTGGGATGATATAAGATGTCCACATCATTGTCCTTCAACAATTCAAGCCACCTTATTTGTATCAAGTTTAGTTCCTTCGGCTTAAATATATACTGAAAACTTTTGTGATCCGTGAAGATGTCTACATGAATACGATACAAGTAATGCCGCCAAATCTTCAATGCATAGAACATCACAGCTAATTGTAAGTTATGAGTCAGGTAGTTCTATGCATATTTTCTTAATTGCCTTGAACCATAGGCAATCACTTGTCATGATTCATAAGGACACATCCCAAACATGTTCTCGAAGAATCACAATACATGGTATAACCTTCAGTACCTTCTAGGAGAGTATGAACTTGCGTTGACGTCAACATATCCTTCAACTCTTGAAAGCTCCACTCATTGTCATCGGCCTATTGGAACTTTATAGCTTTCTGAGTCAACTTTGTCAATGGCACTGATTTGGTAGAAAATCCTGCTACAAACCTCCTGTAATAGACGACTAAGCCTAAGAAGTTATGAACCTCCGATGGAGTCGTGGGCCTCAGCCAATTCTTCACCACTTCTATCTTTTGAATGTCTATCTTTATGCCTTCATCTGACATAATATGACCAAGGAAAGCCATGAATTTTAATCATAAATTACACTTGGAGAATTTTGGCATACAACTTCTGATCTTGGAGTGTCTACAATACTATTCACATGTTATTTGCGTGCTCCTCATCCGAATAAGAGTACATCTGAATATCGTCAATAAACACAAATCACGAAAACGTCTAAGAAATGGCAAAACACACTATTCATCAAGTCCATGAATGTTGCTGGTGCATTTATCAGCCCGAATGACATCACTAAGAACTTGAAGTGCCCATATCTCATTCTAAAGGCCGTCTTCGGAATATCTTTCTTCTTAACCCTCAACTGATAATACCAGTTCCAAATCTTTCTTCTCAATAGCTGTTTGCAACTTTTTATAAGGCGAGCTACGCTGGGTTCCATGGTTCTCTATTTAATTAAGGTGTTTCAAATAGGTATCCAATGAGAATGGCTTACCCTTAGAATAGAAGAGGACCCCTCTAATCTAACCCTATCTTAAGTCTATCTTTGAGAAACACTTAGCACCCTGTAACTGATTAAACAAATCATCAATCTTGGGAAGGGGATACTTGTTCTTGATAGTGACTTTATTCAGCTGTCAGTACTCAATACACATTTGCAATGAATTATCTTTCTTCCATACGAACAATACCGGCGCACCCATGGAGAATTACTGGACCTAATGAATCTTTTCTCAAGAAGACCCTTTAATTGCTCTTTCAGCTCTATCAATTCAGTTGGTGCAACACGTCTATGTTCAATTCAATCTCTCTTTCAGGAGGAAGGTCTAGAAGTTCATTCGGGAACACATTAGGAAACTCATTAACCATCGAAATTGATTACAGAGTAGGTAGTTTTACATCGACATCCCTTACTTGAACAAGATGGTATATACAACCTCTGGAAATCAGTT
This sequence comes from Anisodus tanguticus, assembly GCA_034509755.1. NCBI lineage: Eukaryota > Viridiplantae > Streptophyta > Magnoliopsida > Solanales > Solanaceae > Anisodus > Anisodus tanguticus. The sequence continues at coordinate 26,952,659 of CM067559.1, forward strand.
TCCTCACCTTAAGGTAGGAAATTAACCAACCCTTTGGTGTCATGACATTTCCCTTCCATTCAAGGACTGGCTCACTTGGAAACTAAAATCTAACAATCTTTGTTCGGAAATCAACATTAGCATAAACTCGATGATAGCCAATCCATGCCCCTAATAATATCGAAATTAACTATTTCCAACTTTACCAGGTCTACTAGAGTCTAATGGCTACAAACTAACATTGCACAATTTTGATAGACCCGTCTAGTAACTACCAACTCACCAACTGGTGTTGATATCTTAAATAGATCTCTTATCACCTCAGGTTCCACACCAAACTTACTTGTAATAAAAGGTGTAACATAGGGTAGAGTGGAGCTCGAATCTATCAACGCATATACATCATGTGAAAAGACTCATAATATACATGTAACGATGTTAGGGGAAGACACCTGATACTGCCGATGCATCAAGGCGTAAATGCAGTTTTGGTTATCGTCGGAACCAGATGCTCCACCTCTGCCTCAACCTCGACCAGCCGATGTCTGAGAACCCTACCCTGGAGGGTATACTGACGATGATGAAGCTATAATAAATCTGGTCGGCTCGGCCATACCATCCACCTCTCGATGGACAATCTCGTATAATATGATTGGGTTAAACACATGAATAGAACATATCCAATCCTCATCGACATGGCCCTTGACGGATCTTGCCACACTGATTAACCTGAGCCAAAGGCGACCTTATCTGACTAGAATCCCCTCTATACCGAGACCCTAATTCTCACAAACTATTACCTGGTCTAGACTAAGAAAATCATCAAAACTCTGCCACAAAAATGGTGACGGTACACTAGCCGTTAGATAGGCTGGAGGCCTGGGAAATTGTGGCCTAAACACACTAAATGGCTCACCCAAATAACCTGCATACATTGCCCTCTTATTTTGACCCTATCACCATCCCAACTGACCCACTACTGTCACTTATGGTCCTCAACAGTCTGACAATATGCTTGAATATTAGATATATCCATCCCCTTATTCAAAAAGGTCATAGTACATTCATTAATCAGATATTGCCTCATACTACTCACAAGTCGATGCATACGATCACTCATCTCGACCATATTCAAGGCTCCACCGACTCAGTATCTGTAGCATGCTCCATTGACAGCGTCCTATGAACCTGATCTATGAAATTCTGCAGGTCCTCCTTAGGATCAAATACCATGAATACTGGAAGGTCCAGGTTAATGAAATCCTGAACACTCATACTAACTCTGTCAGAAGATCCAATGCCCTGATACTTGGCCTGAGCAACCCCTAACCGGGTCAACAACTGCACCACACTCCGCAAATCAACATCCTCATTGGGAGTGTCTAGTGGAGGAAGTGGAGGTCTGGAGCCCCTCTGCAGGCGGTGGAGTTTGAAACGCCTAGGACAGAATCCCACTTTAAGACTCACGTTGTCCTGCATTTGCAGACGACACCTGACTAGTACCCTCTCCCATAATCGTATCTAATGCCATCTTACCATAGAACTTCTTTTTCTTCGTAGGCATCACTGAAATCATAAACACGATAGGGTTAGAAATGGAATCCTTATAACTTAGCTCTATCGCATAATCTAAAACAAGAAGGAAGGCAACTATCCTAAATGTCCCGTAGCCTCGTATTTATAAGTAGGGTGCACTACACACCCATAAATAATACTCTACTAGACACAACTTGTAGACTCTCTAGGACAGACCTGCTCTGATATCAAGTTTGTCAGACCCCAAACCAGAGGGGCGCGATCGGTACCCAGGCCTTACTTACAAAGTAGTAGCATACCTTACTCAACCATACATTTTGACTTTATTATATAACTAAGATATTATCAGCTGTGGTGAATCCAGTAAGCAACATAGAAGATAACAACAACAACAACATACCTAGTGAAATCCCACAATGTGGGGGTCTGGGAAGGGTAGAGTGTACGTAGACCTTACCTCTACCTTGGCAGGTAGATCGGTTGTTTCCGAGAGATCCTTAGCTTAAGAAAAAGCACAAGCACAAGAAAAGTAACACCAACAAAGAGAATAAGCCATGATAGCGCATTCTGAAAAAGAAGCAATAACTAATTCAGGTAAATAAGACAAACAAAGTACACAAAAGAAAACATAGCAACATAAATGAAAGATATTAGAAGATAACAAAAGAAGGAATATATCTATAATGCGGAAAGTACACCAATCAGGGACAAAAAAGATTTAATAATATTTCATGGAATGAAAGACATTAGTACTTCTAACATTTGAATGGAGCCATTTCAGAGGGATGTTCATTTACGTTTCATTTCCTTACAGGTCATGCCAGAAGAAGGAAAAGGTAAGACTTACATACCTTGTCGACTACTTAACCTACGTGATGTCGACTCAGTTTGGTAGAAACTCAATCTATAACAAGCTATAAGGAACCATCGTTAAGCTACGAAAGCTATAGGTCGGCACGAAAGAGCGATAAGCCCGTCTATAACATTTTGGACAACACTCCCCTACTCCTTTCACTTCTAACATATAAAAACTTACACATATAGCACGTACAAGCCATATACACAATAATACCCAGTATTGTATCTATCATAAGATCCTCAACAAATAACCCAACAAGATATGACAACACTACAATCTTCTCCTAGTATTATCTTACAGTTTTCCATCCAAACAACTTATCTAAGACTTAGTCATGATCATATACATGGAGGAGAGGAAGAACGTACATTAACACAGAAAAAAAGATATCGACAACAACTCTCCCTTAGCTTGAAGGATTTCACACATCAACAACAATATCAAACAAGTTATTTTTACTACTTCTACAATACGTTTAATGAAGAACCTGGGTGATTTAGCCTTGGATTAGCATAGGAACCTTTAGAGGATGTCTTGGAAGAGTTTAGGGGTGTTTATTATATATTTTTGTTGAATTATAGATGAAAATATCAAACCACTGCTTAAATAGCCTAAAATGGTCGGCCACCGCCTTGGTTCTACAACTGGTTTTGCGCCTTGCGAAACCCTTTTATGGTCCACATAACCTATTCTACAGTCGTAGAGTGGGCTGCAGATTTACCCAGAAGTTTTAACTCCTATAATTCTTTTTGCAATCAATAGTGCATCCTACAGGCCAGTTCCGTAGTCCGCCGAACGCTTTGCAGAGACCTCGCTTTGTCAATCTTTGCCAAAACTCACTTCTTCGATCCGATTTGTCCTGAACTTCCTCGAAAGTTACTTGACACTACGATAAACCTTTACTAACCTTGGGGAGGGATCTCACTCTCTTCGAACATATGTTGGCTAACTTATGACGACAATGATGTCCACATTACGGGGTGTAACATAATTACCCCTCACTTTGTTTGTAAATGGTTGGTTGCAAACACCCCTTTCTTGCCTATTGTCTCTAGTGATACTTGAAAAAGGAGACTAGAGTCTATGAAATGGAATATTAATTAGGACTTGAAGCTTTAAATTCCATTTAATAATTCCTAACTATAAATAGGAGGGAATTAACAAAGGGTAGAAAATGTATATTTGAGTAATCACACTTTAAGCTTGAAAAAGCCTAAAAGTGAAATCAAGTGGGCAAATTGAGAAATGCCCACTTGGACAAGAGTTCCCATTTCCCATACCACACCTATTATACCTAAATCAAGTAAAGACCAACCACCAGTTCAATTAATTATGTCACAACCCTAACTTCTCAACATATTAGTTTATTAAAGCAATAGTTTAACTTTCACCAAGTACTTAAATCAAATTTCAAAAAAAAAACAAAACCAGTTACCCTAGAGATACAAAACTAGTCAAGTAATAATACGAACGAATATGTCTAGTTTCTCATTGTATTCCTTGTAGGATTTGACCCTAACCTAGTTGAGTTACTATATTTGACAATAGTCATGTTATACCCTTTTATGGTAAATTTGGGTGAGATCAAACACTCCCTCATCATCAGGAATTGCTCCATTTGTTGTTTCTCTCAACACTTTGTCCCAAATCTTACATAATTTAGCATCATCTAACTGCGGAGCCCTAACTTGCTCTAATAGAGAATATCGTAGCACTCTGAAGCTGATCAAATAGTTCATCCATGCGAGGAATGGGGTACCTGTAATTGATCATAACCTTATTCAACTTTTGATAGTCGATACATATACACATAGACCCACCTTTCCTCACAAATAATGTCGGAGCACCCCAAGGTGAAACACTAGGTCTAATGAACCCCTTACTCAATATATCTTACAACTGCTCCTTTAATTCTTCAACTCTGTTGGCGCCATCCGATACGAGGGAATAGAAATGAGCTTGGTGCCCAGCTCCAAAATAATACAGAAATCAATATCATAGTTCGGCTCCACTTGAAATACCTAATTTTAATTATAACCATAACTCTAAATTTAATTGGTTGTTCCCACAATGGTCATCTTAGTTGCCACAATATTTTATCTCAAGTCTCAACCCATTGTCAAACCTGTACCCGTAAAGTATCTTGATTCTGCTTATCTTTCTTCCATACCTTCGAAAGTCATCTTTAGTACTAGGAGTACTTCGAGATCATGTTATCACACACTGCATGTCTAATTCACTACTCCATCTGACAATAAAAGAATTTGTTCTTGTACTGAGCTAATTCTAAGCATTTCCATCAAATCCTAACCTTGTCCAATGCAGATTGCGCAAATTTGAAATCTATTATTTTCATTTGGATGAGCTACAACTACAGAGTCAACACTCATCGTCGAATTCATCTTAATCCTTCAAATAACATACTATGCATATCATCCTAGTAATTACCTTGTTGTGCCAAATCTTTAAAAATAAATTGATCACTCCAAAGACTTCCCATGTCCATTTAAAATACCTCCACCAAAACATCACCAAGTATCCATGTAGACCATTAGAATTGTTTATATAGCTACCATCAACAAAATATTATCGAATGTCCTTGTAAACTCCAATATCACTACGTAAATATGCCATACCTCTATTCCGAACCAAAATCCATCAACCTTTTAGAAATAGGATACTAGAATAACCATAAATCTTTCTGTAAAATATCCATAAGCCATCCATCTATAAATGAACGAACCTGACCTGGTTAAAATACACCATTCCCTGAATATCATCAATAATCACACTAACTGTTTCCAATTCTTTATAAAATGTAAAGTAAGCATTTCCTATAAATGTGGTGACCTATTCTAATATGTTATTCCTTAATACACAACCTTGTGTTGTCGTTCCCAACCTCAAAAGCTGAAATTTGTACAAGTCTCCAACCAAGTAGTACCTTAACTTTATATCTTCATGGAATCTAATTACATCGAACTCTCTTTCTTGTAATTTGACTTAATTCGTTCATCACCTCAAACATTCCAATGTAAGGCCTATGGCCCAATACTTCACCCTTCACAACCATAAAATATCTGAGTGCAATATCGTATTACGCCATTAGCAAATCCATTAGTATCAAATCTCTTATCCTGCACAAATACTCTCAAGTCATTCGTATTTGAAATAGTCAACCATACTATCTAACTATTAACACTTCGACATAGTCTACTACCACAGACCTATCTTACCTTGATATTGTGACCTCAACATTCATTTGTAGAGATTCCTTCTTGTCAATCAACTTTAGCTTGTCTATTCAAGGATGCCATAAAATTACCCATCTTGATGATGCATAAGTTACCTCCTAATCAATTTTTCAAATGCAAAGTCCCTTTGGCACTTGCCATACGGTAAGTCAAATTGTCCGTAGTATTCCTTCCTCAATCATAATTATCACTTTTACACCCTACCAGAATGATATAACTTAATGACACCATAACCTATACATGATTCAAGTAGTCGCGCTGCTTCAAATTCAAGTCTTATGAACCTTAATCCTCCATACTGATAGTAAGATGCCTCTATATTAATTCTTTAATCACCATATCGCATTCAAGATCACTCTTATCATTATCAACCAAAAATCACTCAAACCTACTCGTGGGATGGATCGAAATACCATACATCTTGCAAAATAGTTAAGCCAATCATAGAGGTAGTAGTAAACCACAATCTTGATCATCTGAAAGTTTTCCTTGCCTCACTCAAACCTTAAATCTAAACATCCCTCTAATCCAACCACATCAAATATACAATATACATATTTCTTCTTCAAGTTAGGCGCAACAACTGATAAATCTTTAAGTAACTAAATCTTCACCAGTCATCCATCACTAAGTCATTTTTATTAGTCGGTCAATGTTTCACCAGAAGCCCACGACGTAGTCAAACTTACTGATCAATTCATGTTCCTTTAGCATTCAGTTCATAAACACAATAGTGTCAAAAAATTAACAAGCTCATAGTTCAAAATGACTCTTTCTTATAACAATACCCCAATATATCAAGCGAACCTACAAATATGACTTTTACTAAAAGACCACACCCAATAATTCTCAGAAGATTCAATCATCCAAAGTAATATTTTCTAGACGAGCACATCAACCACTTATGCTCATCCCATAACTGAGAATGATCCATTTGAATTGTTTTTATTACATCCCTATTTTGGCGAGTAATTAAAGACTCTTCACATGCACCCCATTAAAATGTCCTACTCGCTCATACCTTATCACGAAAGGTCATCTTTCATGCTTATATGCTCTCCAAACATTTATTCATAGCCTCATCAAGTATTCCTCATATCTGATCAACTGATTCATCAAAGTTTTCCTTTGTCTTCAGAATATCAGTATATGTCCCATCTCATTGCATCTCTAGAAATATTTATGTTATGCACAAACCTCTCAAGTGTATTCTTCTAAGACACAACACTTATCACCTAGTTTATCCTCTAATTGTACCATTTAGAATCATCAAATCTCCTCCTATCACTTGTTAGACCAGAATGCATTTGCTGGGCTTTCGAGCAACTAACCACTGACACATGATTGTCATGTAGTCATTTGCCCCATCACTCCCATTTCCTAAGGATATCACTGAACTAGAGAGTCTGAATTATAACTCTAATCAACTGGTCTTGAGTCATAACTATAATTGATTTTGGTCATGCGTCCTCATTACGTTGACACACCTTTTTACCAAACCAAGCGATGCCATATCTCACTGCTATATGCGAACTCTAGAACATGTCCTCACCTTCAGTGAGTATGAATTTTTAGACCTTAACCGAATCACATATACACAATAAGGAGTGAAAGAATATAATTTTCCTAGATATCCTATATCCTCTCAAAGATAGGTATGGAGCTCATCATGTAGATCAATAAGACTCTACTAGACATTGTTCTTGTTTTTGTGAGATCGGAGAACCTAAAGCTCTGATACCAATTTGTCATGACCCCAATTAACTAAGCCGTGATGAAACTAACTCCCACCAAGTCAATAAGCCAACCACAACCAACTTAACAAATTAATTAAGAAAAATCAATGCGAAATAATTAAACAAGTAAATTTTAATTCATAAATAAGTCTCATAAATAGAAAATTCAGAATAAGTTGACAACTCTCAAAACCTGGTGTAACTTGTACAAGAAAGGACTAAATAGGATACAAGTTTGTGATACAACCTGAATACATAAGCTTTTTAAGAATAGAAAAGACAGAAATGAAGAGAGATGCATATTTTGGTGCCTTAGATAATGCTAGTAGCTCACCCTGTATCCTTCGGATGGTCTCCTTAAAGACTTTGCAAAGTCTTGGGATCTGCTTGTGCTAGGAACCGAGTCTATACATAAAAAGGTACAACAAGTGCAGCGTGAGTACGTGGAAATAACATGTACTCAATTGAATCATCGAGCGACCCTAGTTAAAATGGAGACAAGAGTTGGTCTTCAGAATACCACTTCCATAGTTAACCACTTTTAGTCCAATACAATGATACAACCAATAATAACAAGTTTCAATATTAGATATGAGAAATTTTTAAGTCCATGTTTCTCAAGTAGTCAAATAGGCATGATAATGTGATTCAATAAGAAATTCAAAAATGTCAACCAAACAAGGAATCAATGAGATGATATGATATACAAATGCGATGTAAATGCAGCCTTTGTCTCATCACTGGTACACACACATTCAAATATAGAGGACTCACGATGTCTATATACCACCGAAAATCATTTTCCTTTGAGTTCCTCTGCCAACATTAGGCTTCCAATAACATTACTTAGCCAATTTTAGGCTCACATTACCTATCTCTAGCCAATCGATCTCATATCCAATGCATCACTCCCTCTGCAAATATTTCCACTCAGACCCTACATATGTATCCATAAATATGACCTCTATGAGATAACATATGAAGCATGAATATACACAATAAACAATACAAAGACTAGATATGTAATAAAGATTCAATCTTTAACCAAGATAGACCATAAAGATTCGACCTTTAACCAACTAAATAATAGAGATTCAATATATATCTTCTTTACTACTTTTAAATGAGTATTTAGGACTGATGAAAATAGTTACTCATAGAAAAGAAAAGTAATAAGCATATAATTTAACAAACCAAGCATCTCATGCCCTATCACAACTCACAATACCATTTTATGCTATTAGCTAGTGCCCAAGCATGTCATTCAGATCGGACTATACGATTGAATTTACACAAATATCCATAACTTGTCACCGGTGTTCGATACAAGTACTCGCCACCTCACAAGTATCAGAACCCCCTTAGTATCCCCATTAGACCCTCTTAATTCGATCATTAGACCAACCACACCAATTTAACTAAGGTCAAGAAAGTCTTAACTTGCCTGATTTAGTAGTCCGACGATCACAATGAAGCCTTGCCTTTTTGTAGAGCCTCTGAATGGTCCAAATATATTCAAATACGGATAATATGTTAACACACGATTTTGTAGACACCCATACTACTATATGGTAATGTCAGACCCAAAAAGTCACCCAAAATTGGGATTCCGAGCCTCAAAGGTTAAAATGGAAAATTAGTGCAAACACTAGTCTACCCATTATCTATGGAGTCTAAATACCAAATATCAACCAAATCCAATATCAATTTCATGATTAAGTAAAGAATCTCCATCTTCCATCATAGGATTCATAAACCCAATTTCTCAACTCAAATCATGATTTCTAGCATGTAATTCATTAATAATCCAAGATGTAGCGACCAAAGGAGGATAAAAAACTTACCCTTATAAAGAATCGTGCAAAACCCTCCAAAACTCTCCAATCCGAGGTCCCAAACTCCAAATATGAGAATTGAATGAAAAAGATCATTTTGGGTATTTTAAATCACTTAATAGGACTTTTATCGTGATAGCAGGCTTTACCTAATCTAGAACTTACTCATCACCATCGCAGCTCCTAGCATCGCGAACTGGTCAGTGGCTCGCAATTGCACATGGTGTCACGACCGCAATCGACCCTTGAGATTCATTAGGGACACCTTAAACATAAACCAAATATGCAAATCAGTCCTAAATTATACAATAAACTTTTTCACACACTCGAAATAATCATACAAGGTCATTTTGACCTAATGTTAATTGTGGTCAACTCACATTCTCTAAAAAGCTAGATTTCAAACTAAAAGTTCAAAATACCTCTAAGTCCCTCAGTAACTGAACCAATGACTTTATTATGTCATAAAAAACATTCCAAATCTAATGTTATTGTCAAAATTAAAAAAAAACTTGTTTACCCTCAATGATGACTTTAGTAAACTCAAATTCTTTCTTTAACTTAAAAACCTCCTAAAATTCACTTTCTTTGAAACTCACCCAAATCACTTGGGACTTGTTCCAATCATCCCTCTAAGTCAAAAATCATATTTTGGATCTAACTGAACCATAAAAATTCGATTCTGGGCGCATTTATCCAAAAATCAACTTCTAGTCGAACTTCCAAATTTCAAAACTTAGATTTTCTTCCGTTATATCTACCCGATTGCCTCAAGAATCGCGCCACTCATCCCCAAGTCAAATACACCAAAAGCAATGTTAGGGGAATGGTCATTTTGGGGAATATAGGCAAAATATCCAAAATGACCTAACGGGTCGTTACAACACTTTGCCATACCAGATGAGTACTATGATAGTAAGATTAAAATGTAAATGAAATGGTGGATGATAGGGAGTGGAATATTGATAAATTATCAGTAGTGGTACCAAATGATATTGTCCAGCACATACTGGATACAATTAAACTACCAATGAGGGAGAACAATAGAGATCAACCATGGTGGTTATTGGATTCTAGAGAAGAGTTTACAATTACGTCAGCTTAAGATTTTATGATCTGAGAAATCAGAAGCAGGAAGTATGCAAATATATATATAGATTAAGGGGCTCCCTTTCAAGATCTCTTTTTCCATGTTGAGGTCCTAGAAGTTCAGGATGTCTGTGGATGATGTGTTGAAGAGAATAAAGTACAATCTGGCTTCTAAATGATGGTGTTGTTCAAATTCAAGAGAGGAGACAACCCAACATCTTTTTTCCACATCTTATGGTGCTAACAGGACTTGGTCATACTTTTGTTCTTTTGCAGAATAAACGCAGAAGAATTTCAATTACAACAAAGAATAATAAAATGGCAATAGGCTCAAGTGACAGACAGGTTCAGACCAATCTGTCAAGTAGTACTAGATATCATACTTTGGGAGTTGTGGAAAAGGAGAAATGCTATCAAGATAGCATGGAGAAAATAGGTCAGTTGGGAGAGTTATCTACCAAGTATATGCTACAATCCAAAGGTTGATTAAGATCAGAAATCCTTCTATTAGACAAATGCCACACCAATGGGCTGATTTGATTAGCATGATGCAAGGGAGGAGGGAAGCACTTAAGGTTCCAACGGTGCTATGGAACTTTCCCCCATCAGGATGGCTCTTATGAAATATCGATGGAACTTTAAGGGGAAATCCTGGGAGGAGTGTTTATGGTTTTTCCAGAAGGGATGAAATAGGGGATTTGGAGTATACTCAAGCAGTAGAGATTGGGCATGTGAAAAACAAGGAGGCTAAGATAATGGCAAATGTTGAAGCTTTGAGATATTTCAGCACAACAACTAGATAATATCACCATGTAAAAAAACTCTCATCTCATACAAAGGATTCTAGAAGAGGGATGGAAGCCACCATGGAATATTGAAAATTGGGTTGTGGACGCTAAAGAGTTAAGTGATACTTTACAATTAGATTTACCCATATTCTAAGAGAGGGTAACAAACTGGCAGATGCACTAGCTAACTAAGCTACTGATAAAGGTGGTGTATTTTATCAGCAATTCATGGATTTGGAAAGTAACTTCAAGAAGATTCTAAATAGTGACAAATCTCAAGTTCCATACTTGAGAATTAGAACATAAAAATAACAACAAGGGCAATGGATACAGGCGTACATTGAAAGTATCATATACAAATACAAAAAAACAAGGGGAATTTGAAATAAATGAGATCTTTTTAGTCACAACAAATTGGAGAAAATAGTGCAACAACCTAGGGGAATTGAGGACAGGGAACCAATAAGATACAATACAGACTTTACAAGGAGATATACACATCAACATACTCCCACAAATAGGATATATTCATAATATCATGTATAGAACAATAAAGTATTTTTTCAAATGAAGATCCCAGATATGGAAGAGTAACATGAGGAGATATAAGAACTCACCCATAGGTTTTGATATGGAAAAACACATCATAGAGGCTAGATCTTTCAACATCAAGAGGACCCAGCTAAGTGTCACCTCACAAGTATCGGGACCCCCTTAGCATCCCTATTACACCCTCTTAATTAATTCATTAAACAAAAAATAATGCTTTAATTAAGGTCAAGAAAGTCTCAACTTGTCTGGTTTAGTAGTCTGACAGTTAGAATGCAACATTGCCTTTCCATAGAGCCTCCTAATGGTCCACATCTATTCAAAAACAGATTATACGTTAAGACACGATTTTGGCGACAACCATGTCACTATAGACTAGTCTCAGACCCAAAATGTCACCCAAAAATAAGATCTCTAGTCCCAAAGGGTAAAACTGAAAATCAATCAAAAAATTAGTCTACCAATTATCCATGGAGTCTAAATAATAAACCAAATCCAACATCAATTCCATGATTAATTGAAGAATCTCAATTTTCACCCTAGGATTCATAAACCCAATTTCTTAACTCAAAAAATATGATTTTAACATGAAATTCCTTAATAATCAATGATATAATCGTAAAAGGATGATTAGAATCTTACCCACTTGAAGATTCTTGCAAAACCCCTATGAAAAGTCTCCAATCCGAGTTCCTAAGATCCAAATATGTAAATGAAATGTCTAACTTCGAAATGGGGGGGGATAGATGCATTATGTCCAGCGACCTACATAGAAGCGCCCAATTTTTTGCACTTGCGGGCCTGCTTCAGTGGCCCAAGCCTCGCAGATGTGAGGTCCACTGAATTGTCCCAAGATTGCAGGTGTGTCCCAAGATGCACAGATACGGCTCCTTCACTGTAGACTAATTCACACTAAAGCGGCCGAGGCACTCCTAAGCCATCTCGAACATATAGCGCACCTTGTGCAGGTGCGACCCTAAGCTCGCAGAAGTGAGACACCAGAAACAGGCAAACCCAAATCATTCTCCAACTTCGATCCAACACCAAAATCTCATCCAAGATCTCTCGGGCACAAACCAAATATGCAAATCAGTCCTAACATGCAACAAACTTTCTCCCACACTCAAAACCATTATATGATGTCATCTTGAACTGATGTTGACTGTGGTCAACTCCAATCCTCTTAAAAGCTAAATTACCAACCAAGAGTCTAAAATAACCCGCGAGTTCCTCAGGAACCGAACCAATTAATTGACTAAGTCATGAACGATATTATGGACCTAATGGAATTGATGAAATTTTAAAAAAGAATCATTTACCCTTGATGTTGACTTTAGTCAACCAAAATCCTTTCTTTAACTTAAGAACATCCTAATATCCTATTCCTTATCCGAAACTCACCCAAATCACTCAGGACTCGTCCCAACTATCCATCTATGTTAAAAATAACATTTTGGATCTAACAGACCTATCAATGGAAATAGTATACATCATGTCTAACTTTTGTGAAGTCAATGAGAAGCTACCAAATATCAACATATACGAGATGTTGTAAGGTACGGGAAGTACTTTCGACAAAGAACAACGAGAAACCTAGAATCCCTTTTAGGGTGAAGAAATAAGCTATCTTAGACCGGAGTAGAGTCTCTTTAGCGGACATTTCTTTTTACGTCATTATTTCAACAATTATGTCAAAATATAGAAGGATTAGCCTTAATATACCTTTGCATTCCCATTTGCAAGATAACAGATACAGTCGATCGTTCGCGTCAATCTACAAAAACAATTAGAAACCATCACTTAGTCTATGGAGCTAGATTCTGGTATGAAAAGAGTGGAAAACTCATCCTTGGCTAATTTGGACAACACCTTCCCCAAACCTTTCACTTTTCTCATACCTCAAACAATAAGTTCAATACATCCAACACACAATCATCATCTACACAACCATATTCACCCCTATATCTATTATAACAACCTTAACAAGAAGCCTAATCAAGTTACAACTACAACATAACTCCTTCACGTGTTAATCTTGCATGATCTGGCCATATAGCTTAGATAAGACTTATGTATGATCAATTTTATAGAAAATGAAGGAAAACATACCTTAACTCTGCAAGATAACCCTCTTCACCAACTCCTCATTTGCTAAGAAGAAGATACACATCTACAACAACACTAATTAGGTAATTCTACTACTTCTACTTCACTTCTAAGGGAAGAGGGGAGTGATTTGTCTTAGTACAAGTATAGGAGCCCTTATGGATAGTCCAGGGATAGTTTAGAAGGGTCTAGGACTTATGGAGGTTGATAAATGAGTAAATAACACAAAGCACCGCATAAATAGCTGATGAAGTCAGCCACTGTCTGACATATGCGAGAACATATGCGGTCGTATATGGCCATATACGGGCCCATGTGAGGCCGTATTTCCTTCCAAAAATTTCTCAATTTCCTTCTTAACGTGAGCCACAATATGCGAAGCGGACCTCATCCGCTATGCGAAACGCTTAGCGTATCACTCTAACTCCATAAAACTTCATCCATGGATGATTCTTTCAATCCGGTTGACCTCTAACCTTCCACAAACCTTCCTAGCATCCACTTAAATTATAGGTAACCCTCGAAAAGGGTCTTGGGTTTCCAAAACTCAAGTCGACTAACTTATTCTCTCATTCACGTATAAAATTATGGGGTGTAACATCCTTCACCCCTTAAGAAAATTTGTTGTCAAATGTTGAAATACTATAACCTTAAGAATTTAATTTTGATTCCTTCTGAAAGTTCTTGTAGAGTATCCTCTGTACATAAGACTATCTAAATCGATCATGTAGTGGGGAAACACATCTATCTCCTTACAATATTACATAACACAATTTACAATACGAGGCTGGACTCCCATAACCGAACCTCTATTCATAGCACCCCCTAGTGTAATTATAATAAAAAGGCCTATTTCAGAACCTAGGTTTCACACCGACTTATATACAAGGTAGTATATGTAAAAGTAGAACCCAAAATAGTCAATACGTAAATACTACAAGAAGAAGGAATATAACACCCTCATCATACCTTCAACAATTTCAGGCGCTTCCTGATCCTGCCATCCTACCAAAGCATAATTGCGGTTTTGGCTACCACTTGGCCTAGATGTCCCACCCTACCTCAGCCCCTACCAGCCACTATTTGAGGCTCATGTTCTAAGGGATGCACTGAAGATGATGTCGATCTGGTTGGCTGAGCTATACTACCTCTGTTACTCATCAGACAACTCCGTATAAAATGATCGAGATCTCCACAAGTGTAACATATGTTAGAGTCCTGATAACATTGCCCATAATGGGCCCTACCATACTGATCACATCAAGGAGGAGGTCTCATCAGCACCGACCCTCTTCCCTACTGAAAACCCAAAGCTTTCGAACTTTGGCTCTATCCAGAATAAATAGATCTATCATGTTGTGGATCTTGGGCCTAAAAATGAGTAATAACTGCAGGATTGGATGAGAGCCTAGGGTCATTCCAATAGTGCTAAATTTGGCTAGCAGATATAGCCTTCTTATGTTGACTCCAGTCACCATCCTCCTGATGTTTCTTCTTTTGATCTTCCAGGTTCTGAGCTTATGCCTGGATATGAGAGATATCCATACCATTGTTTAATGAGGATTTAGTACACTTGTTAATCAGATGTGGCCCCAAACCATTCATGAATCAGTGTATACAATCACTCATGTCGGCCACAATCCTTGGGGCATACCTAGCCAATGAATTAAACTAAAGTCTATACTCCAATACTCTCATATTACCTTGCTGTAAAAGTAGAAACCTATCTTGTCTTTCTCATCGAAGCTCTATCGGTAAATATTATTGCAAAAAAGCCTCAAAGAACTATTTCCATACTACTGATGGTGCATGTGATCCCCTATATTCCACCTATGTCTCATACTTCATAACATCTCACAATCTATATGAAGCCAACTGTACTACTTCAATATCGGTAGCATGTATCATCTACAATGTCCGATATATTTGAATTTTGTAGATATTTATTCGGGTCAGACCTCGTAAACACCGGAGGATCCAAATTAATAAAATCCCGGGCCCTCACACTGACTGCCCCTATTGTAAGATCCAACATCCACACCCTGGTGTTGGGCCGATGTTACATCCCATACTTTCATATGTTAAAGTGCATCATGGGCAAAATAACATAAATCCATAGAGGTTAAGATCCCTTATATGAATAGCGATGATTTAAAATAAGCATTAAGTAACTATCATGAAGATTAGAGGATATAACACCACATACATAGCGTTAGGATGTGTCATAGTAAATCGATATCAGCTCGAAGTGATTAAGATCAATGGTGAGATTATAGAAGGTTTATAATTTTTTAAAGAGGTTACGTGGGGATTAGAGGTTAAATGAATCATAAAAAATAAGTTTCATCGATATTAGGAAATTGAACAAGTAATATTTATCATATGGAATTTTTGTGATACTCAGGTAGGTAGATCGAGAGCTTAGTGTATAAAAGAATGAAGTTCTGAAATGATTTAAGACTATGACGACGATGATGGGAAATAATATTTGGTGTCTGCCAAAGGAGTCCATGAACTAGTACTATATCATGTGATCATTGTAGTGTGTATATGAAGTGTGTTATGATTAATGTAGTATTTAAGCAATGGAGGACATGGAATTAGTTAATCAATTAGTGTATAAGTGTAAAGTTAATCATGTCCATGTGTCTACTAGCCACAAGGGCACCAAGGTGACAAATACACTTCATTGTTCCTTTTATTGGCACATGTATTTGTCTTTTATTAAAATAATGGGGTGTTCCCCATAGTCTACTTAATATAGAAACCTTGAAGATTTCATTTTAGCAATAACTTATCTTACAAATATCTGGCAGTAACATCTTATACATATATATATATATAGGATATATATGTATATCTTTATTAATTCTTGGAAAATTCACTTAAGAAAAGTAGGTGCATCATATATTCCTAAGAAGAAGCAACATCAATCGGTATTTCTTGGCCCGCAACAATGTTTGTTTTCTATTTTACACCGATCAGAGATTTCTTCGTAAGTGAAGTAAGATGAAGGAAGAGTAGTTCTTGACATATAACATTGAAGCATTGCACAACTTGAGTATGTTGTTGGCTGTGTCGGTTAGACGACCAAAGGTATGTAAGGATTACCTTTTATTTCTTTTGGCATGATCTTTAATATAACGACATATGATGAAATGTCAGCAAAAGTGAAATCTACTCTTAACTATTGAAGATATTCTTGTTCTATACTCTTGAAGAGATTTCATGGATCTTGTTTATCCCTTGCCGGGAGTACTTTTATGCACTTTGTATTATCTTTCATTATGTGATGTTCTATGTGCCTTATTGGTGACCTTATGTCACTTTAACTATTCATGATATTCTCCTGAGGTCATTCATATATTATATATATATATATATATATATGTGTGTGTGTGTGTGTGTGTGTGTATATGTATCTATTTGATGACACTGAGTCACGCTACAGTCCGTAAGGTATGACACTTGTATGTGCACACTACTGCAGTTGGGTATGATAACACCTAGTCCTATTAAGGTTGGGTACGATAAAATTGAGTCCTATTAAGGTCGGGTATGATAACATTGAGTCCTATTAAGGTTGGGTACAATAACACTAAGTCCTATTAAGGTCGGGTACTATAAAATCGAGTCCCATTTAGGGTCGAGTACGATATGATATTTGAATTTCCCTAATGTGTGGTTATATACATATAACTGATTTTTAGTAATATTATGCATTTTCATATGCCCACAGTGGTTTCCCGAGGTTCAGGTTGTTTCTTTACACTCTCTCGCACTTGGTATTGTCTTTACTTATGTTCACATGCCTTACATATTCAGTACATTATTCGTACTGACACCCATTTGCCTGGGGACACTATATTTCATTCCATGTAGGTTCAAGTAGGCAAGGAGAGGACCCTCCACCGTAGATCGCCTCCAGATATCTATTTTTGTTGGTAGCATTCCTCCTAGAGTATTACCGAGTCAGAGTCATGTTGATATCCTTTTTGGTACTGTGGGTATGTTAGGGGCCCTGTCCCGACTTATGTATTGTGGTGACATTTCCTTGTAGAGGTTTTGTAGACATGTCTTATGTTGTACAATTTGTTGAGTATGGACTTGTAGGCTTGGATGTCAGTTAGAGATTTTTTTGCCTTTTCGGCCTTAGTGTAAATATATGCATAGGTTGGCTTCTTCTGTTTTCAAGATATTATGTCATGTTGCTCTATAGTAATCATTCTGAGGCCTTGTCGGCCTAGATGGTTGGACGTTCGTGTGATGATATTCATGTGGTACCTTCAGGTCATCTAGGTGCCGGGTGCCGGCTACACATCCCAAGGTTAGGGTGTGACAAACTTGGTATTAGAGCAGGTCGTGTTATAGGGAGTCTACAAAGTCATGTCCAGTAGAGTCTTTTTTATGGATGTGTTGTCCACCACATTCATAAATAGGAGGCTACATGGTATTTGGGATTAGTTACCCTTCTTTCATATTCCAAATTATGCAGTAGAGCTGAGTCATAAGAACTTGATTTCGATTCGTGCTTATGATGATTTAGTATGAATTTTATACTAGATTATGTATGCACCGTGTTACATTCCATAATTTTGCACGTTAAGTTTTTCCATGAGTTAGTTGACGCAAGCTCGAAACGAGATCATCTTTGATATTATAAATGAGTTAAGGTGAATGTGACTCGAAGGGATTACGATACTTCCACAAGGTCAAGTAAGGTTTTAAAGCAAGTGTTAAGTAAGTCTCATAAGAATTTGGGGCTAAACGAATTGAATAAATTAAGTTCGTCAAAACTCGGGGGAAAGGTAGGCGAAATTCTATACAGGATTTTCGCCCAACTTTATGGAGGTATATCTCCAAATGTATAACGTTTTATGGGGTGAATAACATATGTAAATTCAAGTTCAGCGAGTCTAATTTCCAACGCAATAAACCCTCCATCAATCATAGCTCTATAAAAACACTTATGCGCGTTTTAAGAACACGCTGCAAAGCATATCCCTTGGGACCCACTTAGGCGGTCGAATCTTCTAACCCTTTATTTAAATGGTGCAATGCTTTTTAAGCCATTTTTCGACCAGACCTGTCTTATAACATATCCAAGACTCTTTCTAAGTGTCCTCCTATGCTTCAAGAGAAAATCCATAGCTAAACTATCCATATCCAACATCAAAAGTCTTGTGAGACTAGAGGAGAGTGCTTCTATTGTGTTATTGTCATGTTGAGGGTTCTTGTGAGTTGAGAAAGGATTTTTCTGGAGGTTATTCTTTCGGGATAAGGTAAGATACTCCCTCTCTTAATTGTTCTTGAGATTATCATTGTTTTATCTAAACTAGATGTATGAGAAAGTTGCAGGATAAAACATGAAAATTCTTATTTAAGAGGTTATGTTGTATGGACTGTTTTGAGGTGGTTGTGAGCTATGTTTTAGGCTGGAAGTTTATATAGTAGCTTGAGTATGATGTTTTTAACATTGTTCTTGTCTTGTTGTTGTTGTGTTTCTTTATTTGGAAGAAAAGAGAAGGTGGAAACTTGTTGTTGCCTAGTTAATAATGAGATGCCAGCTTCTTGTTGTGATTGGAATTGTTGGCTGCTTTGTAGTTGTTTTCTTTATGTCTAATGAGCTTGGGAAATGTAACGAGAATATGGGAGATGCTTCCTGGTTTGATGTAAAATAAGCTTATCGTTCTTTTTATAATAGTTGTATCTTTCGTAGATTAACGATAGCATTATTATTATTGTTGCAGATTAATGTGCGATGAATTGAGTTCAACGTAGTTATTGGAAAGATTATTATAAGGTATGTAAAGGCTATTCATTCTCTCTTGTCATGACCTTAATTCCAAAATTGACTTTCTCAAAGAAGCTTTTTAAAGAAGAGTTTTAGCGAAAATCATTATATTCTATTCAAGTCCTTTCCTTTAGAGTTGTACTGTGATTGTCCCTTGTCAGGAGTACATTCTAGTTCATACTTATTCATCAATGGTGAGAAAGAAATGAGTACATTCATATCATTACAATTATTCAGCATATCTACATTACCGAGCCACACACGGTCGGGTAGACACTTATCATGCCTACAAGGCCGGGTAGACACTTACCAAGCTTACATGGTTGGGTAGCCACTTACCGAGCCCACATGGCTGGGTAGTCACACACTTAGAGAGCCCTATATGTGGTCGGGTAGCTATCTATCTACTGAATTACATTGGTGTGTGAGTTAAGACAAGAGAAGGTAAGTACATACTCAGATTATCATTGACTCTCAGTAATTCTAGTTAATACATATTTCAGTTTAGTTTTAGCTTTCAGTTTCCTTACATGCTCGGTACATTATTTAGTATTGATGTTCCTTTGTCAGGGGCACTGCATTTTATGCCTGCAGGTTCTGATGGTCAGAGAGATAGACCCCCGCAGTAGGCATGCCGAGCATCAACTTGTTGGTAAGTTCCATTTCATTCGGAGTTGTCAGGTTCAGAGATTGTGTTGTACAAACTGTATAGATAGGCTAGGGACCTGTCCCGACCATAGTACAATTGTTATCCTTAGAGGCTTGTGGACATATTTTGTTAATGTATATGTCAGTTTTGAGGCCTTGTTGGCCCGATTATGTATATATGTTTTGGAGTTTTTTTCATTGCAATTGAGATAGTCATTGTTTACATTTTATCACGAGTATAACCTTGTCGGCCTACGTTGGTATTGTTTGAGTTCATCTTGTCCTTATGGCCTAAGTATGTCGGATTACCTCCAGCGCTCTGAGTTACAGTTGGTATGCTCGATCAAGTAAGGCATCGGGTGCCGGTGTCACCCTCCAAAGCTGGGGTATGACACCCCAGATGTGAAAGTGTTATATTATAGCCTTATGGTATGTATGTTAATCCCACCTATGCATGAGGATACTTTTAAAACTATTAGAGAATAAGATACGAGGTTCAGACATAAAATAAGTAGAGGTTTAGTAGTATACCTTTCATCTTATAATTTTCAGGTACCAGGAGGCCTAGTTACGAGCGTAAGGAGAAGTTAGAAGAGGTGTGATATCTCGCGTAAGGTTCTAGAACAACGTAAGAAAGTCTATGATGCTAGCAAGTTAAGTGGATGGTTATGAATAGTTATGAACATATAAGTATAAGTCATATGCCAAAGTATGGTAGTGCGACAAGGTTTTAGATGGATTGAAGTAAAGATAAGAGGAAGTGAGCGAGAAAGTGACAAGGATAGGTAAGACCTTGAGAATAAGCCCATAAAACAAGTGAGCTGAAGGTTTCTGTAAGTTATAGAGAGGCTGGTATAGCCTAAATGAAATAAGAGGAGTTTAAGATTAGAAGAGCTTAGAAGGGGTGGAAATCCGGCTTGATAGAAGAACAAGTGAGTAAAATGATAAGAGATAAGAGAGTAACGTTAAAGAATAAAGTCTATGATAGAAGTAATTGTTCCTCGAGAAAGGATTTCAAGTAACGCATATGATTAGAGTATCTCCCATAAGATGGATCATATTAATATGTCGTGGAATATTATTATTGAGTTATGGTATCGTCCCTAAGATAAAGTATTCAAATAGTTTCAGATGTTAGCCGATGAGTCAAGAGAGTAGTATAGTATGCGAATAAATCTATCATTCGAGGATGAATGTTCCAAAGGGGAGGGGGGATGATATTACATCCCGCACTTTCATATGTTAAAGGGTGTCATGGGCAAAATAACGTAAAACCGGAGAGGTTAATATCCCTTATATAGATAACGATGATTTAAAATAAGTATTAAGTAACTATCGTGAAGATTAGAGGATATAACACCATGTACATAGCGTTAGGATGTGTCGTAGTAAATCCATATCAGATCGAAGGGATTAAGATCATTCGTGAGATTATAGAAGGTTTATAATTATTTTTAAAGAAGTTACATGGGGATTAGAGATTAAACGAATCGGAGAAAATAAGTTTCATCGATATTCAAAAAATTGAACAAGTAATATTGATCGTATGGAATTTTTTGTCATACTCAGGTAAGTATATCGAGAGCTTAGTGTATAAAAGAATGAAGTTCTGAAATGATTTAAGACCTAAAAGTATGAGGACGATGATGGGAAATAATATTTGGTGTGTGCCAAAGGAGGCCATGAACTAGTACTATATCACATGATCATTGTAGTGTGTATATAAAGTGTGTTATAATTAATGTAGTATTTAAGCAATGGAGGACAAGGAATTAGTTAATCAATTAGTGTACAAGTGTAAAGTTAATCATGTCCATGTGTCTACTAGCCACAAGGGCACCAAGGTGACAAATACACTTCATTGTTCCTTTTTATTGGCACATGTAAGTCTTTTATTAAAATAATGGGTTGTGCCCCATAGTCTACTTAAGATAGAAACCTTGAAGATTTCATTTTAGCAATAACTTATCTTAAAAACATATATATAGGCTATATGTATATCTCTATTCATTCTTGGAAAATTCACATAACAAAGTAGGTGATTCATATATTCCTAAGAAGCAGCAACATCAATTGGTATTTCTTGGCTCTCAGCAACATTTTTTTTTCTATTTTACGTGGATCGGAGATTTCTTCATAAGTGAAGTAAGATGAAAGAAGAGTAGTTCTTGGCATATAAGATTGAAGTATTTCACAACTTGAGTATGTTGCTGATTGTGTCGGTTAGACGATAGAAGGTATGTAAAAATTACCTTTCCTTTCTTTTGGCATCATCCTTAAAATAACGACATATGACAAAATGTCTGCAAAAGATAACTCTACTCTTGTCCCTTGCTGGTAGTACTTTTACGTACTTTGTATTATCTTTCATTATGTGACATTATATGTGCCTTACTGGTTTTATGACAGCTGACATACGTAGCTACAAAGCGATAGTCGAAGGGTAACGACCTTATGTCACTCAGACTATGCATGATGTTCTCCTGAGGTAATTCATATATATATATATGTATCTATTTTATAACACTCAGCCACGCTATAGTCAGTAGGGTATGACACTTATATGTGCACACCACTTTTGTTGGGTACGATAACACTGAGTCCCATTTAGGCTGGGCACGATAATACCGAGTCCTATTAAGATCGGGTATGATAATATCGAGTCTTATTAAGCTCGGGTAAAATAAAACTGAGTCCCATTTAGGGCCGGGCACAATATGTTATTGGCATTACCCTAAAGTGTGGCTAAATACATCTATAAAATTGTTTTTAGTAATATTATGCATTTGCATACGCCCACAGTGGTTTCTCGAGTTTTAGGTTGTTTATTTACACTCTCTCGCACTTGTTATTATCTTTAGTTATGTTCACCTGCATTACATATTCAGTACATTATTCGTACTAATGCCCCTTTTCCTGGGGACTTTGTGTTTCATGCCATGTAGGTTCAGGTTGGCTAGGAGAGGACCCTCCATCATATATAGCCTCAAGATATCAACTTTTGTTATTGAGCTCCATTTATTCCTGGAGTATTGTCGAGTCAGAATCATGTGTATAGCCTTTTTGGTACTACGGGTATGTCGGGGTTGTATCCTGATTTATGTAATATGGAGACATTTCCTTTTAGAGGCATTGTAGACATGTCCTGTGTTGTACAGTTTGTTCTATATGGCCTTCTAGGCTTGGATGTTGGTTAGATATTTTGTTGGTCTTGTCGGCCTTAGTGTATATATATGTGTAGGTTGGCTTCTTTGTTTGTAGGATATTATGTCATGTTGCATTATAGTTATCATTATGTGGCTTTGTCGGCCTAGATGATTGTACGTTCACATGATGATATTCAGGTGGTACGCTCAGGCTATCTAGGTGGTGGGTGCCGGCCACACCCCCAAGGTTGGGGTTTGATATACTGAGTGGAAACTAATCGAGTCAGAAATCTTACTGCACTACGCATAACCATTTCCTCATCATGAATTTCAAATTGAGGGACTAGAGGTGCTGGCCCCCTCACCCGTTCCTCTGGTGCTGGCAACTTTAAAGGATTATGTGGGGTATCGCATCCATGCTCTGGGCATCACTCTAGCCCTCACTAATAGGTGGTACTCTACACATACCCTCGTCAACTACCTCCATTCCCTTTCATCTAGCTAAAGCTTCTCTATTCACAAGCATTGTTGAATCGAAAACAAGATAAAGGTGAAAAGTCCAATTCTTATTACTTCCGTTCTACTCTGATACCAAGTTTGTCACACCCCAACCTTGGGGGGTATGGTCGGCACCCGACACCTGGACGGTCTGAGCGTCTTACCTGCATATCATCACGTGAGTGAATAATCATTTGGGCCAACAAGACCTCATAAACAACCCTACAAAATACCCTACAAACATAAGAACCTAACCTATGCATATATACATGCTAAGTCCGACAAGGCCAACATAATCTCTAACCAACATCTGGGCATACATGGCCATATTAAACAAATTTTACAACGCAAGACATGTCTATAAAGCCTCTAAGAAGAAATGTCATCATAATATATAAGTCGGGACAGGGCCCCCGACATACCCACAGTACCCAAATGGATATAAACATAAACACGACCCTGACTCGGTTATGCTCCAGGAAGAAGTAGATCTCACCAACAAAAGCTGATCTCTGGAGGAAATCTACAAGGGCGGGTCCTCCACTCGCCTACCTTAACCTACGTGGCATAAAACATAAAGCCCCAGAAACGGACGACAATACGAATAATGTACTAAATATGTAAGGTGGAAATCAAAATAATAAGTAGTCATAAAAGCGAGAGAGATATATGAATCAACCTGGACCCTTGAAATGCCACGGAGGGCCACAACATACATAATGGTCATTTTAATCATCTACCAGGATTCTAAGTCGCTATAGAAATATCATAATTCTAACTGCTCGACTACCCAACTAATCAGTGGTAACTACCCAACTAGTGGTATATAACAATATATAACTGCCCAACCGGTAACTGCCCGACTGATCGTAGCTCAGTGGTAAATATGTGTCTGCCCAACTAGCAATAAAAAATGATACATAACTGCCCAATTAGTGATAACTAGCCGACCGACCATAGCTCGGTTTGTAGATAGAAATACATAACCTATAGGAGATTATAAACAAAAGCTCCTAATTAACAAGAGTAAGATCGTTACACTTCCGATTGACATAATGGGCCCAACATACCCTTTTACTCTTTCATACGAATCAATCGAAAATGTATACTTCATGTCTAACTTTCATGAAGTTAATGAAAATCTACTCGATATCGACATAGATGAGATGTTGTAAGTACGATAAGTACTTTTGACAAAGAACAACAAGAATCAAGGAATTCCTTTTAGAGTGAAGAAAAAAACATATTTTTCCTAGACCGGAGTAGTCTTTTTAGTGGACGTTTCTTTGTATGTCATTATTTCAACAATCATGCCAAAAGATATAAGGATTAGCCTTAACATACCTTTACATTCCCTTTTGGAAGATAACATATACAGTCGGTTGTTTGCGTCAATCCTCAACAACAATTAAAAACCATTACTTAGTCTATAGAACTATATTCTGATATGAAAAGAGTGGCAAGCTCATCCTCGGCTAATTTGGACGACACCACCCCTAAACCATTTACTTTCCTCATACCTCAAACAACAAGTTCCATACATCAAATACACAATCAATCATATACACAACCATATTCACCCCTATATCTATCATAACAACATAACCTGAAAAAAGAATTTTTTTATAAAAAGTTAAAAACATTATTAATGTTGTGTAGGACATTTGTCCTGTTCGTCCATCATTGGTTCCGCGTGGCTATCAATGTCACGTCATTATGATATTTTTGCTTTTCCCTTTGAATTGGTGTCTTCTTTCTTGGATTTGTGTTTTTGTTGTATTTCTTCTATTAGGCTGTGAAACAGATCTTCTGTTGTTGGATGGTAAGTGTAATCTTCCTCCAACGGTTGGGATTCTCCTCCTAGACAAACATATTGATTGTCACTGGGATATCTTTCATTGATGCGGTAGATGTTTCAGAATAAGGACTATTATCTACCTTTACCTTAAAATTTTTTATGAAATCCTCCTTTACCTTATCAAGGTATGCTGACATGAGATCTTCGTCTGATGCTTGGGGATTTCTGACTTTAATAGTTTTTTCCAATTTGGAAAAGAAAGATGATTCATCTTCTCTAGTCTTTTTCTCCATATGATGGATATTTTTAAGGATTTTAACCAGTGAATATATATTGTCTTCTAATTTCCATCCATAATGGCGAGTTTTGTCCTCTGGATCTTTATCTAACAATTTGGACCAAAAATTACAAAGGAATTTCTTTTTGAGACATATAATGCCTTGCTGATTTCTTCCTACTTCTGGAATCCATTTCCAGATCCAAGAGATGCTTGTCTGTATAAAGAAAAATAATAAAGCAGATCATTCGATATTCCCAATTACAAAGGTTATTAGGAAGTTTAAATTATATTTGTCATTATTACAAGAATTTATCTGTAGACGCAGGTATCTTATATGATAGGTTAAAAAAGGCTGCTACTATTTGGACAAAGGCCCATACAGAAGCAGTACAAAAGATTAAGAAGAACGTTCAAGTTTTGCCATGTCTTATGCTTGCGAACCAAATTGGGGAAAGATTATTGAGACTGATGCGTCAGATATTTGTTATGGTGGGATAATTAAACAAATAAATCCCCAAACCAAACAAGAATAACTTGTTCGGTACCATTCAAGAACATGGACTAATAGTCAAAAGAATTTTTCCACTATAGCTAAAGAAATTCTTGCTATAGTTAAGTGCGTCCTGAAATTCCAGGATGATCTTTACAACACAAAGTTCTTAATAAGAACAGACTGCAATGCAGCCAAATTCATGTTTCAGAAAGATTTTAAACATGATGTTTCCAAAGAAATGTTTGCAAGATGGCAGGCCCATTTGACCCATTTGATTTTCAATTCAATATCTTAAAGGTGAAAATAATTCACTCCCTGACTTTCTCACTCGTGAATATATGCAGAGATAAGATGCGTCCAGAATGGACACCACCTACTCCTAATAGGGGTAGAGGTAGAGGAAGAGGCAGAGGCTCGGGTGGAGGCTCTGGAAAATCTAGTTCCACTAGAAATAATATTTCCAATATTCCAAGAGTAATACTCGTGGACAAAGAGGGCTCTTCTAGTAGTCAACAACAAGGCTCATATGCCGAAAAACTCCAACAATCGGAGAAAGAAAGCAGAGACCAATATTTGGTCAAGTGTCATAAAGAGACAATTCTCTACCTACATCATGAAGATAAGAATTATCTAAATGATCCTTAGATTGTAATGAATCGATATGTACAAAATTTCTACAATCCTTTCCCAAAAGGAAAGAATAGGATGAATTATGAATATATGCTTATTGAAACAAAGACTGTTGAGATCACATCATTCCCGGATAATAAGCCTAGAGCCGAAAGGAATTTTTCAAAAGCTGTAGGACATTTAGGACTGATTACCATTCATTTTTATCCAAATTGTGTTATATAGAGCTGAATCATAAGAAGGCATGTCAAACTCATATTCGATAAGTATTGTGAAAAGATACTTGTAGTTAGAAAGATTATCGCTATCCAGAGGGTCAGTACAATAGTAATTATGAACATTAGTAGAGAAAATTGTGGGTAATGTTAGGTTCTGAGAATATCAGTAGGTAGAAGTATAAGTTCTAATAGATGAAATGAGGAAGATGACAAATGTATGAGGTATCTAGTTGTTAAAGAACCATCAGGCAGTAGTAGATCTCAGGGGAGATAATAAACAACTATGGTAGCCGATTTGAGGTGACTCAGGGATCAAGGGCATATGAAGTGCAGGAGCAAGAGAACGATGGACATATGATGACTTTTAGTACAAATTTTGCATTGAGGGATAAGAGGGGGCCCGGTGTATAAATATTATGTGAGATTAAAATGAATTACCTAGGCTTGAATCAAAAGGATCAAAAAATAAAATGGAAGTGATAATGGTATGTTGGTGATCTCCATATATAAAATACCCTGGTGTGAGAAAAATCGCAGTCATGTTGTAGCTAGACGTGTAAACCCTAATATTCGAGGAAGAATGTACTTAAGAGGGAAGAATGTTACACCTTGGAGTTTGGTAGGCAAGGAGAGGATCATGTTTATGTTTATGTCCTTTTGAATACTTTGGGTATGTCGAGGGTCCCTGTCCCGACTTATATATTATGTCGATGTTTCTTTTTTTTTTATCCAAATCATGTAGTGTAGAGCTGAATCATAAGGAGTTAATGTTGAACTACTATTTGATAAGTATTGTGAAAAGATACTTGCAGTCAGAAAGATTATCACCAGCCAGAGGGTCAGTATAGTAGTAGGTAAGAATATTAGTATAGAAAATTATGGGTGATGTTAGGTTCTGAGAATATCAGAAGGTAGAAGTATTATTTTTAACAAATGAATGTAGGAAGGTGATAAAGGTATGAGCTATTTAGTCGATAAAGAACCATCGGGCAGTAGTAGATCTCAGATGAGATAATAATACGACCAGAGTAGCCAGTTTGAGGTAACTCAGGGATCAAGGGCACTTGAAATGCAGGATCAAGAGAACGATTGACATATGACGACTTTTAGTACAAATTTTTCATTGAGGGCCAAGAGGGGGCCCAATGTATAAATATTAGGTGAGATTAAAATGCATTACCTAGGCTTGAATCAAAAGGATCGAGCATTAAAATAAAAGTCATAGTCGTACGTTGGTGATGTCCATAGATAAAAGACCCTGGTGTGAGAACAATCGCAGTCTTAAGGTAGCTAAACGTGTAAACCCTAACATTCGAGGATGAATGCACTTATGGGGGAAGGATGTTACACTCTAGAGTTTGGTATGCGAATGAGTGTATAGTTTGATGGCTTGAGCTGGTGATTCGAGATCCTTTCTGAGGGTCCCTTACAACTTAGATGGAATTTATGAAGGTGTAAAGAAGGTTGGAGGCCATTGGGATTAAAGGAACCATCCCTGGACTAAGTTAGCATTATATGCTAAGGATTTCGCATCACGGATAAGATCCACCTGCAGATTGGGGCATAGAAGTGAAGCCAAAGTAGTGCAAATTTTTTGGGAAAGAATACAGTTTCATATAGGCCCTGATATGGCCATATGCGACGCATATTGTCCCGCATATTAGAGGCGGTGTCCGGCCAACTTTATATATTTAAGTGGTAGAATATTTTTTAAGTCATATTTTGACCAAACTAGATCCTTAACACTCATAAACTCTCCCTAGACAATCTTCAAAGGTTCAAGAGTTATTCCAAGGTAAAACACCATGTTACAACATCAAGATCTAGCCTAGGTGGAAGATGACACTTCTATGGTGTTGTGGAGTGATCAAGGATGGTTGTGAGCAAATAAAAGCCTAGATTTTATGTTGTTTCTAATGGTTAAGGTAAGTAATTCACCCTCTTGGTTGTGATTAAGGTAAATCTCATGTTAGATGAGTTGTTGGGATGAAATATCATGAACTAGAGTTTGAAATAAGAGGAGATTTAGTTGTCTTGTTGTTGGGCTTTTTTGAACCCATAATTATAACTTGTTGTAGTTGGAACTCATGGAAAGTAACTTATATATGATGTTTATGGTGTTGTTATGGATATTGTTCTTGATTTGGAGAAGGTGAGGTAATGGGGGAGATGTTGTCAGATTTACCATAACACGACGTTATCGATAGATAGCTAGTTGGTATGTTCCTTCATGTTTACATGAGTATTTGTTATGGTAGATGGATTGTGAAGAGGCAGATTTCATCGTTGCTTTTAGATCTTCCATTCCACGGTATGTTAAGGCTAAACTCTTCTATCTTTTGAATGATTGTTGAAGTGATGAAGTATAGTGAAACATCTGTTAAAGAGATCATATTTCGGTCTAGGAAAGATATGTTTTTTTCTTCACTATAAAACAGACCCCATGATTCTAGTTGTCCTTGGTCGGGAGTACTTCCCAGACCTTATAACACCTCATTTATGTTGACATCTCATAGCCCCTTGTTGATTTCATGAAAGTTAGTGTATATTGTTTTGGTGGATTCGTATGAAAGAGTAAAATGGTATGTAAATTCCATAATGACAGTCGGAAGTGTAGCAACCCTACTCCTAGTTTATTAGGGGCTCTTTGTTTATGGTCTCCTATGAATTATGTATCCATGCTAAAAGGTTTCTTGGCTTCAAGATAAAGTAGGTGTTGTTAATGATTATTCCAAAATGCGATTGGTAGTTTAACGACCTTATGTCACCCCGATGAATTCACGATGACTTCTCATGACCCCAACAATAGTATGAGTTTGTGTCTGTGTATCTAATGTTGACTTATAAGTAAAGTAATGACGTTATATACATATGTACAATACCTATAAGAGTATGATTATATATCTCTATTACCCTCGAGCTACAACCGATCAGGCAGTTACGATCGGTTGTTCAGCTATATATCATATTTATCACCAATTAGGCAGACACATATGTACTACCAAGCTACGACTGGTTGGGCTTTTACCTCCGGTTGGGCAGACACGTATATACCACTGAACTATGGTCGGTCAGGCAGTTACCATCGATATCTTCACCACTGCTGCATGCTCTCTCTTTCTTCGACACTTTCCAGTCCACAACAAACCCGGTCTTCTTTTGATCCATATGAATCACACCCTTGCTGATGTGGATGAACCATAATGCAAGTACTACAACTCTTGAAATAGAATCGTACTCTGGCAACTTTACGTAAGGCTGAGTTTTTTTTTGGGTGATAGTGGAAAAGCTGACAGATAAGTCAGGGCAGCTATATATCATTATTTCTACTGGTTGGGTAGTTACGACTACTCAGTGGGGCAGTTAGAATTACAATATTGATATAACGACATAGAATACATTAGAAGATAAAATACCATTACGTATGTTGTCGACCTCAATGACATTTCAGGAGTTCAGATTGATTCATATCTGTCTCTTTTATGATTACTTATTATTGTGTTTGATTTTTGCCTTACATATTCAACACATTATTCGTACTGACATCTCTTTTCTTGGGGATGTTGTGTTTCATGCCACACAAATTTAGGTAGGCTAGGATAGGACTCTCTATTGTAGATTGCCTTCAGGGATCATCCTTTTGTTAGTGAGATCCACTTCTTCCTGGAGTATTGCCGAGTAAGGATCATATCTATATTTATGATCTTTTAGTACTTTGGGTATTTCAAGGCTGTCTCGACTTATATATTATGTCAATATTTCTTCTTAGAGGCTTTGTATAATTGTCTTGTCTTGTGCAGTTTGTTCAGTATGACCTGGATATTGGTTAGAGATTATATTGGCCTTGTCGTCCTTAGTGTGTATATACACATAGGATGTGTTTTTCTGTTTGTAGGATTTGATGTTGTGTTCTGTTACAATTATCATTCTGAGGCCTTGTCAGCCCAGGTAGTTGTACGTCTGCATGATGACATTCAGGTGGTTCGCTCGGGACATCCAACCACCGGGTGCTGGCCACCCCCCCAGAGGTTAGGGTGTGACAATGAAAAACATTTGACAAACCAACGATAATAGCTTGAGAAACCCACGAAGCTCCAAATCTCTATCATCAAAGTAGGCCTAGGCCAGTCCCTGACTATGTATATCTTTTTCAGATCTACTATTATCCCCTTATTTGACACCATGTGTCCCAAACGCTACTGAATTGAGACAGAACTCATATTTTGAAAATATAGCATACAATTATTTCCCTTTAAACAACCCAAGAACCAATCTCAAATGCTTCTCGTGGTCCTCCTTACTCTTCAAATATATCAAATTGTCATCAATGAAGATGATCATGAAAGAATCCAAACAAGGCTTGAATATCCCATTTATCAAATCCATGAATGCTACGGGGGCATTAGTAAGCCCAAAAGACATCACTAAGAACTCATAGTGGCTATATCATGTTTTCAAAGTCGTCTTGGGAACATTCTTGGCCCTGATCTTCAACTGATAGTACCCAGACCTCAAATCAATCTTCGAAAACACAGAAGCACCTTGAAGCTAGTTGAACAGATCATCAATACAATGAATCAGATACTTGTTTCTGATGGTGACCTTGTTCAACTGTATATAGTTTATACACATACGCAAGGTGCCATTCTTATTCTTTAGAAAAATAATAGGAGCACCCCAAGGAGACACGCTCAGTCGGATAAAACCCTTACTCAATAAATCCTGAAGCTGCTCATTCAACTCTCTTAGCTCCACTAAAGCAATACGATATAAAGTAATAGATATGGGTCATGTACGTAGCTCTAGATTAATACAAAAATCAATATCTCTATTCGGTGAGATACCAGACAAATCTGTCAGAAAGACCTCGGTGAACTCACATACTACCGGAACAGACTCAAGAAAAGGAGTATCCATACTCGTATCTCGAATATGAGCTAGGTACACCAAACTACCCTTATCCACTAACTTCCTAGCCTAAAGGAAAGATATAATCTACTTAGGAACAGACTTGGAGTACCCTTCCATTCTAATCTCATGTTACACCCCATAATTTGGTACGCGAATGAGACTATAAGTTAGTCGACTTGGGTTTCAAAAACCTGAGACCCTTCTCAAGGGTCACCTATGATTTAAGTGGATGCTATGAAGGTTTTTGGAAGATTAGAGGTCTATTGAAGTAACCATCCCTCAATGATGTTCGATGAAGTTAAAATGATACGCTAAGCATTTCACATCACGGATGAGGTCTGCTTTGCAGATTGGGCGCAAAACTAGAAGAAAAAATTCAAGTGATTTCTGAAAGGAAATGTGGCCGCATTTGGGACCACATATGGCCATATGTGACCACATATATCCATATGCAACAGCACATGGTCTCGTATATGTCAAGCAGTAGCTGACTTTCTTTGGCTATTTAAGTAGTGCTTAATTTTATTTATTCATTTCTCGACCTCCACAAGTCCTAGACCCTTATAAACTCTCCCTAGACCATCCACAATGGGTCCTATACTTATCCTAAGTCAAATCACTCCCCTCTTCCCTTAGAAGTGAAGTAGAAGTAGTAGAACCACCTAGTTGGTATTGTTGTAGATGTGCATCTTCTTCTTGGCAAATGAGGAGTTGGTTAAGAGGGTTATCTTGCTCGGTTATGGTATGTTTTAAATTGATCATACATAAGTCTTAGCTAAGCTATATAGGGATTTTATACAATAGAATTCTATTTAATTCTATTCCCTTAAAAAAAGGGAATAGAATGAAATAGAATTCTACACTAAAATCCGGGAAGGATATTAGTACATATCACCATGGGTACTGAGGTATTCTAACAGTTATTCTCTTGTCGTACATAGTGCCCATTCAGCCGTCGTCGTGGATAGGCATTAGGCATTTTCATGGACCGTTGTTCGTATTCATCTATGTGTGACTGTTAGGATACACTTGGATTAAAATCCATATTTATGAATACTACTGTGATCCATCATGGTTGTAGATTTCTTTTGTTTTGGTCTATTCTTTACTATCCTGAAGACCTAGTCTCTAGCCACTAGAGACTAGGGTCTTTAGGATAGTAAAGAATAGAACAAAATAAAAGAAATCTACAACCAAGATGAATCACAGTATTGTTCATAAATAGGGATTTTAATCCTAGTATATCTTAACAGTCACACATAGATCAATACGAAAAACGGCCCATAAAAATGCATAATGCCTAACCACGGCGACGACTGAAATGACACAAAGAACCACAAGAGCATAACTGTTAGAATACCTTAGTACCCATGGTGATATGTACTAATATCCTTCCCGGATTTTAGTGTAGTATTCTATTTCATTCTATTCCTTTTTTTTATTAAACCATATCCTTGCAGAGCATTCCAGACAGTAAAGGCTTATTAGCCTATCGTATGAAATAATAAGAAATAAAAGAAGAAGGGAAGAGAATAGTAAGTACCTAAGTTGTGCCCACGAGAGAA
Source organism: Anisodus tanguticus (assembly GCA_034509755.1). Classification (NCBI taxonomy): domain Eukaryota; kingdom Viridiplantae; phylum Streptophyta; class Magnoliopsida; order Solanales; family Solanaceae; genus Anisodus; species Anisodus tanguticus. The sequence continues at coordinate 26,986,371 of CM067559.1, forward strand.
AAAGTATACAAGAAAACTGAAATATTATTTTTGAAAGTGTTTTTACAGTGCTTGGTATTAATCTTCCAAGGCTTATTATCCGGGAACGATGTGATCTCAGCAATGCTAGTTGCAATAAGGATATATTCATAATACATCTTGTTCTTTCCTTCTTGGAAAGGATTGTAGACATTTTCTATATATCGATTCATTAGAATCCAAGGATCATTTAGATAATTCTTATCTTCATCATGTTAGTAGAGAATTGTCTCTTCATGACCCTTGACCAAATATTGGTCTCTGCTTTCTTTCTCCGATTGTTGGATTTTTTCGGCATATGAGCCTTGTTGTTGACTACTAGAAGAGCCCTCTTTGTCCACGAGTATTACTCTTGGACTATTGGAAAAATATTATTTCTAGTGGAACTAGATTTGTCAGAGCCTCCACCCGAGCCTCTGCCTCTTCTTCTGCCTCTACCCCTATTAGGAGCAGGTGGTGTCCATTCTGGACGCATCTTATCCCTGTAAATATTCACGAGTGAGAAAAGTCAGGGAGTGAATTATTTTCACCTTTAAGATATTGAATTTCAAAAATCAAATGAGGCCAAATGGGCCTGCCATCTTCCAAACATTTGTTTGGAAACATCATGTTTAAAATATTTCTGAAACATGAATTTGGATGCATTGCAGTCTGTTCTTATTAAGAACTTTGTGTTGTAAAGATCGTCCTAAAATTTTAAGACGCACTTAACTATACCAAGAATTTCTTTAGCTATAGTGGCATAATTCTTTTGACTATTAGTCCATTTTCCTAAATGGTACCGAATAAGATATTCTTGTTTGGTTTGGGGATTTATTTGTTTAAGTATCCCACCATAACCAATGTCTGACGCATCAGTCTCAATAATCTTTCCCTAATTTGGGTTGGCAAGCATAAGACATGGCAAATCTTCAACGTTCTTCTTAATCTTTTGTACTGCTTCCGTATGGGCCTTTGTCCAAGGAGTAGCAGCCTTTTTTAACCTATCATATAAGATAGATGCATCTATGGATAAATTCTTGTAATAAGGAGAAATATAATTTCAACTTCCTAAAAACCTTTGTAATTAGGTTTTATCAAGAATTTCATTAGGAAATTTAGAAGCAAACTCTATACTTCTAGTAATTGGAATAATTTTTCCCTGTTCAATATTATGACTAAGAAATCTGACTTTTGTCTGGAAAATATTCATTTTGGGTTTTAATATAACCAAACCATTTGAAATAATAATTTTCTTTAAAATTTCAAGATGCTTGATATGATCTTGTATATTTTTTTAAAAGACTAATATGTCATCTATGTAAACAATGATAAAATCACTATATGAAGTAAAAATATCATTCATGACATGCTGAAATTCTGATGGAGCATTTTTAGTCCAAAAGGCATGACATTCCATTCATAGTGTCCGAATGGGACTGTAAAAGCCGTTTTATACTTGTCAGAATCATTGACATGTATCTGCCAAAAACCAAATTTTAAATCAAATTTTGAAAATATGTTAGACTGGTATAACCTGTCAAGCAGATCCTTTTTATTAGGAATTGGATATTTAATCCATTTAAAAACCTTATTCAATGGTTTATAATTGATAACTAATATGGGAACTCCTTGTTCTTGTTCAGCATGCTTATAAACATAGAACGATGTACAACTCCATGGGGAGTTTGAAGGTTGAATTAACCTTTTGTCGAACAGTCCTTGGGTAAATTAAAGTTGGAAGCTACACTACGGACCATGTTTTCAAGTGAGCTTGCATAAGACCTCCTTTCAAGACAGTATAAACCCCTTATTAGTTGGAAATTTGGAAACACTTCTTTGATTAATGTTGTAGCTCTTTGAAATACCTTTCCATCCATGTGAGGATTAGGTCAAACGATTCTCTGTACAAAAGGTTATGCACATTTTACTTAAGGCGGGACAACAGTTATGGCACCCTTATGTCACAAAATTAGTCCCCCTCTAAACTTTTTTTGTTCCTTTGTGGCACCCTTGCGACGTAAGGGTAGCGCAAGAATTGTAACTTTATAGATTTCATATTTAATAAGTATCCAAGGTTGGGGTTTATTTACCCAACTTCCCCAAGTTTGAAAAACTTTCTAGAGAGAGGTAAAACTCATCCAAGGCATCAAGAACCCTCCAAGGTGAGTTTTAATGGTGTTTTAAAGTTTATTCACACTCACCAATACTCTTACTAACAAGATTAAACCTTGGGAATTCGTAGATTCTTGCTTGAGTCTTCATCTTGGACAAGAACACTAGAATCTGAAGATTTGAATATCAAAAGGTAAGACCTCCACACTACACTTGAATATAGTTATGTATTTGGTATTTAGAGGGTATAAGTTCTTGATTTATAATTGGTGAATTTGATAGAGAATCATGTATGATTATATGGCTAGAATGATTGGTTAAGGGTTGTTATTGACCTCATGCGTAGTATCATCTAATGGAAAGAAGATAGGTTATTGGATGAAGAAACACCATCAATGAAGGTTGTGGAGCTTCATGTCCACTAGGTGTTTCATAAAATACTTAGATGATCAAACCATTAATGTTCTTACTAATATTGGTTCCCTTTGACGTATATTAATGTAGATTAAAGTCAAAATAGTGGCCAAATATTGTATTACACTTAAAGGATGGATTTGAGGTATGCATAACCAACTCTCTATGTGCAGGAACATTATTGGTCTTCCCCACGCCATGTTCTATCACGATTACTATGAATTGCATAAGAAATAAAGTTATGCTATAATTTCATGAAAATCCCCAAAACTTATATCCTTTAGATGATATATTTTCATTGTTAGTTCCTGATTATCATGAATTCAGTAATTTAATCCATGTATACTCATGTTTGATATCCATGAGTCTCAGTCATGGAAACCTAGAATCCTTATGAACATTAATGCTCAAAGTTCTATAAATAGTCTATGATTCCAAATCTAATAACAATAATGCTCAACATTCAATGCTATGAAACATTGTCACGCCCCAATCTAGGGAGGCGTGGACGTCACCTAGTGCCTTACTTTCCCGAGCATATCTATCTTTAACTCTTAACATACACAAACTCATACTTGGCCGGCAAAGCTGGATCACATCATAAGATGGAATTCTATAAGCTAATCAAGGCTACATTCAAGCCAATCTGACTTGTCATCCATAAGGGTCTTAGCCCAATGGAATATATACATAAATGGGTTGTCAAGGCTACCATGGATTCTACAACTCAACAATATAAAGGAAAATGACCAAGGTTGAAAAGGCCATCATATACTATAATGACCCAACATCATGGTCTACAAGGTCGTACTGTACATACTGGACATACATATGACACATTTACAAGACTCTATAGAATAACAACTGTACTATCATCGGGACAAGGCCTCGACCTATTTTATCAACTCTGTAGACATATCAATACTCTATACTTGGCAACTCCGAATGACATGGAGCTTACCAATCAATCTAAGCTCGGCATCGCCTACTGAGGAGGCCTGTCTATCTGTCTACCAAGACCTATACGCGTGAAATGCAGCACTACCAACAAAAAGGTCGCCAGTACAAATATAGTGTACTGGTATATTAGGCAACTGAATAACTAAAAGCTGAAACTGACTGATAAGCATAACAACTAAAATTATTTGAGAGATAAGGGGGAAAACCTGAAGATATACTTACCTATTCCCAACTCATGTTATCTAATAATATCAACAATGTCCCAGGCCTTACCGAGGATCTATGGATACATATAATGTACCAAGCCTTAAATGAGGCTCTATGGATAAGTATAACATAGTAGGCATTAAATGAGGCTCTGTGGATAAGTATAACATACCATACCTTAAATGAGGCGTTTTGGAATATCACTAAACACGCCGGGCCACAAGGGGCATCTGTGGTTTATGGAATGTACCAAGCCATAACGAGGCTCTGTGGAATAAATATAATGTATTAGGACATAACAAGGCTCTGTGGAATAAGCATACAATTCACCAGGCCATATCTAGGATATATGGGAAAGTAACATAGTGCCAAAACAACCATATAGTTCGGGGTGTAAATCAACTATCATCAGCTATGGACTATGTCCGCAAGATCTATGTACACTCATCCAGTAAGAAAATAAACTTAAAAGCATAAAGTACTCTCAATAAGGGACAAACAATAGCGAGAGTAGAATACTCATTTAGATACTTCTTTTCGAGACCGATAATCGTTCAGAATCATGCTATGAAATAAATGATAGCAATTACATACCTTTTATCATCTAATTGAAACAATCAGCAATACACCCAAATCAGACATCACTTCAATCTATAACAAAACGACAATAGACTCATCATTAACTAAAGGAAACTAGAATACGGTATATCGAGCAACAAGCTCATCTCATAACGATAACCAAAAATTCTTTCATTTCTTCAAAATATAAACAACAATAACCAGCAACATAACCAAGTCCTTCTCATAAAATTTCATCCACAAGACATCATAGATATACTTACAAAATAGTCCAGCAAGTATATCAGTATGTATGCGACTTTCCGATAGCTAACTCCACAAGTTCATACTTATATGACTTAGCTAAAGCTTAGAGAAGCTCATAGTAAAACAAGAAGAGGAGAAATCTTACTTCAACACCAGGAACATCTTGAAATCTGAGCTTACTTCACTTCAAGGAAATTTCCACATCAACCACAAGACAGAAAAGAAGAATCTAACAAGCACCACGGGGTTCCCGGGGTTTGATTCACCTTGATAGCCTTTGATTTTTACTGTAGGATGATATGAGGACTGTTAGAGACCATTTTAGGGTATCTAAGAACTGATGATAATGAAAAAATGAGACTTCCAAGTTGTGACACCAACTTATATAAAGAGATAAGCTTCCACCACCTCAAGTGGGTCCCAAAGGGGTTGGCTGTGTAGTCTCGCGAAAATGTGAATGTCTCTGTACTTTAATATCGCATTGAAGAACGGTTAATGCATTGAAAATTGGAATCCTAGACCTTAGATATGGTGGATGAATTACCCCATAACTCCAAGTACATTGGGAGAAAATTGCGATAAGATCTAACCCAAATGTCAGCTAACTTATGAACGTAACTTGAGATGACCTTTCGCCAACTTTTATTTTATAACATGCTTGACTTCAAAGATTAACGTATGACTATTGTACGATTCAAATACCTCAGAAAAATACCTTCTTATCATATTAAACACTTCATATGGAAGACTAACTATATGCTTTTTCCTGTTCCAAAAAGCAGTAGGTAAATCATTACAAATAGAAAAATCATGCTCTATTCCTTTTATTTTATCCTATAATTTAGGATTCTGCAATTGGTCGATAATATTATAAGACATTAATTCTTGCTACAAATAATCAAGATGTTGCTTCTTATTTTGCACAATACTAATAAGGCTTATTGTACTTGATGCAGGAACCCAAGGAAAAGTGATTAATTTATTCTCAAAGGTACCTGTGAAAACCTTATCATCAATATGTGTAAGAGGCATTAGACCATTAATAAAAGGTATGCCTTAAATTATATCGTGAGCCAACTTTTTTACTAAGACGAAAGAATGTTCAATACACATTTTATAATGGCAAAATGGGCACTTGATGATTTGTAGGAGATATCCAATTTGCTCCCATCCGCACCACTTACTTTATGAGTAGTCTTGGTAAAATATTTAGTAGGGATTAGTCCTTCCCTAATGCAATTAAGATCTTCCCCCGAATCAATCAACGTAGGGACATGTCTATACATGATACCTCTATTAATTAATAAATTAATACGGGTAATCTATATTTGGCGGGAATACAAATTAATGGCTCTCATAAAGTCTGCCTCATTAGGACTATTAGAGGTAGCTGGTTGGTCTAGTATAAGAGTATAACCTAACTCTATAGAAGTATCACCAATAGGAGTATGACTAGCTTGTCCTTATTCTAATAAGGTAACTCTACCATCCAAGGTAGTATAATGTTCTCGTAGTAGAGCTAGTCTATTTTGAGATCATGGATCTCGGTCTTCAATTCTTGGATTGTTAGAGGATTATTAGGACTCCTATTCTTCTGTAATTCCTGAAGAAATACAGAAATGTTATAAGGTAGATTGATCCTTAATCTGATCTTGGGTGGAACTTTGTCCCTTTCTCGAGCATTAAACAAAGCTTCGATGATCTGTACTTTCTGAGCTTTATCCTAAATATTATCCAATATGTCACAGGCTTCTTCTCCATTAATGACATTTGTTGACACCCAATTTTGTCCCATCTTTTATGATTTTATTTGCAATTTTTTAATATTTTTGACACCTCAAAACAATTTTAAAATATAGGCATATATATATATATATATTATTTGTATATTTATTGTTATTTGCATTTTAATATCACAAGCATACTTTTATCCTAATATTATATGTTATTTTATTTTCGCAAAACGGCATTGCATTTTCTATTTTTATTTAAGCATCAAGCATTTCGCAAATATTATATTTTTATCATATTGTCATCTTTACAATTTATAATTTTTGCAAAGATTTTTTTTTATATATATAATAAAACCCCTTTTTATATTTTAAACCCATAACCCATTTCAACCCTTTTTATATCTTAACCCAAACCCATTTCTCCCAAAACAAAACCCCTATTTCGGAGCCCACACTCAGGCCCAACCGGCCAACCCCCTGGCAGCCAACAACCCACAAGCCTAATCCCTCTTTCATCCCCTAACCCAAAATAATTTACCCCAAACGCTTCATTTTCGGACCCAACCGAAGCCCAAACCAATTCGGCCCACCTGGACCGGCCCATTCGGCCAAACATCCATTTCCTTATCCCCCTTTAAACCCAACCCCAAAGAAAACACCCAAACACCAAAAAACCCTACACCCCTTTACCCAAAAAAACCCAATCGACTGCAACCCCCCCATGCCCCGACCCCACACCTCGCTGGTCACCTCACCACCACCAACCCCTGACACCACCTTACCCATGCCACCAACCCGACACACCCCATACCCCTATCCCCTAAAATCCGCAACCCATACCCCAAGAATCCGCCCCAAAAATCGGATTTTTTGCCCTTTTGTTTGAAATTAGAACTTGATTTTTATGGGTCTGAATCCATCTATAAATACCCCATTTTGTTCTTCATTTTGGAGGGGGAATTTTGAGGTCCGAAAATCGAAGTTTAAGTTTTGAAAGCATAAATCATCTTAAGGGTATTTGTTCTTCTTTGAATGTGTCCTTCATCTCGAAGAGTCTGAAATATAATCCGAAAATCTGCTTTTGTTGTTGTTCTTCTCTATTTTCGGGTTTCCGATTTGGGTCACTGTTCGGGTCAGATCAACCCGATTTGGGTAAGATTTCCTGATTTATATGCTTGATATTTTGTTGTTTGTTATCTGAAATTTGGAAAGAAATCGATTCGGGTTGAAACATCCGATTCGGGTCGGGTCACTGATCCGGGTCGGGTCGACCCGGTTTGAGTAAATTTCCAGATTTTGTGTTTATATCTTGTTATTGGTTATCTGAAAATAATAATCCAAAAAGTTGATTCTGGGTCACCACTTTTCCGCGTTGCATTTCTCGGGTCGGGTCGACCCGAAATCTAGGTCATCTATCCGGGTCTCAAAACGGGGTCGATTACCTAATTTTTTTTCACTATTTCGTCGTCTTTCCGGGTCGGGTCAACCCGAAATCTGGACGTGTCACTATTCAGTCTCGGGTCGGATTTTTCATAAACATTCCGAATCCTGCTTCGGTCCAAAAATTTTAGAATTCGGGTCGGACGTTTTAATTGCAAACTCTTGATTTATTTTGGCATTTAAACATTCGTACATGGATATCTTACTGTTTAACATATTTGAATTAATACTGAATTTAGGCCAATGAAATTGAATTCGAGGTCGCGTCTTTTCGGGAATTGCTTCTCGGTTTCAGTTTGCTATTTTTGGTTTGTTTTACTGATTTGAACATGATACTACACTGGCCGATGAAAAAATATCTGTCGATTTTTTAGGCCTCCACAGTTGTAAAGACGGAAAATAAAACTTCTGGGCAATGATGAAACTTAAATATTTTTCATCCGAGAGACCAACATATTCGGTAGGCAAGGCAACTAAAATGACCAACGAGTCATATGTTCGCAGCCACGACGTGATTGGAATGATCTTTTCAAAATTTAAGTCTGAGTCCTCCGTAATCAAAACATTTATTATTTTGGATACGGATCCGAAATTATGTATATTCAATTGTTTCTAACTATTTGTTCTTGACAGCTTGCAAGAGATAAAGTCAAAGAAGGCAAATACCGCTCGGAGATTATTTATTTTGTTGTTATTTTTTACCTTATTTAATTCAGCTTTATTTCATTCTGTATTGTAATAGTATTGTACTCTGAAATTATTGAAATGTTTAGAGTAGTTAGACTTAGAATTAATTAATAGGATAGTCTAAAATTGGAAACCCATTGCTAGTTTAATTATTTTAGGCTCGGTTAGTTTTAAAACCGAAAATCGCTAGTTTACCTATTTTTAGGCTCGTCACCCATAAAGTTTACATTGCATATATTTTTATCAATTTTCATTCAAATGCATACTTTTTTTCAACTTTACATGTATTTTTAATGCCATACAAATGTATACTTGTACAAATGCATCATTTCATTAAATACTTGCAACATTATTTTTATACTTGTAAAAACATGCATTTTTTAACATAATAATTAACATGAGTTTGACCAGATAACCGCAAGTTAGCGGATCTTAAAGGATGCCTAACCCCTTCCCTTTAGGATAATAAAGAACCCTTACCTAGAATGTCATTAGTTTTGCATATCACAAAATTGGAGTTATTTTGCAACTGGAGAATTGAGCTTGGAGTTTATAAAACTCATCCTCTGTGTCTTTATTAACTTTGATAACCTGACGTTTATCCTTGGCAGTGCAGGTGCAAAGAGCCTCTTTATTAGTAGAGGAGGAATTAGGATCTTCAGATTCCGAACTCACAGCCTCCTCTGAGACATTTGAATCATCAGATGAGACAACTATCTTCATCAAATCATCTTTAATGCTTTCATCTATGTTAAGATTCTTCATCTTGTCGATCTTCTTTTTCTTACACCTATTGGCGTAATGTCCCTTTTCCCCACATACATAACATGTTGGAAGTTTTTTCTCTCTTAGGGATATAACCCTTTTTTGCATTTCTAGCTCTTTTCTTTGCTGCATACTTCTTATAAGAGTCAGATTTGTACTTCTCATAGTACTATTTTTATGGGATTTAAGCTGATTTTTCCTCTTTTTCCCAACTTGGTGAGAGATCGGTTGATGAAATGCGAATTGTTGGCAGAATTCTCCTAATTGGGTTTTCTCTATCAATTTCTGCCTTTTAAGCTGTTTCTGTAATTTTAGATCATTGCACATAGCTAATCCTTCTTCCATGCATTTGCCTATTAGCTGACCATAAAAATAAATATCGCGTTGGATCTGAGAATCTCCTGAATCCTTTCTTAAGGTTCTCTTAATATTTTCAGCAAAAAGAGAGGGAAGGCCATCTATGAATCTGGTTTACCAAAAACTACTATTAGCTTCTGGGAGGTTTAACATTTTGCTAAGGAAAACATCCTTATACCACCTAATGAAGTTAATGTGGGGCACCTATGGCTTTGCAGAAGAGTTCTGATAGTATCATAATTGGTAGAATAATTTCTTGTAAAGTGATCTAAAATGGTTAGAATGAGGGTGAAAATCGCATAAGGTTAGACCTCATTACCCTCTTATTTTACAGCATTAAAAATAGAAGCATTTTGGTCTGGTGTACAATAATTATCCCACCACGATTTAAGTTGACCTGTAAATCCTGCAGTTATCATCTTAACGATGTGAGCATCGGTTTGATTATTACCTTTGGCTGCTATAGCATACATAATGATCTTGTGGCAAGTTATGAAGATTTGACTTTCAGTGCCACCATCTATGTTCCATTCAACAATTTATGTACCGGTATAAGCGGTAGGCTCATTCTTGTAAGCTTGTTCTTCAATTAGAACATCCATGGGTGTAGGTCTTGGATAGAAGTAATTTTCCGAATTAAACTTAGGTTTCTATTTACCCTTTCTCATTACAGAAACTTGTGCTTCATTGTCCAATTAAGATAATCTGTCTATACTAATCATTGTAATAGCAGATGTAGAACCACTTTTTGGAGAAATTTTTAGCTTGCTCGGAAATTGAGAGAGTAGATTTTCAAGATTTTCTACTAATGGTTTTGTGGTATTTTTCCCCAAGTGAATTCCTTCCATTGAAGGAGGAAGCCGGATATTTGCTGGAATTTCAAGAGATTTTGGAGGCTGGTTGGTAGCGGCATCAATCTTGACTCGTTGGCTCTCTATAAAAGATCAGAGTTGGTCTATCTTGTTATGTAACAAGTTCATATGTTCACTAATAACCTTAAGGTAGATATTTGTGTGATTATGTTATTTGAACAGGCTGTTGATATGATCAATGGTAGGACCATTAGGAAGGGTCTAGTTTATCAGCTTCAGAAAAGGTTGGGCTTGTAAATCATTATTACTTTTGTCCTTCTTTTATGAAAATGGTTCATCCGGAGGGTATATACTCCTAAGGACTTTTTCTGAATCTAAATGCCATTGTCTTTCAATAACATTAATATTGGGTAGAGCATAGTCTTCGACAAACCATCTAACAAAAGGTTTATAATCCTGCTTTGCTTATAACTCATCATAAAATTGATCTGTAATAGAACATTGTTCTTTTTCAATAAAAAATGAAAAACCATTTTCTAAAAAGATAATAATCTTCACTAAGAAAGTCTTTCGAAATAATTTTTCTCAGACCTGAACCTGGACTATAATCCAGAGGAGAAGCACAAATATGATTGCTATCCATCTTTAAAATAATCAGTGAATCCCATTTCGCTGGGAGTAGGATTTGTGTTAAATCCTACAGGAATTTGATCATCTCCTATCTTGATTTTATGAATCTTCTCATCTTGAGAGATTTCTGATAGAGTGGTGACCTTATAAAGATCTTCATTAACCTGAGAGGTTGATGCTCTAGCAGTAGAGGGTCTTGGAATGTCATCAAGCATTGAGATGTAATACTGGGATGGCATCGATCTACCTAACTTAGGTAGTTGTTTTGTGAATTGGAGATGGACACTTCCATTAGTAGTTTGGAAAAAATGAGCAATCTGAGTATCTATCCTAGGTTGGATAGGGATTGCCTTTTGAATTAGCCAGTCATCAGGATAATCAATTTCATCCCAACTAATAGGTCTCTTGGTAGTTATTTTAGACCTTTTGGCTAGGTTAGTTTCTATAAGAACCGTCTTTTTATTTCTCTTATCATCCATGATCTTACACTTAGGATTCATGGTGTCTAACACATGGAAATATATACTATAATAGATACACATAACTTCTATTTCAGGCATATAATTATAACCATGAGCTTTTACATATAAAGTTAAAGCATGCAAAATATTTGGATCAGACAAAGATAAAGCAGGATTTGGTCTGACATCAAAATAAACTGGGCCATAAGCCAAGCTAGACTGTATAGCACCCATAAGAGATTGTTTCCAATTTAAATTTTTGGCATCTCTTGAAACAATCATAAAACTTTCGGGTAAACCTTTCAAAGTCAAAGGTTTAAATGCAATTTGCACTAAACCAATATGCAAAAATTTATAATACAATTTTTGATATCTTTCAATATCAGTTTCAGAAAATAACTGTACAGTGTTTTCTTCATTATTCATTTGCACAGATTCTTCAATAGTCTTTATAACATGGCGATTTCGCAAATTTTCAAATATACCAAAATTATAAATTTTCTTAATAGCAACAAACGGAATAATCCATTTGTTTAAAGCATCAAGCTGTTGTGGAAGTTCATACTTTTCCGATTTAGCATTCTTAATGCTATGTTTATAATTTCTGAAAATATTCATTATGAGAAAATACTGTCTGTGAAAAAGTCTTTGAAAACACGGCTCTGATACCACTAGAAAGTCATATAAGGCTCCTAGATCTTTATCTAACAATTTGGACCAAAACATACAAAGGAATTTCTTTTGAGACATTTAATGTCTTGCTGATTTCTTCCTGCTTCTGGAATCCATTTTTAGATCCAAGGGATTCCTGTCTGCATAAAGAAAAATAATGAAACAGATCATTCGATATAATCAGAAGGATTTTCTGGGGTAATACTTGGTGTTACTTGAACCCATTCTTTGTAGAAAGTCATATAAGGCTTTTGTAAGACCTGAATTTCAGGTCCAATGACACTCAAACACGAGAATATCCATCCTGAAAGTAATAAACCATTTTGGCTGCCTTTAAAAATCTCAAGATTAATTTTAATCCACCAAGAATGACCATGTTTGCGATTTTCATAGTAGAAACCTGCGTAAAGCATTAATATAATCATAATAATTAAACGTCATTTTAATGGTCGTTCGAGGAATTATAAATTCCTTTGATCTGAACGGGCTAATTCCCCATTCATAAGGAGATATAATCTTCTTGAGATAAAATTCCTTTCTATTAATGTGGTGCACAACACATCCATAAATAAGACACTACTAGAAATGGCTTTGTAGACACCCTAGGACACGATCTGCTCTGATACCAAGTTTGTCACACCCCAATATTGGGGGGTGGCTTGCACCCGGTGCCTAGATGGACTGAGGGAACCACCTGAATATCATCACATAAATGTATAATTTCCTGGGCCGACAGGGGCTCAGATTGATAAATGTACCAGAATAAGACATCAAATCCTAGAAAGAGAATAACCCAACCTATGCGTATATACATACTCAGGCCGACAAGGCCAATATAATCTCTAACAAACATCCGGGGCTAAAAGGTCGTACTAAACAAACTTCACAACACATGACAACTCTTCAAAGCCTCTAAGAAGAAATATAAACATAATATATAAGTCGGAACAGGGCCCTCGACATACCAAAAGTACTCAAAAGGACATAAACATAAACATGATCCTGACTAGACAATATTCCAGGAAGAACTGAGCTCACAAAAGGCTGATCCCTGAAATAATATACAACGGTGGGTCCTCTTCTCGCCTACTTGAACCTGAACTGCATGAATCACAGCATCCCTAGGAAAATATATGTTAGTACGAATAATGTACTAAATATGTATGGCAAAAATCAAATGCACTAATAAGTAATCATAAAAGAGAGATACGAATCAACCTGAACTCCTAAATTGTCACTGAAGCACACAACATACGTAATGGTCATTCTTATATTCTAACCTTATTCGATGTTGCTATATCAATGTTGTATTCTAACTGTTCGATTGCCTAACTGCTGTGGTAACTACACAATCGGTGGTAAATAAATATACATAGCTACCTAACTAGTGGTAACTGCCCAACCGGCCGTAGCTCGATGGTAAATACGTTCCTGTCCAACTGGTGGTAAATAATGACACATAACTGCACAACTGGTGGTAACTACTCTACCGACCATCGCTTAGTGTTAAATACGTGTCTGCCCAACTGGTGGTAAATATGATATATAACTACCCAACCGGTGTTTACTGCCCGACCGGTCGTAGCCTAGTAGTAACAGAGATACATAATCATGCTCTTACATGTATTTTATATACGTATATAACATTATTACATCACTTATATGTTGATATTAGATCCACACAAAAACTCATACTATTGTTGGGGTCATAAGAAGGTATCGTGAACTCTTCGGAGTGACATAAGGTCGATAAACTCCCGAGAGGCAATTTGGAATTATCATTAACAACACCAAATTTATCTTGAATCCAAGAAACCTTTTAGCATGGATACATAACTCATAGGAGACCATAAACAAAGAGCCCCTAATAATGTAAGAGTAGGGTTTCTACACTTCCGACTATCATTATGCAATTTACATACCATTTTACTCTTTCATACGAATCTACGAAATAGTATACATCAATCCTAGCTTTCGTGAAATAAATAAGGGGCTACGAGATGTCAACGTAGATGAGATGTTATAAGGTATGGGAAGTACTCCCGACCAAGAACAACTAGAATCATGGGGTCTCTTTTAGAGTGAAGAAATAAACATATCTTCCCTAGACTGAAATAGAGTCTCTCTAGCAAATGTTTCACTATATGTCATCACTTCAACAATTATCCCAAAAGAAAGAAGAGTTTAGCCCTAACATACCTTGGAATGGGAGCTTTGACAACGACGATGGAATATGCCTCTTCACAATCCATCTACAGCAACAAATAATACCCATGTAAATAAGAAGGAACATAACAACTAGTTATCGAGTGACAAGCTTGTGTTATGGCAATCGGACAGCATCTCCCACGTTCCCTCACCTTCTCCAAATCCAAAACAATAAACATTACACCAATACCATACAAATCAAATCTAATTTTCTCTCCATGAGTTCCAACTACAAGAAGTTATAATTATGGGTTCAAAATAGCCCAACAACAACACAACTACATCTCCTTTTATTTCAAGCACTAGCTCATGATTCTTCATATTAACAACTCATCTAACATGAGATTAACCTTAAGCACAACCATGATGGTGAATTACATACCTTAACCAGCAGAAACAACTCAAAATCCAAGATATTCTCACAAACATCCTTGATCACTCCACAACACCGTAAAAGTGTCATCTTTTACCGCAGCTAGTTTTTGATGTTGTAAGATGGGTATACCTTAGAATCACTCTTGGACTTTTGAAGAATGTCTAGGGAGAGTTTAGGAGTGTTAGGGATCTATTTTGGTTGAAACATAAGTTAAAATAATGATCCACCACTTAAATAGATGAAGTTTGTCGGCCATTGCCTCTAATATACGAGTCCATAAGTAGGCCCATACGTGACTGCATTCTTTACCAAAAGATTTCATCAACTTTGGCTTCACTTCTGTGCCCCAATCTGCGAGGCAGATCTCATCCAAGATGTGACATGCTTAGCATATCATTCTAACTTAGTTGAACTTCGTAGAAGGATGGTTCCTTTAAATTCAATGGCCTCCTATGATTCCTCACCTATCCTATCACGGGCCCAATAGAACGCAACCCGACTATGCCTTACATGTGCTCTACCTCCAACCTTCTACTAACCATCATAACTTCCATCTAAGTTGTAAGGGATCCTTGGAAAGGATTCGAGTCACTGGCACAAGCCGTCTAACTATACTCTCATTCTTGTACCAAATTCCACAGTGTAATATTCATTTATCACTTCTCATTTGATGCGGTTGACTCAGAAGGAGGTGCTTTTTCAGTAGTCTGATGAGTGTGAGGAGAGCTTTCAAAATCTCAAGTGACTTTTGACCACATTTCCGATTTTCCCCTTTTTGTGGAGGGGAATGACTTTATTGTATATTGTGATACTTCGAGGATTGGGTTGCGTTGTGTGTTGACGCAGGTGGGTAAAGTAATAGCTTATGCATTGAGAAAGTTGAAGGTGCAAGAGAATAATTACCTTGTTCATGACTTAGAGTTGGCAGCAATTGTATTTTCTTTGAAGATTTAGAGGCACTGCCTTTATGGAGTTCATTACGAGGAGTATACCAATCACCGCAGCCTTCACCATGTGTACAATTACAGAGACATGAATTTTGGATAGTGCAGGTGGATGGAGTTGCTTAAGGACTATGATATGACTATTTTGTACTACATAGTAAAGGCCAATGTGGTGGCGGATTCCTTGAGTCGAAAGATGGTGAGTATGGGGAGTTTGGCGTGCTTAATTGTTGACAAGAGTCCTTTGGCATTGGAACTTTAGTCCTTAGTCCTTAATTTTGTGAGACTTCATATTTTAAATTCGGGTTGGATTTTGGCTTATATTAAGGCGAGGTCATCTCTTTTGGAGCAGATCAAGGCTTAGTAGTATGGTGATATGAAGATGTGTAAGATTAAGGATAAGGTGATGCGAGGTTAAGCCAATGAGGATATGATTGATAGCGATGGGGTATTGAGGATCAAAGATAGAGTGTGTGTCCCTCGTGTGGGATATTTGACTAGATTGATTATGGAGGAGGTTCACACCTCTAGATATTCTATTCATCCGAGTGCTACAAAGATGTACGTTATTTGAAGTAGCACTATTAGTGGGGTAGAATGAAGAGAGACATTGTAGAGTTTTTGTTTCGGTGTTTGAATTGCCAGTAGGTCAAGTATAAGAACCAGAGACCTAGTGGTTTGACTCAAAAGATGCCTATTTCTGAGTGGAAGTGGGAGTGAATTGCTAAGGATTTTATTGTTGGATTGCCGAAGACTTTGGACAAGTTTGATGCCATTCAAGTCATTATTGATGGGTTGACTAAGTCCACACATTTTATTTCGGTCCAGATGACTTAAAATTCAAAGAAGTTGGCCAAAATTTATATTTATGAGATTGTTCGTTTAGAAACAACTCAAAATTCGAGCTTTTCTTTGCTCACACCCATCATTGATCACTCAACAACACCATAGAAGTCTCATCTTCCACCTAGGCTAGATCTTGATGTTGTAACATGGTTTTTACCTTGGAATCACTCTTGGACCTTTGGAAAATGTCTAGTGATAGTTTATGAGTGTTA